>RPOG01000017.1:131237-731237 GCA_008086565.1 Thalassoma bifasciatum
TAAAAAAAAAAAAAAAAAAAAAAAAACATTTTCAGGGAACAGATCAAAAAGGCTATCTTATCACTTAAAGAGGTATACAAGATCATCAGTGGTAGGACCAATTTCTGTGTTGTAGATTTCAACTACTCTTACTCCTGCAATGAGACACTAGTCAGATCAGTTGTTCTACGGCACTCATAAGAAATCACCCCATTTGAGCTTTTCTCAGCAAATATGTACAGCAAATGAGTCACCTCTCTATCAAAGGGACTGTGAAGACTGTTAAAGTGAGCTTGGAAAAGGCTCACTTCTTTATGCCTGACTGAATGAGAAATCAGAACTATAATATGTCACTTTAAAATGCTGTTTCTCAGCTTCATGATTGGATCAGACTAGACTAGATTGATTTACAGCAAGTCAAGTCTCTATAACAACACCACAAAGTTTAATACTGAAAAGAGAGATATGTCTTCTTGATCTGTTTGAGGCTAGAATACAGATTAAAGGCTAAAACAAGGACTGAAGTGCTAAGTAGAAGAGCACTGGCAGGACATAACAAGGATTTGCTAACATTACACATTAGGGACATGTTTCAGAGCACTGGGCTGTGAGTTGCTCTAAATATAGCCAGCTACCAAACATAAATATAAACTCAGGGAGTTTCCTTTTTGTCAGGTTTCAAACAACAGCACTATGTAACTGTTGACAAATACATTTACTTGCCACTTAAAGATTCATTTTGATCAAAGAAAAGAAGATCTAATGCCCATTCATTTTTCAAAAAAAAACCCAAAACGCTTTGTTAAGATGATCATGATGACAGTGTGCTTAAGTGCTCATGGGAAACAGAGGCATTGTGCAAGGAAAACACCACCAGTTCTGGCCGAAGGTGTCCATGCAATCCACTTCAAATAGATAATCTTCACAGTTCCTTAAAGATAACAAATGATGGAATTTTTTTCTAAATCCAACACAGTACAAAACCAACTCAGATCTGGGAGATACTGCATTGTCTAAAATATCAACAGCTTCTCACTTTTAAAAAGAGTATGCTGTGTATGCCAGATTAAGGATATAGGAAAGATGATGGATGTAGTCAATATCAGCACAGCTTTTATATTGTGTTATTGGTAATGGTGCTGCTGGATCCATGTTGTGTTATGCAGTACTGTTTTCCAGCACTACATTGTTTGTGTTTACACATTACATGTAACTTACCATGAGTGATTTTTATGTACCAATTTGATCAACCAACATGTAGACCTGCTGTAACAGTAATGATATTCAGAACACCTGGAGCACAGTGATACATCTAGTTAACAGTCCCTCTGCTGTTATACTCCACATGAGCGCTCAAATGACTAAATTACTGGGTTGAAACTAATTACTACCTACTATTGTGTAATAACTACAGTAGATTAGGTGACAGATTAGTCAAGGATTGATTTTCTTTCTTCCTTAAAATAAGTATTGTTACTTTTCTCAAATATCCCAAATTCTGTCATGAATTGTAAGTCCCCAAAATCCTTGCTGATATATCCTCCCCCCTTTAATTGGGATCTACTGTGAAAAAAAGATACCTTTTCGTCATCACCTTTACTGTCTATGAACCCTCTGCTCCTCCCCAGGTTTCCCTTACCTTGCAGAAGAAAAGTGCCCCCATTGTTTTCAGAATTCCATTAACAAGACTAAAAGTATAAGACCCCATAGCAGCTGCTGGAGCCTGCAATCTTCATTGCCCTCCACAATTTTAAACACTTTGACAGAATGAACATCACACTGCTGATTTTGCATTTCTCTGAGCCTTAAGGGAGTGGGGATAAAGATGTTAATTTGTCCTGTGGGTGGTCAAAGAGAAAAAAAACACACATGGATATTAGACATTCGAAAGGGTCTGTCTTCTCAGAAGTCCAAAATGCTGAGCAAAGATCAGGACAATTTGCAAACTAGATCATGAGTTGTCTTATGAGCATAGCTGCCAGTATGATGTAAGTCTGGAGCAAGTGAAACTTCTTTAGTTGTCAAAATAAAAGGATCATCCAAATGAGCATGCATGTGCCCACTCAGTCTGTTTCACCGCTCATTGGGCCTGACTTACTCAGAGCTAAGACCAGCTGGTGAATGTTTTTTTCTCAACACCCAAGTGCTTGACTGACTGACTGACTGACTGACAGATTCACCATCAATGTCAGAGGACAGTAAGTATGTGAACTTACCCGACTTAAGTGGGTTAAATTCCAGAAAAACCCACAGTGGATTTCAGATCTGTTTCTAATTCCTCTCACATCAGTTCAAAGTGTAGCTGGTACCACGTTGGTGGACTCAACAGGCATTTAGACTAGCTTCACTCCCCTTCGTCTCATTTTTTTTTCTATGATGAACAAATACACTTAGCAGATTCCCACACTTTCTGATCTTTTTCTCATCCGAAGTCAGTTTACTCACCCAAAGCTTTCCATGTTTTGTGTGACTTGCAGGCTTCTTACCTCTGGCTCAAAAGCTGCACATGAAAAGCAAGCAGAATGTCCCAGTCTGGGAATCTCTTTCGTTTTGAACGTCTTCTTACATAATGATCCTTTTTCCACGCTTGTAATTTTACTATTCAATTAGAATATAGGGCAGAACCTTCTCAGTCCTATTAGGTAAGCGGTTTAAATAAAACATTGGAATATCCTGGAGTAAAAGCAGAGTCTAAGTGATGGTAATACTTAGCTTGGATGCCACTACTTTCCATATCCTGCTTCATTCAATGCACTGGTTAGCCCGAGCTCATCCTGTATTGCAGCAACATATCTTGTGTATATTATTATCATACATTACCATCTCAGGGCTCACAGAGATGAGGTGGAATGGAAAAAAAAAAAATTCAGAATTTATCAGGGCCCTTGTCTGTTTTGACCTGATACTTATGCTTAGCACATTTATGTCAACATATTTCCTCTCGCTCTCTCTCTACGCTGACAGTCGACAGTCATTGTATGATGATGCATGATAAAGCTGTGGGTGTGCTTTTTATTTGCGCTGCTGTTTTTGGGTTCCTTTTCTGTGAATATTATCTGCGGTGTGTAATTCAAACCCAAGTGTGACCCAGTTAAGAAGGCCATAATCATGAAATAACCAGCTCTGTCCTTTGTTTCATCTCCAGGTCACTGTTCCACTTTGCTGCTGTGAGGTAGAGCAGCCCTGTTCAGCCTGGGAAGCAGTGATAGACAAAAGACGGACGGATAGACCGCCCAGGAAGTGTTCTCCTTTTCATGGATGCCAGGGTGGTCCTGCTGCACTTATGGGCAGTCCTTGTCCTCCTGACAGCAGAGCTGAGGTTGATTGATGTTGCAGAGATCTACACCAACACTTGGGCTGTCCAGATTAAGGGAGGGCCAGAAGAGGCGGCCCGCATCGCCAAAGAAAATGGATTCATCAGCCTTGGCAGTGTAAGTTCTACCATTAGCATAAATTTGTTATTTAAAAGGTGTCTCGCACACCTAATAACTAACCAAATCACACCACGTGGGGCTCTAGCTAGATAAAGCCCTGGCTTTTAGGTGAACTCCAATGTTGCAAAAGTGTTGTACATCAAAGCTGAGCATCAGAGAGCCTGACACAACAGCCCCAGGCAATCCTGTTTGTGTTGCGGATTGCAGAAGTGTGGCCTCCTCTACTTCTTGTAGCTTAAGTGGGGCATGCATGGCTTCCTAGCACACTGGCAGACGCCGTGTTTATTGAGTAGTGTTAGGAATAGACTGGAATAATAAGCTGTTATTTTGGGGTCTCAAGGAAGGTTGTTATATATCATTATAACGGGGGAATTTGATTTTACCGTTCCTACCACAGCTTCTATTTTTCAGATGGTGGAGTTGTTTTAATTAAATGAGCTGTTGTGTAACACAGGTTCTGTTCTTTTGGAAGAAAAACAATTGTGAGAAGAAGAAAAGTGAAAGAGAGGTGGAAACTTAGAGTCCTTAGTGTGGCATCCTGGGTTCCTGGAATATCAGAATGCTTTCCAGACTGAGCTTTCCCATATTTGTGTTGAGCAGCTGACAGTGAGTTGCTGTTTGGTCCCCTCTCTCCCTGTTGCTCCACTTGAGACTTAACTTCATTTGCATGCATCTTTGTGGAGCTGCCTGAGTGCTACACACGCCAGTGAACAGCCTTCTGGATTACTCCTCAGAAATATGCGTAGGAGGTTCTGCATATTCCCGCTACACTTCTCCCCACCTCAAATAAAGAGGATTTTCTTAAAAAAGAGGTTTTTAGAATTAATTTTGGGCTTATCTTTGCTTTCTTTATATGTCAGTGATAAGTCTTTGTCTGGAAAGCTGAGCCAGATATTTTAAGTCTCCCTCTCATCATCTTGAACAGTTGTCACATGGGTTTACGTCAGTTTGGGTAAGATTAAAAGTGTATTATTAAAAGCATTATCAAAGCGTATCCATGTGCTTTATCGTTGTGCCTTGTCTGAAAATCTCTCGTTCTGCCTGAGTTTGGAGTCCATTTAGTATTGATCTGTATCTCTACTGTTGTTCTAACTGTCCAGAGCTATTGTTATGTCAAGAAAGAAAGTGTGCATTGGGTGTAATGACCCCTAACAGAGATTTATTCCTAATTGCTTGGGTGGATTAGTATAATGAATCAATCTATGTCTCTGGGATTTAGGTTCAATATTCTGCTCACAGAACATAGTGTAATATTCTAGACTATCTCTAAGGGACTCAACACCAGGGAGCATAAAAGAAATCTTTCTTCCGCCGATTGAGGGAAATTTTTCTTTCATAACCCTTGTTTGTGATCGCTTTCCAAAAAAGAAACCCTCTTCTGTGCATCTCTCCTTCCCCACCAAGCCACAAAGACAACTCGTCGTTCTCTCTCTCCAACAAACCACCAGATTAATGAGAAGAACTAAAGCTTTTTTTCTCTTCTGCTAATCAGTAATTGCATCAGCAGAGTCGAGCAAGACTTAGCCACAGGCACAACTTTCTAAGACGTCTGTCTGTTACCAAAAGTCTGATGCCATCTGGCTGCCTGTCATCTCAGTGCATACGAGATGTGACATCAAGTCACTCGGGTCTTCTAGGCTAAAAGAGGTGCAGCTATAATTCACAATGTGGTTTCCTTAAAAACAAGCTTGTTACGTCATCCAAGCCAGTGTACAGCTTTCCATGGTTTTAGGTGCCTGACACCACAGCCCACAAGATGTCTGTCGCCTTTGCAGATGTGATTTTCATCCTGGAGAAATGCAAGAGTTGAAGCTTCCTGGTGTTTGATCTAAGAGCCACATATTCCAATTGTAAGAAATATATTTATATGTAGTTGCAAGGGTGAAGAAGATGAGGACGGATAGTTTAGAAGAATGTGAGAGAAGGTCAAAAAGAACTGAAATAAATGACAATTTCCTATTGGGAAAAAGAATGAGTAGCAGCGAGACATGTGGTGAAAGCAGAATGCCTGTGAGGGCGTGTGGCAGACACTCAACAAAAAGGAAGCTAGGTAATGGAATATGACCAAAAAGCAGAAGCACTGGATGGCTAGAAGGTTGAAATATAGTTTTATCCACTGACAGAAATTAGGTTTTGTGGGAGTATAGCCTCAGTCATTGTTTCACAGAGGATCCAAATTATTTTACTGTGGTCCTTGTGTTATTGCTATGAAAAAATGATGACAACCAGATGTAATTGACAGCACATCGTGTGGCTTCCCCAAAGGTATTGGTGAGGTATGGCTGTTGAGGTAATAGCCTTCTCGTCATTACACTTTCATTAGCTAGTTGTTAATCAGTGCATATGAAGAGAGCAAAGACACCACTGCACCGGTGTCTTTGGGTAGATAATGGGAGTCTTATGTGATTATAGGATTATTACATTCTGGATTATTTGTTTAGTGCTCAGAGATTCCTTAAAGTCTTTTTGCGTCTAAACTTAGCACAGACAGTAAAGCAATTCGTGTCTTGTGGATCTGGCCAAACAGCCTGTTCTGCTGTTGCTACTGACTCTTACTTTGAGCTTCTGGTCCCCCAGGTGCTGCCAATCAGGTGCCTGACTTGTAGCTGATTGGCGGCACCTGTGAGCATGGACCCTGTTACAGCTGTCGGTAGGTGTCCGTTCCAAGAATGTTGCATATTTGTATTAACACTAAATGTGTCAACTTGTTTTGATTTTGTTTGGGTTTTTTTCTAAATGTGAAAAAGAGGAGATAAAGTACCTGCTTTTCTGTATGTGTGTCTGTGTCAGTGTGTCTGTGACCGAAGTGTAAATGTCATCAAACTTCCCAGCATGTCTCAGTTTTTCAGGGTTGTCACAGAAGGTTGCTATATCGATGTCACCTTAATCCTTAAAGCAGTGTTTTTGTTTTGTTTTTCAATATTGCTTTAGTGCCTGCATGGGGGTGTGATGCCAGGGTTTAGACCTAAATGTCATGTTGTTTTGATGGCGTGCCAGAACAGAATCACTGTTTTCATGAGGATGGGCAGGCTCTGTGGGCGTTGACACACTGAATCAGCCATGCCGTGTGGAGTAGACATCTAATGCCAGCGCCTCGCTCTGTGTCCCCATGTCTTTTCATTTGTCTCACTCTATCCCTACATCTGCCTTGTCTCTTTCTATTTGTGGATCAGAAAGTGCAACTGTGGCATAAACTGTAGAAAAATCAACATATGATAACTCTGCCGCCCACTTCATCAGACAAGGCCCTTCTTTAAGTTTCGGGACAACATTTCCCCTTTGTTGTAGGGGCAACAGGTCTTTTTTCAAATTGTATGAAAAAAAGAGATTCGATTCCCTCTGTACAAAGTAATTGCACTGAATCTTCCTTCCTGTTATTGCTGCAATTGCTTTGTTTTTGTAACCATCAAAGCCCCAAACACACAAACACATGCCCCCCTGTGCTAGGTAGAATGTAATGCTCTCCAACGCCATTGTTCATTACTCTCCTGCACATGATACCCTGCCAACTGTGTGATGCACGCACCTGCTGGCCAATTCCCGCTCTTGCTCTTGCTTTGTCTCTCTGTTTATGGATTCAATTCATTCCAAATGAGCTGTATTGGCATGAAATGTAACAAAATAAATACATGGAATACACGTAAGTCTCATTCCCTCCCTCTCCAGTCTACTTACTCGTTGGTTGTGTGAGCTGATTCCAGCGCAGCAGGATTGAGTCAGAATTATATTGTTAAAGAAAATGATACAGATGCTGTTCAGAATGTACACGGTCAGTGAGTTTAGTTGGTGAGGAGAATTTGATTGTTTTATATATGAATCTGATTTGTAAAGCTAGCACCGTTAGAGTAATAACATTTTGTCTTGCTTTTGTCTAGCTTTGAATCTGATCAGGAGGCCTTTAAGTCCTTATGTTGGTTCGTCTGTGTGCATCTCTTTATTTCTTCAGTTTGCTGTTTGTGATGATTTACGGTAATCTTTTCTTTAATGGAACATCAAAGTATCTCTCTGTCTCTCTGAGTTCCCTCATTTCACTGTTCCTCTGTAGTTTTCTCCAATGCATAATTGCTCTGAGACATTTCTAGCAGCAGACACCAGCACTGGAGCCATACAGCAGTGCTGTGCAGCAGACAGACAGGAAATATCTGTGCCCACAGTATTGGCTGTCTTCTATTTCCCACAGGACTTAAACGGGAAAATAAGGAGTGCCTCACTGCATAAAAGCTGTGAAGGCTTGCTGCTGGCTTTAACGAATTCTGAAACAAGAATCTGCAAAGGTGCTAATTTATTGTAACCAGGAGATTATTGTAAGAAAGAGACAGAATCTGCTCCTGTGGATTCTTTTAACTCTTACCCAGGTCATTCTCAGAGTAGGTTTGAATTTTCCTCCACAGTTTTCCAACCCATAAGCCCTTTTTTCATATTCCCAGTGTAGAGAAGTACTCATAACTTGAATATACAAACACTGCATGGAATACAAGACAGCTAAACAAAAAAATATCCTTTGACCCTGCTGTAGAGGTGATGTTTCTGTTTTGTTATGTTTTTGTCATCAAACTTAAAGCTTCTTTCGTTACACTCTTCATTGCCTGTAAACGCAAAGCAGACCATTGATAACTTTGACATTTGTAGCTTGATGTCAATGAGGATATAAGTTTGCTTTCAAAAATAAGTGTCTATTTTAACAATTTACAAAATGATCAAAATAAAAATTTGGATCAAACCAATATTTGGAGATACTACCATTTGCTTTCGAACCATTATCACTTCTTGTGGACACACTTGAACACTGTCAGGGATTATGATCAGGTGTATGATCAAACAATCATGCCAAACAGGTGTGAATAACTTTCAATTTCATATGCAGATTATAACACAGTGATCTAACGGAACGGGAACAGCTGTTTAGGAGCCCTAAAACTGTTCAAGGAACAGTCTAATTCTGCCTTCAAGGTGAGGTTTTGAATACAGTTTTATGTCACAAGTCATGCACCATAGCAAGACAGAGCACAAGAACAAGAGTGAGAAGTAAGGCTTTAATGCATCAGCAAGATCTCTCCCAGACAAAGATTTCAAAGCACACTTGGGCTGTTTCCAAACCCCCTGCTACCTACTGCATGTGAATGTAGTAGGGATTAGGCACTGCATACTGCGTACTGCTTTTTTTAAATGTAGTATGTCTGTATGTCTATAGTATGACTGTTCGGTTGAGTCTTTTTGTAATACATTACTCTGGTTTTCAGTTTCAGGAACATGGATGTTACTGTTATAAACAAGTTGAAACATTGGAAACAACCTAAAAGCAGACTAAGGCAGAGGAGCAGTATTAAAGTTTTTATTGTAACTGAGGTGAGATAATGATGATCCAGAGTCTTGAGAGTGAAAGCAGGAATGATCACAAAGCTCAGGTGACAGCAGGAGGTGAGAGCGTGGCAGTGGCTGGCCAGAGGTGCAGGAGACTTGAGGAGGCACTAGAAGGAAAAGAGGAGACACGGGTAATTAGTCTGGGGAAACTTACATTCAGTAACACCGAAGATCCAACCAATGTCCTGCTGTAAGAACAAGAATAACCTGGCGCTGGTCTTCTCAGTCTGCTGAGCTTAAATGCTGCCTCCTGATGAGCGTGATGAGTGCCAGGTGCGCAGGTGAAGTGACGGCAGGTGCAGGGGAGAGAGAGAGGCCGTCCAAGCTCTGAAGGGGAGACCAGGGTAAAACTCCACATAGTATAGATTACTACAGTGAAACTGCAGCAGAGGATTTTTTTTTTTATGTTTGATTTTATCATAAAAGTACAAAAGAAATCACGGATACAGCTTAACATTTCACGTATTGGAAGGAACAGAGATAAAGCATTTCATATTCATTGGCAGTGAAGATACAGCAACAATGAAATAGCATAAGTTAAATGAAATATAAAGAAAATACAGACAAAATTAAAGCCGCAAGCAACGATACACAAGCCCTCGCTCAGGCCCTGATAACAAGATTTGAAAACAATGACCAGCCCACACTACAGGATGTCAAAATCTTATATGATTCTAAAATCGTTTTTTCACACACATAAGGAGACTCTTAACCAAATGTCTTTTCATAAATCTTCAACACGTACACACTTCAAGATTTGAAAATTATGATGAGCCCACACTACAGGATTTCAAAATCTTATAGGATTCTGAAAATAATGACTGGGCCACACTACAGGATTTCAAAAATCTTATATGATTTAAAAGTCAGTTTTTCACACACACATAAGGAGACTCTTAATCAAATGTCTTTTCTTAAAAATCTTAAAAACCTACACACTTCAAGATTTGAAAATTATGACGGGCCCACACTACAGGATTTAAAAAATCTTATGTGATTCTAAAATCGGTTTTTCACACACATAAGGAGACTCTTAACCAAATGTGTTTTCATAAATCTGAAACACCTACACACTTTAAGATTTGAAAACAATGACCGGCCCACACTACATGATTTAAAAAGCTTGTCGAAAGAAGAGAGCAGTTATTATATCTTGGAGTTCTTTTAAATTATTTTATTTTATTTTGTTTTTGGCTCTTTCATTATTGTCAATGGTTAAGGAACATTTTAAATTCAATTTGAAACGACAAGAAGTGAGATGATTGAGTCATGTTTCTCTTGCATCGCTCCACAACTATCTCACCAACTGTCAACTGTTACTGCAATTGTGTTGTAGTAGCAATGCCAACTAATTCCTAGACCTGAGTGCCACCCACATAGACATTGTCAGAAATAGTATGCCAGGTAGACTGATCCATTGGGGACAGAGGCATTTTCCCGCAACAGTAAGATATCTGGAAATGACTACTGCAGATCTCGCTAGTTTTTGCATACCGACCACTACACACTGAGGAAACAGGCAATGTTGAGGATCATAGACAGTAGAGTGGTCAGTCAAGGAAACTCAGTTCAGCAGATAAAAGACGCCATAAGCTTATTTCCCTCTGAAATCAGGAGATGCCAGTACTAGTGGACTAAGGTATATCCTGTCCAGAAAAGTCTGGCCAGAAGTGTGTGAGGAAGCACTGCAGCCAAAAAGCCACTCCTCCAAAATGGAAACAAGGCCAAGCAACATAACTATGCACCAAAACATAGGAACTGGGGAGCAGGGGATGGCAGCAGGAGCTCAGGACTAATGATTCAAAATTTGAAATATTTGGATGTGGCAGACAGCAGTTTGTATGCCAAAGCAGTGTAGAGCAGAAGAATAATGAGAGTCTGCTGGCAACAGTGAAGCATGTTTGCAAGTTTGGGGCTGCATTTCTGGAAAAGGAGTTGGCAGTTTGGTTAGGATTAATGGTGTCCTCAGTCCTGAGAAATGCAGACAGATACTTATCAGTCATGCAGTACCATCAGGGAGGCATACGATATGCCCCAGATTTATTCCACTGCAGGAGAATGGCCACAAACATACAGCCAGTGTCATTGAAAACTTTCTTCAGTGTGAAGTAGATCTCAGCATCATGAAGTCTATCTGAGATTGCATGACGAGGCAGAATGATTCTAGGTAGCTTAAATCCACAGAAAACCTGTTTAGTTCTTCAAGATGATTGGATAAAACTTACAAGCCGAGTTCTTTCAAAAACTGTTTGCAAGTGTACCTGGAAGAATCCATGCTGTTTGAAAATGGTGCAAACTAAATCAACATAATTCTTGAACAAGAATGAACAAGGCTGAGAAGCGAGTTCGATGAAGTGCTAAATTATACAGGGGATAAGCCAGAGCTGAGTTTCTTATGTTCAGATAAACAGACATAAGCAGCCTGGTGCTATACCTCATGCATTACAAATTATACAGAAGTGCTTGGCTCAAGTCAAGCTGAGAAATGTAGTGTGTTCATCCTGCTCTTGCTCTATTTGCTTTACAGTGTATTTTCACTTAATTCAGAATATTAAAATTCTCATACAGTAGATTGATTGGCAAACTGCCCCAGTTCATTTCTGCTTTTTCAGCACCATTTCCTCCAAAACACTGTGGAGGGACATGATAAAAACCCACAGTTTTTAAGAAAAAGCCTCATAGACTCCCATTACCATCTTAGAAATCTTTTTCTTCCTTTAATCTTTTTTTCTTTTATGCCTTGAATCCGCATTTTTCTTTGATTCTGTGAGGATTGCAATTTTTGATTTGACAGACTGAAAAAGATACTTTGAAGATTAAAAACATGATTCATCTAATGAAACTGTACCTATTCCTCTGGATTCACTTAATTGGTTATACAGTTCATACAGACATTGAATACATACAGTACATTCTGATCAAACAACCCATTCATGAGCGATACATATGGTCTGTAATTAGTTTGTGAAATAAACAGGAAGGTAACTTGTTGGTGCCAAGAGTCTTTCATCATGAATATCTTATTCAAGCACAGCATGTCTGCATAGCCTTGTTGTCAAACCAGTAGAACAAAAAAAGAGAGAAATATTGATGGCTGTATCTCGTGTGAACATAAAGAAAAGTTCTCTTTTTCTTATTTTGCAAAGCACAGCTGTTTCTTTAGACCCAGCTACAGTTCCACTCTGAGTGCTTTTCATGAAAAATATAGAGGGAATTCAAAAGGCTGACCAAAGATGCAAGTCTGTATTTTGGTGAAAATGGGTTGGAGGGACAATAAACAGTAAAATTGCAGAGAGTGATTTTTGGGGATGGGGGGCATTTTTGGTGTAGCCCGATACTTTCTCAAATGTGTCAAATATTGATATTGAACAATGATTGTAATTATGTCATTGTTCCTTGGAAGACAATGTCCTTCCTCTCTACAGGTTTGTTCATGCTCAAATAGCAAGTTCAAGATTGGTATTGGGTGGTAGGTGTCAACTACACCTTATGTGATGACACAGAATTGCTTTGCTCACAATAAACGCTGGTCCAATCACCACCGTGGAGGCTCAATAGAAGTTCTTAAACTAGAAGAAATACTTTAATGAGTAACCGAACAGCATCAAACTGTTCTTCAAATGTAGGTTTTTATCAGTCAACTAGCAGCAACAAAGCAAACCTGAACTCATGAAATTTTGCTTCATATGTTTTATGTGTGCTTTTTGACTTAATGGAGTGATAAAGTAGTCATTAACTGCCCAGTGTTTTAACACACTTACCTCCGCAGTGAGCACTCTGTCTGTGCATGTGTGTGTGTGCTGGGGGAAAGCCAAGCCAGGAGAAACACACTGGACCAAACCACTCGGGGGATCAAGGGGGGTGTAGCCTGTTGGTAGCAAATATTGTCAGACAATGTCATTTTAAGTGAAGTGACTATATTTATCATCAACAGACTTAATATATATTGCTTGAATTTTTATTTTCTTTTTTTGCAATGGGTTTTTTTATGGAAGGGGGGATACAACCCCTGCATTCCCCCCAGATTTGCGCACCTGGAAACAAGGGCTAGTTTTCTTAAAATTATTAAACATACCATCAAAAAACGGGAACACCAAAGATTCTGAAGATTGTAGGTCAAATTTCGTTGGCAGTATTTATTTTTTTACATCACAAATTAGACCCCAACTATGAATAGTTTATATGCCTGCAGGTATCATAAATCTGTATTCAATCCTTTAATATTTTCCCCTCTATTAGTTTTAACTTTTTATAGCTCTGGTTTTGATTGCTCACCCCTTTTTTTTTTACTGTGTGTGTGCGTGTGTGTGTGTGTGTGTGGTGTGGTGTGGTGTGTTTGTATAGGCATTAGCTGTTGTGATGGCTGGTTATCTCTGGATTTGGTGCATCCTGCTCCCGCTCTGCCTCCATAGCCACACTATGAAGCCTCTTTGACTGTCTCATCATCAGCACAAAAACTGCAGGCTGTTCTAGCATTTGGTTACCATGGAAAAAAAACCCTGCTAGTATTATTATTTTCAGAAGATTAATTTTGGTATTCGGGGAGAGAAGGGGAAGAAAGGGTTCTTTGTTGGCACACATACAATATCTCATTTTTCTAAGATCTAACTTAGGCCACTTGGCATTTTTATAAAATTTCTTCATCCTTCTTGAGTTTGTGCTTCATTAGAAAATTTTAAATGAGCCTCTATTTATACCTCCATCAAGTGTACAAGTTATTTTGTCTTTTTTCGCACCTGCAGCATCCTCTCGCTAGCACAACATCCCACAAAGTCCATTGGGTCCTTTGCAATCTTCTCAATTTCCTCTGTGGCTCTTGGCCATCTTTACCTCCTAGACTTTTAAATCTCATCCTCTCTTAAAACTACAATTTTTGCAGGTGCTTCACAGGTCTAGTCTCCAGTTGGTTGTCCTTTTCCTTCCCTCGGGCTATCCCTCCCTCCTTTGGTTTACCTCTCACTTTCATTTTCTTCATCATCGGCCCACTACTTTCCTTCAGTGTTTACTGATATGAGTGAAGAGTAGCTCCCAGTCCCAGAGCTGTCCCTCATTTAAATGCACCACTTCATTACATGGAGCCTGCAGCCACAGACCTTTTAGCTGTTTCCAAAAATGTCTCCTAGAAATGGGTTGGCACTGTTCCAGAGCTCTACAAAAATCATTACTCAGGAGGTACTCAAAACTAGTTTTAAAACAACACAAAAAAATCTAATTTACAACACTCAGACACTAGCTGTATATGTCACTAACAGCCCATTTTGACAAGTGTGTAGCCAAAGTTCTGGACTGAAAGAACGGGTTGTGTAGATCATGAAAGAGGATCAGGATAAAGTCTGTCAGGCTGCACTCTGGTCCTCTGAGATATGGAGCCAGCCATGCATGTACATTGTCTGGCTTCACTCAAGTCTCATTTTACAGGAAGACCTTTTCCTAACACTACACACATTCATAATGTGCCCCATTATTGACTCAGGATGTGCTTTGAGCAAATGGAAGATAGGCCTTTCCTATTGTGCTGCTTTGACTTTTGTTCCCAGGGAAGTGTGAAGGTGCACTACAATTCGGCTCACAGCCTCAGCTGCAAAAGCCCCAGCTGTAATAGTTTGGGTTCTTCCTCAGCTGCAGTGTTTCTTTCCTTGGATTAGATTAAAATTTAGTTATGTGCACATGCGTTGTTTGTGAAAAGGAAGCGGTTTGTTGATTTTCCTAATCTCCATTCATGTGTTTTATTTACACATTCATGTCAGTGTCAACAATGTCTGCTTTCCCTGCAGGGTTGTAAGAAAGGATAAAATCAGGAGGACTTGATTCACTGAAGGTTTTGTTAGCTTTTGGACAAGCAAAACATGTGTAAATGAGCAAAAACACTCCGCGGACAGAGAACCACCAAAAGAAACAAAAATAAATCTCTGCTTTTTGAAGCATTTTCAGCGCTATAAGATACCAACACTCTTTTAAGTTTAACTTTCGCCTCCGCTGTTGACAGTGCACCCAAAGTGACGTACCGACATTTTACAATGACGCAATGACGTGACTCCAACTCAGCACTCGCTGGTGGAAAACCAAAAAGGTTTTAAGGAAGAACGGGATTAGAACCATCGAAGCACTAGCACATAAATCAGCACAGCATACATTACATGCTTTTTTGTTGTTTTTTATAAATCAACTTAGCTTTGATAAGAGACTACAAAACCCATTCAGAAACACTTCCATTTTAAATTTTGCACCACATTTATACCGTGATATATACCGTTACCGTGAAAGGATTCAATTTATACCGTGATATGAATTTTGGGTCATACCGCCCAGCTCTATTGCTACGTAATAAAATCCCTTACACTCTACTCAATTGCTACAGTGAAATGTTTAAACTGCATGCTACACTCAAAGTTACAGTGAATGAAGCAAAAATTGACTTCTGTGTAACCTAAAAATAATGTGTCTGTATACATAGTATCAGAAATTACCCTGAAGTTCCTTTTACAATAATAGTCAGTGGTTAGACCATTCTTGTGCTGTCCGAGGCTCTATCCCTGCACATATGGCCTCTACCGTGATGCACAGCAAAGTGCATAATTCATTTGATATTTTATTGGATTGAACTGGGTTTGGCAAAGTTGCCCTAAAAATGGGTTGTGGTACTTGTGTCACATATGCCGTGAATCGACTACTAAATAAATCTGTAGGAACTTAGGTTCTCCATCCAGCTCATAAAGTATGTGATACAATTTAGCATCATCAGGACGAGACACAGTGACGCTTTAAGCAGCAGAGTAGAGATGTGGGTCTCAGTCCCTTTCACTTGCAATACTAGTGCAAACTGCACAGAGCTGCTGGACTTTGTGAGTGTCAGTATCAGTGGTATTGTTTGCTTAGCAGATTACAGGGGCAAATTATGTACAATTTTTGTTGCTATTAAGGGTCAAAATCCATCCTTATTGAGACCCCCCTTGAATATTTTATTCAAGCTAAGGTGTGATTACCAGCTCTATTAAATTGGTTTTACACCTCAGTGCTTAGAAAGTGTTCCTAGGACAGTGTGAATTTTATTTTTGTTTTAGTTGGCACTCTTTGTTACACACAAATATTAGCAAGAAAACGTCAATACACCAATTGTTTTGTTATTAAGAGTTTTATTGTGAGTAGCTATACTTTTTTGTATCAGCTTCATGTAATAAACCCACCTGATAACTAATAGCTTTGAAATGAATTTAATACTTATGTTTCTTGAGACCTTGAAGAATCCTGATCCATTTGTGTGAGGGACTTAATGCTGTATTGTTTTACTTAGAGTTAAAGTGGTCGGGTTAACAGAAAAATCTTTTGAAAACAAGCAAACAATACGACTGTTGAATGAGTACTTCTTGGGCACAATCTCAACAAAAATCTGAAATTTCCAAAGGGGGTGCTTAAGCACAAAGGAGATACATAAGCTTTGTCCACATGTTTCTCGTTGAAAGCATGAATGAATAGTTCTTTTCAGTGTGCAAGGACTATATGTGTGACTGTCAGGCGTGGGCAGAATATGTTTGTGTGCGTTTATTCTGTCAGTGTTTGCCTGCACACTTTGTGCAGCGCTCAGGTGAATATTGCAGAGTAATTTGTAACAGGAAATGACAAGACAAACAGGTTAAGAGTAGTCTTCATGACATGCAGTCAGACATGTTTTGCTGTAGTGGTTCGGGCTAGTGAACACCATCTTGTCAGGCTGCCAGAGACAGTTACTATATTGCTGTGAAACACCACAAGGAGTAATAACCCTAAATGGCTCCGGCGGCAATGAATTATTGCATCTTATTGCAGCAATTATTGCATCAATTACAATTTCATCGATTACATGCATTGATTTGCTGAAAGGACGGGAATCAGATTTAGCACCTGTCGATTTAAAGACTTTAATTTAGAATATTCACACTGAAGTGTATTTCACTTTTAACCAGGATTTAAGGATGACTTCTATTACTCTTCCAACCTCTGCTGCCACTGACAATTAAATAAATGTCATGGCTACAAATGACACTTCCACAGAGGCCACTGCTGCTGCTGTGACAACAAATAATGTTACTGCAAGATCAAAATGTGTGCGCCAACCCCTGGTAAGGCAATCATAAGCAAACACATTTCTAGAATGCATGCAGCTGCTAATGAGTTTCATAATTAATCAGAGTAAAAGAAAATGTTTTGGTTAATTGTTAGTGAATCCATTTGTTTGCCCTTCTTTTCTTAAATGGAGCTGAAGCACATCGCAGAATGAATATACTAATAAACCTTTTCAAGCACATTGCTGGCTTGAATATTTAAATTAAATTGCTGTCAAGCGAAGTAATCCACAAAGCTTCTGAGCATTTTTAATATCTGAAAAAAAGCTAGCCTCTCTCTACAGTTGACTGCAGAGCCTCGGAGCTCATCCCTTATCTTGCCCACAGGTTGAAGAAAACAATATGCACAGACCTTGAGTCAGCCTTGGAAACTATGCATGGGGAATAACCTCCAAGCTTTCCTCATGCCAAACAACAGAACTTTTCTAGCAATGCAAGCAAAAACTAACTCACAACTCAGCCAAGGTTTTTATCCCCCAACAAAATATAACAGCATTTCTGCTTTCCTCTCTCATGTAAACATTCTAATCATTTCTCATGAAAGAATATTACAAGAAATATAATATGCCTCTTGAGGAAGGAATACAAAACAAAAATAGGAAATGAAATTATGCTGTTACAGGTGAGGGGGAAACTGTAACCCAGTAGTGCTACAGAGAGATCAGATCAAGGTTCAGCCAGTATCACATTTTGTTCTAGAGAGCCCCTTATTCATCCTTTTATCCTTGCTGTAATAAAACAAAAAAAAAGGAGAAGAGGCAAGGCAAAGCCGACGTGTACAAACAGAAGGTGACTTGACTGTTATTGTAGACGTGGGACAAGTAATCAAGAAGTTATTAGTTTTTTTCTGCTGTGAGCCCAGATTCTGTCGCTCGTGAGATGCCTTTTATTTGATCTTTTTTTTTTTTTTTTTTTTTTTTTTTTTTTTTTTTTTTTTTTTTTTTTTTTTTTTTTTTTTTTTTTTTTTTTTTTTTTTTTTTTTTTTTTTTTTTTTTTTTTTTTTTTTTTTTTTTTTTTTAGCATTTCATCTTTCATTTCATATCCTGTTCTCCTGTGCAATACTATCAAATTTTGCTTGTAATTCTGTAACATGCAACCAGTCGGAGCGGCATGAATATTTGAAGATGCTATGAAATGTAAACCAGAGATCAGTGCTGGGAGACAACAGTGATTAAAAGGAGTTATGGACAGATTTTCAGTCCAGGGTTTCATGGTTTGAAGTCTATGATTCATTCATTCATACTGACATTTTTCTTTTGATTATCGAGGGTAATGAAAGAAAACCCCTCCAGTAACGAGTGTGGTTTGATGTTTGATGCTTGTTGTTCCATAACTGCATCACTTGTTTTAATTCTACCAAGAATGTTTAACACATCTTCGTTAAGCAACAAGCTCACAACAGAACACAAGACCTCAGCTTAAGTGTGAGGCATTTAAGGGCTGAATAAGGAATCTCACTCTACACTCACTCCACAAGACAAGTTAAGGCCTTATCAGTCATGAATTTTTACACTCTGTGTGCAAGAATTTGGACATGTGATTTTCCACAAGAGACTTTTGCAATGATCAGAGCCAGCATGCCATCTTTTTTATTTTACCTCAGGCGGTCTTTTATGAAGAGGAGCAAAAATCCGTCATTAAACATTACTTTCTGTGGGAGCGTACAAATGAACGTGCTACCCAACCGCCTGCTGTGTTGCAGATATAATGTTATTCATCTTTCATTTATAAATGAAACAAAAATCAAGAAAATCTTTTTTATCCATCAGTACGAAAGATATCTACAAGGATTCATAGATACCCCAGACTCTCTCCTTCTATTCCCCCTTATCCAAAAGAAGAGGCTGATAACATGCCAGAAAAAAGTTCTGCAGAGCAGTATGTACTTTTTGTGCTGCAGTGCGAGTATAAATATGACCTTTGGAAGAAGGCAGAATGGAGAAGTAAGAAGTCTGCAAGTGCTGGAGATATCAGGCTCCCCTTTGAAGTGTGGCACTTGGTCAATTGCAGATGTGATTTAGCAGAGACAAGATAAAGAGTGATGGTGAAATAACACGGCAGCTGTCCTTACCTGATGCAAGCTCTTTCGGAGATCCAGTTGCCTCTTCCCAGAGGCTACGAAAAGTTTGTGGATTAGCTTCTCAATAGAAGTTTTCTGGCACGTAATGCCTTCTTTCAATCAAATAGTTAGCATTAGTTAGCAGTTGGAAGAAAGAGCTACACATGAAAAGATTTCGCATTTTGTATCAGGTGTATAGGCAGTACAGTTTAATTAAACACATACTATAGATTTCCACTTATCCACATAAAGAAACCTCTGATTTTTAAGTCTGTGTGAGTTGCCATTCAGCTCCACATACATAAATGAGAGTGCAGTGTAGTAAAAGTGTTATACAGTGGGCTTATTCGCAGCCTGACTAATTCATACAGTGAGCCTGCCCTGTGAAAAGAGCAACCCTCATACAGAGGACTTCTTCTCACAGTTTGTTCCATTTTCATTCCCCTTTTAGAATCCTTTGTGGGCAAGGACTGCCAGAGGCACCGCATGAGCAGTTCCTTCTCCAAAATTTTAACGACACTGGGGTTCTTCACATGGTATTCTCTAAAATCAAAGTGACATTAAAGAATGGAGCAATTGACCCAGAACATACTAGGGGCTTTTTGTTTAAATGCCACTTACAGACTTATAGCTCTGAGCCCTCGATAAAGAGTTTGTCTCAGGGACACACAGTGATTTAAGTGGAGATTGAAGAAAACACAGGAGCCCGCTTCTTGCATTCACATGAAGTTCTTAACCATTGATGCTCATCCCCTGTGACGTTGAACCTACTTTCTCTTGCTCACACAAAAGCATGTTTTTCCTTAGAGTGCTTAGAAAGAACACCATTTACACAGGTTTTGATAGATGTTTTTATTGTGGACACTAGGCTTACACATTTATTTATAAGAACTAATGCACCCTCTACTTAAATACCTCCTCATTAAGAGTTAGGGTGGAATATGGAGTTCTGTGATCTTTTGGTCTGCAGTCTGCTGTAATGGGAAAGATGCCTGCTTTTGGTGTTCACTTAAAGCTATTACAGAGCTTCACACATCACACATTTATGCTGCATGATGCTGGGATGAAAGCTTCAGGCTATTTCACCTCATGCATGATAGGGCTGTATCAGCACCTTCACTAGTAATTAACTCATGTTTCCAAATACCTATTGATTGTTGGTTTCACTCAGCAAATCCATCAAATATACTTTGTTTTTACCACACAGCTCCAGACTAAAGCATGACTGTTCCAATTTAGGAGTTTGGATGGTGCCAGTGAATAGTTTTGTAGTATTTTTCAAGCTAACTGACATTGAAGATGGCATGTCACAACATGATTTCGCCACCCCTCTGAAGCATTGTAGGGGTGGAATAAATCCATCTCATCACACATAGCAGAGAAGATTCTCTCAATCCATTAACCCAATAAATCAAAGAGGCTGCCAGAAATGACTGAAACTCTTCTCCTCAGATTTTGGTCATAAATCTGACATTCTGCTACTAGCTCTAGTGTTGTTGTTGTTTTGTGGGCGGATTGTGGAAAGGGGAAAAAAACAACCCAGAACACCAGGCTGTCTCAGTCCTGCCCAGAAAGCATCTGTGATTCTGTTATGCATGTATGGATGGAAACTGAAAAACAGGGGAAGGTTAGAAAATATACAAACGTTTCAGTACGTTAGTCCCTTGTTCAGTTTTTCATAAACCTTCCTATCCTCTGCAAAAAAAAGAAAAAACCCTAAAGGTGCTAGTCTTGTGATGCAGCTCTGCAGAATACTTGAGCCATTTATCATTGTTATGAAGGCTATCATGAGACCTTGCACAAGAGTCCTTTATAATAAGTGCTCTGTTCTCTCATATTTTCAGTGCTGCCACACAAATGCATACACCCCACACAGCAAAGAAAGGGATTGGGTTAGTTCCTTAGTTTCTGCTGTATGAGATTTATAAACCCTGTTAATGTATGATGTCTTTACACTCATAAACCAAAAAGAAAAAAGACTGCATTCAAACTCTAACTCTGTCCTTTTCACATAAATATTTGTTTGCTGAAACATTCATATTAGTTTTCTGTTCCCTTGCGGACTCTGTCTGGCTTTGTTGTTAAATCATTAAAGGCATTGACGCTTGCCTCTCTGCTGCTCACACTGTGTTGTGTTAGGATGAAATGGTTGTAAATGTCATGCCCTTTAGCAGCACAGGCATGTCTTTCCTTGAATAACACTATAAAAGGAATACCTGCCATGGCTAAATGCCATGTCAGAGTTCCAGCCTAAATAGGTTATTTTATGCCCAGTAAGTTAACACTTTGACCATTAACTTAACAACACTATTATCCCTTACACTTGTGCCACACAGAAAGTAAATACAATCATCGTGCAATTATCCAATGAATTATTAAAACAGTTGTTTGTTTGTCTTCCCAGGAGCCGATGGGGGAAGAATTTCTGTCATGGTGAGCCTTTCCATTAGTTCAGTGATAGATATGTCATATTAAGAGATGAAACTCACAATCGAAATGTATGAAGATAAAGGGTTAGAAAGTACAAACTGCTTTCAATCCAAATCATGAAGTATTGTCTTAAGCTTGATTACTGCAGTGGTATTGGGTCTGAATTAGACATGATTGCGCTGGGACATTTATCACTTCAAATGTCATGCAGCAGCTCTTTACACAGCCACATCTAATTCCCGACATCCACACGCGCAGCAAGCCTTGAGCATCACTAGGGAGAGATAAGCTTATTTTATATACCAGATAACATCACAGCGCTATCATTGAGGATAAACAGCAAGCAGTATCTCAGCTAATGTTGCGTGCTAATTGCTAACTTCAAGTAAGAAAGCAGAAGAGGTTGTGTCTCCAGTGACTAGTTGAAACCTTTTCAGTAGGCAGGGCTTGTGCCTCTGAATCAGACTCTGCACTACGCTGATTGTCTCATGATATGGTTGTGTGATGAGCTGGAGAGACGTCAAGCAAAGCTACAATACCTGTGTTCAATAAGTCTTTGATGTACGCAGCAACACAAGTAAAACTTTTTCAATTTACGAATTGTTTTTGTTTTTTCAAGTTTTGGTGATAAAGTAGATTTTTAATGAGACCCTCAACTTTAATTCCTGAAGGCATCGTTTCTAAGGGTGTCAAGGACTTCAAAGAATGATAAATAAGACAAAACCAACTGAGGACACTGTCATTCTAATTTAACATCTCTGGCATGTTACTTATGATAGCCGATGGATTTTGTGCAGTGACCCATGGTAGCCTCGAGCTTCAAGCTGCTCCATCATGCCTGCCTGGCATGCCATCTGATTTGGGCATTTGGCCAGCTCCTTTCCAAAGGTTATTTCAGGCTTCGCATGAAGCTATGAAAAGCACATGTTCTCAATCCCGTTACACAGTCAACTCCTAAGACACTTTGTTTTGATCTCTTTACATCTGAGGCTCAAGGCTTAATGCTGTATAAATCTGAACATGCTTTGGTTCAAAGCTGCAAACCACCCTGCAGTCTCCTGTACTCTGCTTCCTTTCTCGTTTAATGACCCTTCTGTGTCATGTCCTGGGCTTTTCTCCTTTGAGACAAATAGAAAGCACCGTGGATAAGACTCCAGAGTGTTTTTTTTTTTTTTTAACTATGTAGCGCTTACTGGTATGCTGAAACATTTTGAGAATTTTTGTTTTATCAGACTGTCTAAAACCATAATCCTTCAATTCAAACCATTTCAGAAGAACATGTTTTTGGGATGATTAAAACTGTGTTTCAGTCTTTTGATGGCTTTGCTTTGCTTGTTTTTATTTCTACCCATCAACTCGGTGTGAATGCGTCTGAAAGCACAGATTATGTGGGATATTAAATACAGAGAATCCGCTTGAAGTGGCAAAAAGTGAAAAAATGAATAACTGAATTACTGTAATCATCTTATAAAATGCTGCCTAAATTGAGACAAACATCAGGCTTCATTTTAGAAAAGCATAATTTAGGCATCCTTCAGAGAAAATTTATCAGAGTGGTGGTTTTCTTCAGTGACCAATTTAAGTTTGAGTTTCAGTACATAAAGGGTCTGTATTTGAAACTTCACAAGCTGAAAGTTGGTGGTACTCCTGCAAATTTTTGATTACTTTATTAAATTTTAGATACTCCCTTTTTTAGATAGCACAAAATAATTCAAATACTTTCTCTGAAAGCCTTTTTCACACATGAAATCCTCGCATTTTCTGAGTTATTTCAGCACATACCATTTCAAGTCTGAGATGTCCTCATACTTCGAAGAACTTGTTTTACACGTCCACCTCACAGTCGATGAGTTTAAGTGTTAGACGGGCTCTCACATCCCAGAATATTCTCATTACGTGAGGTTGATAAAAACAGTTGGATAGCTTATAAAGAAGAAGAAGAAGAAGAAGAAGAAGAAGGAAGTGGAGTCCTGCCCCATCATTATGACTCATTATGACCATGTATTCCCACAACACAGTGACAACAATAGAAAACACAATGCAGACAAGAGAAGCTCTGCTCAATAGTATCACCACACTGCAAAACTGTGTACACTCCGCCTTAAGGGGAGATTATGAAAGAAAATTCTCATCAGAAAGTAAGTTACCAAGTAAATGGAACAGATTCTCGTTTGCATTCACAGATGCACTCTGAGCATCAAACGTTCAATTTTCAGGAGAGCGGTGCATGTGTGAATGGGGCAACAGTGAATATGTTATTTACCAAATTAATTGAAGTATTCACAGAGATGAAACCAATTATTCTTCAAAACTTCATTCCTGTTTTAAAGGGTTCCTCTATTCCAGGAAAAAAAGAAAAAGCTACCCATCCTCACTGCTCTTCCCCCGCTCAACCTTTCACTGAACATAAGCAGAGAGCATACTCAAGTGTGCCACCCGTCCCTCTGGGGAGGCACTCAGCAGCACACTGGGATGAAAAAGAATTTATTAACATATGTTTCAGTGTAATAAGTGTGTCTAAAGCTTGAACAATCTGCTCCTCCTATTCTGAAGCAATGAACTACAACAGCACAATGTGAGACACTGTTTTATGGAAAGTTAAAAGTCAAAGATGCATCTATTCTGTGGGCCAAATAGGCTGTTTTAGAGGAAGGTCTTTGGGGTTTCTGTACATGAATCTGTTTATTCATCAGAAGGATCAACAAATATTTTATCTCTAGGAAGAGGAATTCAAAATTTTTAAACCAAACAATGTATTTTCCATTTACAGTACTGTGCAAAATGAGATTTGTCTACTGGCTGAAGAATGTATAATAAAAAAGAACGAGCAAGTGAGTAAAAAGTGATTGGTGTGGCTTTAAGAGAGATTTATATAGTGTGCACACCTCATCTGAAAACAGGAGAGCAAGAAATCAAGGCATGCCACGGAAAGTGCCACTGACCCTTTCTGTGCAGACAGGCAGCAGACAGCACAATCTTGATAACAAAATTGCAGAGTGCCATTGAATTGCCAGTGACATACCCAACCTAATGCACCTCTTGTCTGACCTCAGTGCAGCACAAGTCAGCTATATGCCACACTGTGCAGACACAAAGAAAAATCGCAGAGAAGAAAAATGCTATGAACAAAGAAACCGAGAAGTCCTGAGGTACAAACAGCGGAGCCTGTTGAAGATGAATCTGATAATTTATGTTATGTTCGAGTGTAGCCTGAATCTGTCACTTTTTCCATCCAATTTACATAAAATAGAGAGGAAGACAAGTAAGATTTTAATAAGGGACTCAACATGAGGAGAGGGATAAGATGAATGTGTCTGTATTAATAGATGGATCCAGGGAACAAGTCACAGGGGATTGACTGAAAGACACACAGAGTAAAGGAATTAAACTGAAGAGTGCTGAATGGAAAACTGAAGTGGAGCCTATTTACTTGAGCTTCAGGAAAACTAGGGTGACAGGGCCTGACGGAGGCTCTCCTGCCACGAGGGAATTCAGCATAGGTGATGTGGAAAAAGAGCAACTGGGCTGAGTTACACCCTGCAAATGAATAATCCAGCAGCTACGCAGAATCGCTGCACTCTTGAAGAGGCCAGAATTGAGAGGCAAGCCGGGTGGGGGGCAGCTTATGGCTGCCTTTGTTTTTTATTTCATTATCGACCTCCTCACACCCAGGGTGGAAAACAGAGATAGAAGGTATGTCTAAGCAGGTGTTTCTTCCTCATGCTTCTGTCATGTTAAAGTACGAATGTGAGATGCAACTTCTCGCTTTATATCTGAAGGTGCTGACAGCTTCTATTTTCCTGAGTTGCGCCCTTGAATTGAAGGGCAACACAAGGCAGAAGATGTTTTGCACATTTTCTTTCCTCTAGTCCATCACTGCACTGGGCACTCACAATGCCTCTCTGCTTCCCCTCTTACAACCATTGATAGATTGACTGATCTATGTCTTTGAAAAATCAATAGGACAACCATTTGAGTGCCCTCCATTGATTTTTATGGACTGTACTCACTGTACAGACAAGTCCAGGCTTTTCATTCTTTGAAAAGTGTGCCATTTCATGAGTCCACTGACAACAGGTTAAAACAAAATCATCAGAGCACATAATAATCGGGTGGTGGAGGCGGATTGTAAAAGTGTTCCCTTTTTTTGTACAACAGAGTGAAGTGCAGCATGTGTGTGCTCTTCACTTTAGATCACAATTGTTTGAAATTTTTATGACATGACAAAAAAGTGAATGTTTTGCCTTCAGGTAAAATCTAAAAGGCCAACTGCAGCCAAGTTTTACTTGCTCGGCACAACACATTTGAATACCAAAGGCTGAAACATCCTCAATATTTCACAAGACTTCCTTCTGCTACAACATTTTCTTTTATAAAAAAAATCATTCTCAAGCTTTCTCCTTTTTTTTTTTCTCGTCTTTTTCCGTATTTGCATAATGTGATGCTTCATTGCCTAAGCTCTTTGTTGGATGCATTCACAGTGGTGGTAGCACATTTGTTTCCAGAGCTCAGTTAGATCCGGAGAGCACTGATCCTCTTCATCTGTTCAAAATGTCTACACGCTCTTCCCCTCTGCAGTCAGCTTGAAAATTAACCCAGTTTGATCCCAGTCACTAATGTTGTTTTCATATATCATCCAGACTGCACCTGCTTTTTTCACGCTGAGAGAAAGAGGCCCCTTATGGCCCCAGTTTTACAAAGATGCTGTTTACCAACACGCTTAAATACAGGTTAGTCTACCTGCCACACTCTCTGTATTCCCCCCTCTGATTTAACCTGTCTCCATTTCTCGCACAGTGAGTGGTAGTTGCAGCATTACATGGAGAGCTGCCTATGTTCCCTGGCTCTAAACACCATCATTCTGCAATATTAAAGTAATTTGACGGCATGATTACTGATATTACTAATAGAAGAAGAAACCAGGTCCCAGCACGGTGAAAAGAAATGGATCCCCCCTGACTGCATGAATATTAGACGCTCCGGTGAAGCGTGGCTAAAGTTGGCTGTTTACTAATTTGGTTAGCTAATTTCTCAGACCAAGTCTGGGATTTGATTCAAGAATAAGCCCAGTGGGATAAATCTCAAATTAAAATGGCAAGAGGGGATCTGAAATATTTAATATGTCTCCTTCTTGCACACACACTCCCTCTCTCTCTCTCNTGTGTGTGTGTGTGTGTGTGTGTGTGTATGCACTTGCGTGTGTGTGACTTTGATAAGTCCCCCCTCCACCTCACTCCTTGCCCCGTCCCTTATGTCCTCCCTGAAAAATCACACCATGCAGATAAGCAAGATCAGCAACGCTACTCTTTCTGCTTTTTTATGTCTGCTGCAAATGTGTGAGGTTCATATTTCAGGCAATTTAATTTTCTGCTCATATTTCAGTCTTAAAGCATTTCATCTAGGCCTGCATGTTCACTGTGTTTTAATCAGGGATGAAATCGCAGAGCTGAGTGCGTCGTTCATTAGCATGACAAGGCAGTCGTGGTTTATAGCATTAGAAGTGTGAAATTGTAGTTTTATGGTATTAGGAAAAGGTCAAGCATCCATAGGGATTCTTAATTTCTGCTCCCTCACGCCTTCCATGACGTATTTCTTTTGTATCTATTTCTCACTTACTCTTGCACTGTCTCCACTCATCTATTCCCTAGTGATGAATTGCTTTTTCCTGCCTCTTTTTCACTTACCTCCTTTCTCCTATAGTCCTCTGAGCCCCTCCCAGAATAGGACAAGGTTGACCTGGACACGCAATGATTTAGAATCTCCTCACCTCCAAGGTCTTAATGCTATTCCCACAACTGCTTGGGTAACCCTTCCTTATTTCTATTAAAGAAAATGTATTCAGTAGACCAAATCGTTTTTCACACCTTTCATGGCGCCTCTGTCTTGTTCCTTTGCTGCGACTGTCTTCATGGGCATTTTGTAAAGTCCTTGCTATTCAGCCACGTAATTAGCCAAAACACTTTTTCTTTCTTTCTCCTGGAAAACAAGTCCCTTGAGCTGGTGTTTTCGTCCGAGGCGGGGAACATGCAGAATCAGAGCGAAGATGCAAACAAATAATTACCCTTCATTTGAAAACACTCAATTAGACTCTATTTCAGAGTAAAATAATGAGCTGGTACCACTACGCTGAACTCTAGAGTTTCAGCCGTAATTAGTGGAAAAGATGGCAGCCCAGTGGCCCAGCGGACAATAATAACATGACTGTTTTATAAGCCTGACAGTAAACACAGCACCATACCAAAGCCCAACACATTTACTGTCTATAACCTGTTAAAGCAAACAGTTGTGCTGGTTTTTGATCTATTTTTTTTAAGGTGAAAGGATACAGGATTAAAAGGAGCAGCGACACATAAAAGAAAACAGAGAGGAGAAAAGGTTGGTGGGCTGCATGGCAATCAATGAGCTCGGCTTTGACACTGACATTTCTATCTCTGCGACTGCCACTGAGGGCCTCCCCATTGTACAGACGAGCTGCAAAGCATTCTGTGCATTTCTTTGTTTCTCTCTCATTTGTGCACATGCTAAAGCCTTTTCTCAAGGTTAGCTGAACAGCCATCACAGCCTCTGAGTTAAGGTCTCTGGATACGAAATGATGCAATGTTATTGGCGTGTCTCTAACCCACCATCGACGCTGGAGTTTTTCCCAGGGAGATGGTCTGATAGATGCTAATTCCAATAAGGTGGATTTGCCTGTCTGCACTTTGGGAATATGCTTAATGTAGAACACTGTCACAGTCAATATCAGCACCGTGGACCTTAAAGCTCTCAATCCATCTCCTCGGGTGAATTCATGCAAACACACACAGTATTACACAGTTTTATTACATTACTCAGCTGGAATGTGCCTCCATACTAACATTCCTCACTGCGTCTAAACAGCACACTTTACTGAAGATTATAATTCTTTGAGTGTCCCTGCAGACTTGCAGTGTGTTGATAAGTTAATGAGATTGCAGTTTGTGCATTTACAGATACCTAACACTAACAAAAGCACAGCAAGTCTGGCATAAAGCAGATATCAAGTATCCTCCTAAGAAAGTGCTGTGCAAAAGTGCACCATCACCTGATTGATGAGAGTGGACGGAAACTTTTCTATTTTTCCTACCCAGTCTTTCACATTTGGTAGATGCTTCAACACTTGTAAGCACGTACACCGCCATGTGAAATAACTTTAGGTTACAGCCCAGTGAGAGCTTGCTACATTTCTCTCTCAGGCACCACTGATCTGAAGCCAATCCCCCATGGCCAATATTGACTTAACAACTGTGGCAGGAGGTGGAAAGAGACCAAGACAGCCACCAGCGAGGAGACCAGGGCAGGACGCAGCAAAATATGGGATGTAGGAGGAAGAGCGTGACATTACTTTCAGTCACCTTGAAGTCTAACAACCAGTCTGACTGATAGCGTCAGCAGACAGCTTGAGTGTATAAAATACAGAGGATGACCTCTGATTTGAAACACGCTGAGGTAAACAGTGTCTTTACAACTTCAGTGAGAAATGCTCAGTGATGGATGAGTTGAGCTCAAATGTACAGGATTTTAAGAGAACTAAAAGTGTAAAGTTAAAGAGTGATGTGGTGAGTGGGTGGGTAAAATAGTGCAATATTTTGGGAATATCTGTTTGATGTGTCACAAACTTGTCTTAATGTGACGGAAGCTTTTGATAAGTCATCTTGACGTCAGTTGGGCTTTTAGACTCTCACCTTCATCCTTGTTTCAGGCTGAGTCTTTTAAGTTCAAACTTGTTCCAATTACAAACTTGAATACTTGACACCCACATCAGATGAGCTTAATGTAGACAAACTTCAGTTCATGAATGTTTTACTGAGTGTCTGACTTCTTTTTTTTTTGCTGTGCAGACGACTGGATTCAAAGCAGTCCTAGAAGAGCATTTTTCAAAGTAGCTAGCTACCTGAATTATTTTCTTTTTTATCAGAAGTCTCATTCTGCAGTCCAGAAACCTTCAGTTGAAGGGCTTTTATGATAAATTTTCACAAAGTCTGCACTTTAGAGGGGAATTTCAAAGTGAATTTAGAATCAAACTATATTTAGGTGTTAAAATGATGATCAGTAAAAAGAACAAAAGCAGAGCACTTTTAGTTTCCTTAACTAAAGATCTAATAGTACCGCCGTGCAGACATTTTTGGCAAGTTAATTAGCCTTTGATGCTGTATTTGTCCAAGTGTTTCAATTCAAACAAATCAAAGTTAAGTGGTTTAGTTTTGTCTCCCTGAAGTCGATATAATTCAAGGAGAAGTGAAAAAAATCAAGAGAGTTGACTCAAAATAAAAGACTGCATGTCATTGTGTTCAGTAAATCCCTGTGCTATCAGATGTTTTTCTAAGTCTGAAAGAAATATGCCACAGATACCTCATACCGCAGGCTTATATATTTTCTTTTATAAGCTACAGCAAGTTCAGGTTTTTCAAAACGGAGGAAAAAAGAGTGATCACATTGTGCTTACATATTGTATCTGCAAAAAATCAAAGAGCTGAACAGCGTCACCAGAGTTTACAAGGACAGGTTTTCTGTAGTTTGTCCTTTTGCAATGTTTTGCTTACACTCTCTAGACACAAACTGGTCTGAATTTTCTTTTGCTTAAAGTGAAAAAGGGGCCAAGTGTGTTTTTCTAAATCCTGGGAAGGGAAGGGAAAGACTCTTATGCCATTTAAAATGTGACTATGCTGCTTTGTGTATTCCACCAAGATACTGTGAGAATTATTTAAAACCTGCTATCAGCTACATTTAGTATCATGGATTTGTTTTTATGTTTATATTTGCATGAATTTATATTCATTTTTCTTGGAACATTTTTTCCTAGTTGAGACATTTAGCTGATGTCAAAATTACACTTTCAGTCGAGTTATCAAGACCTATAAGCTAACTCTGACCGACACAATACTTTTTCCACTGCAGATTTGGCTTTAGCCTGTGGTAAACCTTGTGGGCATTTCTCACAGAAACAGAAATTTGAGACAACTTCTGCCAGTTTTTTAAGAGAGCTGACATTGGCTAACATTAAAATATGCATCATGCGGACATAAGTTTTATAAATGAAATTGAGATCTTAGCTTGTTCCATGCATTAAGTTCTTGTTTCATCTCAAAAAGATGGAATTCTCTACTGATTAATATGGATTCTAGATAAATAGACTTTCCTGTACAACCTTCATGAATTTACATGAAGTTGCAGACATTAAAAGTAAGAAAGACATGAAAAACGCAGCCCCGATACTGCCCAGTGAAGAGTTTAAAGGGCAATATACCTCCTATGCAGACTTGGAGCATAGTGGCAGAGTGACTAATGACCCTCAGCGCTCTCAATTATTACCACTGGCACACACACCATGTGATTCATCCTGTTTTGGACTTAAGAGAGGCATGACTCAGCCATGCTCATGGGCTGCAACAGCAACATTCCTATCTCCATCTCAATTTCCCAAGACCCCCAGACTCCTGGTCTAAATGAGGACATCAGCACTCTAGGAAATAGGTTTTTACTACAGAAAAGCCACCTCAGTGCTGCACAAATTAGCTGTCTGCCCTGCTGCAAGCTCTAGGAAACTGGGTCTCATTAATTTCCCGGGTCACATCCTTCATCACACCTCAATCTTGCATCATTTACAGGCCATTTCCTCTTGCGTGGCGTTGACGTTATTTTGGCGACAGGGTCTCTGTTGGGTCAGATCTGATTGACTGAATCATTGAAGATGTCACAAAGTCACTGTCATCTGTGTCTCTATGGGAACTATCCTATTACAGTAATACAAATTCATAGCTTTGCTCACTCTGTACTTTAATGTTTCAGCTTGCATACTACCTACTTTGCATTTCCTGATGGACTGCAAAATCCTATTTTACGGGAGCTTTTTTTTTGCACTAAGCCACATTTTTAATCATTCAAGGATTGTCATTTTGCAAAGCTTTCCCCACACAAAAGCAGCCTTCTTCATCCCTTTCCACACATAATTATGTGCAATACAAACTCGGGGAGGCAAAAGATAATTTTGTGGAGCCCAGGGTAATTTAAGACTGATGGTCACTCCTTTTATGTGAAAATTATCACAGAAAAATGATTTGACAATCAAGTCCCTAATTGCAAATATTTGACAAATGAAGTGAAATTGGCCAGTACCAGTTTGGCAGCTTTAAATCACTTCTGCCAGGAAAGGCCTCTGAGCTCCAGCCCCAGTCTGGACGGCTCGTAGACAGCCAGCCGGCAGAATCAGCCCGCAGCCCCAGGAGAGCCTTCCATCCTGCTGCGTCTGCTCTTCTGCGTCCTCACACACATCCATTGTGTCTGGTTCGCCTGTCAAACCCTACGTCTCCCTCCTCTCCTTGCCGCCCTTTTCTCCTCCTCTCCCCCACCTCTCTTCCTCCGCTCCACTGGGCTCGTGAAGGTGAGCCAGTCCCCAATGGCACTACTGTACAGATTGCAATACTTCCTTTTCAAATGGGGGCTTCTCTCTTGTGGATATACCCATGTAAAGAGCGGCTGAGCTAACTTTTCTCTGCTTATTTTAGTTTTCTTTAGTACAATTTTTTTTAGATGTCTGTATTATTCAAGCTCAATCTTGCTCCCAGGTCAGCTGTCCTTGACCATGATGAGAGAAGGCACTGGCTGCTCTGTGCATCACTTAGGCACAGGGATGACAGAAAAGAAAGCTCTCCCTGAGGTTTAAGGCCAGTTTGGTGACAGCTGTCACCCAAATGCTTGTCCTTAAAAGCTCTTTTATGCCCCAGAATGTGTAAGGGGGGAGATGACAGTGGCACATGGAGCATTTCAGCAGTGCTCTGAAGTCACTCTACCTCACTCTACCACTGGATACATCTAATCATTTTTGAAAGATACTGTCTGTCTGCAGTTGTTTGATGGATATCTCTCTGTGTGTGCACCTCCGTGTGTGTGTTTGTGTGGCTCTGTCATTCTCTCTTTTCTGCAGGGGGCTGAAGTGTCTGTACCCGTCCAGGTTAGCCTCTGTTCCTCTCAGTTTTGAAGCTCTGTGGGATCGTCAGCTTCTTTCATCGGTCTCTCTGAAAAAGTGGGACATGAATCTTTAGTCTGTTCAAACCCTTATGTGGATATCTGCACCCTACTGGCTCATGAAAATTTAACACCTCATTTAAACAATGATATAAGACCCATTTTGTTAGCATTAAATGACTACAACTCTCATGTGGTTTTTTTACAGCTCTTCAGGGGCAACGATTTATGCAATATGTTACAACTTCTGATAAGATAATAGCATCTTTTTCTTAGATAAAAGAGGAGATTCTCATGTGTCTACTGGAGAGATTATCTTGCGGTTTGAACAAGGACAAAAAGTGGCAGGCTCTAAAGTCCAAATGGATGTGTTTTTTACCACTTTTTCTGAATAAACAATATTTATTCATTATGACTGTGCGCACATGAAAGCCCCGGTGAAAAGCGCTTCAGGTAAATTCAGTGCTTTTCTCTTTGTGTTTGTTGCAGGTTTTTGGAGATTATTATCACTTCAGGCATCATGCAGTGGAGAAGAGGGCTTTGTCTGGCCACAGGGGGATGCACATCAGACTGCAAAAAGAACCACAGGTAAGACTGGTGTCACTTCTCACACAACTCATTGCAACACTCCCTGTTGGCAACAAAAGGCCAAAAGACAGATTGGATTACACAAAGAGAGAGTGTATACCACAAGAGATGAGGATGCCAGCATCAATGACAGCTTGTCAGACCCTGCATTCTTTGCGGTCCACACCAATCCTCCTATCCGTCCTCCTGACCCCACTGGTGATGCCACATAGCTATAAATATGCAAAATAAACTCAGCCAAATAACACAGCTGCTGGGAGTGTTTTGGGTTGTTTTTTTTTTTTTTTTTTTTTTCTTGCTGGGCTTTGCTTTTTCGCCGCTTCTTAGAAATAATTATTTGCATTATATGATGAAATATTCAACAGTGTGACATCCAAAAACAAATCGAGGAACGTTCCCATTCCTAAATGTCATCTGCATTTGGACATCTGCTGCTCAATTTGCACACAGCCTAGCTACCAATTTATACCTGGTACACTATGACTATGCTGAACGTTTCTGTGCACCAGATGTAATTGAGTCTGCATAGAGATGCCAGCACAGCTGAAGGACTTTTTTCTCACTCAGATTTGCAGTTTCAAGTACCTCACATGGATCTATACTATATCTTCACTGTTCCTGCACAGAAGAAAGACCTTTCTGTTTCCACTGTCTCTCTGTTATAGGTTAAAAACAAACAATCCTATATTGATTTTGTTTCCTACAGAAAAAGAGAAAAACACTGTTCAAAGTTGAAAATAAACTAGCTTATGCAGAAAGCAAGTGTTGTTGTGTTTTTTTAACATAGAGGGTGACTTTGAAAAAGAAAGTGGAAGCCAGAAGAGAGAGTGGAGGAGGGCAGAAAGCACTTAGTCAGTCCCGCTGTAAATCAGCCTTCATGAATAACAAAAACCTGCTTTTGTATTTAAAGGGTTCCCAGCGTTCTTCACAAAACACACCGGCTGGGAGTAAATGTGTTTAATTTGGTACAACATGCAACACTCTGATTAAATTTGTAATAAACACATTGCTGTTGAATTTTAATTAAAATCAAATATATATCAAGGTCACTAGCCGTCAGATCAAAGCACAATATCTGCAGCCAGCTCACGCTACCTAATCCTTTAAGAAACATCTTTTAGAAGCATTTCCTCAGACATGAAAATTAAGCTTTTGATCAACACGCTGCTATCTCACTATGGCAAACAACACATCTACCGTGACATATCTGAATATCAGAGCTCACATTCTCTTTTATCCCCAGAAGAATGCACCCGTACACTCAAAAAGATGAAAGACTGAACTTAAGTGAATTTATTATGTCAACTGGTTCCATCTAAATGCATTGAGTTAGTTGAAAGCGATATCACCAGGTTCAACTTAGTTGACCTTAAAATTATTATTATCCGCTCAACCAACCTTATGTATTTACATGGAACCATTTGACACAATAAATTAAATTTCTTATAGATATTCATTTATAGTTTTAAGTCTTTTAATTGACTGTTTGTTTGTTTGTTTGTTTGTTTGGGGGGGGTGCATATGCTCCATTTGTAATTCAATAGGTTGTGTAACTTTTTGCTCTTAGCTTTACTGCTTTGATTTACACCTAAAATGTAGTGGCAGTTTATTTGAACAACAGTAGGTAAAATTCCACACAGGTCTGGTTAACCAAAGTAGTCATAGTTGGCGTTTTTCTGATTGATGGATTAATGGATTGATTTATGCAAAATGCACATCTCCTCTTTTGTGGAGACAAAAATGCTGAAACCAAGAAGATAGATATATACCAAAGTAACAAAAATAGCTGGTTTGTTGTTGTTACTGATCTGTGGTGTGGATGTGTGGTAAAATATACAGAGGCCGTCTCTTTCTGTCCGTCTGTATTTTATTGTGCAGTGCGGTGAGGTCCCCTGTCCACAGCCTACAAGCAGAAGGCTCTCATAAAACATAAAGGGAACAGTTCACATTGACCTCTCTCCCACCTGTGCTCTCTCTCTTTGTATCTGCAACACACAAACTTACTGGAAGTTGTGTTTCTTTGTTAGATGCTTAAAGTACCTGACAAACCAGAGTGGTTGTCCACATGTGAAGGAGAGCAGTTAGCAGAGTAATGGTTGTAATGGAGTTTGAAGCAGTTTGTCGGAGGTAAAGTGACTTCAGGAACCAACAAACAAAATGGGCATCTTCTAACATGTGTGTGTGGAAGTGTGGAGGTGTTTATAGGTTCCTTAAAGTGAAGCCACTGCTGTGAAGCAATCAGAAAACAACTTCTTATTTTTCTGTTCCAGCACTTTGTTGTCTTCACAGGGTCTCTCTCTCTCTCTCTCTCTCTCTCTCTCTCTCTCTCTCTCTCTCTCTCTCTCTCTCTCTCTCTCTCCCTCTCTCTCTCTCTCTCTGTTCACCCATCGACCATCACCGCTCATTCTGCCTCACTTTTGGTTGTGGCAGTTTGAGCAATTGTACCTGCTTTTTTCCTAAGCTTCGCTGCTTTAGAAACGATTAACGTGAAAGTAGTAGATTGAATAATTTCCAGGCACGTTTCTGACAGCAGCTCATGTTCAAGTAGTGAAAGAAAAACATGTTACTTTCTGGTTTGGATGAACTGGACCCTTAAATCTGCTATTGATAGTTACCACGATAACATGTTTGCACTATTTTAGTCTTTTAAAATCTTCCACTCTGAGATTTTCCTCTCTGATGTTGAAAGTAAACAGAGCAAACAGCTGAAAAAATCCAGGCAGCAGGTGCCTTAAATAGCACTCTGTGCCCCCTTTCTTTCTGTACTGCTGCCCTCTGACTCAGCAGCACTCAGCTGACGTGTTTACATTGGGAACACTGGAGGCAGCAGTGGTAATTGCTGCTATTTAAAAGCATCTTAAGAGGTACCTGAGTGGTGCTAAAAAGAGGGCGGTTACAAGGTGAGAACAGACTAGGGCCATCTTGTTAAGATACGCCTGCCAGGTAGAACACAGGGTTTTCATTTTAGCTTTTCTTCAGCCCAAGTCAGACTTGCTGTGAGAGTACTGATGTGGTCTGACAGTTGCTGAAGGCCCACGTCATCATTAGTGAGACACTGTGACACTCACTGAGGCTAGTGGTGTCAGGGGTCAGGATAAATGGACGTTAACAAGGCTGCGAGATTCTGCAGGTCCAGGTGTCTGTGTGGGAGCTGTGGAAAAAGTATGGCACTCAATTAGAAATAAAAAAAAAATTGGAGAGCTCCAAATTCTACGAGTAATAGGATTTAGTGTGAGTGGTGACAGAGGCGGGGAATTTGTCGTTCTTACTGAGGTGGATTTAATGATGTGCAGTCGTGGATTTTAGAGTTGTATGCTCTGTTGGGGGAAAGGATGCAAAGTAAACTATTTGCACAACAACTGAACTAATAAGAAGAAGTCAATCGAAAGTTGATGTCTTCATGATAAGTGGCTGGCAAGGAACAGATTTAATCTTGAAAATGGAAAGGAGAGATTTACTGTGTGCTAGACTGCATATTTCCTAAAACTGTATGTGCTGTTTGGCAATGTGAAGGAGAGGAAAAGCATCTTGAATTTAAATATAAAGTCCTTATAGTAGAGCCTGGAAGATAAAGACATTTTTACCGAAAAGATTTCATCTCATAGGATCATCTCAGTGAGAAGTTAAAACTAATGCAGCGTGTGATCCAGCAGCTATTCAGGGCAGCGGGTTTCTGGCTACAGAGCAACAGTTTGTCCCTGGGTTACCTTACCACCCACACTACCAGATACAGTCCAAACCTCAGGCGAAGCATGGCCACTGCCAAAACACACCGCAGCATAAGTGAGTGGGTTTCTGTTTACATGTGTTTATTAAAGGGCATTTGTGTATGTCGGTGTGTGCGCATGAACTCATCTGATCCCCAGAAAAGGGTAAAGGGAAGGTTCCGCTTCACCTGCTTGAAAGAAAACAGATATTAAAATGGCAGTGAAAACATAATGGTTGGATTTGGATTAGCTGAGGCTGTGCTTGGGCTTGTTAAAGTGTTTCTCCTCTGTAATCCCAATGCTGTCTCACACATTACCTCCATTGTGTCTTTGCCTCTGCTCTGTGCTGCTAACATACTGCTTATCACCAGTCCCTTTGAATAATCTCACAGTGCCACAACGACATTGGCAGTCACATAAGCTTTTACCATTATGTTTGTGAGGGCTGTTTGTCATCTTCTCCCCACACCCCACACCCACACCACCTTCTCTATGAGGGAAAGAATCGATTTGATTTGGGGTGGCTGCTGTTAGTTTTGCAAAAACCGCACTGTAAGGCAGCTTACTGCATGCTGGGTTTCAGAGGGACCAAACCCAACATCTCCCCCCTCTCTCTTTCTATCTCTCCATCCTTCTTGCATTTTTCACCAGGGTTAGTCTCTGACTGTGGGAGAGCATTCTATCCTTACTGTGCTAAAGCTTTTCTGCTCTTAGATAAAGCCTGTGATTTCCTATAGTTTTTGCTTTTGTCAACAAATATTGAGAAAATACAAAAACCAAAAATGCTTTACTTTATCCCCTACTATTTTCTTACTTCCTCAGCTTGTGTATCAGTCCCCAGCCTTTTGATTCGAGACAGGGGTAGGAGAAAACAATGTAGTTGTTTGGCACTATTTTTGGCAGAGAGTTTGGCGCACATGTGGAATTAAATGCAGAGGCCCCACTTGAAGGTTGCTGGTAACAATCTGTTGTTCTACTGAAGACTAAAAAAAGACTTCATACAAGAAACGTGTCGAATCAGGGGTTAGATCAATGGTCCCCAACCCTCCCCACTTGTGTGTGACAAGGCAGAGATCCCACCCCTCTGCACACGCTTTTGATTTTATTTTTCCACCCTGGATATGAATAATTATGTGTCATTGTCCCAGGAAAATAATGTTTCAATCACCACAAAAAACGCATAAGAAAATCTGTGTGTGCATGACAACAATGTCTGTAAAGTCTGTCCTTGTCGTTTATGAGGTGGCTCATGTTGCCATGGTCACGGAGGCTCAGGAGTTACAGAGGTGTGGTCACTTAGTGGCGTCGAATTGGGAGCGACCGAAGGCTGATGCCAATATCACTTTGTTTTATCACCTTTAGCCAATGACCAATATAAGCTGCTGATTTTCTCAGGCAGATATTTAGGGCTGATACTGCTTTTTCTCCCTTGATTTACATCATAAAAATGACACAATGATAAAAAATTATGAACTATGTTTAATTCTGAAACAAGATTAAAAGGGAGGTAGAACATATAAAAAGTAGGAACAGCTGAATCTTTGTTCAACTTTATCAAACATAATAGAAGCCTAATATATTGGCCAGCCAGTATATCGGTCTGCCCTGCTCTCGAAGTGGGTTTGCACTGACTTTTATAATCCCATTTATTGTGTTATTATGACTTTTCTGTTTACATGCACAGATATAACTTCAACAACCTCAGAGGATCAGTTCAAACAAAGTTGTGCAGCAAAAGCAGAAGTAATATAATTTAAGTGAAGTTTGTGACCCCTTATTCTGTAAGTTCTCTTTATTAATAATAAACTACAGCGCTCAAGCTCATCATAAGGTGCTGTATATGTGCAATTTTTTTCATTTAAAAAACAGTGGAGCAACATCACAGAGTAATAAGCTCTAAAAAAAGCGACTGATCCACATTAATCAGAATGTATTTTTGTGCTGTTTGTTTTTGGTCTTTTCAATGCATTTATCAATGAAAACATAAAAACTCAACAACAGACTCTTCAGTGTACCATTCTGGGTTTTTTTCCTGTACTCTCTGGAAGCACAGATTAGGAGATCAAAGCACAAGCTTTCCCCTCTACCAGTCCCTCTCTCTCTCTGCGTCACAAACAATACCAGCACGGCTTCTTCTTAGTCATCAGACAGGAAGACCCTCAGGACACTGCGCAAGAGATGGAACAAATCGTTTATTGCTCAAGTGTATTACCGACCCAGGCCATGTGCAGAACTCCTTCTCGACTCATGATTGCAATTTTGTGGTCATGTTAGGCTGCACTTTGTCCTTATCCCAGACCCTGGGGCAATGCTTCTGCTGCTTCTCAGTGTTCTTATTTGTTCTTTATCACTGACTTGTTCTTTATAGGGTTATTGACTGAACCTCGTTTCACTGTACCAAGCCACAGAAATCAAACAGTCTCTTCTATGTGATGCTTTCCATTTATCCTGAATGTACCCATAAAATATTCTAAATTTGTCACAAATAAAAGGCTCTCTGAGGCTGTCACTAGGAATTTTGTATGGAGCACCTCTAAAAACAAAATTTCACAATAAAAGTAAGCAGAAGTAAGCAGAAGTCAAATGTGATGAAATGACGCATCATTTCCAATAATTGGATATTATAGAATGTGAATCCTGTAATAAATGACCATACCTAGGTCATGACCTGGTCCACGCTTTCAGTTGTAATTTGCTCTAATAACGAGCTACACAGCAGGCTGCGGAGCAATGAAGTCAGCAGTTATAAATGTAATGAAATGAGATAAATGTTAATGAGTCCAGGGTCATTTGAGTGAGGTTAATGGCTTCATCCTGTGAGAGAAAGTTTCCAGCAAGGTCAGCAGCTACACCACCCTCTGTCCCTGTGTTGGAAGTGTTTTTGTTGTGATCAAACACTTAGTAAGAGCATGTTCGCACAAATTCAAGTAATGAGAGAATCTTCACTTCAGGGAACAACTTCGACCATATCAAGAAAATGGATCGAAAGGAATAAGAAAAGATTTTAAAATCTTATTGTTAAAAGTTTGGGCATACTTTTTTTCACACAGATATTGGGAGCAGTTTCAGCAAGAACTCACTAAAGGATGAATTTAATATGTGGGGTGTTAGTTTTCAACTCTTGTTTTAAGTGTTTTTATCATAGTTTGGATAAATGTGTGCAGATAGTTTATGTTATGGCCAAACATGAAAATGTGTTAACAGAAGGCAGACTGTTTTCAGTATCACTCTGCCTTGGTTAGAAGCAGCCAGAGCAGTCCCTGCTTAATGAGCTCTCAAACTTTACGGCTTGCAATCTAGCTGTTGTGTTTGTTAATGAGCAGCAGATAGACGTTTGTCTAGGATGGAAGGATCTTTACAACTGAGGATGTATTTAAAGCCATATCCTCTAAAAAAACACTATGTTGTTATCAAGAGCTCATTTATCAATAAACCTGGTGATCTGCACAAAAGTGAAGGTGTGTGTAAGCTCCCAAAAAAATGTTCAGGGTCCAGTGTAGTCACAGGGCTGGTGGTACTTGCATTAGCTATATCTGGAGGAGGCACAACAAACTTCTCTTGAAGGTTTAGATTTGTTTGGCACTGACAAACCAGAAACTCAGACAGAGCTGTTGTACCATCTAATATTTATGTGTATTGTTTAATTATTTATTTTTATCATTTGGAATTGCAGAGCAAAAGTTCATGCCAAACCAACACATAGGATTATGACGCCGTGATATGAAAAGCTCAGTGTATTGTCTTTTTTTTACTGGCTGGTAGAGAGACATTAATGATTTTTATTGTGTGGCTTTTGGCAAGGGTGTTTGGAACTGTTTCCTGCAACTTCAGAAACAAAACTTTAAAATGACATTAACTGCGTGTGATATAAGCAATTACTGTCACCCACCCTTTCCAATCCTGTACATATCCCAGCAGCCTCCAGGACTTCAAAGGCCCCCACTCCTGCACACTATACAGTAGCCACTTTCCTCCTGCATCTCAGGAATGAGGTAAATTAGATTCACAGCACATCTCTGCCTCTCTTTCAGGTTATTACTTTTTGAACACAGCTGGGGCTGTGTTTTCCTCGTCAGGCTGCGGTCTGTGGGACGTGGCAACTCCTGAAATTAGAACATTTGTAATGACTTAATATTGTAGGGATAAATGTGTTAACTATGAGTTTTCTCTTTGTGTGTGGGTGTATGTGTGTGTTCCTGTTTGTCGGTGTATGTCTGTATGTTTTTTTGGCTTTAGGTCCTTTGGGCAGAGCAGCAGGTGGTGAAGAAAAGAAAGAAGAGGGATGTCTATGAGAATCCGACGGATCCTTATTTCCCCAAGCAGTGGTACCTGGTGTGTGGTGTCCTCTTTTCTTTATTGCATAGTCCTCATTAATCTGTCTTTACCAAAAATAAATTCATAATATATGTGGTTTATCCCTAAAATGAAGGAGATAAATGCAGCATGTTTTTTTTGTATCAAAGCTACTGCTGACCACCTTACAATTCAGAAAATCAGAAAAAGCAGGTTCTTATCTCTCACAAAGGCACTGAGCTACAGAGGAGGTCATTTTGCTCAGAGAATTTCTGCTAGTTGAAAAAGTAAAAATGGAAACTCAGGTATGTTGACGACTTGTATTGCATATGACAAGTCAAAATTTTGAGATAAAAAGTCAAAATTTTAAGATAAAAAGTCAAAATGTTAAGATAAAAAGTTGGAACTTCTGAGATTAAAAGATATAACTATGACATAAAAAGTTGGAATAATGAGACAAAAAGTCACAATTTTGAGATTAAAAAGTCAAGATATATAGATAAATAGTTGAAATTATGACATAAGAAGTTGAAATTATGAGATAAAATGTTGAAATTTTGAGTTAATAAAGTCAAAACCATGAGGGGAAAAGGCCAATTTTTTGAGACTAGAAAACTGAAATTTTCACTAATAGAGTCAGAATTTTGACTTTTATACCATAAACTTGACTACAAAATCTCAAAATTTCGACCTAATGGGGAAGGGGGTCTCAATAAAGCCAGTTTTTCATTTTTGTCTTTAAAGTTGCAGAAATGAACCTCTCTATTTTGCTGCCTTTAGAGATGTTTTTGTTATTTGTTTTTTTCAAAAAATTGAGCTTGTTCTGACAAGGAACACAATCACAAATTTGGTTTCAGCTCGCAGGTGTCTTGTTGAGGATACCCGATGGAAAGAGTTATTTATTATCAGAGTGGCAGGAGGCATTCTTTCCCTTATGGTCAGTCGGATAAGCATATATTGAATTGCTGTCTTTTTGGCCTCAGTTACATCAGCCTCACCACCAACACAAGGCAAACCGTGTAATACAATGCATCCCTAGGTGCTGTGTTGAATGTAGAATTAAATGTCAGGAGAGATCCACTGCTAAGCTGTATCACCTGTGAAACATTGATAGCAAATGGTCCTGGCGCTGCGTCTGTTTCGTTATTCAAGGCTTTACTTGGAGATGCTTCAATTTGGCTTAATCTCCCCTTTTTCCTTCTTTATATGCACTAAACCTCTGTCAGTGCAATGGATTAATGACAGCCTTGACTATCCAAGACATAAATCACCGGTGAATAGAAGTTGTGAAGCAAGCTCTGCCGTTCAGCATTAGACCTCTAATCTTCTGAAGACTTAAACCTTTTCTCTTATTTAATGCTTTTGGACATGACCCGGAATTAAAAAGGAAAAAAAAAACTAAGATAGTTTGATCTGTTTCACACAGCAGTCTGAAATTTATCATTAAACATACCAAGAATTTATTGTGTTAAGAAGGCTTTTACTTCACATTATTGTACCCAAGTACATCTTTTGCTCTAAAGTCACCTGAGAATATGTGTTGAATACCATCTTCAACAGTTCAAAAGCTTTATCCAGGAATTTCAGCTTTTGAACGAAGAATTCATGCATCCTTTCAGAAGTGCACATACAGGAGTTTTGCCTTGTGGCAACAGCTCAGCGGGGAAACAGTAGGGAGTAGATAAGGTTGTCTGTGAAGTCTCACCATTTTCCATCTAACTCTTTATCTGTAACCATCTTCTTCACCTTTAGAAACCACCTCTCTTCACACCGTTCACTGTACAAATTTCCCTTCATTCAACCAAAGCATTCTTCAGCACTCCATCTCACATACCCGATTCTCTCCCCACCTTTCAGAGCATGCGAACGGCCTTTTACTTCAGTGAGAAAGGCAAATGCTCTCAGCAAAGATTTCTGACCTGCAACAGGTTTTCCATCTTCTTTCTGACAGCATTACTACAGCCAGATGCTCACATGTTGAGCTGATGCATTAGAATTGGATTTTAAGTGTTCATGAATCACCTCTGCTCTTCACATTTATGCCACCCTGTTTATTTGTGAGTTGCACACTGAATGCACCGGGACATGACATTTCTGCCCTGTGTAGACATGTCTTTTAGATGATTTCAGCTACTCTGACCTCTTCTGTTTCCCTGGGAAGTATCAATTACAGCAGACTGGCAGCTAAAATAAAGCTTTGTGTCTCATCCAGTCCAGCCCAGCACATCAAGACCTAAATACCAAGGTAGCCTGGGCTCAAGGCTTCACAGGGAGAGGTGTGGTGGTTACTATTCTGGATGACGGCATCGAGAAAGACCATCCTGACCTCATCACCAACTATGTAAGTCAGACATAGTAGGAAATACAGAGACTGTCTCCTGAAGAGAAGAAATAACAGTGTCATGAAGAGAGAAAACCTTGAGAGAGTTATAACGATGTGATTAGCCTGCTTACTGTTTTTTATGTCTCTTTCAGGACCCTGAGGCCAGTTATGATGTTAATGATGGAGATGCAGACCCCCAACCCAGATACACACAGCGTAATGAAAACAGGTACTGGGGCTTGGGTTTTCTTTTAACTGAGCAATTGCTTTTCACTCTTATATTTTGAAGAGCTTTAAGAAAGAGTCTTATGCATATTGCTGAGAGAAAATGACACTGGTAGGAATTCCGAACAGCTTTCAGTTCACTACTTTGAGCTGATTTGAATTACACACTGGTTATATTAAGTGTAAAAGCACTGGTGCAGGCATTCTGCAAAGTCTTGGGATTTTTTTCTTTTTGTGCTTCAGTACACAGGCAGTGCTGTTACAGCTGCTTTCCAAGGTCCAGTCTGTGCAGCTTCAAAGCCACTTTGGCTCTTATTTGTCGCGAATACAATACTTGTTTATCAGCCCTCAGACATTTGTGCTCTTCCCTTCTGGTGTTTGTTGATCGCATTAAACACAGTCGCTCAGATTTAATGATGGAGCAGCAAAGCTCCATCAAGAGGCCAATACTAAACCATCAGCCCCCCTCCTCTTTCCAATTCCTCCAAACACTGTGGTCATCTGTATTAGTCCAATCCCTCCTGGGCAGATGAGAAGCTACATCTTGCTTCTGGAACACGCAACAGGATTTGTCTCAAATCTCTTTTTTCTGCTGTGACTTTTTGTTGTTCATTGTATTGGTTTCAAATCGCAGCATACAGTTGCAGCTGCAACAAGGGAGGGGCTGAGTAAGCTCCGCAAGTTTTCATTAGATGGTAAAAAGCAGTACGAGAGCATTGGCTCATTTCTGCTCCGTTTTGTTGAATTTGACTTCAGTTTTTTTTCTCTGAGTTACACGTGTTGTAAAGAAAGCACTTGTTTTTCCATTCTAATTTAAATCTGTATCTTAATCTGTATTTGTTGTATCTATCTATCCTAAAATAAGTGAGCATCAGCAGGTTTCTGAGCAGAAGCCCTGTTCCTCGTCCTTGCCACTAGCTCAGGCAGCCATGCAAAACGACCCCTGGATCCTCCTGCCAGGGTAAAGTAGATCCCACTTTATCTTCCTGATGGAACAAAGCACTACTGGAGGGGATTACTCCCTGCATCTGGTCCACTTTTACCCCACAATGCTCTATGCTTTTACCTCAGAAACACACACATGCACACACTCACACATAGACACATACATCATAAACAGACAGAGCAAACAGATTTGTGCTCATACATACACTTTTCTACCCATGTCAGGGAAATTGGCTAAGCAATTATCTTGAACCGGATCAATTTATGGGCAAGCAATGAAAGGCATGGGTGTGTCTACCGCGTGGAGCTGCGCTGTTTAAATTGACTTGTAGAAAAATTATATCCAATGAGTTATGTAAATCAACACAGAGTAATTCATGCTGACAGTGAGTAATGCACACAGCCCCCTCACAATGAGATTATATGAATATATTCATAGAACAACAAAAGACAAACTGGAGTCAGAGGCGGGCGTTTTCCATCGCCGTGAAGGCCAGTTCATTTGTGCTGATGACACGGAAGGCTGATTTTTGAATTCTCGTCTCTTGATTTTCCCCCAGAGATGATCTGTGCTGACAAGCTGGCAGCCTCAGGAAGATTTTGTTGTAGGGGATGTGGGCTAATTTGAAGGCTGGTTGAAGTCTAGCCAAACACGAAATCCATTTGTGCATCATCATGTCAAGTCTGACCTTTTTTCTTCTATTTTCATCTCTAAATGTCAGTGTGATGCAGATGTTGAGGGCAGGGTCAGAGCACGATTGATTTCACTTCCTGTCCTCAACTTGTCAGTGGAACTCAATCGTACAGAAAATTTCTATAATAAACACAAAGAGTGAAGTAAGGGCAATGCCGTATGATCCATACATGACAAACTTTGTGATTATCTGATCAGTTTAATTCATAAAACTTTAGTTCTCATCAATGATCTATTATTTTAAATCACCGTAAAGAGGGGGTTAAATCGCCTCCTTTATTTTTAAGATAGGTGTAAAATAGCAAAGCTGGGTGTCCATACTAAGAATGCAGTTTTTCAAACTGCTCCACATTAGTAGTTGTGGTAGAAATCCCTGGATTTGTCTGTGAACTGCTCAAAACAGGCCTGAAACACCAAAGTTTGTTGATAGCTCTGCCCCAAAAGGGCTGGCCAATCAGAGAGAAGGGGGTTTGTGGGGGGTTAAAGAGACAGCAGCCAAAACAAAGCTTTTCAGACACAAGCCAAAACACCAGCACGAGAAAAAGAAGCATTTTTTGAAACAGTAAAACATGTAAAGCTACTAAGCAGGTGTCATGGGAACAGCATAAAACCTAAAAATGAGGCACAGTATCAGCTTTTAACCCTCAATGTCTGTAAAAAAAAACAGCTGCTATCAGTGTCTTATATAAATGAAGATGAATTGTTTGAGTAGCATATATGAATAACTACAAAATGTGTCACCTGCACACTGTTCTTCTTCATATTTGCTCCATACTCTTTATTTTTCTCTCTCTCTCTGTCTCTCCCAATCAAGAGTGCAGTCTGACTTTCCTGTAGAGATCCATTAGCAGAGGAACCTTTCCTGGGGTCAGTTAGTTGAGTTCCACAGGCTTGTGTTGTGGCAGCTATTATTAAAAAGGATCTACAATGTGTAGGACTGTAACCTTCAACACAAACCCACCCATCAAACTCCTGGATCCTGAAGTGACTGAAACTCAAGGTTAGGAACACGAAAGCGGAGATGGGCTGACTTTTTGTTGGTGAGCTGGCATTTGCAGAAGGCCATGAAGTGTTTGGATGCGCCCCCTCATCCTACCAAATTACTTTGTCCTTGGTAGCACATGGCTATTTGTTTCTTTGACCGTGAAAATGCTCCTTCAGCAGAAATACACTGGAGAGGAAAAGCGGTACATAAACCTGCACTGCTGCAGAAGACACACATCGAAAGTTTGATTTCATTTAACTCTTATTATCTCATTGCATTAGTCAAGGTCAGACAAGCATCTCATGTGATGGAAAGTTATTGGAAGCCCTAAACTGTCAAGTAGTCTGCAGTTTTATTAGAGTACATTTTTATGTGATCCATTAAAATTTTTGAAAGGCTTTACAGTTTGAAACTGTCAAGATGCTTTAGTGTATGGAAAATAAAAAATAAGATAATAAGACTGTTGATCAAGGAAATATCTGCAAGATAGTGTTGTTTTGGGTTGTGCTGCTTTGTGAAAACTTTTTGTGAATAAAACATTGGTGATATTAACAAATTATTCAGAAAACTGCACCTCCTACAACAAAGGCCTTACTCTCTTGTTGCCTGAATCAAAGCGTGACTAAATACTGACTCAAAAGTCAAGATTTTTCTGTTTCAGCATCAACACATTCTTAATGTGTCACTGAGAAGTATTTTTATTCTCAGTTGAAGGAAAAGAAACCTTTTTAATTTGAGTTTTTCAGCAGCATAAAAGAAAAATTGGCAATGTGGAATTATAAATCACCTGCACACACTGTGTTTTTTTTTTTTGCCAAACTCTGACAGATAAGAGGCTTCTGATGCCTGAAATGCTGCCTAATTAAATATGTAAATGCAAATGGCAATGCTTGTCCTGGGCTCTGAAAATCCGCAGCCCAGCTGTACACACAGTGCATGCATATCTAAGTTTGTGTGTAGGGGATAAACCTGAGTCATCAAGTGGGTGATGCAGGATGAGTCTGTCTGAAGGAGAGCACACATCAAAGAGGACAGCTCCCCTCTGCTTTGTCTGCTTTAGTGCCTCTGTTACCATGTTTGACACATCAGGTCTCACCTGCGCTGCCTTGACTCTGTTGATGACACATTTCAGAACAAAGTGTTAAGTAAGTTTGACAATTCCCAAGCCTCTACATTCATACAGTTATGCCAACCATGAGCTCAAGAATAACAGAAGTAGTTCATGCCGCAGTTTCTTGCCACAGTTTCTGGGTGTAAAGATCCTTAAACAGACAAATTTTAGTCAGTGCAGAATATGCTTGTAAGTAGCTGCAGTTGTTTCTGAATCCAAGGTTGCTTATAAAATGTTTGAGCCAACTAACAAGTAAACTTAGATTTTAGTAAATAAAAGTGAGCATACTTTGGAAAAAGGAAACTTCTCTTTGCTCTTTTATAAGACTTCAGTTATTGTCCTGAGGCTAAAGCTTGACAGGTTAAAAAGGCTCTTTAGAATGACTTTTGGCAATGGGAGAGTGAAAAAGAACAAAAAGAACTTAAGAAAAGAGGTGAGAAGCTGCACACAAGTTTCCTCTATTTACTCCAGCTCTCACACGCTGCTGATAACTTCTCTCCTGTTTATACTTAGTATATCAATTATTGTTTACAAAGCTGCCACCATTTGTCAGGCCTGAATAATGTAATTCAGCTTCCCTTCTTCTTGTTTATTCTGCTGGGGATGGCTTGTTTATATTCCACACAGCCTGGCAGACGGTTTTGAGGTGAAGTTGGCAAGGACCTCACTCCTAAAACCTGATTCCGCTGGCTTACTGCCTGCTTTCTTTCAGATTATTTCTGCTATAGAAAATGTTGTTAGAGCTTTTGTTTTCTGTACACTTTCAGGATGTGCAGTACTTTGTTACTTCATGACCAGACCACCTTTCACAAGACAGGTGATCATTTTGGCCCAAACAGCGTTGATTTGGGACTGTGGGAATGATCGAGTGTGTGAAGATGAGAATGTTGAGCCTTTTCTGCTCCCGTCTCGTTACTTTGAGTTACATCAGGCAAAAAAGTTTTACTGCTTGACAGCCTTTATCTTGTTTGTCTTGTCTGGGTATCTTTGTTTTCAGTGCGTCACTTTTTAGGTACCTTGTCACTGAGCAATGGTCCTTTCAGTAACAATGGTCCCATTAAAAAAGTTTATTTCTTCTCCAGCCATAGAGTTTCGCAAAGCCGAGGGATAATGTATTTGATTTGGGGAGAAGCACAGCTGTTAATGTTTTGCCTCACAGTGAAAAGGCATTTCGATTTATGGCTTTCCATTTTGTATAGAACGATCTTTTTCCCTTGTTGACTACCGAAAGCTCCCTCCTGCAGATGGAAATGCCAGTCAGATGGACTGAAGACCCAAAGTGCAGATCGGTTATGGTGTTTTTCCTCATTTCTATACGGTGGACAGACAACCTTTCAGTGGCGTTATCTCCATCTCGTAGAAATGGAGGCAAAATTTATTTTACGTCTGTGTTTTCACAAACAGAAGGCTGCAATTTGACAGATCGTATTCCTCACCACGCTACAGACAGAGCCTTTTGTGTTGGTCCACACAATGACGAGACATCCACTTCACACTTCAGTGTAACCATTTGAACAGACCTGCCTGAGGCCACAGTCGAGCTGAGCCGAGCAGAAAATAGCCTAATCCTTTTGGCAGCCTGAGTGAACGGACCCCATTCAGTCCCTCTAAAAACAGATAGAAACCAACAAAGCAGTGTCAACACACACATCCAAGAGTGAATGTGGAGGGGTTTAAACATCAGTCTCACACGGAGATGTGTATTCAACGCTCAAACTCTTATAGCACAATCCAAACGCTTAATGAATTTTGGTCATAATCAAACACCATCTGTGAACATACAAATCCACAGCCTGTGTATACATCTCGCAGTTTCTGTTACTGTATGTGAAAGTTTGTCATGTAAGCATCGTGAAATCTACAGCATATCTTCGAATGGGAACACCTACAGTTTACTCATCACAAACACTAAGACTCAGCCGGTTAAAATATCCGTGTGTGTTGGTGGCTCAGGAGGAGCTTTATATAGTTGGTTAAAAAAGTTTCAATAGCAGCCCATGAAAGGGCTTTGAAAGAGATCCTGTGTTATAGGCTGAGGATGTGAAGAGAAGAGAGAGAAGAAAGTATTAACCCTCAGAACTCTGCACGGAAAATGGTTTGATGTGGTGTTTTGAGCACCTTCAAAAGCCTCATATTGCCAGAATCTGTACAACCTCAGAGATAAGGTTATGTAAACCAGTGAACGTTAATAGAGGAGAAATAATTCAGTGTCACAAAGAAGAAAATGAATCTTTTCTCATCAGTTTTATTCACAGGAAGACAACATATTGATCTGAAGATATTCTGTTTGTACAAGACATAAACATCTTACCTCTCAAGAAGCAGTGAATATGTGGCAAGCACATTGCATTGAGTAAAAAGAAGGATCCCATGTTTATGACTCTGACTATAGGCTGCAGCTTCACAGGGTTGATTTTGCTGGTTAACATGTGACTTCTCCCAAGTTATGGATTAAGATGTTTCACATGTTGATAGAGCTTATGGTGAGTCTTTGGTTCAAGATGTACAAAGGTGTACAACAAGATGTGTAAAAAAAAAATTCAAATCTCCAAAGTGGTAAATTCAGAAAGAAAAGGCAAGAAGTGTTTTCTGCATGTGTAAATGATCATATTCTTCTCTTGGTTTTAGATGCAGATAGTGATGAGAGGAAGAGCCGGTTGATGAATGTGAGGGAATATTCAAGGTTAATGAAAATCGGGATAAAACCGAGTCAAATGCACTGCATCTATTTTGTGCTTGTACTGTCCAAGGAAATTGTAAATATCCTCTGTAGATCTCTTCCCTTGCTTCACCTTTATACACAGCTTTGAATCTAGTATAAATAAAGTTTTATGGAGGTGTCTTATTGATTTAAAGCCAGGTTTTTTTTGTTTGTTTTTTATGGAGAGAAGAGCAAGGGAGAGAGAGTTATAAAATCAATGAAATGTGGTTTTATTGTTACAATTTTGGGGCGAGTTTTGGGTTCCAGGTGAGGGTCTAGGTTAGGTTGTTATTAAAATTAGGCTGTTCAGCTAACCCTCAATAATATTTGCTGTTTCTTCTTTCATTTTTTTTTTAGAATATCTGTGTTGATGAAGGATGTCATCAATAAACCACACAATGAATGCCCATAGCCTGTAGTAACACTTCACCATGTTTAGACGGTGTAGACAGATGGTGCAGGGTAACATGATCAAACTCTCTGGTAAATGTCAGAGCAATGACTTGACCAAATAAGGTGCCTTGTCCTGGGGAGGAGAGATAAAAGTAGAACCTCATTCTGCTCCCTCAGTCCTTCAGATTAGATAAGCGAGGTCACATTGGCTGTGAATCAGAGCGTCTTCAGCTCAGCAGCCTTTATCTCAGCTTTGTTTCAGCTTTCTTTCGTCTTTTCTTTGTAGTTCTTGAGTTTTTGACAAAGTTATTTCTCTGCCTTGCCTTGTACTCATATACTGATGATTTATATACTGTGATTGACTGTCATTGAAAATAAGCCTGCAATCTTTTGATGTTTCAATGTTTTATTTTCCCTCAAAACGTTAACTTTCAAACGCTTATGTCTGACCTCATGACTCACCGTTCACACCCTTTAAATCTATTTTGGATGAACTGAGAATGAAGGAATTCAGGAAAGTGTCTTGGAAATCATTTAATTTCACGGGTATTTGACAGATGAAATTGTGGCTTCGTCTCAAACTCCTTTGTCTGCAGTGGCACATCTGAGCCTCCCTGGAAATATTAAGCTGTCTGGCTGTGTTAGTTGAATTCAATCCAGGCCAATCACTCATTTGCATACACACACACACACACACACACACGTGTGCATGAGCATGCAGATGGTACTCAGCTCTATCTTGGTGTGTGTGGCCTCTTAAAATGTCTGCTCCAGCCTCTGGCTATGTGTGCTCTCTGCCCATCCTGGCTGAAACCACTGCCTGGCATCACATCTGTGGCCACAGCTCCTTGGTCTGGGGTTATTTTCTGTCTGGTGCACAACAGCCTGTTCTGTAATGCTGCAGATAAAACATAACAAGTGCATGTGGATAATAACAGGCATCAGACCCCATGACATATATTGACATCCATCAGTGACAACAGGAAGAAAACAACAACAGTGGAAGTTTCAGTAGAAGCTGTGATTGTCTTTTTATCACAGCGTTGCCAATCAGATAGTAAAATAAAAAAAAACAGCAATTTATTTCACAGACAGTTCAGGGAAGCTTGTTTTTCCTCTTTTTTGTTTTAAAGGCAAGGCTCAGAGCAGAGTTTTTTTGTTTATTTTGTTCCTCAGTGAAAGTCACTGACAGGTTACGCTTGAAGCTGCTTTTGCTCTGCAATTCAATTGCAAATTTCTGCAGAGTGCAAGCGTGTTGTATTTCAGGCCAAGCCATCTGGTTGGACACAGTGCTGGCTGTGTGTTTGGCTGGCTGCATGCATCCAGGCCTATGTATTAAAGGGATGGTGAAAGAATATTATCCTATTAGTAACCAAGATTTCCTCTGCGGTTGCTCGTTAGTGGTAATGTAACTAAACTCTAAATGAAAATAACAAATAAGTGCAGATTTCACTTTGTGGCCCCCTTACTCAGCATCATAACCAAAAAATACTTCATAAACTGAGGGCAGAAATGCATTCCTAAAAATGAAAACAAGGTGTGCATCGTTAAGCCCTCACTTAGTGTTTTAATGCCTTCTTGATTAGTCCTCATCTGCATTTGTTTTTATGTAAAGCAGGTAGATGGAAATAAATAAAAATTGCTGTCGATGGAAATGTGCCAGCTCTGTGATGCTCACATTTTTCTCCTTGGCATCTTGCAGCATATAAATCTTCTCCCTTGTGTTTGTATTTGTTTTTTGTTTTTTTTATATATATATTTCTTTTTTTTTTTTTATTTGTGAGTTGAAAGATGTTTCATATATGCTCATCACTCACAGAAAAGCAAATGATCTTATAGCGTCACTTTTCTTTCTCTGCCTGGAGATGACTGACAGTCACTATTCTGCACTCATTCCTCAGTGTTTCAACACATAATAACTTGACTGATTTGTATGGACGAGCCTGTGTAGCCAGCCAGCACAGCGGTGAGCTAAAATATAATGAGTGGGCAGGTCTGATTCCTCTTAAGTGCTGCGTATAAATGTACTCCAGCTCTTCTCACCACTTAAAATGCAGACAGAGACGTCCTGCCGAACAGAGATCAACATATCTGGAATATGAATAGCTGAAACTGCAGACTACGCCTCAAGCTTTTTCAACCGTTACATATTTTTTTAATGATAAAATAAAATGTTTGGTGAATTGCAATCATTTCTCATTTTTTATTTTATGGTATTTGAAGCTGTATTTCTGTTACATAAAATCTGAAGTGTCTCACCACATCTGATGTCCCAGTTTAACCCCTGAGAGTTGAAATTGTCCTACAGGGAGCTGTAACGTTGAAATTGATTGCTGCTACTTGTACTTAATGAAATAAGCTTATAAGTCATAAATCAGTGTAGGTTAACCTCTTTATAGGAATGAAAAGATTTTGATTGCTATTTTGATGCGATATATTGTGTCAAGGTCCTTGTATGTAAAAAGCACATCTGTCATGAAGTAAAGCATGTGGGACCTGAAGATTACTTGTTTAGAAATCACTTTAATAGCCGAGGTTGTTGACAGCTCTGCTCATGCGAGGAATTATTAGTTGGAGCCTGCACCCTAGTTGGTTTTCCAGCACCAACTTTTTTTTTTCTGGTCTACGTCTCCCTAAATTCTGAGCTTGTTAAAAATGAAAGGGGGAGGAAGAAAGCGTCTGTAAAAATGTTTTTTTTTACAGTGAACAGAGCTGTGTATTAGTGGGTGGCTAATGCATCACAGAGCAACATGGAGTGTAATCAGGATCCCAGCTGGAGGTGACACTGTGCCCTGACCCTGTGAAACCACATTATCCTTTGCCTCTCTGTCAGGGACAGCTGGGAGATTAACAAAAGAGGATGTCATTTCTTGTTTTGCGTTTTTTTCCTCAGGAACAATGCTGTTGGTATAATTAACCATATTCTGTTAACATTTGAACTGCATGACCTAGACACGGAACGTAAAATTGTGCACCTCCAATCAGGTATCTGCGCTGTGATAAGTAGCAAACTAAAGACTTGTGTTAAATGCCAAACGCTCATTCCATTCCATTCCTTCGCTGTTGGATCGCACCGGTTCATCCCAAGAAGTCGATAAAACACATTTAACCTATTTCACTAACAATTAACTCCTCTCCAGGAACACACAAAGCATTAAAGGTTTTAATGCGGACCTCTCTTTGTTTGCTACAAGATCTAATCTGTGCTCAAGAGAGAGGGTTTTTATGGTCGAAGTGTTTAACACATCAACATCACTCTGTGAGAAGCCTTTTTGATCTCCAAAACGTGAGATTGGTTTAAGGTATTAATGAGGGAGTCGATGAATATTTAATGTACATCAATAACATCAAGGTTAGATGGAGTCAGTTACGTCTGACTTTTTTTGGTTAATGCATTTACCCTGCAGTTATTTTTCATTGGGTGAGCCTCAATCTTCCTAACCTTTAGTCTGAACAGCAGGAGGGAAGAGCCAAGTAAGAGGTGAGAAAGATGTTTTCAACATAAGAGAGGTTGTGGACGCTCTGCATATTCACTACACTCTCTGTTGCATTCACAAGGAATAAAGATGTTGTAGATGTTTTGGGAGACAGTATGTTTGCAGAGCAAGTCTGCAGTTCACATATAGAAAAGATGCTGTTAGGTTTTGTGGTTTGTTTTTTCATAATAAATATTTTTTCCAAATAAAACACATTTACCTTTTTCTCAGACTGCAAAATGTTATTTATCTATTACATTTAATTCATCAGTGTCAAAAAACAATAAAGAACCAGATTTCAGGTTCCTCTTTGGTATCTATTGGGACTTTGAAAATCATAGTCCGTGTATTGATATGGACACACTGCCTCACTAGGACTGTGTGGGTGTTATTGGTCAGATTGGATTTGATTGACAGTGCTGGCGGCAGAAGTAAATCACCTCACAACTGTCATGGAGTTTTGATCCAAATGCTGATCACTGAAGTTGTTTTTCAAAACATGTAAATATGATTGGCTGTTTTATTTCTTCACACACCGTAATGCTTCAAGCAGTCATTTTTCCTTGGTGGATATTAATGTGACATTTTTAAGTTTCTCGCACATTCTGCCTCATTGTAAACTATGTGAGTCCTGGATACCACTTCCTGTACACAGTGTTAAGCAACAAGGTTGTTGGCCTTTATAATACTTTACCTTTTGAATTCTAAATCCATTCAGAACAGTGACCCTTTAACTCAAAGAGCATAACGGGCTTTCTTGCTCGTATTATCACACAGCAAACACAAATCTGCTGCTTCTTTGAAAAGGCCTCTGGGTTTAAGCTCCTCTTTTGCCTACGGTGTATTTTTAGCAGCACTTCAGCGACTGTATTGTTTAAAAGCTGGGCTCCGTTGAGAGAGCTGCCTCCTTTACTGTCAGTACTTAGTGGAGTTGTTGTGATGCTCCTGCTTGATGTGCAAATGGTTTCTTTGTTACTTTCCTCCTCTTTATGCTATATCTCTTTGTTTCTCTCCTCAGACATGGAACGAGATGTGCAGGAGAAGTTGCAGCTGCAGCTAACAACGGTGTGTGCGGCGTTGGCGTGGCTTATAATGCTCGAATTGGAGGTGAGCAAAAAAACACAATGCTGCTATAAATTAATTTACTGTGCTTTTAATTGATATGTTGTGTACAAAAATCCATACTCCAACCAATTAAATACCTTCAGTTTGAGCCCAGGTACAGAACCACATTTAATGCCATGTTTTCTCATTTTATTAAAGACCCAATAAAAGATTTTAAAAATTATATCCATGATGGTTTTCTAGATCGGTGCCTATCCTTTGCTGTCTGATTTACTATTGTTCAGATGCAGAGAGTGTGCTGCAGAGATAGGTCAGATCGTGCAGAGAACTGTCCTTGATCTATTATCTGTGAGGAGAATACCTTTTGATCCTTTTTGTATGCTTTTCCTATAGGAAACAGAGCTTCTTTTTTATGTCTGTTAGCAAGTTTGTCACCTCTTACGTGCCATTGAACTACAAACAGCTTAAGGCTTGACAAAAAAGAATAATATTTTACTGATTCCAGTAAATTCAATCATATCATCAACCAAGTCCTTTTTTTGATCTTATCATAAAATCTGTGGTTGTTCCACTGTTTGAACACTTTTTTGATAATAGTAACTTAATAGAGGTCATACAGGGAAGCATTCTGTGAGAAAATCTGTAGTTCAGTTTGAAGAGTGACCCTTTTAACTGAAGACTTTCACTGACATGCATCTTTCATTGTAGATACATGAGCTTCCCAACAGGACATTAGTGATCCTTTCCCCATTCAAAGTGTAAGGGCCTTTGTCAAAATCGGAATGCTATAATGTGTTGAAAAGCTTGGACTCCCCACATTTCAGTCACTAAGTTTGTTTTACAGTTTACTGACCAACAAAACGTAATCAGTGAAAGAATCATTCAGATGTCGATCACAACAACCAGGTCGTCCTTCCTGTTTGGGGCCATCACATCTGTTACCAATACCCTGAATATTCACTTTCCTTTCCACCAGAGGAATCCTGAGTTCAAATGTATCAAAAGTGTTGATTCTTAAAATTTTTCCAAGTGATGAAATTTCTCTTTTAAAGTTCATTAATTGTCTGTCATGTCCGTTTTTATGAATGACAGTGGCTTCATAGTCTTATAGCGTTTCCTCCTCATTGTGAATCTGGCAAAGCTGGGATCATTTCATTTTCTCTCTAGCTGCAAGACAAAAGTGATCCCATCATGCCATTCCATTTTATGTGGAGATTTCATCCCAGGAAAGCTCGTGAAAGCCAACAGTCGTTCCCTGCTTGACTGGCCAATAGCACACAGTGGTCTTGTGTCATAGCTCTATTGGGGTCGTTGTTGGCTAACAGGTCTGTCAATCACACATACAGTGGCCAATCCCCTTATCGTTCACACAAAGCCAGCTGTAGCCATTTAGATCATTGACAAGACATATTTATTGCCAAGCATCATTCATATTTATGTGCACAACAAAAAACTACAATTACATGGTTTTAAGCAAACCTTTTCACAAAGAGAGAGGAGTTGACAAAAAAGAGGACACTGAGCTCTGCCAAAGCTGGTTTTGTTTGCACAGAGTCTTTGGGCGAGAGCGTGGACAGTGAGTACAACTCTGCCTGGTGTTTGGACACCTGACTCTAACAACTCTCTAACTCCTACAAGGTTTTACCTAAAAAGCTCAGAATTCACCCAAACATAGATGACATAGTTTAGAAGTGATGTGCTGGATGATGATGATTTTCAAAAATGGTTATAGAAAACAAAGAGGAAAAAAGTGTTCCAGCTCCAATGTGGACTTAGCCACATATTAAAACAGGACATTTTCTGAAAGTAGATACTTTGATCTTTCAAATGTGGTGACGCTGTATAACTTTGACATTATGGGTTTTTTCAAGTAATTAGCTTTGAAAGAAAGTATGGTCTATAGACCAGAATTAAGTGGGATGTAAGGGGTAAATGCATGTATGTTTTAATCAAAGAGCTATTTTGGGGGTTTATTGTCATTTTATTGACATAACAATCTAGAAAACATGAGAGAGGAGTATTTTCTTGTTCCCACACTGCAAAAACGGAAATCTAAGCAAGTCATTATGTCTTATTTTTAGTAAAATTTGTCTTATTGTTCTTTATTTGAGCCACATTCACCAAACCAGGTCATAAAAATGTCTTAGTGTCAAGTTTTTTTAAGACAAAAATGAGGTGTAAATTGCTTGTAACAAGTCAAAAAAATCTGCCAATGGGATAAGACGAATTCACCTGGGACGTTTCTTGAAATTAGAAAGGTGTCTTAAAACAAGAATGTTTTATCTTATCCCATTGGCAGATTTTTTTTACTTGTTACAAGCAATTGATGCCTCAAATTTGTCTTTAAAAAACTTGAAATGAGACATTTTTATGACCTTGTCTAGTAAATGTGGCTCAAATCAAGAATAGTAAGACAAATTTTTACTAAAAATAAGACATAATGACTTGCTTAGATTTCAGTTTTTGCAGTGCACTTGCAGCTGTTTGAACTGACAACCACTGACGCAACTGAATAAAAGTCTCCAGATAACAGGGTCACACGGTTCAATACCCATCTCTAACTTGCCATGATACCACATTCCCTCTTTCCTGCCAATTGCATCAAAGTACATCTAATTTTTGTGTGAAGTGTTTTGTTGAGTCTTTTGTAATACATAAGGCAGCCCGATTTTAGTACCATTCTGAAACCATAATTTCCACCCCTGAGGAAGCCTCTTTTTTTAATGCACCTGTTGTTATTAACTTAAAACAAGACTCACAGTGCAGCTCTTCCTTAAACAGTAATGAAGCTGTCAACACAGCAGGTATGTAGTAAAAACTAAATGATTCAGAGAGTTTCATTAAAATCAAACCTGTGATTACAAATTAAGTCTGAAAGGTTTTCTTTCCTGTCTCCTGTTCTAAAAAACCCTTACACTTAATAAAGTTTTCCTGGGAGGATTTTAGATTCTTTTGTCACCAGACAATCCGTCAATGACATGACGGCAGCCAACAGGACTCAGCGGAGCCCTGAGCAGCCTTGCCCACAGATGTTCCTCATAACTCCCCTTCTTTGTCTTCATTACTATTCATCTCCTGACAGAGCATCGCTTTGGCTCCGCTCTCATAAATAACTCCTCTGTGAATCTGTTCACGTTATTTGGGGTCAATGCATTGTTTATAAACAGCTGTGATTTACTCCCAAATCAGCTGTCTGTGTGTGTGAGTTTGTGGTTGAGTGTATGTGTGTGTGTGTGTGTGTGCATGGGTGCTTACAGGAGCGGGTAAATGTGTGAATCCTGACTGAACAATGATCTGTGATTAGAGTTAAAAACCTGTAATTGACCCTACTTGGCTCAGTCTGTGTTTCCCTCCACCTACTGTACTTGTGTGTTCTGCGCCTGCACACACACACACACACATGCACACACACACTCACACACACACACACACAAAGAGTTACAGCTGCATTGCTACCTGCTACCTCTGACTCACAAGCTGCGGGGAGCTCGCACAGCAGTTTCCTTAACAGAAATTGTCAAGCCGCAGGAAGTTGATGAGAATTGTTACGACAGTTATTATCATTACTGCTGCAATACAGCCACTGCATAATATCATCTAACAAACACAGAGCTCTGTGCCCCATGTATTGCCCGCTCAGATATTTCTTTTTTTTTAAGCTACTCAGTATTCAAACTCGTGTAACACAGAGTTCCCATCGCCAACAGAGTAATTACAGCTTTGGCTCCATACCCACTGGCATGTGTTTGTGACTGCAGGGCCAGACAGGTTGTCTAGAATGGATTATTGAAGTCTTAATGTGGACGTCGGCAGTGCTGGTGTTGCTTCAGAGGTCCCGGGGTTCTCTCCCAGTAATGGACTTTAGTTGAGGGTGGTTCATTTCATGGCTCTCTACAGCCATTAACGTTCAGAGGACTGATCTGAGGCTGCTCACTTCAAAGGCACAGACGCCATTGAGTTCAGGTATGATCAGATGAAAGGTGACATTTGGTGCTACCCCATGGACACTGCAGTCTGTTGGAGGCTTTGTGAATTCTGTTCAGCTCAGTTGGTGGGTGTGTGTGTATGTGTGGCTTTCTGTCACCTGCAGTCTTCATGTCCTTTTTGTGTCCAAGCAGGGGTCAGAGAAGGTCCTTTCTTGGTTTGACAACCAGTTGGGTTATTTGTGTTTATGTGACAGTGGGATAGCGTCGTATCTGTCAGAGCAGCATTTGTTCGGCTTTTGTAGGCTAAATCATTATAAACTGGAACTCTGAAGCCTTTGGTTTTTGTTTTTGTGATGCCTCTGATTCTTTTGAGACTCTTTTCTCTAGTTCCTCTGGTTTGTTATATTTGTGTTAGTGTTTTTGTTGTTGTTGTTTTGTGGCAGCAGGTAAAATGGGCATTTGTCAGAGCGATTTCCTTCAGTTTTGTTTTCTGACAAGTTTTCTGTTCCTGTCATTTCATGCTGCGATGTTTTTTTTTTTTTCAGGCTTGACACCTCTCACCCATCCAAGGCTTAAATTCATACGCTCAGTATCTTCTCACCATCTGTCATCTTGTCACTTTTCCTACCACTTTTCTTGTTTTTAGTTTGGTAAACCTAATTTGAACTGCATTGTGTGTGCTAACAGGAGTTCGGATGTTGGACGGGGAGGTGACGGATGTGGTGGAAGCCCATTCTCTCAGCCTCAACTCTCAGCACATCCACATTTATAGCGCCAGCTGGGGACCAGAGGATGACGGCAAGTCACTAGATGGCCCGGCTAAATTGGCCAAAGAGGCTTTCCTCCAGGGAATCACCAAGGTCAGTGTGAGCTAATCGACAACAACTTTGTTCCAAGCATCACAATCAAACTCACATTGGCTCTGCTGTAGTCAAGCAGTTTCATTAGTTTGACTTGAAAACAGTGCCATTGCTTATCAGTGCTGAAAATCTGACACTTGGGCTGGCCAAGGTTCAGCTACACCCATATGAAAACCGTAGACCAGTAAAAAACCCTGTAGGGCCTGGATCTAAAAGCTGCTCATGGTACATCAACCTCGCAGTGACACCTACCAACCACTAAGTGACACCTGCCTAATGCTCAGTGACACCTACCAACCACTAAGTGACACCTACCAACTACTCATTGACATCTGCCAATTTCTCAGTGACACCTACCAACCACTAAGTGACACCTGCCAATTTCTCAGTGACACCTACCAACCACAAAGTGACACCTGCCTAATGCTCAGTGACACCTACCAACTACTTATTGACATCTGCCAATTTCTCAGCGACACCTACCAATTGCTCAGTGACACCTACCAACTACTCACTTGCATCTGCCAATTGCTCAGTGGCACCTACCAATTGCTAGTAGCACTTGCCAAAAACACCTTAGCACTTACCAGTCACTCATTGACACTTAACGACTGCCGAGTGACACTTGCCAATCTTTATGGGACACCTTCTAGTTGCCTTGGTTGGTGCATGGACGCGAGGGCACAATATCACAAGTTGTGGCTATAGTTTTTTCTGATTGTTTCATTTGTCAGTACAGCAGAATCACACATATCAAATAAGATTAACACTGTACGTACTGCATCTACAAAACTCATTCTTTATATTGTTATTCTTCTACTTATTGGCTTACCACAAATATGTCCTGCATAAACAATGAATAATTATCCACACTTATTCTTCTTAATACTTATCTAGTTCAACTCTCTGTTCGGGCAAGTTGGAGTTTGCATAAGTATACCAATATCAATAAATATTCCGAATGTGTGCAGTATGTATTTCTTGTTTATCGATAAGTTCAAAAAAAGTATGCACTGCATTTACACACAATAATTTAATACTGGTTAGTGCCACTGGCTCATGGTCAGAAGGTGATTAGTTCAAAACCCTAGGTACTATTCCATCATGCCATAAGTCACTTTTGGATCTCCTCACTCAAAAAGCGTATTAATCTTTGATAATTAAAAAAAAAATGAATACAATAAGTTATTACTTCACCAAGCTGGCATCAGAAATAGTAACCAAGGCATTACATTGGTAAAAAGACATCCATTAGATGAGGGAGATTATCTATAAATAACACCTTACTTGTAGAAAATATATACAGAATAGACTTTATCAACTCGCCCTTGAATATTTTGCCAGTTAGAAAATGTGTGAGAGTCTTACACTTCATGTGCTCATGTCAGGTTGTTGCAATTTTGCCTTTTGTCTCCTTTCTCAGTTGGCAACAGCCCAATGTCAAATGAACCGGTTTCTCTGAATACATTGATATAAACAGCCTTCACGTCTAAGATCTTTTGTTAATAACAGACATCCACTCTTCACATCCACTGCTGATATTAGCCAATCAGAATGAAATGTTCACAAAGCCTCTTGAAGGCACCAAGGTGGATTTTGTTCCCTTTGGACCAATAAACAAGATCCTTCCCATTGTTTCTTGCTTTGAAGCGAGGCTAACAAACAAGAGACTTCAGCAGTCAGGTCGGCAGTTCAGATAGGAGTGTTTTGTTCATCTTCTCACCAACTGGGATAATAACACTGTAATTTGTGCATTTTGGGAAAGAGAGTAATTTTCCAGATGTCAGCAGACACTGATGTTGGAAATCCGAACCCATTTCCACTTACAAGGTCAAACTGAACCGTTCTTAAAAGAGGGAACTGTCCCTTCGATGTACTGAGGCAAAGGACACTTAAAGGTGACTTTTCTAATTGCTATCTAACTAGTCTTCCAGAGTTTGGAGGAGTAAGACGTTTAGGGGCTTGGCATATTATCTCAGGCTAATGTCATCATTCCTCATGTGTCAGCATGCTACATCAAAAGACTTCACTTGGAACAGCTGAATGATAAATGTACCAGAGTAGAAAATAGAAAATGAGCAGCAAGCGACGAAGCCGAACAATAGTCACATTCAAAGAAGGCAGCAATTAGCGTATAAATGAGTGAAACTGCAGAGTTTCTGTGGAAAAAAATGATTCATAAGCCCCATCACAAAATGTGAAATGCTCCACATATCACGGTGTGTTAGTGAAGACAAATTGCCTGTCAGCAGCACAACGGGATCTTTCTGGTTCAGCGTGTGTTCTCCTGGCAGAGAGATAACCCCTGGTACTGAGGTGTTATCAGCTAGCCTCTGTTACCAGCAGCAAAGACAGCGTCAGGTCAGAAACAGGGAGGAAGGTTCAGAAGTATTGACTACAGCTCTGGACTCCTGTGCTCCTGATACAAAAAGATTCAGACCACATCATACAAACAGTCTTGTTTTATTCACTTAGTTTCTATTTTTGGTGAGCGGAATCATCAGAATCCATTAAGAAGAGGATAATCCAAATCTAAAACATCAAAATAAAACCATTTACAGCCTAGCAAAGCCAACTCAATGTCCCCTCATACTTTAAATGCCTCAAAATCACGTTAACAATGTTGTGGCTATATCCAAGCAAAAATCCTGATATCTTTGTATTTGAGGCATGAAGCCAAAAAAACTCGAAACAAAAGAGTAATTGGACTTTTATTTTCTTAGCAGTCATGTCAAGACTTAGGCAGGCAGAGAGCAGAACTGACAGTCAAAAACTCTAACAATAGGAAAAGAACAACACTCTTGCAGCTTTTTTTTTTTTTCATGAAAGAGTCTCAACGGGAACAACAAAGTTTATTTATTTCTCAGGTTTTCTGTATTTCAAGACACCTCATGTCGAGACAGAAAGTAACGATGCACATTCTTTCACTTTCACCTCCTATGTTTGTTCCTTGCCACCAACCATTTCATCGCTCCTGCTCTGTCTGTGGGATGTAAGAGAGGTCCCCCGCTCCCTTTCATCTGTTTTCTTCATCATCTGAATTTCTTAGTGTCTTGTTTACTTCCCATAATGATTGTGTTTTCAGCCCACTTTAGTTCAGACTGTAGGTGCAGCAGGAAAAGTTTTAATCTTTAAGTTTTATAAACTCCGCCGTGGAGGTTGCACTTTTGGTGCAGATTGTTTCTCTGTCAGCAGGATTACAGTGATACTAATGGCCTCATTTTCATAGAGCTCGGTGGAAGAGTGTAACAGCAGCAAAGGAAGGCCCATTAAATTCTGCGTGGAAACACATCCAACTAACATACAGGCAATAAGAGAAAAACCAACATGTTTTTCATTTGCAAATTCAGATTTTTAATGAGCACAGCCCGAAGTCCTCTCGGTAGAACATATCAGGCTGTTATCATATAATTCAGTTTGTCAAGCAAAGGATGTTACAACAGCTTAGTTTACAATGCTCTCAGCAAAGGTTACAGGCACTGTGCAGTTTGCAAATTATGTAACATAAATATTAAGTTTTTTTTTTATTTAATGTGCCATAAGAGTGTGGCCCACACAGACATTTTTAATATTTACATTTCCATCCTGACTAGAGAGTCCACTTTATGTTCCAACATGTTAATGATTTCATTCTTCCTCTCTGAAATAAGTTCAGCCCTATCAAATCCAATGGTGGTCAGTCTTCTGACCCAAGAAAAGTATTCTTTTTTTTTCTAGATACAGTTTTTAAAGCAGCTATGTTATGAGTTATTTCAGTAATTGCATTCAGCATTATTCAAATATTATCTACATGACTGCTGCTCTTCATTAATGCATATTAAATATGAGAATATTTTAGAGTCAAAAATACACTATGAATGCACAGCTGAGAAGATGGCTGTTCAGCACAACCATACATTGGCATTTTTATAGCCGCTTTGGAAACATACAGAGCAGAAATGGTGGTTTCCTTTGCAGATTTGCATTTCATAAAAGATAGACCAATGATCTTGCCAGTGGTCTCCACTCTCTGAGTATCTCTTCAAGTTTTAAGTGTATTTGTCTCTGTTTTCTGAGTTCACCCTCCAATGAGAATACTCAGAAATTCAGTGTGAGTTGTAAATAAAATAGCAATAAGACTGATACCTGTATAGTCAGCACTCTTGGAAAACAAAAAAGAAAGCTCAATACAGGTGTTTGATAAATAAGAGGAGATGATCTGCAAATCTATTTCTCAAGTATAGAGATGTTAACAAATATGACAACAGAAGTAAACCCTTTGATTGTCTTTGACAGAAATGTGTGTAAGACTTCAATAAAAGGGCATTGAGGTTGCTCTTCACTCACGGGGTTTTTCGAGCTGTCGAGCTCTGACTCCAGATGCCCTGCTGCCCTCTGTCTCTGTTTTCGCCCACTCCCCAGGGGGGACAGGCTGCACCAACTGGCCAGTAGACCTCAGGCTGAGATCAGCTATGAGAGGGAGAAGGTCAGCTGTGTAGGAAGGAGGCAGACCAATCCTCATGGTGGAAACATGCAGTTAAGCTTAAAAATCCGTCCTTAGAGCATACATTGTTAAAACTCTGGCTATGTTCAAAAACTTTCCAAAACTTTTTATAACCCCCTATCTCGACAAACTGAGTTTATGCATCGATTTCAGTGGCATTTCAGCAAATGAAGAGTTATGATGATCTAATCAACTGGAGACAAATGTAGAAAAAAGGATTTGTGCGTCTGAACGAAGAGAGCTGGCTAATCTTTGTAATGATCTGAGTTGACAAATGATGCTCTTTTTTGCTTTGCGTGAATGTGAAGCTTCAGTCTGAGTTATAAACCTCTCTGAGATGTTGAGCCTCATGTTGGCAGTCTAGACTTAACCAAACTTAATGTGAATCTATGCGCTTGTGTGTGTTTTAGCTTTGTACTGTCTCACTGCCAGAAATGCTGTTGTCATTTGTTAGACCTCTAAAATCTTTTCAGCCTGAGTAGATCTTGTAATTACATCGCTCCTGTTTGTTATCTGATGTTCTGCCACAACAAGTCGCCTGACATTATGATGTATTAATAAGAGTTGTGCCTACAGCAGCTCACTGGCTCTGAACTCATCAGTGATAAGTTGTCTTAGCAGTGAAACAAACATCTTAGTCAGAGGAAATTTTTCATATACAACAAGTTCTTGTTAATCTTTTTCTCTGCATTTGTGTGAATATGATTAATATGAAAACTTCTCTGTTCCACAGGGACGAAGTGGACTTGGCTCTATCTTTGTGTGGGCTTCGGGTAATGGCGGCCGTGAGCAGGACAGCTGTAACTGTGATGGCTACACCAACAGCATCTACACCCTGTCGATCAGCAGCACCACGCAGTCCGGCAGCGTGCCGTGGTACAGCGAGCCCTGCTCCTCCACCCTCGCTACCACCTTCAGCTCTGGAAACCCGGGGGAGAAACAGATAGTGGGTGAACACACACAAACACACTCAAACTTTGAAATATCCCATTTTGTGTAGGATTGTTTTCAAACTGAAATTACAGCAAAAGTTGGATGTTCAAAAAGTGAATAATTATCTCATTCTTCAAGATGGCCAAAATTTGATGCTGGTCTGGAAAAGAATCCTCCTGAAGTGTATGTTCACATTAATCTTGTGTGCCTTGAATCAAACGTGGGCATCAAGCTGTCAAAACCAGAGTGACTGATGTGTAACATACAGTGAGCCAAGCTGACAAACACTGAGAGATGCCACATGCTTCCTTCAAGCTGCTTGTCAACTGAAGAAAAAGATTTGCCTCAGGGACATAGAATAACATAAAACAACTATGAATCTGCCATTCGCCCCAAATACACCAGAGGCACGCTGCAGGCGAGCAAACATAACTCATCAAATGGATGAAACTGAAGTGCTTTTGAAATATACCGCAGCAGATGCTTTGTATTGCTGCTTTAGTCTGGAGCAATCATGTGTTGTGAGGGAGAGTATGTAGAGATTTCTTTTATCTGCAACGAGTGTTTATGTTCGCTTTGTGAGATTTCTCTTTTGAGTGCGTTTCTGTCTGAAAATAATAAAAGATAAATGAATCCTGATATGAATTATATTAAGCTTATTTAGCAAACAGAATTGGTCATAATCCATCCATTTAGGAACTTTGTATGCATGACTTGGTATTTTGAAATAGTTCATTTCTTACATGTTTGAAAATTTTTAAGAGGCTGCCATTAACTAATGATTTGCCATATCATTCAACTGCCTAGTCTAAGTTTTGTACATAAGAAATAGGCAGAAAAAAATCACATCCCAGTTCCTTAGTGATGTCAGACTGTTTGGTTAAGGACCCTGATGTTTTAACTAAACCAGCACAACGAAAATGAATTAAGCGTCTTTCTGGGGGTTTTTTGTTTGTTTTTGATGGTCTTCAGATCAAGCAGTTGGTCTGGGCAAACACGTGCTCACTGTTTTTTTACTTCTCTGACATTTTGATTGCTTTGCATTGATGATGGTCATTAGAGCAACAATCTGCCATCCCCAAAAGTTTGAAACCAAGAAAGTGTCCCTAACCTTCACGGCTCTCCTTGCCCTCTGGCATCCTGTCATCTCTGACGTGTCCCCATCATGACCCAGACAGGCTTCATTAGCTTTCTGGCATCAGCCCGGAGCGAGAGTAGAGGAACGCCTGGAGTGATAACATACTCCGTCTCACCATCAACTGACCTGGCTGGCCTGATTTGGCTGACATTCACTGTCCTGGCTGTGACCCTTTGGCAGAAATCCATAGACCTGAAAGTGAACCTGTCTCTCCCCCATCCTCTTTCTCTCTTCCTCACTATCGAAGATTGCTGCAGGCTCAGCTTCCCTTGTCTCCTCCTCTCCCCTCTTCCGTCTAAGTCATACTAAGATGAGAAACTCGATGTGTCATATTAAATATGTCTCCTTCTGTAAGTCTGTACACTTCTCCCTCTCTTCTCCTGTCTCCAAGGTGACCACAGACCTGAGGCAGAAATGCACAGACTCTCACACGGGGACATCTGCTTCGGCCCCGTTGGCTGCTGGAATCATCGCGCTGGCTCTCGAGGCAAAGTGAGTGATAATGACAGTATTTCTACGTTATGCCCTTTTTTTCCTAAGTGTCGCAACATGCTTCTTCCCACAGACCAGAAGCATGCTCACTAGGTTAATTGGTGATCGTGAATTGCCTGTGAGTGTGAGTGTGTGCATGAAAGGCTAATAGTCTTTGTGTGTCAGCCCTGCAATTGACTGGAGACCAGTCAAGGGTGTACTCTGCCTCTCAGCCTAAGACAGGTGGGATAGGCTTGTGCCATCCTTGACCTAGAATTAGAGAAGTGGTAAAAAATGGATGAATGAATGTTGCGACATGTTTTCTTTCTTGTCTCACCTTTAAGTGTCAGTTTTACACATGCAGGCTGCATGATTTGGTCTGATTTGATGAATTTGTGAGAACTGGTAGACATTCAAGGTAGACTTAGTCACAGAAAAGTGAAAAGTAAAGAAGTTATACCTGTCTAAGTTTTGGGGAAAAATGTACTGAGTGTTAGGGGAATCAACTTCTAAGGGAGAATTAACGCTGAACATGAGAATATTTTCTCTGCACTCATGTCTCTGGAGTAAAGCTTTGTCTTCGTCAACTCAAAGTCACATTCTCAGCTCTGACGTCAAGTCACCAAACCTCTCTTCAAGTCTTAAACCCCAAGTGTTCAGCCTGAGTCTGAGTCACCAAAGAAGAACCCAGGTTGGGTTCCCATTGTGTGAGCTGAGTTTGCTCCCATTCTCCCCATGATAGGTTCCCTATGTATCCAATAAATTGCACTGATCTCATTTGCTATAAAGGCTTCAAGAGCAAAGCAGAGGGTTTGTGATGATTCTCTGAGTATTTTTAGGAAAGGGTTGTTAAACAAGACCTGCAAAGTTGACAAAAACAGCAAATAAGCTCTGGTCCTCTCTATCTTCCTAGTCTGAGGGGCTGATTCACTGAAAGATTGCATGGCTTCTTCCCCCCTATTGTAAGGTTTAACACTCCAGAAACTGTGGGACAGAGCAAACAGCATCTGGGCATCGGAGCATTTTTGTCCTCTTTGTTGTCATTATGGTTGAAAGAGAGTAAGTACAGTTGTTTGACAATAAATAGCTTAACCAAACCACAAACCACAAGTGAAAGAAAAGTTATCTTAAGTACCTGCATTTGTAAGCTCGCCCCAGGAATTGAGCTGGGCATAAACTGTGAATTTTGTGTCACATCTGTCATAGATCAACAACTTAAACTGCTGGTAGTTTATGTTTGGCTGGTGGACTTGATTTTTTTATTTGATATCATACATGCCTGAGTAATGAGTAATGGATTTTTATTTTCTCACCAACAAACCAATACTGATACCTGTGTAATTCTATCCAGTTAATCATGAATATAATTTAGCACCTTTGGGATAATGCGCAGCACAATGAAACACAGTGAAGATGTCAGCTCCTCTCAGTCTCTGTCAGGACCTGCACAACTGGAGCAAACTGCGCAGAGCTTGAGAGCTTTGTTGGCTTTTTGCACTTGAATATCACTGGAGCTGTTTGCTTTGTGAATTAGAGCTTAGACAGAGCAGATAATAGGGTCAAATGATGTTATAATTCCCAGTGAATTACTCCCCTGAATGTAATGAATGTTCAAGCTTATAGGGCTCTGGCTCATCATTCCCTTCCGCATGGATGGAGCTCATTTTATTGTCAAAGGCCCGTTAGTCAGAAAGTTAGTTTGGATTAAAAACATCAACTAAATCCAAACTAATTTTGTTACTTATGGGCCCCCACAGAATAGGGCAGATCCCAGACAGACTGTTTAAACACTATCATCTCTTTCTTGTTTCTTACCTGGCTTTAACTGCATGTACAATACAAAAGATTAAACATAGACACCAAAAACTGAAGCACAATTCAATATGATATGGTACAAATCAATATAATTAGTTTCTCTCCTGGTAAACTTGTCTGAATGCTGCGCACATGTAGCCTACACAACAGAAGTATTCTTGATAATGGTAACGTTCTGCCTGCATAGAGTGTCTAGAAAACGCTCTAAACTGATTCCCATATTGTAACAGAGCTGTAACAGCAGCTTAAGGCCACCAACCAGGCAACTGGACAAAGAACATTGCAGGTGTGAGGCCAGAGTAGTTTTAACAGTGGACAGCTGCTTCAGTTACCACTTTTATATTTAGGATTTATTCTAGACTCCTATCTATGTATAACCCTCTCCTGTGAGCTCGTAGGAGTTGTGTGTATGTTTGTCTAGCACTTATGTCTAAAAGTTTGTACCCTCATCTGTGAATCAAAGCTGGCCTAAATCCCAGCCCACAATTTCTTCCCACAGTAAATTAAGCGTTTGATAATCAGTTAATTAGCAAGACAAATCAGCAGCTTCCACCCACATAGACGTCTGAATACCTGTAAGGGCGCTAGTGAAGTTTTTAAGCTGGCGATGTCTCTGATTATCACTCACTCAGGTGTCAGAATCCAAGTGTCTGTCAGCAGCTCTGTTGTATCCTCCATTATGTGCTTATCTCCAGTCATATCTCATGCATGGTAAGTCCTCTTATCTCTCAGCACTCCAGATGAGTCTTTTTATTTCCACATAAGCAATTAGCTGACAGGTGTCACATCATATTCACAGCAGCAAAATATCTTCAGTGTCACAGGTTTATCTCATCTCTGTCACCTCCGATATCAAAAGAGAAGGGCACCGACTGACAGAGCGAGTGTTTACGACATGAAGGCTATTCCTCACTTTCAACACCAAACTAGAGTCAGTATTTGTCAGTGAGCCCTCTTCTTTCCCTCCTCCATCTCAGCCTGCTGTGACAGGCAGCAGTAATAACAGGGTAGCTGGTTTATCAGACTGGGACCACACTGGAGGCACACAGATGGAATCATTTAATAGACGGGGTGTTTGGGCTTTCTGCTGTTTTATTATTTTATTATTTCCCTCCCCCTTTGCTTTTAGCTGAGGTGACATTGAGTGGTTGGGGGGATCTTGTCCATTAATAACACATGAGAGGATGTGAGATGTGAACGTTGATGCTGAGAGCGGCGAAGGTGATGCGCCTCGGTGCGTTCTGTGTTCCCATTTCTATCAACTGTGATGTTGCGTTGAGTGATTCATGGTTTGATTATCTTAACCCACGGAGCACTTTTCTTCCTCACTCAGAGGCTGCTCCTCTTGATGCTTCTCTGCGCCACCTCTTAATAAAATTTCTTTTTTAGGAAAACTTTTTTTATTGGTTTTCTGCTGCATCCAAGGTGACTCTATCCCCCCAATCCCAGACCTCATTAGAAACTATCATTACAGAAAGGGCCAGACGGTCCTCCAAGGCATTGTAGCCACTATTTTACTGTGTTGCCTGACCTTTCAACACAATAGGTTATGATGTACCTTTAATACTGCAGTTCAGTGATGGTGTTGAAAACATAATGTGAGCCCACACCTTTGTTCAGGTTGACTGACATGTCCCTGAGGGCACCTGCTACGTCTCAGTATCATATTTCATAAATGCAAGGCTCTTCTCCCCCTATACATTCAGCTGGATCAAATTTCATTTCATCCACAGTCTCCTGACCTTTTCCACCTCTTGTAGCTCCTCTCATTTCGTTTGCTTTGTTGTCATGCAGTGGAGGTCAGTGAATTCTGGCTTTTTTCATGGCCTGCATTATGCAGAAAGTAATACCTTCAGCTATTACATAACACACACTCAACACCCTGCTCCACTTCCTGTGTATTTGCAGTATGAATCTGACCTGGAGGGACATGCAGCATCTGGTGGTGAGAACGTCTCGACCCGGACATCTGAGTGCAGGAGACTGGAGGACCAACGGAGTGGGGCGCAGAGGTGATGTGACCAACTCGTCCGAACTAGACACAGATGGTGTCAGTGGGGTTATATTTGTTCCTTTATGCTGTGTTCACTCTACGGCATTTTGAGCACAGGAGTAGAGTTTTGTAAAGGAATAAATTATTTTGTAGACACTTCATTATCATGCAAAGAGTATTTTAATTAAAGCAAACAAAAATCTGTCGTGTGCAAAGTGAATTTAGTGAGTGCCTGTTATTATGCACATAATCACATAATAATAACCTCCCTCACTTAATTCCAAGCTCCCCTTCTCTGTGCACTACTTATTCCCTGGAGACGTGCTCCTCCATCTCTACACTGTGTACTCCCTGTCTTCTGCTTGCTTGCTCACCCCAACCGACTTGCAGCGCTCTGTGGTTGTGTCAACCTCAGCCAATCAGAAAATTTATTATAATAGAAATCCAAAAAGAAAAAGCAAGGCCAAAAGGGAGAAATTATATTAATGAGGCTCCTTTTCTCTTTCATGAAAGAGTTCCCTCGGTGCAAAGATAAAGAATTTATTCCCCACAGCCAATCAGATGACTTCATTTTTAACCCTGTTTGCATAAAACAGTTAAGTCAGACTTTCTCCTTCAGTTGGAGTCAGAATGAATGTGTTTTCTCATTGTAGTGGCAGAAAATTGGACACAACTTAAAGGGACTGTGAGGACTTTCTAAGCCATCTTGAAAAAGTCTGATCTCTAGACATACCTGACCATAACCAACAACTTAAAATAAAACTATCAACGCCCAAATATATTATTTAAAAAACCAAATTATTCCTGGCTTCCCGAACGGATTGGCCTGAACCAGATTGATTCAGGGCATGTAGAATTCTCTATGGCAACGCCACGATGGCTGGCAAAGTTTAGCATTGAGAAGAGAGATCTGTGTTTTTTTCTTAGCTGGAAACAATTTCTTGGATTTATTGAGTAGTAATGGTAGACACCAAAGCTCGACTGCCTGACAGAAAAGGGACAGAAATGCAGAGGGGAGCTGAACTGGAGAGTGATAAAGCACTTGGTAAAAACTAAAACACAAGCAAAGGGCTAAAATGCAAACTTAAGGCTGAAACACAAGCTAAATGCTAAAACACAAGCTAAAGGCTAAAATCAATAAAATTAGGATCTGGGTTTTTCTTGCTCTGCTTGGCTGATGAGCACTTACAGGACATAAGGATTCACCGCCTGTTACACGTCTCATGACACAGGGCCGTGAGTAGGGTTCAAACTCACAGAGTTTGCTTGTATTTATTTTTCAACCAACAGCGCTGCGTAGCTGTTAACAAATACATCATATTGTTGAGCTTTATTCAGTACAAAGTTGTCTCGAGCAAAGAAAAGAAGCGTCAAAAAGAAGATCCAATCTACTTTCACTTTCTACATGCGTCATCTGGCCAAAAGGACTCACTGCAGTCCACTCAAAACTTATTCTCCTCAGAGTCACTTTAAAAAACATAGAATGGCTGCAAAATGGGGTTACCGTTATGATTGCTAAATTAAAGAATAGAATAGAATAGTATAAATCTTTATTGTCCACCAAGGTGGTTTAGAATAAATGTGTATATCCCTGTGCAAACTAGATAGTTGATTCGTTACCAGTTGTGCTTTAATTTATTTAGTTTTCATAACATACTTACCTGTATTTCTACGTTTTTCTATCCACAGTGAGTCACTCCTATGGTTACGGTCTCCTGGATGCGGGTGCTATGGTAGCAGTGGCACAGAACTGGACCACAGTGGGGCCACAGCATCAGTGTGTTCACACTATGCTTACAGGACCAAGGTAAGACTCAAAGCTCTGAGTTTGTTTGTGTGTGTATGTGTGTGAGTTGTGTTCTCGTTATAAGCACTTACTGTTCTACCATCCAGCTCTGCCTGATGGATGTCTCAGGCTGCATTCAGCCTGGAGCCTGGACGCTCATGTAGATCTGCAGCACTGTCTTGTTGTCTGTGTCCACTTTATGTGTCCTCACAACATTAACTGCTCTGCTCTCCTTGTGTCAAACCTGCAGAGACATCGGGAACAAGCTGGTGTTCAGCACCAATGTGGATGCCTGCTGGGGACGACCGGAGTTTGTCAGCTCACTGGAACATGTTCAAGCTCGACTTACCCTCTCTCACAACCAGAGAGGGAAATTGGCCATTCATCTCATCAGCCCACTGGGCACACGTTCCACCCTGCTGTTCCCAAGGTACACTGTAAAACACATGAGCGCACACACCAACTACACAACCTTGTAGGAATCTGTTTTTTTTGCGTGTCTCTTTCACAAACACTGACCAACACAATATGCGTAAGTGTGTGTGCGTCTGTTCCCACAAGTCTGTTCTCTGAGTAAACCAGACTTTCAGCCACAGGCAAAAATACACCACAGACACTTCATCTCTGTCGCTTTCTCACTCCAGGCCCAACGACTTCTCCTCCGAGGGATTCAACGACTGGGCTTTTATGACCACCCACTCATGGGACGAGGATCCTCGAGGAGAATGGACTCTAGAAATAGAAAATGTATCTCCTAATGGACGTGACTATGGTAACCCTGCTCATCATCATTAATTGTACACTCTGCTCACATTATGTCAAACCTACACTCTTATCAGCCTCTTCCCTGCCTCCACATCAACTCAAGTCCTCCTGGATATTTTTCTGGCTTTGCTTGGATTCACTTTTTTATGAAAAATATCCTCGGCAGGGATTCACTTTGGACCTTTTTTGGTATCAGGAGTAGCTTCCCTGAACAAAACAGCAAATGAAAACCTCCCAGTAGCTAAAGAAGAAAAACCCAGCAAGGACACCGTTTGTCAGTCAGTGTGATTATCTTCTGGATCTTGTTTTTGTAAAACCTACGGGCTCAAAAAGGCACACAGCAGCATATTGTTTGGGAGAGTTAACTCATTATGTACTAAAGCTTTCCTGCAGGTTTTGTTTTAATCAAAGAAAGGAGAGAAATGAGATGAAAAAAATTCTTCCTCTGCTGGTGTTGATCCTCCTCCAGCGTTGGGTTCAGTCTGCCCTCATCTCTTATTTTCTTTCCTTCCACCCCCATATTTTTCTCAGCTAGCTCTCGCTGTTCCCTCTCTTTGTTACATTGATATACTCCTGTCTTTTGATGTCCTACCTCCTCTCTTCTCAGGTGTACTGAGTCAGTTCACACTCATCCTTTGGGGCACTGGACCCAGCGTGGTCAACCCCTCAGCATCCGACTTCCCCCGGCCATCCAACAACAGTTGCAAGACGTTTGATGCTCAACAGATCTGCATCGGTGAGAATCTCACACAGCAACACACTTATAACACTGTCTGTGTTTCAAAACAGACTTTTGGTCAGACTGTTTTGGGTTTATCAACTTGTGAAAAGCAAATGTTGAGAATACAGATTGCCTGTCTTCAAGCCTCGTGTGCATCTGTTTGCACACACTCATGTGAATATGCACATTTCCATATGTCACATTAGTTGAAATCAGAGTGTGGGACGTATGGAGGAGCAGCAGGAGGAGATTAAAACTGCGTCACTGCACGAGGTGCAACATTTCCAGCAACTGTTAAGATGAGTCCCTCATTGAAAGGCAGATGAGGTCAGAAGCTCATTCTGCTCCAATACACTCAGATGTTCCCCCTTTAATCATTCCAGACTACTTCGTTATTCATTTACGATATACATTTCAAGTGTTGAACAGGAAGGCCTTATAATACAGTTATACAATGTCCCAGTTTTACAAACACGCCCTAAAAAGTGATAGACAGGATCTCAGAGACAACTCTGTGGCAGAAAGGTCACCCTGTGCTTTTATTAATAATCACAGTTTTCTTTGTGAATATCTTTCAGTCTGTTTGTGTATAGTTTACTTTTCAACAAATAAAAAGAACAGGCTCTCAAACTCAAAGTTAATACGTGACAGGTTTGAAATGATTTCTGGTTTTTGTACGTCAGTCACTCATCTGTCAGACTCTGTTAGATTTTCCTTAACAACGACTTAAACAACGTTTTCCTTTTTTCAGTAACACTAAAATACACGAGTGACTTACAGTGTGTCTCATTATTCAAACAACAAAGGACGCCATGTCCAGCTATTGCGCTGATTGATTATCTGACAGAAAATTTAGGACACACCACTTTGGAAAATTATGATAGCCATTTTTTACAACGCTTAGACGCCTTACAGGATAAATCGATGAAAGAATCAATCAGGGGAGTGATGACGAAAAAAGCATGTTTCCCCAAGTCATAAACACTGTGGTCACAGGAACATGTTTGGGGTCAGAGATGTGTGAAAGCAGTCTTCTGGTTTTGTTGAAGCTTTATTTTTTTATGCTTGGAGAGTTAACACTCTGTACTCTCATGTCTCCACACAGAGTGCAGCCCCGGCTTCTCCCTCTTCTTGCAGGGTTGTGTGAAGTTGTGTCCACCAGGCTTCACCTCAGGCCCGCAGCTCCTCAACCTCTCTCTGGAGAACTGGGTAGATTTATCCTCTGTGCAAGCCTGTCTGCCCTGCAACCCCTCCTGCCTCACCTGCTCTGACACCGGACCCACAGACTGCCTGTCCTGTCCGCCACACAGCCACTTGGTCCTCACCTCCTGCCTGCACCAGAACCAGGTGCAGAGGAAATCCCCGCTTGCTGGAGGACTTAAGGTTGATGGAGCACAGGTGGAGCAGACCCAATCAGGGGACAGTGACAACAGAGAAGGAGAGGACCCTCCGATGACCGGCCTCGCTGCGTCTACTCGGCTGCCTGCGGTCATGGCCGTGCTTAGCTGTGCCTTCATCCTGGCCGCCTTTGTTGGGGTCTTCTTTTTGCTGCAGCTGCGCTCAGGTGGCGCTCTTTTAGGCTGGAGGACCAAACTTCCTTCTGGGTACTCACAGACAAGAGGGTTAAGGGTGGGTTTTGGTTTTGGCTTGGGCCAAGGACAGGAGAGGAAGGCGCGGATATGCTACAGAGGGATCCCCACTGTGTGGGGGGACGAGGACATGATCGCTTACCAGTCTGAATCAGACAGCGAGGAGGTGGATGGTGGACACAGTGAGAGGACAGCTTTCATCAAGACACAGAGCTTACTCTAACTGTTCCTGGAACTAAACAGTCTCTTCAGTTTTTAGATCTGGGGGTGTGGAGCTCAATCAAAGGAGAATCACCAAACGTGTCGCCTTAATGATCATGAAGAAAAATGGAAAACCATGTCATTTGCGCTACATGTAATGATTTCAGTTTGACTATCTAACTCTCGGGATGGGTATCGAGAACCACTTCATGTTAAGAATCAATAATTAAAGTTCAATCCATCGATATTGTGAGCCTTTTAGCTCATCGATTCCCTTATCGATCCTTTACATTACATCGGAGTGGACAAACTTTGTCGACTATTCTGCCCCAGCTAGCTTAGCTTAGCAGAGATATATATATAAGAGGTTCCCAAGAAAACTCTGATCCAGGATGAAAGAGAAATTACCTGCAGGCTCATGGCTGACTTCAGCATAACTATGGCAAGCTTCACACAACTTAAAGCATTGCTGTTACCACTCTAAGACACTAGGTGGCCTACATTAGTCAACAACATAAAACAAAACAATACATTGATATCCTGTGATGTGTGATTTTAACTTATTTTTAATCATTTCCAGAAATATCCGGATCATTTGACCAATGTCATATTTATGTATTTATGAACTCTATAGAATGTTGTCCACAAAGAAAACCTGTAAAATCCTCTTTAGGAATTGATAAGGGAATCGATAAAGAATCAGATCAAGTAGCAGAATCGATAAAGGCATCGGTAACAATAACATTTTATCAATACCTATCCCTATTTCACTCACACTGTTTTATTTTGTTCAGTTCTACCAACCAAGATATTTAATTCATATTGTGTCCAATTAGCTGGAGGTTTCCCAGAAATGTCTTTTCTCACACCTTTGGAGGTTGCAACTTTTTTTATCTTGCCTATTTAACCCAAGAGTTGTCCCTTTAAAACTCTTCAATTCAAGTTTCTTTAACAAAATCATGGACCACAGCCAGCAACCAATAGCGGCCCAACATGCCCCTGTTGACATCTTTAAAGTTAACTATGATCAAGTGGTTGTTAAAATCCCTACAGCACATTCTCCGACTGGCTGAGCAGGAAAACAGAAAAGTTCTCCTTATGATGGTTAAACCAAGAAAAAAAGGTGCATCATTTCTCAAAATCTGCATCTGATTAGACTCCAAACACAACCCTCAGCACAAGCTAAGCTCTAATAAGCTGCCATTGTTCTGCGTTATCAGATTTTCAGGCCAGGGGTTGTGAAGTTGGCATGCGGCTCATTAATAGCTAGAAAACTTAAAATTGAAGATTTCTGCTGCATCCTGGGACGGCATAATAAAACATCCCACAGGCTGTTTGATAAGGAGGTGGCTGTGGAGGATGTTCTGTTTTCAATCAAGGCGCAGGGGGAATTGCTGTAGCAGCTCTGACATATCAGATATATCAGTCACAAAATCTCATTGACTTGTAGCAGGGTAGCACTCTTTCCCAGTCAAATGAAAAAAATACTGAACCCCCAGCTGCCTGGCTGACCTTTGCAACATTTTTCTTCTTGGTCGCTGCTGGAAAAACCAAGATTGTTTTCTCTTCATTTTCCCCCACAGAGTATTTATTGATTTTGGGGCTTCTCTCCCTGAACGTCTTCATCAGGATGAAACTCTTTCCTTTTTTATTTTCAGCACCATTTATTAAAGACAAACACTTTATTCCCCATCTACAGACGCACAGCTGCACACAGTGGAACTTAAGGCAGAGAGATTGACAAATGAAGAGATTGCGTTTGCATTGCGTTTTCTATGTTTGTTTTATATCCTTTTTTATTTAACTGACAGTGGATGTTAATATTGTCGAGATCACTTTTATGCTGGAATAAAACGACTGGCTCTTGCAGGGACATACTGCATGTGTCTTTACTGCCAGGTTTTAAAACTTTCACTCTTCCTTACTCCAGCACCCTGACACACAAACAGCACCCAGGAGAACAGATGGCTCATCTCTTCTTCGTGGCCGTGAATCACTGTTGCAATTGTTCCCTTCACTCCGGGCGTTTGGCTTTATCAGGATGCCAGTATTCGTGTCTTCTTCCTGCAATTCCAGTTTGCTGCCAAAAAATCCTTCAAAAACTGTTTTCCCCAGCCTCGAGAGGGTGGCGCCTAAAAGTTTAGATTAAAATAAATGGAGGAGGTTTGTATGCATACGGGAAAACAATGCCCGCCAGAAGCAGCTTTGTTCATTTGGAGCTCTCTACAATAACACGCTCTACAGAGGCAGGTAACCAGGTTCATGGGTGAAGGTACAATCACTCTGCAGCCCATAATTAGATCTTGCGGGAAAACTCCCTGCACAATTCAGCACCCCTGTGATGCCTCATGCTTTGCATTATAAATGCTGCATGCCTCAATGTAAAGGTGTGTGCTAATTGGCTCCTGTAGCCAAAGACGGTGATAAGTTTAGAAACCTTTTATCTCCTCGCTCATGCCATCATTACATGATTCCTTTTTTTTCCTTGCTGTATGGCCCTTAGCCTGTCTTAATTAGCTGCCATGTTCTGCACAGCACCAATCGTTAACGCAGCTTGACAAGGAGAAATGTTGGATTATTTTAAAAAATGACTCATGAGCTCTTCATTAGCTGATTTCACATTCAAATTTAAATGGGACCCCAAGCTTCCAGATGAAATATTCCAGCTTCTCAGATGTTTGTTTGTTTCTGACCAAGTCAACTGTTTGTTCTTCCTCCATAGAAAAACACATTTTGGCTGCAGCTGAGTCTGAGGGAAAAATGTAGAGACTGAGAATCCCTGGGGGGCCACCATGGGCTGCATCAACTTCTACACACACACACACACACACAAATGGCCTGAGGCAACCCAACCACCATACTCTTTATTCCTCTGCTTCTGATTTATGTTCACAAGGCATGAACAAAAAAACTTAAATCATGCTCAACAGCTTCTGTTCTTTTCTCCAGAGAAATTCACACGGGCTGAAAATCTGAGCTGTTTGTTATTTCAATTGATAAAAGTCAATGTCACACCTATTTACTTCAATGTCCTCAAAGTCCTTGTTCCCAACACATGAATGGCATCTGTTCAAGCTGCATCGACTCAACGTTGCCCCCTACTGGCAGAGGATAACACCAACAATAAGGACCTTAATAGAATCAGAACTGCATTAAAAAGAGCAAGGGAATCTCATTAGATGAAGATAAAGTGATTTTTATTCATCTCTCTTGTTCCCCTACAGCTTAAATCCAACATGACTTAACAATTACAAGTCGGACCTCACCTTCATATATTACCTCTGAACAAACAGAGACAGCGCTACACAGATATCACATTTTTAAAAAAGGAAAGACTAATACAGAGACACAGACAGAATAAGAAGGACAGGAGGTGATGGTTCAGTCATAAGACGACAGAGGAAAGTGCAACTTGAGAAGTTCAGTCCGATCTTTGAGGAGTATTGAGAGAGGATTTGAAAGACGGATTATTCAACTTTTGGAAGCAGACATCAGGGCTGAGCGAAAGAGAGCATCAGAGCAGCAGGAGGCATCATGAGAATGAAGACGATGAGAACTTAAAGTGATGGGACACAGCAGGGGGGGAGGGTGAGACGGTGCTGCGGCACTAAGTGTGACACAGGTGAAGCTGTGAGGAGTCCAGCCTCAGCTTTGGACACAGATGACAACATCCTCCACAGACACACTGCATTTAAAGACAGGCACAACGCCTCAGGACAAGAAGCGACGTGGAGCTTCAACACAGAGAAATAAGACTCCATTTGAATGAGCTACTTTCTCATTCGGAATTGAGTCTTCATAAAAAAGGCCATTTCACCCAAATTAACACATTTTTCTCTCTCAACTAATTTAGCAGTGTCTTGAAACGCTTCGTTTCATGTGGTGAGCTTTTGAGCAATCTCTCTCTGGAGATTTCTACCACCAATGAAGACGAATAGATTTTGACTCAAAGCGCTCACAGCTCTAAAAAAAAAAAAATATTACATCTTAAAAATTTAACAGCAACATCTCCTTCCAGAAATACAGTCTCACCCACAGTTTTCACACACACACTCTCACTCTGCTATGTCCCAATTACAAAGTGTTTTATCAGTCAGAGATTAACATGATTAACTGTTTTTTATGGGCCTGAAACACTTTAACCCGATACCTGATACAGATATTATTTTGTGCTGCTGATTGCAGACTTTATGTTCTGAAAGAGCTCTTTTTTTTTGCATGTTTTATGGTTGTGATTATTTGTTTTTCAATTGTCTTTCCCGACCACACGTTCAAATTTCCACTTCTCACAGCAAGGTGAGTCATATATTTTGAATCAAAGGCGACAAATTTTAAGATCAATAAGATTTGATCTTAAATCTTTAAGTGCTGATACCAGAGGATAACAGAGGATGATAATTGACAGGAAACTGGAAAATCATTCAACCATTTTTCATTCTCTGAGTCAGAAAGCGGTTTCCTTTTTTTTTTTTTGAGTGTGTGCTTCTTTGTGTTTGACATATTTTAGAGTTCATTAACAGCCCAGGGCAATTTTCAGAATTTCTGACAGTTTTTTGACAAGGATTGATCAATTATGGAAACAAACATTGGAAAAAGCTCAGGGTAGACATTGAAAAAAATCTAATCTTTCTGCAAATCTTCCTCCAACAAGTTCCCAGAAACATTGATCCATCATGTTTTTTTATTAAGATACAAGAAAAAGATTCTTCTTCCCAAAGTGCCCGTTCTCCAGACATGATATGACCCACCGTTTACCTCAGAAACATCTATGAGACCTTACAGTGCTGTGAATGGTCCCTGATAGTGCACACTGTAATCTCACATCAACACGCACACACCTGCACACACACACACACACACACACACACACACACACACACACACACATACACACTGATATATCTGCCGTGTGGAATAAATGAGGTATAGTCTTTGTCTACTCTTCTACTGCATACAGCGTGGTAAACAGCCAAACTCTCAGCGGTGAAATACGAGCACAGGAATGACTGACAGGGGCTTTGAAATGCACAGAACCTCCTCCACAGACTTCTCATCAGCAGAGACGAGGTGAGGAGAGAGGAGTGAAAGAAGGTGTTTGGAGTATCTACAAGCAGCCAACAGAAGGTAAACAACAGTCGTCTGATATGATAAGAGATCACGTTTGTATTACACGGTGACCAACATGAGCCTCTTGGACTCGGACATCATAAGCTGTAAGAGCTGCAGCGCGGCGGGTTGAGATGAAGAGAGAACATTCTCTTTGCTGCATTCGAGTCTGTCGAGAACAAAGAAATCGCAGTCAAGTACAAAATGGAAAAAAAGAAATCACTGTGATGTGTCGTTTTCACTGCGCACATAGAAAATTAAAAACCCATTCACCAAATAAAGCTTTGTAAATTGCACTCTGATGTGGCACAAGTCCCAGCCCCTTCTCCTTAGGTCATTTTGGATATATTTACATTCAGTAGTTCAGTCAAGGATGGAGCAGAGATAGAAAAAGACAAGTTCTTTCAAAGCAGAACCAAATGAGATTTCATTTTGATTGCAAAGAGATTCCCCCGGCTGTATCTGATAACGGCAGTCTTTCTTGTTTTTCATCAAGTTTTTGCTGCTCTCAGAGACATCCCAGTAACAGCTATGGCCTGCCCCCTGCTGTGCAGTCAGTCCTGTTACAGTGGAACCGTCCTCTCCCAGCATCTGTGTGTGTGGTTCTGCCCGACAAAAACAGAGAAACCTGAACCTCTCTGCCGCCAGTCTGTGGCCGTCTTTGGTGTTTATTGCCTCTTGGAGTGCGGACGGCTCTTAGCGCAGCTTGAGCTTGAAGGCTGAGATCTCCATGGGGTCCAGGCTGATGGTGGAGTCGTTGGCCAGAGGCGTGCTGGAATGCATTAGAGTGAGGGAGACGGGCTGCAGCAGCTGCACTTCCAGGTTCTTGAAAAGTCCTGACACGCTCAGCTGCAGAGAGAGGAGGAGACATCAGACACAGACAGAGACACAAGAATGTGTGTGATGGAAAAAAAAAAGTTTCATAATCACTATGAAGTATACTTGGTCAAAGTTTGGCAAAAATGAGTTGTATCAGCAGCAAAAGTACCTCTGATACTAACAGCATAAATACTGTGACTTTTTTGGTTGTAGCACAAGACCCAAGCAGCATCTTAAAGTGACTGTGAAGACAATCCTTATGAGGTGGACTACAGCTGGAGGACTCACTCTAACTCATGATATATTTGCTTTGAAAGTAAAAGTGAAAGTAGATCAGATTTTTTTAAACACTGATTTTCTTTGTTCAAGACAACTTTTTACCTCATACAACATGACGAGTTAATTTGTCAAAGGTCACGTAGCGCTGTGACTTGAAACATGACAACAAGCAAACTTTGTGAGTAAACGTAGTTTAGTAGCCGGCTACATTCAGCGCTACTCACAGCCCAGTGCCCTGAGACTCATCAGTACCAAGTGACGTTAGAAAATGTCATGTCCTACCAGTGCTCATCTACCAAGCAGAGCAAAAATCAGCTCTTCATTTTACTGATAGACTCTCAAGTTGAACCGAGCTCTACAGTAGAACGGCTGCATGTGGGTTGGAATTGACATTATCACAGACCGCTAAGCTCGTGTTTCAGCTTCTAGCTCAGATTTTAGCCTCTAGCCAGTGTTTTGGCCTTTAGCCTGTGTTTCAGCTTTTAGCTTGTGCTCTATCACATTCTTGTTTAGCTTAGTTTAGTGTCCTCATTATAAGTAAATCCAAGAAATCATTGTCAGCAGAGAAAAGCACAGATCTCTCTTCTCACTGCTAAACTTCATCAGCGTGGCGTTGTCATAGAGACTTTAAATTGCAGTAAATCAACCCTCCTATCAATTTTAAGTGAAAGAAAGTTGATCTTGACTGCTTACAGAGTAAGAGCTTGATATGTAAGACGTCATACTTGTTACATAATCATCTCTTTTGAATGTAGGATACTGATCCAAAACTGAATAAAAGCAACAGCTGTGCTCTAAATAATATAAGTAGCATAAAGCATAAATCTGATTACACTGTTTAGCTGTGCTTGGACTCTTAGCCTGAGTGAGTATTTGGTTACTTTTCACCACCAAACAGATCACTGCTAATGTGAAACGAATGGGGAGCTCAGTGGAAAAATACAAACACAGCAGATGGTCGTCCTGATTTGTCCTCTGCTTTTTCTCCAGAGTGTGCTTGTTTGTCTGTCCATGTGTATGTCAGTGTGTTTTTCCACTCTGACCTGTCCCTGTGTGGTGGTGCAGTTGAAGCCCAGGTTCTGAGCCTCCAGGCCGCAGTCCAGCCCCAGACGGTGCAGGATCATCGCCGTGTATGGAGAAGGAGAGTGAGGGTCCTGCTGCTCACACAAACACAGAGTCACCACAGGGAACATTTTCAAAGTCAAAAACACACAGAATTTAAAAGTTTAACTGTTCTGATTTTGATTTTTGGTCACCTGGCTCTGGATGCTACGCAGGTTTAGCAGGTGGAAGTCACAGGGCATGATGGACTTGAGGGGGGCGAAGGTTTGCAGAGGCGGGATCCCACGTCTTTTGGGCAGGACGGGCAGCGCCAGGACGTCATGGTTCAGGAAGGCATTGGTCATGTGACTTAAGATGGAGGGGAAGCTGGTTGTTGCACTGTCCTGCATCTGAAGGAGGGTAAACATGAATATCACAAAAAAACAGAACCTTACAGCTCTATAGAGATGTTATTTAAGCCTTTGACTGAACCACACAAGGAATGGGCTCTAACTTTGTTCTACACACAGAAGCTATATTTCTAATCAGAGACCAGACAGTCAGCAATAATCTATCTTGATTTGTTTTGTTACAGCCACAGCACTGTCACGTCTTTTCAAAACCAACATCAGTGAAGTCTGATGTTTGCCTAGTACCAAAGAAAGTTCATTCCCGACACTGTCAGCAGTTTCTCTACAGAGCTAACTGTCACACAGCAGCCAAAGCCATCCACTCCCGTCATGTACAGTCATTCGCTTGACAAATGGTATCATTTGTTACTTTCAAAGATGTTGTCATGAAGATGGACCAGTATGGCTGCAGCTACCAGGTGGAGGAGAAGAAAAAAAAAAACCTGGAGGATCTACAGATTGCGAGTTATAATGGGCACTAACTAACATCCTCTCTGTTGCCAAGGCAACATTACCTCGTAACCTCGGCCGGTCAACATTTTGGAGAGGAAAGAGTGAAACAAGGACGAGAGTTTGGCAAGAAAGCCGTCATGCTGAAGGTGAATGAGTAGAAAAAAAGAGACAGAAAACAAAGTTAAGAGAGGGTAAAATGAGACACATGGGAGGTGATGAGAATAAAAGGCTGGTTCATAAACAAGGTGTTAATGAAGAATGAAGGACGTGGTGTCCCCGCACTCCACAGATATGCACAAAACCCATCAGCAGCAAAGACTCAGACATGTGGGCTGTAATCTAAAGAGCGCGGGGTTTCAATAACCACCCTCGCTGTCGTCTCTCTGACCTTGTTGCCCGTCGATCTGCTCTCCAGCAGCAGGCGGAAGCGGTTGGCTGTCTTTTTGTTGTCCTTCAGGCCTTGACCCAGCCCACGGTTATCATCCTGCATCAGTCGCCGGTCCATAATCACTTCGAGCTGGCCTACAGGAGGGGGAGGAGGTGCAAGGACAGTGGCTTTAATGCAGAGCCTTTGTATTGAACTTTAAGACATCACTCAGGGGAGATAAAACCACTATTAGCTGTTCGTCCTTTCCAGGCGCCTCCATTACTCACATAACTATGATAAAAGGATTAGCTGACTACATTAATGTGAGACCATGAACTGGCTGCTCTTTAAAAAGATCTTGTGAGAAAAGTGAGAGAGGTTTTCGTGATATAAAAGGTGAGGGGCAAAACAGAAAAGAAAGAGACAGAAAATGACACATTAAAGAAAAGCAGGAAAAACAACGGACCATTCTCCAGGCTGCTGACGCCCAGTGACTGAGCTGTGTGCAGAGTCAGGCGGTGATGGCTGTCCTGGATGTACGCCTGGCTGGGCATGGGGTAGAAGTTGGCCTGCAGGGGGAGCTTTAAGTGGTTGTGACGAGGCTGCATCTACAGGAAAATCAAATCAAAGATTGAACCACAACAGTCTGGACTTATAAATCTAGTATGGTGGAGAAGAAAGAGAAAGCAAAAATTAGGTTGAAATTCTACAAAGTCGTTTTCTCTATAACTGAGGCTGTGACAGACCTGGAAACCATTGAGATCTGTATAAAAGATGCCTCCACTCTGGATGTCCGTTGTCAGCCTCATTGCCAGCTCTTTATTGGTCTGATCTCTGATGTCAACCATGGTGCTGATCTCCACAGATAACCCATCTACCCCTACGGATAAAAAACAACCATACCTTATTAAACAGCTGCCCAGAAAACAAAATATTTAGACACTCCACGACTGCCCAGGAGATAAAAAAAATTAGCAAATGTCTTGAACAAAGAATGAATAAGTGGATTCAGGTTCAATCTTGCTACTTTTTAATATCACCTTTTCACTGGAACAAGCATTAATTCAAGCACAAAGACTGGGTTCTCATTTATGACCCGTAATAAAACAGACTATCCTCCCCTCTGAGGTCTTAAAAACTAACTTTGAGGAAGTCTGAGGTAGTGGAAGACCAGAAATTATTCATGTCCCTCTTTGTGAAGGTCTCATATGTCATTTAGTTTCCGTGAGTGAACATTTTGGTTTCTTGGGTTCTTTCTTCAGGGTATCTGCAGGTTTCAGCAAGTCAAATTTAAGACTTTGTAAGATATTTTTAATGCCACCTTTAATGAAATTTAAGATTGAGAACTCCATAAATACAGGCGATGGTTGGGAATCCCACCGTATTACTATCCAAACAGACATTGGCAGCCAACCCTCAATAAATTTGCACTTATCCATAGTTGCAGATTGGCTAGCTTGCATGCATATAATGATTTATATCAGTAGTTAGTAAGAAAGTAGCCCCTCTACACATCCTTCTCAAAAAAGTCCTGTGAGAAAAAGAAAAATATATATTGTGGGATTATATTCAGTTTCCCCATCTGTTGTTAAACAAACTATAAATCACTCTTTACCAAAAAAGCACCATATGCGATAGATAAAGCTGTAAATAAATAACTGTCACAGAAGAAGAGAGATTTAGATTCATATGGTAAATTTGAGTTTTAGCAGAAATGTCTGGCATCTGAAAAGTATGTCAATTCCTATGCACACGAAACTAATTTTGCTACATTTTAATCATTTTTCAATCTTTCTTTTTGATCGTTTTGGGAAATTTTTTGTTACTTTCTGACTGTTGTCCAATTTTTCTCTAGATTTTAACCCTTTTTCACATATTTTTGCTGCTTTCATTTTGACCAGCTTTGCCACCTTACATTTATTTTTGATGCCGCATCTTACTATTTTGGCCACTTTTCACCACTTAAATTGTTGCCATTAAAAGGTAGTTTTTTAACTCTCAGGGTTGAGTAACACTGTATAAATTCTTTTATTTTTTTATTTATAACATGAATTATTCCTGCCCCCCAAAATTTGACACTTTTGTATGATGTATTTAAGACCAGTATGTAACACTTTTGATGAATTTGAGAAATTTTAAGGTCTTGGTTTTACATATATGAATTAAAGACTTTTTAAGAATGCACAGACACCCTGTTTTTTACTGAGAGAAAAATCACTCTGCTTCCTTTCTATACTGTGAAAAAAATCAAAGGAAGCTTGAAATAGAGGTAAAGAAAAAAACAATACTGGACCCAACCTCAATCACATTTTTCTATTTACCGCCCTCTCTTGTGTACTTGAAAATACTATTTTTCTTTGGCCACTTAAAGAATAAAACAGACTGTTGACAGAGAAAGTGCTTACCTAATTGAATTATAAATAGCCATTTTGTCCAACATATTGGCTCCTTTTGCATTGTACCATCTGCTGCCTTTTAACTGAACATAAAAAGCTTTTGCAAAGCCATTTGAGCAGATTCCAGTTTGCAGTTTTGTGTGTTTATTACCTGGCACGTTGTTTATGCGAATGGTCTGCTGAAAGTGCTGGTAGTGTGCCACAACCTCCGAGAAGAGAGGCCCCTCAACCACGCGCACAACAGGAGGCTCTTTCTGGTTGTAAGGCTGAAAACAGGAAGACATTTTAAATAAGTTATAAAAATGGAAGAGGAAGAATAAGTGATGAGGTAGAGAGAGTCAAAGAATCCCATAAAACATTGAATAAAATCCAGACAAAGATGAAACAGCACCCAGTGCGTACGCTCTGCCGGCCCCCCGAGCATCCCAGCATGATACAATGACACACTCCACATGGGGCATGTTATCAAAGCTGTTTGAGGGGCAAAGTAAACATTCGAGACACACCAACGAAGATAATACCTTCGCTTTCCCATCAGGTAGAAAGAGGTATGCTCCACTTTTGTCTTTGGAGGGGCGAGTGCCATAAACCACAAACTGCATCTGAACCTTCACTTCCTGGTGATCATCTTTGCGCTTTATGCTCTGCAGAGAAATAAAGAAGAGCTTAGAATAAGATACAAAAAAATACAAAAGTTAAAAAAAAAAAAAGATGAAAGGATATCTGATCAAAGTGAGCATGGCATGTGTTGTTCCTAGTCAAACATCTGGGATTTCACGGAAAATTAAGCGGAGGCGGTTTTTTTATCCCTCTTAAGATCAAAGTCACTACAGACGCCTCTTACTCTGAACCAAGGATTTCCTTGAGAGAAGAAGCGGTCGATAAACCACAAACCTCTAGCAGGCCGGTGGTTCCAGAGAAGCCCAGCGTGAGAGACTGACTGCTGATGTAAAAGGTCTGAGGGTCGGATTGCAGGGAGCGAACGGGGAGTGGATCCCCAGCTCGAGTGGTAACGCCTCGCCCAGAGTGCCTGAGAAGGGTGTCGGAGCGGAGCGTCATGGGTGAGTCCGGAGCATCGTAAACGTGGAAGACAGCCAAGCCAAGCGGAGGCAGGCGGACCATGAATGTTGCCTGGATGAAGAACAGTTACATATAAATTAATTCGAAGAGAAATTCAAGCAAACACTCGCATGTCAAGGGTTGTGTTTTTACAGCTCAGAATTAATTTTCTCTCTTAATCTACACTGCCAGTGTTGACCATAATGCAAGTCATTAAAAGTTGAAAGCATTTGACCATTAGCAACAGTGTGCTATAATTAAAAAGTGATGAGTGATTTTGTTAATGTTTCTCTGCGTCTCATTTAAATTTATGACTTTCTGTGGGAGGAGAGAAGTTTATTCCAGCATAATAAATGAATTTTAAGAGTTCTGGAACAGAAAATAGCATGATTTTATTCATACAACAGATTCAATATACGATTCATGCTGATTCGAGTACTGCTTATTTGTTGATGTGAGGAGAGAAAGGGAACACTGCAGCAAGGTTTCTGAGAGACATCAAAAAGGAAGAGGTGAGAAGTGCGTGTGAAACTCCGACACAACTTTATTAAGAGCTAAATTCTGTTGGTACTTTTGGCTTTACAGTAAAAAAAAAAATTCTTCTCCAAGGCCTTCAGTAGCAACTTTCCTCTTAAGGTAGCTCTACCTCGAGAGTAGGGGACATTTTTTTTCTAGATAGATAATCTCACAACTGGGATATTAAAGCCTCTTATTATTCATACTGATATTTTTATTTGCATCAACCTGTCTGTACAACTGTCAAAGCTATATGGCCAGCATTTTGTGTTTCTTCATGCAGCTACAGTATCTTTAAGATCCTAGCCTCGAGCAAAAATGAGATAAAAGCTACTGAGGCCAACAGCAAGCTCACTTCTCCATAACCCCACAACCTCGACTCCTCCATCTTTTTGTAGTTTTCTGCACAGCCAAACAAAAACTCAAGAGACAAATTCAAGCCATTTTATCACAAGCGTAGCAAAGTTTGTTCAAGCTACAATACGCTCAACTACAACCCCAGTCCCAATGAAGTATTGATGTTGAATACTATGCTTTGCAAATCCAATTTAAACTTTAATCAATTGATACACAATAAAAACTAGATATTTATTGTTAGGGCTGACGAACTGAATGGAATTTTCTGCAAATAGTCGCTCATCTTGAATTTGATACCTGCTACACATTCCAAAAAAACTGGGAGGGGGCAACAAAAGATGGGGAGAGTAGAGTTATGCTCAAAAAACACCTGGCTGGAACATTTCATAGGTAAATTGGTTATTTAGAAACAGGTGAGTGTCATGATTGGGTACAAAAGGAGCATCCCCAAAAGGCTCCATCGTTCATGAGCATTGTCAAGACGTTAATCACTTTGTGAACAAGTGTGTGGGCAAATAGTCCGACAGTTTAAAAACACTTTCATCAACTTGCAATTACAAGAAAGTTAGGGATTCCATCATCTATAGTTCATAATATCATCAGAAGATTCAGAAAATTTGGAGCCATCCCTGCATGTAAACAACAAGGCTGAAAACCAACATTGAATGACCTTTGACCCCTCAGGCAGCGCTGCATTAAAAACCAACATCTTTGTGGAAAGGTTCTTACCATGTGGGCTCAGGAACACTTCAGAAAACCATTGTCAGTTAACACAGTTAGCTGCTACATCTACAAGTGACAGTTCAAACTGTACCATGCAAAGCCAAAGCCATATATCAACAACACACAGAAATGCCTTCAGCTTCTCAGGGCCCAAGTTCATCTGAAATGGAAATCATGAACGTCATGTCCTCTGGACCAAAAACTTAAAGAACAATTAAGGTTGTTGTCAGTGCAAAGCTCAAACGCCAATGTGTAAGTGCCCATGGTATCATGGGTAACTTGTACATCTGTGAAGGCATCACTACCACTGAAAGGTACACAGGTTTTGGTGAAGCACATGTTGCCATCCAAGCTATGTCTTTTTCAGGGACGCTCATGCTTGTTTCAGCATGACAGTTAGAAGCCACATTTTGCACATGCTACAAAAGAGTGGCTTCATAGTAAAAGAGTGCAGATGAAGTTGCACATCAAGCAACAATGGGAAAAAAAATCCAGCTTCAAAGCTCCAAAAATTAGTGTCCTCAGTTTGCAAACTCTTGTTGAGTATTGTAAAAAGGAAAGGTGATTGTAGACATGCCTCTGTCACGGCTTTTTTGGATCGTGTTACAGGCATCAAATTCAAAATGAGCAAATATTTGAAAAAACGACAGTTAAGTTCATCGGTTTGAACAATAACTATCTTGTCTTTGTGGTGTATTTAATGATATATCAGTTAAACTTGATTTGCAAATCACTGTATTCTGTTTCATCTACATTTTACACATAACTTCACTGGAATTGTGGTTGTACTTATATGTTTTGTCCTCCAGCAGTGCAGATATCAATACCAGTTTGCATCACTCACTGACACCACTGTGACTCGATATTCTTTCAATTTAAGCTGGCAATGATAATAACTGAGAATCAAGCTTTGCGAAAATTGCTTTGCATGCACAGCAGTTTTCCGTCTGAACAGGTCGAGCACGAGTCCATAATGTGCGACACCGCTGCTGAGCTGGTGGTATGCCAATTTCACTATCTGCAAACCTGCGGTGGCCTAATGAATTCAATCTCTTACCTCAAATACTTCAGCACTCATCTGACTCGCAGAGCTCCACTGAGCGCTCAGCTGCACAGGGAGGGTCTGTCCGTCCTCGGTGAGCACCCGCACCCTCATGGTGTTGACCAACACAGTCACCGCACACAGCCGCTCCTGCTCGATGGGGTTGAACAGAACCACATACCTGGCGGAGGAAAGGAAAAGCAATAAGACACACAGTATGGAGGAAGAGTGGGAGTGGCTGAAGGAGGGGGGGAAGGAGATTAAAGATTTGAGGGGATGCAGATAATACCTGGGTCCTGCTGGGTCCAGCTCGATTAAAGTGCGCTGAGGCAAGGAGTCTTGCGTGGCGCGCCTGTCATCCTGCGGAAATGAAAAATAGGGGGCAGAAAAAAACAAACTTGAATGCTACCACAAGGAACAAAATATGCATGATCTATCTCCCAATTGTTTTCGACACAGTTAGAGAGAGTGCTCCTCAATATTTCCAATTACCGTTTCCAGGAATGGCTCTGTCTGATAAAAGCGATAAAACTCTTTGTTCTTCATCACCAGGAAATGAGCGGCGTTGATTATCACTCTCTTCAGACCGATAAGTGAACGCAGTAATCTAGAGAGACAGGGGAGGAATAAGGGAATAGCTCACAGCCGCAGTCACAGGAAACAACTTTTAATTTGCTCCAATGTGTTGAGTCGATAAGTATAAATTAGCCACAAAAACACAAGATTAGAGAAGAGGAACACTTCTTTTGCACAACACAATAAAAACCTTCTAATTTATAAAGTTCCTCCCCATAAAGATTCTTACCTGGTGCCGTAATCAACCACAACATTCTCCTTGGCAGTGCCGGTGATGGCGTCGTGATGTTGGAAGAGAGCCACAGACCGCCTGGCATCGACGAGTAGAGCATAATCAGAGACTGGGTAGCGCCCTTCCATGCCAGCATGGCGCGCATTTGCTACGGCGAGGCTGTAAAGGATCTCTGCACCCCTGAGACACAACACAAACATTGAGTGAGCACAATGAGACAAAACAGCTTCTTTTGTTGTTCTCAAGGTGTGTGTGCATGATTATACATAATGGTCTGCTCCTGTTTCTTAATCAAACAGTCCTTCATTTTCAGAACTTATGTTGTAAGCTCATAAAGGAGCACTATTTTGTCAGACCTTTTCACTGCTAGCCTTCATTTGCTTGATTCAAATTGTTAATGAAAGCAGAAAAACAAGAGAAAAATGATAAAATCAACTCTCAGAGACCCTGCTTTAACCAATACCACTGTGGTAACTACATGTGTATGTTGAAACAGCTCTGGAAAAAATTAAGAGACCACTGCAAATTTTCAGAATTAAGCATCTCTACATATATGACAGTCATTCCATTGCAGTGTCTGTTGAATTCAAACACAAACATACCTGTTTCTACCTAACAAGGTACTGATGAGGTGATCACCTGAAACAAATCTTATTTAACTAGGAAATGTATAAAAACCATTGCTGTGGTCATCACTCTCCTCTGTGAAAGACTGGTGGAGAACATGAGAGACACATGAGAGATGTTGCTGCAAATCAGGGTTATTCTACCAAGTATTGATTTCTAAATACTTCTTAAGTTAAAACATTAGTAATGTGTTGTTTAAAACTGAATATGAACTTGTTTTTTGCATTATTATTTCTGACCATTTTTCATTTTCTGCAAATAAATGCTCTAAATGACAATATTTGAGATTTGGGAGAAATGTTGTCAGTAGTTTATATAATAAAATAAAAATGTTCATTTTACTGAAAACAAATACCTATAAAAAGTAAAATCAGAGAAACTGAAAAATTTGCAGTGGTCTCTTATTTTTTTCCAGAGCTGTATATCCAACTAAACAGTTTAACGTGAAGAAAAAAAAAGTTCTTTAAAGTTACATTTTAGGCTGTCCTCTCACGTTTGAATTTTAAGTTATGAAAATAAATTTCATAAAAACATCCACAATATTTTGGGGGTGTTGCATATCTGATGTAATCTAGCCAGTGTTTGATTGAACTGTAGCATGACCCCAGGCTCTTGCTGATGAGAGCATGCCTCTGACCTAAGCTCACCACACCTTTACCAATTTGCAATGCAAAAAGAAAAAAAGCCACTTTTGAATATCCCACTCTCATTTGCATCATCAGGATACACCACAGGTAATTCTCAGTGATGTAGTAACACGAGTCTCACCTGAGGTGTGACTCTATGACTCGGTCCAAGCTCTTGTAAAAAGGCCGAGAGGTGAAATAGCCGGTCCAGTAATGGTCTTCACGGTCTGCATAGGCAAAGAAATCTCCACTGAGTACTGGGAAATCTGCAGGTCTAGATCCTGGGGCCACTCCATGTTCTTTGTAGACAGCGTTGAAGTAGTCTGTGAGAGTCCCAAACTGAGCCTGGAACAGACAAACAGAAACAGACACTAAAAAAAACATTTCACTCACCCACAGCTGAACAAACAAAAGAGAAAGTTTCTCATTAGTATGCCTGCACCTGTCATCTTACATGGCATCTTCAGAACAAAACAAAAAGTCGTGACGAATTCATTGTTCTCCCAGAGATAAAATGGCACGGCATGATTCAGTAAGACAAGTAAGCTTTTACATTCGGATACTCAGTACATCACACAACAACAACTCAAACAGATGCCAAAATTTAAAAAAGATGACAACATTCATTTGTCTCGAGACAGAAGACGAATTATTACTCACTTGTACATGCATCTCTGGGTGAGAGTTCATGTAGTCAAAGAGCTTCTGGTAGTTCATGTACTGCTGATCCCACTCAAGGGCCTTGTCATACCGGAAGTCATCTCCCAGGGGGACAAGAAGGACCTTACTGCGGTAGAGTTTGGACTTTTTGCGGTACTGATCCAGAAGCAAGCTTGCTCTGACAGAGAAAAGAAAGTACTAGAGTAAAAAATGAGGCAAAAATTTCAGGTCATGTTTCTTGGCGTTCAAACCGCTCTGCTTTGCATTTCCCTGATTTATAGAAAATTACTGTGGCCTTGGAGAGAGGGGGGTCAAACTAGCCCGAGGGGTATTTTCCATTAGCAGAAACCTCTCTTCTAAAATGTTCTTAAGGTCCCTTAAAAGCGGCTTAATGAGACTGCAAGAATATTGCTGTTGTCCCAGAGGTTATTCACCCTCTCACACTGTTTTCATTGCTGTGGTTCAAGAGAAGTTTATTTGTAAAAGACCAGAACAGATAACAACGAGAGCCCTGGCCTGACTGCAATGCATCCAAGCTCTACACAAGAGAGTCATCAGTGTTTGGCATTGCAGATAGAACAGCCTGAAAAATGGTGGATTTATAAGGCTGACACAGTAAACAAAACATATTCAAATACAAGGACGAGATCAAAACAAAAAGAGGACAGGGAACTTAATATTTTAAACCTCTGTACTATTGAGTGGATGAATGCATTTCTGTTATAAAATACCCAAGATCTACTACACCTCTCTATCCTGATAAGTTTTATCACTCAAGAATCTAACATGCACTCTGACACTGAGACTTCACTGATCAACTGGCCTGCCTGTTCTGGGTCTGACCACATTGTGCCATTTTCTAGATACAACCAACTATCTCTATTGATCAATTTAATCCATTTTTTTAATGTACCAAAAAAAAGAAAATCTTGCTTCTTAAGGGTGAAAATGGTCAAAATACAATGCCTTGTCTAAAAAAGAAGTCACCACCAAACATTCCATGTAAAAGATCTCTGCACCTCTGAGAGACAACACAATAGCCATGGCATTGTTTGGATAAGCTTCTACAATTTCACAAGATTTATTTCCATCCAGTCTTGTATTAATTTTTCACCTAGATTTTGTATTATTGATGGGGGAGTCTGACCACTGTGCAAAGCCTTCTCCAGCACATCCCAAAGTTTCTCAATGGGGCTAAGGCCTGGACTCTGTGGTGGCCTATTCATGTGTGAAAAAGATGTCTCATGCTCCCTGAACCACTCTTTCACATTTTGAGCCCAATGAATCCTGGCATTGTCATCTTGGAATATGCCCGTGTCACGAGGGAAGAAAAGATCCAATGAAGGAGTAACTTGGTCCGGGATATTCAGGTAGTCAGCTGACCTCATTCTTTGGGCACAGGCAGTGTCTATTATTGCATTTTTAGCTCAAATAGCAAAACAACAGCCAATAGACAGTGTAGGCTCTGGCAGATGAACTGAGATGTATTTCTAGAGACAAAGCTAGGATATTCAAACTGATACAACCAGTGCCTGATGACCATCCCAGATTTGGAGCTAACAAACCCATGTGTCTTACCTCTCTGCTACGTTGGCCTCCACCACTGTTTTGGGAGGCACCTTCCAGGGACAGTTTATCCGACCTCCAGGTAACCTTTTGAAATCAAACTGGCAGCAGATCTTGGGGTCAGGCCCACAGGTGTGAGGCACATCATAACTGTAGAACGGCATCATGTGGCAAAACATGTCTGTGCTGGAGCCATAGTCTGTCAAAGCAGTTGCGAAAGATTAAAAAACAGGATTGAAACCAGTCCACTGTTAATCAAAGACTCATCAGAGAGGACTGAATGTCCCTAAAACACAGGCAGTGTGTGCTTTTTGTAATCACAAAAACAGCATGTTCACAAACATGTGGGCACTTTGAATTTATGGCGTCTGTTTTCACTGAAAACACACTTAAAGGTAATCCTGGATGAAGCAGCAAAAATTAACTCTTCATTACAAATGAATGCCCAAAAGAAGTAATTATCTCAAACTGATGTATCTAACTGTGTTATACCAGAGGATCGTTCCATTACGAACAAATGGACTGTAAATCTTCAGCAGATGTTCAATTCATTAAGAAATAATAATGAAGATTGCTCATCCTGAGCTATCACAGGCATGCTCTTCTTCAAAACTTTCTCTCTCTCTCTCTCTCTCTCTTTCAGATGCCATGATAAGAAGGCATGACTCATCCTGCAATGAGCTTAACAGAGATAAGCACATGAATCATATGATGTCTCTAACTCTGCTCCACTCACCCCAGGCCTGCCTCCACATAAACTCCAGGCTGCGGGTGGATGCAAAGTGTTTTTTGATTGTGTAGTGTACTCGCTGGATGAGCATGCTGGTCAGGTTGGCTCTCTTCAGCAGATAGGGCATTGTAGCGCTGTGGCCAAAAGGGTCCACCGCCCACCCACTGCGGGGAGTTATACCTATGACAGCAAGCAGGAAGCAAGTGTTTTGATTTAAGGTGAGATAAAAGAAGAGATGCATCTCCCAGATAATCATTTTCCTCAGCAGGAGGCAGTGAAAGTAGCACAAAGCACTTTAACACAAACAGACTGAAAGGCTCCACCTGCTGCATGCAGGATGAAAGGCTCTAATTTTATCATCCCACACTGAAGTGTTAGCATCTTAATTTTAGAATCAAAAAATTGAGGCAAAGTACAATGAAATGTTCGTTATGAAAACTTCCTAGAGCCATTTTTTACCTAGATTCCTCTCCAACCACTGATGCCCCTCAATTAGCTGGTCTATCATGGCAAAGTAGTGAACATTAGCTTCATCCGTCATCACCCATCCACCTGTCACAATCTCCAGTTGCCCTCCAAGGATCAGTCTGGTGAACAGAGAGGATTAAGAAAACAAGGTGAGGATAATCCAGCCCTTAAGAGAGAGAGTCGCATTAAGCAGATAACAAACTATTTTTAGAGCACACTGCCAGCAGATACTACTCATTGTGTACAACACAGTGTTTAAGGGTGGCAGGCATCGAGGAATCAACCGTGACTCACTTGCGCATCGCCTCTTGCTTTTGTATGTCTGCGCTCTCCCACCACTTGGAGAAGAAAGAAATCTCAGACCAGATGAACTTCCTGCGAGGATCCTCTGCCAGCTTCACCACCATGTTGTTTAAAATGTGTTGCGTCTGGTCTGTGAAGTACTTGTCAAAAGTCTTGATCCAACCTAACAAGACAAGAGGATGGATATTAACAATTTTCACACCACAGTTTGCGAACAGACTGTCCAAAAATTAAACCATTTCTTCAAACCGTACCTCCACCCTGACAACTTTTTTTCTTACAGCAGGTCGATACAGAGACAAGAACATTGAGCAGGTAGGAGACTCTGCAGAAAAAGTTATGTGCCGGATCAAAAATAAAGTCATATTTAATTCAAGGAGAGCTGCTCCTCCTCGGGAAGCTATTTGGAAGCAGAGTGGCTAAAAAGTAAGTGACTTTGAGGCACTTTGCCCTTTTTGAAGCTTAACTATGTGAAATACCATAGGCTATAAATATCACATCAAATATTCATCTCACATATTGTGGCCCGATATTCACTGTTTTATTGAGATCATTCCGCAGTTATGTAGAAATAAATTCAGTACAATTGAGCTACTGAGGCTAACCATGGCTTGCAGTGAACTATGAACGACTGTTTTATTCACTTGTTTGAACTGCTTCTTTTAAATCAGCGGAAAATTTTTAAGTCACAGCTCATCTTAGAGCTACTGAGCTACAACCAGAGAAACCTCTTTATATTACATGATCTTGACCACATACTTTGACTTGCAGGTCTGTAAACCCAGATTAATGAAACTAAGCTTAAAAATCAGGCCTAATCTCACAGCTGACAGAAAAAAATGTAAGCTTCTGCAGTTAGCCAACAAAATAGCAACTCATGTTTTGGCAAGAACATGTGGTGGGCCAGTAAATATGTTTTGTAGAAATGCCAGTGTAAAATGAGGGTGGAGGTGGAGTTTTGCAGCACCAGCGTCTCTAAATCCTTTGTTTGTGGGCGGGCTGTCAAACATATGGATAATGAGGAGAAAATAATTGGATGAGATTACCTCAGGCTACACTCAGGTAGAGCTCATGATTGGTAAATTAATGTTCAATAGGGGATGTCCCGATACAACCTTTTCACTTCTGATATGACTACCTTGTGTATTGGCTGCTACCAACATTAGTCAGATATGATATCAGCACAACATCACTCCTACTCCTTGCTACTTTGTTAGCACCTTAGCACACTCTGTTGTTGTGATCACGTGGGCTCTGCATGCTGGATCTGGGTGCTGCTGGATCAGAGCCTGGAATGGACTGCTTGTATCAGCTGGCTACTATCTGAGATTATAGATGCAGGCTGATGTAATCTGATATTCATCTTTTTTGCTGATATTGAACCAATATCCAATAATGTTATTGGATCAGGGAGCACAGATGGCCTAGCAGTTTAGGTCACATGCCATGAAGCTGGCAGCCTGGGTTCAGATCAGACCTGTGGCCTCTTACCCACATGTCAATCCCTTCTCTTACCCTGTTTCCTGCTCTATCCACTGTCCTCTCCTATCCCATTAAAGGCATAAAAGGCCCCCCAAAAAGGAAAAAGATTAATAAATAAAATAAAAATATTGAATTGGGACACCCTTAATGTTGAACGACAAAGTTGTTCTGCGTGTTACAAATTGTGTTCTCACCTGGATCATTATGAGAGTGGGGCACCACAAATACTTGGAGCGGTTCAGTGTCCCACTCTTCAGGGTCATAAGTTATGTCAAAACCCTGTTTCCAAACACCCCCATCTGGGTTATCAAACTTAAGGAGGGAGTAGACATCCAGCATCTGAAAGAACAAAGCATAAGCTTATCTCTAGCTTCAGATTAAAACCCCAAAGAAACTTCAAAAAACAAACATGCTGTAACGTTCAGACTAAAGAATTAACAACATTTTATAGTTGCAATTAAAATCTTCCATCTGGCAAACCCACCTGAACGTCTGTTTGACCACGGCTGCCCACAGCAAATTGGCAATCCTGGGGTTTAACAGCGAGGAAAGTCGGACGGCCATCAAAGGGTAGGACCCAGGAACCATTGGCACTTCTGAAAGGCAGGTGGCCGCTGGGAGACACAGCTCCTGTGTCTGTGAGCTCCATCACAGAGTCCTTTATGTGGCTGATGATTTGGTGGTTTTCCTCCAGGAGCTGCTCCAACTGCTCTATTCGGTTCTGCAGAACTGAGATTTGGCTCTAAAGACAAAGGCGCACACAATAATAATAAATCATGCAGCTGTGTTACTTCATACAACATCTGTGCACCAAACCCACAATCTTACACTGTGTTGCAGGAAAGTAAAATAAATTTCTTGGGCGGAAATAATATGATCTGTAATCTTTTGGCTCGGAAAAAACAGTACGGGACCAGTTAGGCTTTATGGAATTTACACAAAACTTATTAAGTTTTAATTATTCAAATCAGCTGAGACAGCAAGAAAAAAGCAACTGTATAAAGCAAAGAGTAAATGAGTCTTAATGTAAGTATCCGCTTTGGTAATAAATTTTATGCCACACAACAAAAAAAAGGTGTAACTACACAGTCAGTTCCCTCACAGCCATTTTTCTTACCCGAGGAAAGTTCCCGCCGCTCTGTCGCCTTGCAGGGTCATGTTGGACTCGATCCAACATCAGATATAGTGAAAACACAGCCACACAGAATATGGCCCCTCCACACACTGTCACCTGTTTCCTCAGCTTCATCCTCCCCTGCAGCAGTCCTCTTTCCGGGGTTTGAATTTTAAGAGATGACCTTGTCTGCGGTGTACTTTTTTTTTACAGCACACAGAGTAAAGTCCTTGAAAACTGGAATGTAATCCGTTGCAGAGCAGAAAAAAAAGATGGAAAGTAACCAGCTACACCCGTGTTGATGGTTCAGTTCCAGTCCTGTGATGCCTTCTGCCTTCACTCACCATACTGAGACCACAGCAAAGAAGTCTTCAGCAGTTCTATTGGTGAACAAGTGTTTCAAATCAGCAATAGCTGGCATGTAGTCTGTCAGCTTTGGCCAAACCACAGCCACCGGTGGTCTCCTTCAAAGTATCCCTTGTGCTCAACCATCCAAACCGAGGGGGCTGCAGGGAAAAAAAAAAAAAAACAAGCACCACAGAGAGGGGGTCTCGAACAGGGACCCTACTGTCCCCTCTGCATGATGTTTGCCACTGCAAGCCTGCTATCTTGGTCCAGTCCCTACTCCCTCCGCACAGTCTAATCCACCAGTTTTGTCCTTCTGTTCCGTTGGCCGCAGCAGTTCGCACACCAGGCTGGAAAAGACGTGGGCTAAGTAAAAAAGGAGACCAACTTGGCTTCGAGCAGCAGCTTTTTATGCAGGCCTTGACTCTGTCCCAAGCAGCTCCAGGAATTAAAATGAGACAAATGTCATTCTTCTCTCTGGAGCACGGTGACAGCAGATCCACTGAGGCAGCATGGACAGAGCACGTTGAACTCACATCAGAGGCTCTTCTTCAGCTGTTGGGACAGGTTTTGATAAATAAATGGTAACAGGAGCACAAATGTAATGCATTGTAGGAGAAGGGGGTTACTCTTCATGTTCTAAAACATAAAGCCATAGGGCAACGCGAAGCACGGTCTCCAGTGTTTTCTCACAGCACTAATTGATGTCTCTGCTTTCCTCTGTGTGTAAATCCAACAGGATCCTAATCCGCTCTCTCTTCAAGCTGGGGGTGATCTTAGCATTCCCACAGAGAGGTGGGATAAAAACCTGGCACCAACTTCCTCAGACCGACAGACAAATAGCTTTACTGTCAGCAGGAATACCATTGTTTTCAGACCATCTGGACCTGATTACAAACAAGAATAAACGTGGAAAGCTCTGTAAGCTCTATTTCCTGACAGGGACGGGGACTTTAATCCCAAAATGTAAATGCACCACACATCACAAGATGTCCACACCTTTGAATTTACATTTCCCTAGGCATACTGATTGTCCTCTGCAGTTTACAGACAGGTATGTCCACTCATAAGGGCTTAACTTGTTTGACTTTTATCGCAGTCAGTTGGCTGGTCAGCACTGCGATACTTCAACTTAAGAGCATTAAAATACCTGCATTACAGACATTAACCCGTGTGAACCTCCAAACACGGCAACCAGTTAATTCATTTAGCTCATTAGCCCATTAGAGACATCGCAGCACAGTGACAAACTCCAACTATCCTGGTTACGATACAGATAACTGCATAATACTGACATGCAGCTAAATTAGCTAGCGTTAGCTTTCATTACTGAGTTACCATAAAACTGCACTGGTTTCCGAGTCAGAGGACGTTCCTCAAAAACAATGTCATTTCCTGATAAATAAAGGTGAGCAGCTGCCTTTCTGCATCAGTAAGAAGCCTGTGCTGTAAGGTAAACACATATCTAACGTTACAGACAGATAGCCAGTGTCGTCTTGATATCATTAAAACAATACGTGACTGATATGTCCGGGCTAACGCTTTACTTTTACACTCAACCCCGGTGGACAGTCATGAACGACCGCGGCATTATGTCTCTTTGTGGGAAGAAATGCTAGAGCAGTGATCTAACCTGTCAAAGGAGAGAGATCCTGGAGAGAGCCCCGGTGTGTGCGTGTCTTTAGCTCCAGGCTGTCAGATCACCAACTGAGGAACCTAGCTTAGCACCACAGAGCTGCTGCTGCAAAGGCTTCTGGGAGGAGGGGAGCTGCGCATCAGGCAGTGATTGGTCAGCAGCTTCACAGCCCCATAAAATAAATATGAACAAACCTTTCGTTTGAGGACCTGAATAAAAAGAGAACTTGTGAGGCTGCGAAACAACCCCAGTGCTTGTTTTGAGATTAGAAAACAATAACGCGCTGTCATAAATAACTACAACACAGAACAGAACAACTGTTTTATAAAAGCGTCAGCAAAAAAAAAGGGTGGGTTCATGTTGGGACAGTCTTTGTAGTTACAGTTGTGCCTAAAAGTTTACACTTCCTCCAGCAGAATTTTCTGAATTTTTGTCCTTTTCTCAGAAAATATGAATGGTAACACAAAACCCTTTCTATCACTAGAAAGGTGATGGTTGGGTGAAGACATTTACTGAAAAAAAAAATAGTTTACTCTTTTTAAATCATAATGACAATAGAAACTTCAAAAATGACCCTGCTTAGAAGTGAAGAAGTTACACAACTCTGGTGGTTTTGGCCTGATAACATGCACAAAAGTTACGAAAGGTAACCATCCTCACCTGTGATCTGTTTGCTTTTAATTAGTGTGTGTATAAAAAAAATGAACATGGTCATTTTTGAAGTTTCTGTTGTCATTATGATTTAAAAAGAGTAAATACGGTTGTTTGTTAATAAATGTCTTCACCCAACCTCTAACCATGAGTGACAGAAAGGTTTTTGTACAACCATTCATATTTTCTGAGAAAAGGCCTAAAAAATCAGAAAATTCTGCCAGGGGTGTGTGTTTTTAAGTAATTAATCAGAAAAGTTCATCTGAAAACCAAGACAAGACCGAGTGAAAATGATCTCGAGACCAAGATAGGTCTTAAGAGTATCAACACTGATTCCACCTTGTGATCATATTTTTGCCATGTACTACAAAACATGATCCAGCATGTAATACCTCTCTTAAGGTGCCAACTTTGTGTATTTAAAGACACTTATGGTGTTTTAATTTTTCAAAAAATGTGACCAAACCTTATAAGCCTGTTGTCAACACAAAATTATTATTCCATGATGTGTTTGGTAATTTGGGACAGCAGGAGATATCTCATCATTTAAGTCAAATCATTTATCATGAATAATCTCCACAAAGTTATTTTTTGCCTGAGTCTGTTGGTAATGATGTCAGACTACAATGATTAGATTGTAAGGATGCATTGTGGTTAAGGTGAAAAGTGTTTCAAATTATCTTGAACATGCTGTATTAGTATAGTCATTGTTATTAAAGAATAGCTAGTTTATCCCTGTTTTTGCATTGAACTTCTATTATTGCAACTTGTACAGGTTCTTACATAAGTTCAACTTTACAAGTAGCCAAGTGTGAATACAACTGATCATAGGCTGTTTTCATTTTACTGTTTCAATAATATTGTTTGATTTGTGCATTGTTTTTCATAGGAGGACACAGTGAAAAATTTCATCTTTGATCAAAATATCATACGGGGGCGGCTGCTTTTGTTTCCAGTGCAGAATGATCAGCCTTTAAGCAAGGAAGCCGATTACTGTGTAGGCTGCACCCATGATAGTCAGCCACAGCAGTTTTTAGTTTGATCATCTGCCCTGATAAACCACAGAGAGTCCAAAATACAGAAGTCCAACTGTTAGATAACCCCATGCATGGAATCACACATGTCCAATCATGGCCTTAGAGAAGCTTCACTATGTCTCCAATGATGTTAATGGAAAGTTAAATGAGGTAACCATTAAGGCTGACTTAACCAAATTTCATATGGCCTTTGTTGTCTATGGTCTTCTAAATGAAAGAAATGCCCCAATTAGGGAGATGTGTGCCCTTGTGACTATAAAATATGGGAATCCATAAAATAGTTTATTCATGATGGTTAGTTTTGATCTGTGGCAGGCAGAAATGAGCTCTTACCTTGAAGTTAGGCTAAATAGGATTATATGATGTTACAGGAGGCTAATTTAAAGTTGAATTATGCAGCATTAGCCTGTCTGTGATACTATCCCATAAACAGATTGACTCAAACAGTGCTGCCCATTCTAACCATTATGTCACTGATGCTAAAGACCTGAATGACTGCTGTAGAGAACTGAACACCACCGAGCATGAGAACAAAACCTGAGGAGCCTATTGTAGAAACTAGGATGATGCCTCACAGGTGAGTTCCATTGTTGAGTTTTCAGTGGATCATTACACAGCTCTTTATGTGTTTATGGAAACAGGAGCTTAGCTGACACTTCATTAATTAATTTAACAGATTGTGTGGGACACAGCATGAACAGATGGTGTTGTTTCAGTTTTGTTTAGTCATGAGAGACTAATAGATTTTGGTAGGATCCAAAAATGCCACTGCAAATTTGATTTGATTGAGTTGTCGAGTTTCTTGCTTTGCCCATTTCTTGAAAAATGATTGAGTGTACTCCAGCAATGACCAAACCTCATTCCGAATGTATTATCCCCTTAAAACCAAAGTCATGATGAGAAACAAATATTTACACAGCTGCATTTCTTTTTGTTTAGTTCCCTGGTGCTGTCACTGGGTTTATTGGATCCCTTGTCCATGTGGTATGTATGAGGCCTCACAGCAAGCTCAGCCTTTGGGAAATATTTATCAAGTATCCATTAAGGCTTTTCCTCCAAAGTCACAAAGCAGGTGTTGTAACTTGATAGCATGAACAGGTGTATTACTGTGCTCAGCCTGAAGGGAACTACCTTGTCTCCATGGCAACAAAGGTGTATAACAATGGTGCTTGCTTGTCCTGGTAAACGGGAGTCCCCAAGTGACTGATGCAGGAAATACCAGACTAAGACACTTTCTTTGTGAAAGTGAAATGAAGGAGGATACTGTTGTGAATGTATTGTACATGTTCTATCATCAAGGTTAACTCAATAATGTCTTTTATTTTTCATTTACTTTCTTTTAGCAGTATATTTTTCCACCTGTAGACTGCTCATTCTGCTTGTAAATATTTTAAAACACAGTAGAATATCTAAATATCTTTTCGGTGTGCAATATTTGGTTGACACAGTTCATCCTGCTGCAATTACGATGTCATGTAAATTTTGTTTTACCTTTAGTACCTATTGCTTTTGGTACTCACTGCTTATTTTATGATTTATAGAATTGCTTATTTATTACCTCCATCCAATTTATCACTGCTTTATACGGCTGTATCTTATTAAGAGCTATGGTAACACTGGATTTCTCCCAGGGATTAATAAAGTATTTCTGATTCTACTTCTGATTTACCACAATGCATGACAAAGCAAATTGTATAGGATCCTCCTTTGGGGTTTTGAACAAAGTGTGCTAAATGTTCGTTACATTTACATCAGATTCATGTGGTATTAGTAGATTACAGTACTGATACATATATGATTGCTATTCAGTCTTCAGTCTTCAGTGCAGTGGCTCAGAAACATTTAATTTAATTTTAAATATGGAATGCGTGGTAAAACATTAGTTAAAAAGTTATAAGTGATTTCTGAATCAAATGTTAATGCTTTATAGATTGGTAAGCCAAGCTATTTGGATGACAAGTTTTTACAGCATCATTTTAATCATTGTTAATGCATCCTGTTTGCAGTTAAATAAAAATGTCATTGCTCATCGGCCATGGCATCTGTTGCGTTTGTCATATGTTTTCTATTGATCAACTCTGGGGTTTAAATACTGAACAACTTGTTTAGAAGAGATTAGGCTTCAATGAAGATTTTTTACAACCCAAAAGTTCTCCCGCTGCTGGATCATCTGTAAATGATTTGTAAACTTTTAATATTGAGCTTGTTTCAACTCAAAAACCCTTGAGTGTACAAAAGCAAAAAGTACAAAGAAGAAATCCCAAAAAGTGCTAAAAGGAAATTCAGACCTAACTTTGTTGAACAATTCCATCACATCTACAAAGTCTAAACCACCATCTGTACTTTTAGCTCAATGCATCAAATATAATAAGATGCAGACTTTAACAGCTGCTTCTTTTTTATTTTCACGAGCAAATGGGTAGACCCATAACTGCCTGTGTGGAGAGAGCTACAAAAAATGAAATGTAACCAAATAAAGCAGAGAAGGAGAGAGGGAAGCTTAGGCTCCTCTCTTCCTTATTTGGTCATGGAGCGTGGAAAGATGGGCGGGTCAGTTAGTGGTACGTCATCAACGTGCTTCGACACCCGGAAGCGTCACAAGATGTAACATGTTTTGCTAGAGTTTACGGATTGTATGAACAAGAACAATTTAACTGTATTTTCACCCTGATTATAAACTTTTTCTCTATTTACCTCGGAGATGGAAGAAAGCAAAAACGATAAGGTAAGAGAACCGCAGCCTGCAGCGTTGTTGTTCTGAGATTAGCTGATATGATTCAGATGGAAGCTATTGGAGCATTTCCTTCATCTCGAGCCCTTTTTGACCATTTTTCTCGAAAACCCAGAGCCCTGCAGCGCTAAAAGAAGAGGGGAATGCCCTCTTTAAGGCAGGGGATATGGAGGGCGCTGTCTGCTGCTATACACAAGCTTTGAAGCTGAGTGACAGCCGAACAGAGAGAGCTGTCCTACATCGCAACCGATCTGCCTGTTACCTGAAACTGAAGGAGTTTAGCAAGGCAGAGGCTGATGCATCCAACGGTATGTGGGGATGATGAATAACTTTTATTGTAGCTATTGTATCTGAATTTCAAACTTCTGCACTAGAGCATGAGTTTGTGGTCTTCCTCCCATAGAGGGATCCTTTAAGACATGGGGTGTGGTTTGCATAAAATAATCACCAAAAAACTTGTTGAATTCATCCCTAGTAACTTTGTCATGCTCTGCTTGAGAAAATAATTTGGTTTTTGGGAAAAGCATTGCTCTTGCCACTTTCAACTCTCATCATGAAAATGTTTGCAGCTTGTTGAAGTGAATGGGATGTATGTCAACTCACCAACTTAAGACTGGTTCTCTTTCCAGCTCTTGAAACTGACCCAGGTGATGTGAAGGCTAGGTTCAGGAGAGCTCAGGCTTTCCTGAAGCTCGGTCAACTTGACCAGGCCTTTATGGATGCACAGAGGTGCGCCCAGCTGGAGCCTAGTAACAAAGCCTTTCAAGATTTGCTAAGACAACTGGGAGCACAGATCCAGCAGAAGGTGATTTACTTAACTTTACTTTACAGTTAGGTTGGTTTGTAGGAGCTTTGTTTTGTATTTGGCTAACACAGATGTTTTCCCTTGTCCATGTAGTCGGCACAACTGAATTCCACAGATGCTCGTGTGCAGAAAATGTTCTCCCTCCTCTTAGATGCATCTGCGAGCGACTCTGATCGTCAGAAGGTAAAAAGCATCTTGGAAATAGCACGTATAATATAATGTTTTTGTCACTTTTTAATTTTTTGTTACGTTGTTTCGTAATTATATTTTTTTATCAATGTGGAAAGTTCAGTTGCACCGAAATAACATGGTCCGCTGTTCAATTTCAGGCAGCTCAGAATCTAGTTGTTCTATCTCGAGAAGATGCAGGAGCTGAGCAGATATTCCGTAATGATGGAGTGAAACTGATCCAGAAACTTCTTCAGTCAAAGCAGGATGATGTTGTCCTCTCTGCCCTGAGGACTCTTGTTGGATTATGTACAGGGCATCAGTCCAGAGTAAGTGTGGCAGTTCATGGCGTCTTCATTGGATTTATTTCCTGCCCACAAAATAAAGTTAAAACTGGAAGTATCCCATAGTGATAGTCTTTTAATTGCCATTGTATTCCTTTTTTTATGATTCGGGTACAGCTATGTATAGGTATATGCTTAATTACATTTACTCCCCACGTCAAGGCATGTACTTAACACCATGCCAGCCGGTTGATTTGCTGCCTTTTAGTGTTTAAATCTAATGTGTTGTTCCTAGACTATGGCTATAGTGAATGAGTTGGGAATGGAACAGCTGTGTGCAGTAATGGGATCAGGAGGCTCTGCTGTGTCCCTGGCTGCCTGCCACCTGCTGCAGGTTATGTTTGAGGCTCTGACAGAGGGTATGAAAAAAGAAATTAGAGGGAAAGATGAAGCCATTCTTCCTGGTGAGTTCAAGCAGGTACCATGATGTTTTATATCTACCTGCAATCTCTCCATGTTTTAGTTTAACCTGACTGTTTAAATTTGACACAGAACCATCCAAAGAGTTGCGGTCCATGCTACGACACCTTTTGGAAATGATACCAGCATCTAGTGTGTCAGGGCCAGGAAGAGACAGCGCCATCAACCTCCTTGTCAAACAAGTTCCCCGCAAGTCCTTGAAAAACCCTGATAACTCCCTCACATTGTGGGTGATAGACCAAGGTATGAAACACAAGCATTATACTTCTTACTACAGATGGTTAGCAAACATAGTCCTTCCTGGAAGCTTCACTGTCTCATGTTTTCTTGAAGGATGGGAAGGAGTTGGACTGTCAGACTCCAATAAAATAAGACGATAACCTTAACTATTGCATTTCGGACAATATCACCAGTTTTATCTAGACTAACAAGCTCTTTTCTCTCCTCAAGGACTTAAGAAAATCTTGGAGGTGGCTGGAACAGTCCCCGAGCTCTCTAAAGATCTTCCTCTTACAGAAAACTCCCTCATGAGCTGCTCTGTCTTGCTTAATAAACTCTATGATGACCTCAAGAGTGACAAAGAGAGAGAGAACTTTAGCAAACTGTGCGAAGAATATGTGCAGTAAGTCCACAGAAAATGCTGTTGATGTTTTGAAACTTTAACTCACATGGGCTTTTTAATATTTCAACAACTTGTGAGAAGCAGCATTCTTTAAAAAACTCTCTTTATGTTCTTTTTTTTCTCACAAGGCAATACTTCTCTTGTCCTGGCCTGGAGGCCAAGCTGCGGGCCATTCAGACAGTATCTGTGCTCCTCCAAGGGCCGAGCGAGGTGGGCAACAGGACTCTAGAGTTGTCTGGAATGATGGATGCAGTGATTGCTCTGTGTGCCTCCAAAGATGTTACACACCAGCAGGTAGCAGTGGAGGCAGTTATCCATGCTGCAGGCAAGGCCAAGAGAGCCTCCTTTATCACAGCCAATGGTGTGGCACTTTTGAAGGATCTGTACAAGAAGAGCGAGAATGACAGGATACGCGTTAGAGCCCTGGTGGTAAGTGTTGAAGCAAACAAGTTCACCAATGTGTGTTTTTGACAACTGTATAGAAGAAAATCCTAGATAGAGATGAATGAGCTGTGGTCTCTGGTGGTTTGACTTTGCAGGGTCTGTGCAAGCTTGGATCTGCAGGGGGGACTGATTTTAGCATGAAGCAGTTTGCAGAGGGATCCACACTAAAGCTGGCCAAGCAGTGCAGGAAGTATGTTATTCTGTTTTGATGTTAAACTGGGTCAAAAGATAAACATTGTTTTTATTCAATAAAATTAGCAAGCTGTAACATTTTTTTACTTCTAGGTGGCTATGCAATGAGTCTCTGCCCCAAACTTCACGTCGGTGGTCAGTGGAAGGCCTTGCTTACCTCACGTTTGATGCTGATGTGAAGGAAGACCTGGTTGAGGATAAGAATGCGCTCCTGTCCATGTTTGAACTAGCAAAGGTTAGACTGTGTACTCTTTGTTAAGGTCTTGACTCTTGATAAATATAAATGTAAAAATGGACGGTACAGTTCACTTCACTCAGATTCCTCCTGGTAAGTGCCTGTAGCTGCTGAAAACTTCACCATAAGAACAAATATTTTTATTGTTTTTTAAGGGGTTGCTGAAAGCTTTTTTCTGTTTTTTCCCAGTCTGAAGATAAGACAGTGCTGTTTGCTGTGGGCTCCACATTAGTGAATTGTACCAACAGCTATGATGTAGAGAAGCCAGACCCTCAAATGGTTGAGCTAGCAAAATATGCCAAGCAGCATGTTCCAGAGGAGCACCCTAAGGTACCATTTAGTTCATCCTTTTGTTTTTTCATACTTACATCAAACAACATTGCTTGTTTTATTCCTTAGTATCGTTACTTTTCCAACTTCTTCAGTTCTTTTCTTATCCAGTCTTGTCTTAGAGATTTGCTGTGTTGCTTACATCAGTCTCTCTTTTCTTCTTTTTCAGGATGCTCCTTCTTTTGTGGAGAAAAGGCTGGTAAAGCTACTTGAAGCTGGGGTGGTGTCTGCGTTGGTGTGTATGGTGAAGCATGAGAGTCCTGCACTCACTGAGGCCTGCAGGGAGTTTATTGCCAGGTAAAAAATTGTCCCAGGTTTTTTTCTTTTTTCATTCTTTAGTAACTGTTTTCATGAGGTAGATCTTTTAATCCCATGGCAGGGTTTTCCTGGCTTTGGTTGAGCGACAAGAGGACAGAGGCACAGTAGTGGCACAAGGAGGAGGAAAGGTAAGGTGGGCTCATAAAAATATTTTTCCCACAGACTGATCGAAGCACCTTTCACATGGCCTATGTTTTCTGTGTTCTCTTTAGGCTTTGATCCCACTAGCATCTGATAACACAGATATCGGAAAAACCAAAGCAGCACAAGCTCTGGCAAAAATAACCATCACATCCAACCCAGAGATTGCCTTCCCTGGAGAGCGGGTAAGATCTTTGTGCCGTTAAAAGTCTCTTAAACAAAGAAAAGTAACTCAAGCTATGCTTTTCTGAACTTTTCTCACTTTTTTGTCAACAGATTTACGAGGTGGTGCGTCCCCTGGTTGGACTTTTGAGTCTTGAATGCACCCTGCTCCAGAACTTTGAGGCACTCATGGCTCTTACAAACCTGGGTGGCATTAGTGAAAGACTCAGGTTCGCCACTGGGGGGAAGTGTCTCCCTACAATACACAATATGCATGCGAGGCTTATATGCTATATTTATGTGATATAACCAGTTTTAGAGAAGGACACTTCAAACATATCTTAGAATATTTTGAAAAAAATAGACCTTAGCATAAGTTTTGTGTTTCTTTTAAATTTTTGCAGCGAATCAGCTTTTCATTATAAGGAGCAGTATTCCAAAAATGCACTCACACATTTATTTTATTTTATCTTAGAACTAGAGAATATTCTTATTGAAGTTGTTATTCTGATTTTTAGTTAGGTCACCTGAGTTGGACCATTATCATTTGCAGAGCTGATCCCTTTAGTCAGTATCTCAAATAGTCGAGGTGACTTCAAACACTTTCTTTTCCGTCTTAATTTGTGTTTTGAACATTAATTGTTTGTTCCACAGACAAAAGATCATAAAGGAGAAGGCAGTCCCGAAAATTGAAGGTTACATGTTTGAAGAGCACGACTTGGTCCGAGCGTCTGCCACAGAGTGCATGTGTAATCTGGTTTTAAGTACAGAGGTAAAAAGATAAACTCATATATAGCTGATTGTCTGGCACAGGTTGCCATAGAAGTTGAAGTTAAGGCAGTACGTTTTTGACGTTGGTTTGTGTCCTCAGGTACAGAAATTGTATCTTGCTACAGGCAACGATCGCCTGAAGCTGCTTGTGTTGTACAGTGGAGAGGACGATGAGAGGCTGAGAAAAGCTGCTGCAGGAACCTTGGCCATGCTGACAGCTGAGCAGCCTGAGCTCTGTGCCCGCATTCCCGGCACAGTAAGCATTAATCACCCAATCTACCCACATCCACCAACGCAGCACTGTCACATATGAAATGATTCACTTTTCTATTTTATGACCCCTTGTTCTCTCCTCTCAGACGACCCACTGGCTAGAGATTATACAGGCACTGCTGCTTAGTGAAATATCTGACCTGCGTCATCGTGGAGTGGTCATCGTCCACAACATGATGCAGGCAGAGAAAAGTCTGGCTGAGACGCTCATGGAGAGTGAAGCTCTGGAGATTCTTTCTGTCATGGCAAAGGGAGGAGAGGGCATGCCTGAGCCTGTCCGCAAGATTGCACAGAACTGTCTGGACAAGGCTGTGGAGTACAACATCATAATGACCAGGGAAGGAAAGGAAAAAGGCAAAGAATTTGAACCATGAAAATACTGCTGTAGTGTGTGAATGTGCCTGTTGGGCAGAGTTGGCGTTATCTGTGTCTTATTTGGGACCATGAAGGTTTTCATTTGTTGGAGATCACTTTTGGTCAGGAACAGTACAAGCTGAAATAGCTATTTTTACCACAAACTGGGAAAGCAATAAAAAAAGAGGAAAATTAAGCAGTGAAAAATATCTGATGCTCCCAGAGTGGAACAAATGAGCTTTTATTGCTTAGATCATTCTTAGTTGCTGGTGTGTTTTACCTCTGAGACCAAAATGGAGACTCTGATATTCACAATCATCACTAAAGGTTGTTATAACTCTACTTTTGCAGACTCTACTATATGTCAACACAATATTACTTATTCTCATGAATATTTTATTTTCTATTTGTTCTTCTCTGTTTTTACATATCGTATTTTAACTTCGTATTTTGTGACACTGTGTGAATTTTTTGCGTTCACTATTTCAATGAAATGTTATCACTCCGCTACATTTCCAATACGTCAATCGTATAGTTTGATATTTTCTTAATGAAATGAACCTGTGACATAAAAAAAATAAACAAATAAATTTTGTGCATCGAAGCTGTTGCAGTTCTTTAGCGTCTCAGTTTTTCACTTCACCAATAAATTGTCGCCTTTGGGAACCACTCAAAGGGGACTGCAATGCGCATGCGCAGTATGCTCATGCGCTAACAACAGCGGTGTTGTGATATGCTGCAACTGCTATTTAATTAGAAAGCAAACAAAGTCCACGCTTTTCAAATGCGTTGGTTTGGATTTGGTTTCAACGCATTTGGACAGATACATGTCCTGGAGAAAACAACTGAAGAAAAGAGTAGAGACACAGCTGAGGAGGTGAAAGTGAGTAACCCTACAGAGCTAACTTTAAGCAGTGACTGCTGCTTGAATACTGTTGTTCAAGTTGAAGCAAGCTGGAGTCGAAGAGCAACTTTACAATTGGGCGGTAAGTGCAAAATCACGAACAATTCACAATATGTGTCACAAACTCTTGCCTCGTGTTGTATGTCAGGGTTGTACTGTATGCAGTCATTTTGCTCCCTGTCTGTCAGGTGTCAACTGTGTACATCTGACTGGCTTCAGTTTAGCACCTGCACCTCAGTCCTGCGGTGTCTCTGAACACAGTAATGGCTGTAAGGATGTCTGTATCAGTGAAGCATACCTCACCCTCGGGTTTGCAGATAAAATTGAGGTCTGGGATCTGCAAAAAGACGAGGAGACCCAATCATGGAGCATGGACATGAAAACACAATCAGAGACCTCTGGTAATGATAATGTACTTACTACATTCTGTGGGCTATGTTGAGATAAATGACCAAACTGCTCATGTCTGTGTTTTCCAGGGCCAACTGTAAATCTCCCATTGGTTCCTGGGGGTTACATAGCCATGAAACCACCTTTCTTCCGTCCATTATCTCAACACTTAAAAGCCAGGAGTCTGGCTCTGAGTGCAGAGCATGCCATCCTCCTCACTGCCTCTGGGGATGTGTACACATGGGGACAGGGAAGGTAGATATACCTCTCAAACACATTTCCCTGTACTAGAATGACCTATCCTGAAAACCCAAAAAGAGAACACCCTACTCACGTTTTTAGAGATGCTACGATGATACCCAAAGGTTTGCGTCATAATGCATGCGCCATTCATGCTTTTCATCTTGACAAGTGGTCATTGGAATGACACTGTTGGCCCAGAACTTATATTAATGGTCTGAAGATCAAGCTTGGCAAAAACCCAGACCTGTAAGGGAATTTTATTTTTTTTAAAAACCAGACATAATTTCACAACAAAAAGGAAGACTAGTCTGGAGTATGGTCACCCTACCTATACAGAGACCTCAGCAAAATCTTCATACATAATTTCATCCTGTACTTAAGGATTATATTTTCTCCACACAGTCATGGTCAGCTTGGGCATGGAGGCCTCAGCTCTGAAGAGGAGCCCAGGGCAGTTGAAGCTCTTATGGGGGTGCCCATGAGCAGTGTGGCTGCAGGAGGCTGGCACTCTGCTTGCATCAGTGGTAATTGTTCTTCCAGGACATGTAAAATATGATTAAATCATCTAGCCCTTGAAAACACACATAAAAAAAAGAAAACAAAGTGACTGTTTTACAGATGGAGGTGACCTATATGTGTGGGGCTGGAATGAAACTGGGCAGCTTGGACTTCCATCAAAAGGTCTGAGGAAGGCCAAGGAACAGCAACAAGAAGGTGCATCTGTTTTAAAACATTATATTGTAGTTATTTTATCTAAGATGTTAATAACAATACAATGCAAAAAAAATAGAAGAGAGTTCATATTGAGTTTATTTCTCAATTTAAGTTAATCCAGGCTGCTTTCCTTTTGTTTGAACATATTTCTTCTGAATGCAAGTGTATCCAAAAAAAAAAAAAAAAATTCCACAGCTGATGGCAGGCTTGAGCTTCACTGTGTTAAAGCATGGCTGCTATGTTCGGGCCTCCAAGTAGTACATCGCATGTACAAATACTGATATTGCATAGCTTGCCTACAGAAAAAAAAAGGTTGATATTTTGACTACAACAAACTAAGTACCACCAATCTCTACATGGGCCACATTTGATACCTAACCATGTTTCTTGATTAACAAAATACTCAAATATTAAAGTGGCGTATGAGCTACAGTAAGGTCTTCCAATTCCTTATTGATCCATTATCTCCTTCACTTAATTATCTCAAAATGTTGTCTCTTGTGCAGCTTATAGATGTCACTTTAAATTGCATGTCAAGTTGCTGAAAGCACTAAAGTATTGAGTTTTTAGGGGCACCAAGCCAACATCCTGGCAAAACTCCTGCTGAAGAGCCACAAGAGGAAAAGGGGCATGAAGACGTATTCATATCAATCCAGGCATTTCCAGCTCTGCTAGATGTCACTCCATTATGTGAAGTCCAGAAAGTCAGCTGTGGCCAGAGACACACAGCTGCAGTAACTAGTAAGAAACCTCACTTCATATTTTAAGCACAATTTGTGGGCAAGATAATGTTTCTGTAAAAATACCTTTGCTTTTTTTTTTTGTCATTACAGCCACAGGTGAACTCTACACATGGGGCTGGGGTACGTATGTGTGTATATGTATTTGTTGTCGTGTGTTACAGAGCCCAAGTCGGGTGTTCTTAACCTTCAATCTTTTATATATCTGTTTCAGGAGACTATGGCCAACTCGGGCACCAAAGTACAGCCAGTTCAGATGAGCCACAGTGCGTTGAGTTCTTCAAGGAGAAGCAGCTGCGTGTGATTGATGTTGTGTGTGGCGCATGGAACACTTTTGCTGCAGTCGTCATGGAGGATGCAGAAGCTAGCTCTTAAAACTAAACTGTGAACTTTCTTTGTTATACTTGGACGATGGACTTTTGACAAATTACCAAAAAGACTGTACTATTACATCAAACACAATTCTTGAAGAATATATGTACATATTCAATTTTTATAAAAAGAAAAAAGACATTTTAGTTCTTTTCAGTGTTTTTAATTTTATTTAAAGGAATAAAAATCTCTGCCATTTAATTCAGAAAAATACATAAAACAGAAAAGGGAGGTAAATGCTTGTATAATTTAAGACAAATTTCTAAAATGAGCTACTCTGAAATACAATACAAAGAGAGTTTGAAGGGCAGTGCTTTGCCACACACTGTTAAAGGTCTTCAAAGCACAATCTTGAAAGAACTGGGGAACAAAAAAATTGCAAGTTATTTGGAATAAAATTTTGTTGTGACAAGTTCATGCAAGTGCTGATATTGCTATAATTTGTAGTTACCTGACAAAATCTGGTGATCTTGAGATGACATGCTGAAACTCTGAAAGGTTAACAGTGCCATCTTTGTCAATGTCTGACTCTTCAAGAATCTAAAGAACATGGAAAGACAAGAACTTAAAATCCTGCTGTTAAACCTCAAGACAAATGTGCAAAGCCTCTGTCACCTTACATTGCCAATGAGCTGTCTCATTTCGTCAGTCGTGAGTCTTGTGTCGTCTGTTTCACCAGTTAAGCAGTTGACCAGCTTCTCCAGGTCACCATAATCAAGAGTTCCATCATCATCAAAGTCTGGAAATTTCATTGATGTCATTACACAAGTTGTTTTCGGGTGGTTTGAATTTTAAAAAAAGGTTGAACTTTTATTTACCAAATATGCGAAATGCATAGTGGGATTTTATTTCCAAAGTAGCAGAATCACTGAAGGCACTCAAGAGGTCCAGGAAGTCTTCAAATGTGAGGCTCCCATCTTTCTGATCAGATGTGGAAAATACATGGCAGATTCGTTTCCTGAATGGGTTGGACTGACGGGAGAAGGTACAAGGGTCAGTCAGGATAATCAGTACATCTAGCACTTCCTCAAGACAGAAAGAACTCAATTGAACTAAAACACAAGCAAAGTTTGACATCAAAGACACCACAATTCATCTGATATTATATTTATATTCATATTTTTTTTTCACCTTGAGCTCTGGCAGGGTTAAAATCCTCTCCATTGATACCCTGGTGTTTGGTAGATCTTTCTCATCTTTTGTGAGCAGCTCAGTGAATCTCTTATGAGCACTGGTAAAAAAAAAAAGATTCAAATGACTTTAAAAAAGCAGAACTAAGTTTATTTAGTGTTTCTTTATAAAGCGTAACATTCAATGTGTGGTGTGTAGCTGAATACTCACAGAAGAATCTCTTGTTTGGTCAAGAATGTCAGCTCCTAAAAGTCAGAGTAGTCAGTATTAGATTTACAACAGGTAAAACTTACTCTTTAAAACTCTAGTTTTTGACACGAGAATCGTCTGGTGTCTCACATCGTTTGTTGGACGCTTATTAGCTACATTAGCATTAATCTATCTCAACAAACTACATAACATCAAATGGTTTAAAAACTCACTGATGATATTTCACATTGTGGTTAAGACTTAATCTAACGACTGACTGTAAATCAATGAAACTCAACACAGTGAGAGAGTAAACAATACGACGCTCTTTCTTATTATGGGACGTCACATTGACAGCTCTCAACTCTTTACGACTTCGCAAACTTCAACATCGTTCATAAATAAGTCATATTTTAAACGTCACTCTTGGCACTTACTTGGTATTCCGACAGCAAATCCTTCCCGAGTTGACTTGCTGTAGTGCCCATCCTGAAATTACGACTTCAAAATGTACTTCTGTTGTTGTCAATACTTCATGGACTGCTGAACTACTTGGTTTTACATGGCGTACTTCCGGGTTTAAACCAGTGCATTCCCTTTCCTGTATGAGGCTACGTAATGGTTTCCATGGGGATGGACTTGCAGCAACCACAGTAACAGGTGGTAGCATGTGTAGTAAAACCAACTAAAAGCCTTTGACTTAGTCACACTTCACCCATAAGGGAAACCATAAAACCTTACCCAATTGTTTTTTAAATCATAACCCTGTCTATTAGTTTCTTTTGTTCATTTTTGAAGCCTGTTTTATTAAGGGAAAAATTCAACCCAGAGAGGTTGAGAGAGAGATGAGCTACTTGCAGTGTAGACTCTATAACTAATTATTTACTCACTTATGAAAGGAATGTCCCAGAAAATCAAGACATATTGAAATAAATCTAGTCACTTGAAATGAACTTTTCTCAAATATCACAGGTTACGCAATGGCTTCTTTACAATTAACAGCTTAGATGTAATTTGTGCTTTGTTTTGCAGTTTACCTCTACCTTTTGTCACTCAGCCCCACTACAGACTGTGTTGTCTCCGGGCCCCTGGGAGACAGTTCTGCAGGATCAGGACCAGGTCATTAAGATTTTTGTAACAACCCCACCCCCACTCATGCTCCCTCATCCACTCTTGTGTTTTAAGCAAGTTTTGGATGACAGCGCTCAACCATTTCTATGTATTTGTATTTTAATGCTAAGTAAATTCCTAACATGCAGTGTGCTCTTTTACATTTGGTATTCATATTTTATTTTAGTGTATATTTTAATGAAGACTTTGTTCATGGCCACTGTGTGGTTTTGATTTGCACTGTCCAAAGCTTTATGCAACAAAACTTTGTTCAAATGTGGACTGGCTGTATTTTTTGAATGACTACCAAAGTCTAGCTATCTATGTATTGACCTATCAACCTATCTAAGTGACCCATACATATAAATATATCATGCAAAATAGAACAGCTTGAAACAGTATCAGTCTTTTGCCTCAAATTTTGCAATTAAAACAGTAAATGTTTCAACAAGTGTCTGTCTTTATAACTGGAATGACCCTTAAATCATGTGTACACTGTTTTTGAATTATTTAATGTCATCTATCCATAGTGGTACAGAACTTGAAAAACAAACAGAAAAGTAGATGCAAAGCAGTTGCTCCAATCAGCTTTATTTTATTCTACTGTTCAAACAAATGTCACTTTGACTTTGAGACAAAAAAAATCAAGGAAACACTTATTCATCTGTTTAACAATTTCGTCTCCTCCTAGATTAAAATAAAAAAAACATTAAAAAAAAAACCTTTTAAAATACTTTTAAAAAAGTATCTCTGGTAGATTTATTAGTAGAGAATTGCATTATTTTATGAAAAAAACATTTTATAAAATGAGATGAAGATTTTGACTCGGAGGTCAGGAGATGAAGTCCAGCTCAGAGAAGAACTAAGCTCCTTGATCTGTCTCCCAGTCTGTCGTATCTGGAAACACACACAACCAAAACAAAGATGAAAGTTTTTAGTACACATCTATCTCAGTAATCTGATTTTTTTTTTTTTTAAATCTAGTACCTGTCAGTTTTGTGCCCTCCTTCGTCTCAGCTGGAACACCGAGCCCATACTCGTTTTCAGCTGTGATTCTGAAGAAGTAGATTCCTCCTTCCTCCAGGTCCGACACCCTGTGGGAGAGTCGACGGCATTTGTCTGTGAGTCTCATCCACCCTTTTCGGCTGATGTCCCGGATATCTACATGGTAGTGCTTGACAGAGGCTCCCCCTTCGTTTTCTGGTATATCCCAGCACACGGTAGCAGAGTTTTTTGTCACATCTTTGACTGTTATACTTGAAGGTGGACCAGGTGTATCCAAAACTCTCACACTAAGTGTCAAAGAGGCAGATCCTGCAACGTTTTGCAGCTTGAGAATGTACTTTCCGGAATCATCACGTGTTGCCCCCTCCACTGTGATAGAGGTCACAGAGTTACTGGTGTTGATCAATCCTCGGACTCTCAAATCCACATCTGCTTTGTCCCATGTCACACTGGGAACAGGTTTCCCCGTAAAAGGTACAGTCAAAGTGAAGGAGCCGCCATCTTTAACAAGCAGGGTCTTCCTCATCTCAGGGCTCACTTCAAACCTTGGCTCTTCTTCTCTTTCCATTGCCACTGCAGGATCTGTTTCAGGACTGGGCTCACTGATGCCAACCTTGTTGATTGATCTGACAATGAAAATATACTCAGTCCCTGATGTAAGTCCACTGACTGCAAACTCTGTTTTATCTGTGTTGTGTACACCCACAGACCACTCTTCTTCTGTTGGTTTCCTGTATTCAACTCTGTACCCGGTGACCTCTGCTCCTCCATCAAACAGCGGTTTATTCCAGGACAGAGTGATGGATGACTTGGATGAATCAACTACAGTGGGTTTGGCTGGAGGAGATGGCAGAAACTTTGGATCCTCTGCCAGAGTGAGAGGGGATGCAGAACTTGGTTCACTTATACCTGCAGCATTCTCAGCAAAAACTCTGAACTCATATTCACAGCCCGGCTGCAGACAGGAGGCTTTTACGCGTAGGTCATAAACTGCTTTCTTATTAACACGAACCCAGCGAACACCCTGTTTCTCTCTCTTCTCAATAATGTAACCACTGATGCGGCTCCCACCATCAGTAACCGGTCTCTTCCAGCAGACTGTCATAGAATCGCTGGTTGCACTTGTAACCTCAACATCAGTTGGAGCAGATGGGATAGTGTAAGGATCTGTTGCCTTTGTGGGGTCACTTTCCAAATTCTCACCCTCACCATATTTGTTAACTGCCCTTACTCTAAACAGGTATTCATTTCCTTTGAGTAACTTTGTTATTTTGCAAGTGGTTGCCATCATGTCGCCGTACACAACAATCCAAGCAACACGGCTGGTTTCACATTTCTCAACAATATAGTACATGATCTCAGCACCACCAGTTTCATGTGGGGATCCCCAGGACAGAGTACATTTCTCTGCTGTGAGTCCAGACACCTCAAGAGGTCCTGCAGGTGGTCCTGGTCTGTCTAAGACTTTGCAGTTAACAACTCTAGATGTTGTCCCCCCTGTGCTCTGCAAGGTCAGAGTATACTGACCTGAGTCTTTTCTAACACATTCTCTAATAATCAGAGAGGTGTGGGCCTTTGTTGCTGTTATTTCCACCCTTCCTGTGGTGCCAATATTTCTACCATTCTTCAACCAGAACACTGTGGGGTTGGGGCGACCAGAGATGTCAGCATCTATTCTGAGGAGTTCCCCTGCCTTGACAACAACTGCTTGTCTAAATTTGTCCTCCATGACAATTTTAGGTGGCTCTACATCATGCTGCACTGTCACAGGGCCTGTGGTTTCAGAGGGTGCACTGAACAGCTCAGCTGAATTTTTGGCAATCACACGAAAATCATACTGTTCGCCCTCTGTGAGGCCAGTCACTTCCAGGAAGGTCTCTAGCAAATTTGTGAAGTTGCATTTCAGCCAACAACTGTCTGGCAGCTCTTTACACTCAACAATGTACCCAGTTATTTTTGCTCCACCATCATATTCTGGTTTGTCCCATGAGAGGGAAACTGAACTATTAGTTATGTTAGTGATAGTGAGACTTCTTGGAGGGTCACATTGGTCTCTTGCCACCACAGACTCTGATGCTTTACTGCATGGTCCAACACCAGCCATGTTCTCAGCACAGACTCGAAACTCATATATCAAACCTTCTTCAATGGTTGTGACCTTGAACTGATTATCAGTCACAGGGTTTCGGTTTAACTTTGTCCACAAAATACTGCTTTGATCTTTGCATTCAATATGATAACCAGTGATAGGGCTACCACCATCACTGACTGGCTTGTCCCATGTAACCATCATAACGGCTTTTGAGGCATTTACAACAGAGACATTTAATGGGGAGTCAGGGGGCTTAAAGGGGTACTGAGCAACAATGGGATCTGACTCAACAAACTGACTTTTGCCATAGCGATTCTCTGCAGCAATATGAAACTGATACTCAATGCCCTGTGTCAGACGAGAAATTTTAATTGATGTTCTTGCTACTGTAGCTGACACAGTCTGCCATGTTGTGCTGTCTGTGTCTCTTTTCTCAACAACATAGTTGGTGATTTGGCATCCACCAGTGTAATGTGGGGGCTGCCATGACAGAGACACAAAGTCAGCACTCACTTCATCCACTCTGAGTTCACTTGGTGGTCCAGGCCTTTCAAAAACATTAACAAAGATTTCAGAGGATGTGGTTCCGATTGAGTTGGCCACAGTAATCTCATATGTTCCAGCATCCAGTCTAGTTGCATCTCGTATGTTTAACTGAGATGATGAATCAGATGTTTGCACATTCACCCTGCTTGTCTCTTTCAGTGCGCTGCCATCTCTCGACCATTCTACCGTGGGTGGTGGAACACCCTTAAATGGAACCTCAATCTTTACATCATTTCCTGCCTTCACGCCAAAGGTGTTTGACAGCAAATTAATAATGGGCCGAGCACTAGTATCATCAACTACAGCTGGTGTGGAAAGAGATTTTGGCTCACTTTTCCCTCTTTCATTCACGGCACTCACTCTGAAGAAATACTCCTTTCCTTTCGACAGCCCATTAACAGTCACTTCTTGTCCTTTACTCTCTGAACATATGGCCCATGTGTCATCTCCCTTTGTCAGGATTTCTACAAGGTAGTATACGATTTTGCTTCCACCATCGTGATCTGGCTTCTCCCAAGAGATCCTGGCACTATTTTCATTAACATTACAGAGTGTGACTCTGCCAGGAGGGGGTGGAGCTTCAGACACTTTAACGGGATCACTGATCTCTGCTGGCACACCAGCACCAAATTCATTCACAGCCAGGACACGGAAGTAATAGAAGCATCCTTCCTGGAGATTGTCTATCTTGTATGAGTTTCTAACACAGTTGCTACAGACACTTGTAAACGCCTTTCTAGCCTCCTCACGTTTTTCAACTATGTAGTGTGAAATCTTTGTTCCTCCATCTATCAGAGGTGCCTCCCAAGAGATTAAAACCGAATCTCTCTTTACATCCTTCACCTCCAGGTTGGTTGGTGCACTGGGGGAATCCAATACTCGAACATTGATGAAAGCTGTTTTTGAACCACTGCAGTTCTCAGCTGTCAATACATATTTTCCAGAGTCATTCCTATTGACATTTTCTATCAATAACACTGTGTACGAGTTTGTTACCTCAATTTGAGTACGCTCACTGAGGGCACCACCCTCCTTTGTCCACTTTACCTCAGGCTCTGGTCTTCCTCTGATGGTGACATAGAGACGTAGAGTGGAACAGGCCCTAACGTTGACAATTTTTCTCAAGGTACTGTCCAGCTCAATCTCGGGGGCCTCTAATTTTTCTGTTGTTATCACAGTTGTGGGTACATCCACAGGCTCTCCAATCCCGGTAGAGTTCATCGCTCGTATGCGGAAATTGTACTCTGCATTTTCTCTAAGTCTCATTACTGTGTAGTTTGTGTCTGCTACTCCAGTACTAGGTGTGCATGTTGTCCACTCTTCTTCTGCTGCTTCCCTTACCTCAACAGCAAACCCACTGATAGCTGCCCCACCATCATAGATGGGCCTTGACCAGGTAAGAGACACTGTTTTGCTAGAATAATCAGTCACTTTTGGGTTAGTGGGGGGACCAGGTGGGTAGGTAGCTTCACATACCTTGACGTACTCACTTGGTTCACTAGGTGCACCGACACCAGCAGCGTTCTCAGCTATTACTCTAAACTGATAGTAGTGTCCCTCTGTGAGCCCTGTGCATCGGAAACGCACATCATTTAGTCTTCGCTTGTTGCATTTCGTCCACCTCACACCTTCTTTGTCCCGTTTCTCCAGGATGTAGCCATCAATCTCTGAGCCCCCATCAGTCTCAGGCCTTTCCCATGTCAGCACTACAGAGTCACCAGCCACTGCACTTGCTATAGGAGTGGAGGGTGCACTTGGGGTTGTAAAAGGGTTTTGTGCGGTGAAAGGTTCTGATTCCAGAAATTCCCCAACACCATATTTGTTTATGGCAGCAATTCTGAAAATGTATTCTTTTCCAGGTACTAGTTTTGTCACTTTGTAACTGAGAGCTTCCACTTGAGACTCAACCCCGGTCCAAGTGACACGGCTGGTCTCTCTTTTTTCAATGATGTAGTGGGAAACACTGGCGCCACCATCGTTAAGAGGAGGATTCCAGTGAATATTACATTTTTCTGCACTGACAACTTTCACTTTCAGAGGTCCATCTGGGGGACCAGGTCTATCAAGAACTTTCACATTGACCAGGATTGATGTAGTTCCACCACTGTTGCTGAGGTTCAAGACAAAGTGTCCCCCATCTGCCCGTGTGCAGTCCCTGACAGTCAAAGTTGTATGAGTCAGGGTGTTTTTGACCTCCATTCTTGGTGTAACTTGGTCAATTTCTTTCCCATCCTTAAGCCAAGCCACTTCAGGAAGAGGTTTTCCAAAGTAATCAGCATCAATGATGAATGTCTCACCAGCTTGGAACACAGAGGTATTCTTGAACTTTGGATCAATATATGCTGTGGGTCCTTCAATAACATCCTGAGCAATGATGGTAAGAGTATTTGAAGGTGTACTCCAAACTCCAGCAGCATTCTTAGCTGTGACTCTAAACTCATAGCCCTGGCCTCCTGTTAAACCTGCGACTGTGAACTCGTTCTCAATAACATTTGTGAAGTTTGCCTTCATCCATCTGCCATCTGGGAGCTCCTTCTTTTCAACAACATAGCCTGTGATAGTGCTTCCACCATCACTCTTTGGTTTTGCCCACTGAAGTGTGATGTGTTCTCTGGTTACAACAACAGCTTCAGGTTTACCAGGAGGGTCACAGGGGTCTCTTGCCACATAGCACTCAGATACTTTGCTTGATGGACTGAGCCCAGCAATATTCTCGGCAAAGACTCTGAATTCATACTCAATGCCTTCCTCAAGTCCACTTGTTTTGAAGCGAGCATCAGGTATGACAAGTTTGTTCAGTTTGGTCCACAAGATGCTGTTCTTCTCTTTACGTTCAAGGTGATAGCCAATGACTGGGCTTCCTCCATCTTTAGCTGGGGGTTCCCATTCAACTACCATACTATACTTTGTCACTGTGGATGCAAATGGGGTGCCAGGAGCAGTGGGCACACTAAATGGATACTGTGCAGTCACATACGGAGAGGTGATTGCAGTACTCTTCCCATACCTATTTTCTGCAAACACTCTCAGTTGGTATTCATTTCCTGTCTTCAGTTTAGTGACCTTGATTGTTGTTCTTACGGTTGTTGCGGACACAGTCTGCCATTCAGTGCTTGAGATGTCCCGTTTCTCTACCACATAGTTGTCGAGCTGACAGCCTCCTGTGTATTCTGGTGCCCCCCAGGAGATGATAACATAGTCAGAGCTGACCTCATCGATCTTCACAGGGCCTGTGGGTGGATCAGGTTTTTCAAGAACAACCACAGTGATTTCTCCTGTATACTTTCCAGAGCTGTTGCTCGCTATGATCGAATATTGACCAGAATGCTCCCTGGCGGCATGTCTGATGTGAAGAACTGTCAGTGATGATTTATTTAAAATCTCCAGCCTTGATGTTTCTTTGACTACCTGTCCATCTCTTTTCCATTCAATCTTTGGTGCTGGGTGCCCCACTACGGGAATCTCGACTTTCAGATCTCCACCATTCTTGACAGCGAAAGTGTTTAAAGTTATCTGAAGATTTGGTTTAACAGCATTTTCAACATCTGGAGCAGGGCTTGGTTGGACCACAGGGTCAGGTTCAGACTGGTCTGGTGTGAGGAATCAAAAACAAAATTATCAAAAATCAGAGCATTGGAAATGTTCACTGCAGAAAGAGTTTTCAATTCCTTTTGTTGTAATAGTCAAAGTTAATGAATACCGAATTGAAATGTGTGTGTACTTTTTACTTTCTTATTATTTGATTTATTGTTTATCCCTTGTAAAAAATAAAAAATAAAAAATAATAACCAGTTGGTGGTTTACTAATGTTAGGGTAGTTTTTAATTCAGTTTTAATGAAATGACAAAATTCATTTGACCCTCGTTTAGCAGATGCGTAACAATCTGATTCCAGTTATCTTGGGTAGATACGTATGAATCCTCTCCATCGCAAGAGCATAAAAACATTATTGAATTCAGATATAAAAGGAAAAATTACCAATGATTATTATCTATTCTTTGATAAGATGAACATACCATGGACAATGACTGTGGAAGATGACTGGGAATCTTCTGCTGTGAGGTCTGCATCAGTGTCTGGTGTCACATTTATATTTAGAGCATGACTCCTATCTCCTGCTTTCTTTTCTGTCTACAAAAGGGGTTAGAACAAATAGTCAGACAGTTATTCACAGACTGACACAATCAAATTATATGTTTCTGTTTTACAGTGTTTTATTTTACAGTTTGTCTTGAAGTATAAGATGAGACACCAGTCATGACAACATTAAATAGTCAATGGCTGGGATGAGACACAAATAACTCTGGTGTTTCACAACAAGCTAGCATGTCAGCTAGCCCTGTCAGCGTTATGTTTAAGTAATAAAAACTCTGATCATGTTTGAAATAAACAGCGATATGCATGACCAGGCTGTTCTCTCTCCTGTCAATAGAGCAGATATCCTCTACTCAAAATCCTCAAAAGCTTTGGCCAATCCCGCCTCAGAACAACAAAGAGATACAAAGATATACAAGAAGTAAGTCCCAAGTGCCTTTGGATTTTGAAGTTTTCTTGTTTGTCATGAAGCTTTACTTACTTCCTTGTTGCTGGATTCCATCCTTGGTCCTTTTCCCTTGAAGCTGTGAGAAACTGAACCCAAGTTAAAAAGTGGGCTATTTCAATTAATCGGTTAGCTACAATTCACTGACAAAAGTGAGAGGCCCTAAATCCTGAGGCAAAGTGCACAGCTCTGCCAATCACTGCCTGCTTTATCTCCAAAAGCATGCAGGGACTAAAATAACCATGATGCCTGATTGGCCAGCTGCTCTCTCCCTCAAAGATAGTTGAGCCTTCATGTGTCAGCTGGTAAAAACTGTGAAGCTACTCATCAGTTCTAAATTACTTGATAGCTCTTTCATTTGTAAGGGGGTTTAATACTGTGCTTCATATTCTCTATCCATAGTATGATAAAGTTGTTGATTTAGTCAGCACATGCACATTGGTAATGTCTTAAGAAGCGTTTGCCAAATTTCTCACATGAAGAGGACTAAACTTTGGAGCTGGACTCATAACTATGTCAAGGAGGATTACTGCCATTTTAATATTATCTGTAGCAGTTGATGAATTCCTTTCCCTTTAGCTCATTCTTGTTGTACCCAAGGAAAGCTGAGCTCTATTTTTCATTAAATAAAATGTTTTAATAGCGTAAAAAAAAAAAAAAAAAAAAGAAATCTCCCATCAACATTTGACATCATGTTACATTTGCCACCAGTGGTCAGTCAGACTCTATTAGTGCTCACTTTAAATCATGGACTGGACACTGGACTATTACCGTGGACATATTTATCTTTCTATCTACCACATTTATCTACCTGTGGAATACACAGTCTGTCTGTAAATCTGTTCAAATATATTTTGAAAATATTGCTTTACTTATGGTATTCACACGTTTTGGTACTTACTGCTTATTCTGTTCTTATTATTTATTGTATTGTATTGTATTGTGTTGCCTCTCCCATTTCCTTATTGTATCATATTTGTATCATACGAAGAGTTATGGTCATAGCAATTTTACCCCTGGGGTTAGTAAAGTATTACTGACTTTAATTTTTGGCGTTGGGATTTATATTTACGTTTATTTGGACTGTTAATGTTCCCTTTCATAATTAACTGTATTCATTAACAAACACTTAGGCTGATCACTCCCACCTTTCTAAATAAATCTGTTCACTTGTGTGCTGTTTTTTTTTTTTTTTTTTTTTTTTTTTTTTTTTTTAAGCTTGCTGTATTTGAGATAAATAGAGTTGGCTCTTCAATTTTTAATCAACTACTGAACGATTATTTCTGCGCAAAAAAGTACAGTTTACAATTCTGAATTTTGCTACGTCAAATATCCACACAAGTCGAAAACAGTCTACAAGATGCTTTTACTCTGAAAATAACCAACCGGAAAAGGGTCAATAAACACCGCCGAAGAAGAAAAGTCTCTTGTGGGAGCTAGCCGGCATGAATTATGTCAGCAGAGAACAGATGAATTAGAGGAAGAAATGAAATAGAGAACGAGATTAAAGCTCGTGTTTGATTAAATATCTCACTATCATCTAAAAAGTCGATCCTGGCTTTGATGAGGCTAAAACAATAAGGTCAGTGCCGTTCAGATGAAGCTGGATAAATCCTGCATTAGTCACATTCAGAAAAACAAACATCACTGCAAAAATAAGAGCTAAATTTTTTTTTTCCGCTGTCGTTTTTCCTCTGAGCTTTGACTGATTAGCTTTTCATAGTCCAAATTTTGCTGAATATTGGAGAACAGGTCTGTCTTATATGAAAATAGTTCATATAGTGTTTTATGATTTTATTGTGAAGATTTTAGAGCCAAAGCAATATGGAAACACTTTTGCACTCCTCATATTGATAATTATTACAGCTAACAATGTTGATTTTTTTTAGTTGATGGTTCAGGCCAGTATTAAAAGCAATACAATGTCTATATCTTTACATACAAATCCTGGTAGGCTGCACTGACAAGCAGTATAAAACTTATCGATCAAAAAAGAAATGCATTTCTAATGGATCATGTGGTTTGGTGGTTCTCATAGTAATTTCGTACTTCTTTTGGCTCATGTCATTAAAGCCTTGTTGCTCTCATGCTGACTGCCCCCACATGCCTTATGTGTGATGATTCAGCCACACAGGGAACCTTGTTGTTACATGACCTCTGTCTGCTTTTCTGTTCACCAGCAGATCCAGCCATGCCTCTGCCATTTGTGTACAGCGACCAGGACTTTGTCACAGACCTGTGTCGAGGCAGAGGTAAAAAAGCTGTGCCAGCAAAATTTGACAGAATGCTTCAGGCAGGATGGACAGAGAGGATGGACAAAGGACTCTTTCGCTACAACCTTGGGGATCTGCAAACCCGGATTCTGCCTGGCCAGCACGGCTTTGTGGCCCAGCTGAATATCCAAAGAGGGATAGAGAGAAGGAAGCCTCAGGAGATACTGAGCATTCAACAGGAGTTTAATGCCAAACAGTTCCATTTTAACAAAATCGATCCAGAGGAGATCATGTTTGAGATGGTGAAGGACACTGGAGGAGGAAACGAAAGGGGACAGCTGCATCCACCCATTAAGATGGTTGTTCTGATCAATGTCAGTCCTCTCGAGTTTGGACATTGTCTCTTTGTTCCAGACCCTTCAAAGTGTTTCCCACAGGTTCTGACAACCTACACCATCCAGGTTGGTATTGAATCTGTGCTCCTTAGCTCTGATCCTGGCTTCCGTGTGGGGTTCAACAGTCTTGGAGCTTTTGCATCTGTCAATCACTTACACCTTCATGGGTACTACTTTGACCATGAGCTTAAGTTAGAATCCATGCCAGTAAAGCCGCTGGCCCCTGGAAAGGGATTTTACCGCACTCTGGACTTCCCAGGTGGTTTTATGTTTTACACAGAGTCAGAGCAGGTCAAGGAGGTAGCCAGGGCCATCTGTAGAGTCACTGACTTTCTTGTGGAGGCAAATATTGCGCACAATCTGTTTTTTACTAGAGGATGTTCACCATGTGGAGGCAAACCAAGCGAAAAGGATCACTGCTCAAGAAAAGGTGTGCGTATCGCTGTCTGGCCAAGGAAATCATGCTTTGGTGCCAAAGAGGAGTCTGCCTTTAATGTTGCACTTTGTGAAATGGCTGGACATTTACCATTTAAGAACAAGAAGGACTATGAGCTCGCCACAGAGAGAGATGTCATAGAAATTACCCAGAGGTATCTTTTGCCTGATGAGGAGTTACAGACATTGGAACAACAGCTGGTTCATCATTTGATGAATTTGTAAATCACTTATCAAAAAAAAAAAAAATGTTGAACACTGTGCTTGAGCCACTTTGTCCCCACCATTTCAGCTGAATCAGGTCTTGACTTTGTATGTGAGTGAGACATCAAATTAATTATGATAAAATTTCTTCACAGTCAGTTATTTGTTTAGAGGGAGGCTGTGTCTTTGATTTCATAAGGGTGAAAAAAACACAGTGAGTGTTTTTATCATTGAGATAAGACGAAAGTTTATTATCCCAAATGGGGTAACTCATGACATTTGTTGTACAAATGGCTGTGTTGTACTAGAATGTTTTTAAATAAAGTTACCTAAATATTGACACCTAAAAAAAATTGAAAATTGTGTTTATGTACTGAGTTTTAGTTGAAAACTCAGAGTGAATCTTCAGTGTTAAAATAATCTATTTCACAACACCAGATTTGGCACATTAAAGCAAGCGACACCAAGGATTATTAAACAGCTAAGTATTTACACTGCTGCATTCTAACTTTGTTCTCAATCCCTAAGCAAGGGTTGTTACTTAGTTAATTTGCACAACAGAAAAATAGGATTGATGCTACTTATTAGCAAGTTTCTAAGTATTTTTTTGTGAACAGACATATTGTCATTCACTTATTGACAGAAACAAAAATACTTCAATTTGAGGCAGTAATTACCCTGCTGACATGAAAGTAAGTTAAAGTTGGTGGTTATCAGAGAAGAACTCCCTGAACAACATAGGGCATATTGTGTCCCAAATAAAAGTGTGTGGGAAACAAATGTGTTGCTGCTCTGTCGTTCTTTTGTATCAAAATGAAACAGTTTATTGACTGAGATACTTCAACATCAGTTGTGTAAACTGAAAATCTCTGATGATGTGACAACAGTGTGTTTGGCTGAGTCATGCTGCTGAAATGTTTACTGCTCCACGCTCCTTTCTTTGAATGTGTTGATTAGAGTGACAAAAGTCCTGTAATAACCAGGAGCACCTGTGTGGGGGCGGCTACACTCTGGTTAAGAGGCCTTCAATAAGACGTCGGTGACATTGAATGTATTCTAAAATCTTAACTAGAATGGCTGCTTCACAAAAAGTGTTTGGCACTCCAAAATAGGGGAAGTGAAAGTGGAAGTTAGGAACTATATGTTTGCATATTAAGCTACAAGTGATGTGTCAATCTCAACCAACTATTTACGCTTGTGATAGGAGAGCTTTTTTATTGAGCCTTAACAGAGGTTCATAAATGAAGATTGTCACTACTACACAGCATCCCCAAAGAGAACATCATGTGCCAGAACAGCATCACCAAGGAAGCAGTGCCCAGCTTAGCAGTGAGATCAATGAGCACGAATACCTGCTCACTCATTCTAATTAATGAGTTTCCTGATGGGTGAGGACACAAAATCCACGTAATATCTATGTAAAGCTAATCCGCTAGAGTAATACCTATTTTTGATATGATATTAAGACTTATCTCTCCTCCTTTGCTAATTTTGACGAACTTTTGTAAGTGCTTTGTAACTTGTTTTCAGAAGCATTGTGCAAATAAAGGTGCAATTACACCACAATGGTTGAAGAACTGACCAGAAAGCCTATTATTTACAGTGGGGTCATTTATAAAAGATTGATTTTTATCAATTTTTTGTCAATGGTGGACGCTAGCTGTGCCAGCTGTGCTAGCAGCCGCTATGCTAGCTTGAGAAGGCAAACTGAGCTAAGTAAATGGATTAGAAAAGATATGAAATTAATTCATTTTTAATACAAAATGAGTTACAGGGTTAGTTGGAGTGACTAATAAAATCAAAACATAATTGAAAACTGTTGTGAAGATAAATCCATGACAGAGTAATGTTGGCATAAATGTGTTACTTTCTGCTGAGTCATGTGGCTTCCTGTTCCCGCTCTTCCTCTGCATCACTGAAATCGTTTTGGAAACATCTTTACAGGCATATTGTGGGGAAATAACTCAGAGGAAATGATGTTATTATTATTACAAATATGCAATTAGTTCAATCAATTTAAAGGGACATAACATTTTGCAAGAGAAATTTCATTTATTTTGTTTCTTTGGCATTTAAGCCAGTCATTTCAAAAGCAGAACAAGAAAAAACAGCTTTATGTTTAAGAGCAGGTATTTCATACTGAAAATAATATTTTAGAAATATAGAATAATGTATAGCATCACTAAGATAATGATTTATAATACACGGGATGGTTTGAGTGATTGTGGAAAATGACTTTCAGACCCTCTAATGAAAATGAACCCTTGTCCTAACCTTGAGCCCTGCTGCTGTGATGGCTGACTTGAGACAAACCTGTCGTGCATCTTTCTAATGGGGCCCAGCATGGATACACATTATTTACAGTTAATGCTTCAAGGATCAGCCCTGCAGAGTTGATGAGCGAGTCCCCACCCTCTGGCTTGTAGTAGCAACAGGAAAAAACAAGTGCCATGGGAAACTGTCAATACATATTCTATATAACATAACAGAAAAAGTTGATCTTGCTCTGAAAAGAATGATTTTGATTAGGGAGGAGATAACAAAAAATCACAACTTTGTAACTCCTTTTTAGCTGGATAGATCACTAGTGTGAGTGCAACTTAACCACATTGATATTAACAACACCATCTTGTTACAGGATATCCCAGTATGTGACTTTTTTAAATAGTTTGATCAGGATATTAGGTATGTCCTTCACAACATCTACAAAATACTGTTTTTTGTTGCAGTACCAAAGCAGTTATGAGGATTTAAAGTGCAGAAGCTTTATCATACTTGCTGTAGAAAACAGGTAAAGTTCACTCCAAGAGCAACAGAGGAGGCAGTGATAGTGGGAGTGTCCCTCCTAATAAAGCCAACACCCATCTCTGCTCATCTTGGCTTGTTGCTTGAGATGCTCAGTGTGTTCAAACCTTCTGCCTGAAAATTACAGGTGAAAAAAAATCTGGTTAAGGACAATGGGTTGTGTTCAAAGTTTCAGGGAAATGTGCGACCGCACAAAGAATACAAATGTTCGTCTGAGTCTTCCAGCAGTGTGTTTCGTGTGGCAAACAGCCATGATCATCCTGTTTGGAGTTTTTATTCGTTATAATGAGGAATCAGATCCACACTGGATAGAGTACAGAAAAGAAAACAATGTGTCGAGTGACATTGAGAATGACTTCTACTTTCGATACCCAAGTAAGTGCCTCTTGTTTAAAATCATTTTTATAATATCGTCTACTTTTTTTTTATCTGTCTAAAACATTTGTTCTTTGAGAAGTCATCCACTTGTCTGTCTTTTACCCTGCTTCTATAGCTCCAAAGACATTCATACACATCTCTCTTTGCCTTCTGTAAAATGTAGAGTAAAGATCTGCATATTAATGAGTCAACTTCTTCCAAGAATAGTTATTTGTTTGAGCATTTCATTAATATTCCACTGTTATTTTATGTCATCTTTCAAGTTCATGCAATCTGTACCTGAGTCACAAAGTGGATGATTATTTTCAGGCTTTGTCAAAGCTTTTCTGCGTTACCGACAAAGATCTAACACTTAGAGGTGCATGTTTCCCCCAAGGTCTGACTCCCTTTTTCTTTCATTTCATTTTCTTCTTCTTTTTCTTTTTGGTGTTGTGCATGTGAGCGTATTGTGTGGATGTGCTTATGGTGAACACTTTCACAGCCACCCACGGTGTCAATGTCAGGCAATCTCAGATATGGTGTTTGATGTCAGGTGATAAATGTACATCCTGATACAGTTTGCTGTCATGAGACCAATAAGGCATCACACAAGTGTCACGACTGGCTTCATTTCCCAACACAAAGCCCACCACCTGTGTTGACAGGAGGACATAAACATACGAGCTTTTCTGTATGACAGGCAGCACAAACTACTCTCTGTTTGATTCAAAACAGTTCATGAAAAACTATACTGTTTCTCACAGTGCAGTGGAAAGCTTTTGTGCCCTAAGGTGTGACAAACAGTTATAATGTTACGCTGTAAAGGATACTGGCTTGTTGATGCTGGTATCCACACTCTCCTCTTTGATTGTTTTCACAGACAGAGACTGTCTCACTGTAGAGAGACAAGCATTCATGAGTTATTTAAAATTTCATCAATGCTCTCAAGATGCTAAGTTGTCATCAATTAGCACTGTAGCTTTGTACAAATATATTTATCTTTTTTCAATTAAAGTATATGTTTTACATTAGTATGTTACTGTGAAAGTTATGACTGACCGATTTCATCTCAGTAGCAGGTTTAAAGTTAGTTTTTTTTAGTATAAAACACTGCAGTGTAAACATTTATTTACTGTTTATGTTGATGATGACCTCCTCATGTCTACTTGTTTCTCCTTTCTTACGTAACACGCCCTCACGTGGAGCAGGACTTTGGTGACCTGTTGTCAAAGCAAACGATCTGTATTCTTTGTCTTAAACTGTTTGTCCTCTCAATAATAAGGATACATTCAACTTGACCTCCTAAAACCTGAGCTTTTGTCCGGCGTGATTTTTTGATTCCTCCTTGCTGTTTAGGATAAGTAAGACCTTATAGGTATAACACTCAAAAATGGTCTTTGTCCAGGTTTGGTTTATATGTGTGATGAGTTCAATAAAAACTCAAAAGAATAAATTGAATTCGAAAATAAGGAAATAAAAGGACATAACTATGTGTTAAAAATACCAAACAAGGTGATTTAAAAAGTCAAAAAGACAATATAAAAAGTCACAAGTACTGATTGACTGAAGTCAAAACAAGAAATTTAAATCTTAAAATTAAAAGAAAGATAGTTTTTAAAAGGAGATTCAAAGTTGAACAAGAAAACAAAAAGTCAAAATGTAGCGATAAAAGATCAAAATTATGGACTGAATGTCAAATTCAAGCAAAAAAAAAAAGACAATGAGCTAAAAAAAATTTAAAAGGTGATAAAAATTCAAAATAAGTATATTTTTAAAAGTCAAATTTGCATGTGAAAGACACAAGTATGGATTTTAAAAAAAAATAAGAAATTAAAAGTTTCCAATCAAGCATGAAAACTAAAAATAAGATGATTAAAAGTTTAAATGAGGAAAAAGTATGCACATAATGTCAAATTTAAGAGGTAAAATACATAATGATGGGTCAAAAAGTCAAAATAAGGAGGTCTGAGTGCCAGAAATCTAATGTCCACATATGTTTAAGATGTTTCTTAATCCTGATGGTGGATAAAACAAAACAATGCAAACAACACTGAACAGTTCTGATTTTATCTTACATGATCTATTTTCTTTTCTTCCAAATATACATTTAAGAGGCTAGTTTGCATTGCAGTCCTAAGCTTAAACCAGAAAATATAAACCAGACGGGGTGATAAAATGCTGAAATTACTTTCCATGTTCAAGGTCCAGTGTCTGCGATGGGCTTTTGTTCTTTCTTTATTTTTCTTTTGTGTTGCAGCACCTACACTGGGGTATGCTGTTGACGAATTCCAAAAGTTGTCCTTGGAACCTCTGATCTTAGAAGTATAATAATAATAATTGATCAGTTTCTCATCCAGATGAAAAAGAAACAGGTGATACCAACACTCAGTCACCTAATTATCATATCTGTCATCAAATAAAGGGAGATGTAAATCTGAGTGAAAGATGGGGGCACTGGACAAGAACTGTCAGATAAAATGTAACATGAACTCACAGACACATGTGGTTCCCAGGGTATAGACTTCAGGTGTGGAGGATGCCAGCTCTACACAGAAAGGACCAAAGATTAAATAACAACAAAGTTATTCCTTTCCTTTCCTTTTCTTTTAGAGCACAAATCCCCACCAACCTCATGATATCTCTGGAATCTGTCTTTGCCCTGTAGGTTTCCAGGACGTTCATGTGATGATCTTTGTTGGATTTGGTTTCTTGATGACATTTCTGAAGAGGTACAGCTTCGGCGCAGTGGGTTTCAACTTCCTCATTGCAGCCTTTGGCCTGCAGTGGGCGCTGCTAATGCAAGGATGGTTCCATGCCCTGGACTACTCAGATGGAAAGATCAAAATTGGAGTTGAAAAGTAATATTTTTATTATTATCTTCTACATTTCACTGGAAGATTGCTTGTACAATGGTTTATTAGGACTACTTATAGAAAAAAAAATCAAGAAAGAAATCTCCCAATTTTTAAAGGAAAAACTCAACATTTTTTAGTTATATATTGGGAGTTTATAAAGTTGACTATTTATGACTTTATAAACTTGAAATTTACAATGGGGTTCTCTTTCTGTGATTGCAGAGAGGTGTTGGATTTGTAAAAGTACAGAAGCAGATTGGGGCCAATTTTGATGGAGAAAATAATTTTAGGTAATTCCAGATTGAAGTCGAAATGATGAGAATTAAGTCAAAATGTCCAGAATGAAGTTGAGGTAAGATTTTGAGATTAAAGTTGAAATGAATAAAGCCAACATGATGAGCATATAGTGTAAATGTCAAGAAGTAGGTCGAAATATAACTTTTATATGAAAGTCAACTTAAGAAATAACAACATTAAATAGAGAAGACAATAATGTCAATAAACTTTTTAGCGCCATCACTTCAGAAACGTAATATTATCTCTAAAGACTGTTGTTTAGGCTCTGGCTTTTTCATCATTTCAACCTAAATCTTTGTTTTCTCAAAATTATTTTCTCCATCAAAATTGGCCCCAATCTGCTTCCATAGAATTTACAGAGAATTTGATGCTTTCTTTCTTTTCTTTTTTTTTAGATGAAAACACTGGGAAAATGTCACTAAGTTGGAAAAAAAAAGTTTTGTTATGTCCTCAAATAACACTCTGGGGTTAAAAATTTGGAGTTTCAAATGACATCGATGAGTGCCCTATAAAAGGTTACATAACATTTTGATTAAGGTCCACATCCAGCAGATATGCTGGTGAAGTCTCTCTGCTCTGATTCTTTTGTTTTACTGGAACTCTTTACAGGGAATATTTTTCCACCTGCATGTTTTCTGTGAAAGAATTACTAGAGCACACAGTGAGGTCAGCCAAAGAAATCAGTCTAACTGAATCTTATAAGGATATTTCCAGAAACATTAGGCCCATCGTTTGGAAAGTACACAGAGATCTGGGATCATAAGAAAGACTGATGATGTTAAATTACCTGCTTGTCTTACATTTGGTAGGCACACATATCAAATGATAGCATTTTTACTTCTCTGTCCTTGACTTTGTAACTGTTTTACTCCCACAGTTTGATCAATGCTGACTTCTGTGTGGCGGGATGTTTAATCGCCTATGGCGCAGTGCTTGGTAAAGTGAGTCCAGTCCAGCTGTTGGTTATGACTTTGTTTGGGATCACATTGTTTGCTGTGGAGGAATATATTATCCTGGATCTCATTCATGTAAGATGAACCAATTATCTATGTTTTGATGAAATTGAATGATATACAAAAGCTTCCAACAACACGTGCTGTGCAACTTCATATGTTTTGTTCAAGTTTTCTCTCATCCTGGAAACCATTTCTGCCTAGATTCAAATTTTTTTTTACATTTAATACTTTCTATCCTGAAGGCCAGAGATGCTGGAGGCTCCATGGTGATCCACACCTTCGGTGGTTATTATGGTCTCTCCATCTCATGGATGCTCTACCGACCAAACCTGGACCAGAGCAGCCGCCTGCAAGGCTCTGTCTATCACTCAGATGTCTTTGCTATGATTGGTGGGTACAATTTATCACATGTCATTTCTTTTTAATTCCACACTTCCTGTCATCCTTTAAGAACTGCAGGATTTTCAGACAGTGTTTGAATGATTTCTGCAAACAGGCACCCTCTTCCTGTGGATGTTCTGGCCCAGCTTCAACTCAGCCATTACAGACCATGGGGACGGGCAGCACAGGGCAGCCATCAACACCTACCTCGCTTTGGCTTCAACTGTGCTCACCACTGTAGCCATCTCCAGCCTCTTCCAGAAACACGGGAAGCTAGACATGGTGATGATCAACACTGTTAGGATACACATCTTCAAACTCACTGTCTTTTCTGAGGATAACAAATGCTTTTTTTGTACTTTTTTGTTAGGTTCACATTCAGAACTCTACTCTTGCTGGAGGCGTTGCCGTGGGAACCGCAGCAGAGTTCATGCTCATGCCTTACGGGTCTCTGATTGTCGGGTTCTGCTGTGGGATCATTTCTACTATGGGCTACATCTTCCTCACTGTATGACTCAATATTTATGAGTTTTTGGGTTCAGAGAGTTTCATTGAATCTCTATGTTTCTAAAGTAGAGTCAATTATTTTTCATCAATCAGCCATTCATGGAGAAGCATTTGAAGATCCAGGACACATGTGGGATCCATAACCTGCATGCCATGCCAGGAGTCATAGGCGGTATTGTGGGAGCCATTACTGCAGCAGCTGCATCATCATCTGTTTATGGAGAAGAAGGGTGAGAGGCAGAAAACAGGAAACAGCTGCAGCTAGTGTTGTGCTCAAGACCACACTATCAGAGACCAAGACCAGAATGCACCGAAAATAAGGCCTTTGAAAAGATTTCCAAGGAGGCAGAACAATCAGTGAGCTAAACTAACACATTGTTATCACATTATTGAAGTCTAAGAACAGCAGGTCTGGTCTGAGTCCAGCCAGTCCAAGACCGAGACAAAACTGAGTGAAAATGCTCTTGAGCCAGAGACAAGACCAAGATGTGGTCTCGAGACTAAGACCAGTCTCAAGTGTAACAACACTGCTGCCAGCTTTAGTTATTTTGTTAGATGATTATCTTCCTGTCCAGAATGTGATGATATGAGCTTAATTGTGTCCTTCCAAGACAAAAATTTGAGTTTCTCCTTTTCTGTGTTAAAGGCTGATAAACACCTTTGACTTTGAGGGAGAGTTCAAAAACACTCTCCCCACTCAGCAGGGCGGTCTTCAGGCAGCAGGCCTCTGTGTGGCCATCTGCTTTGGAGTGGGAGGGGGCATTATGGTTGGTAAGTACATAACCACTGTAGCTGATTAAACCACTTGAAATAGAGGAAATAAAACATACACACTAAATGCATACTAGGTAGTGTATTGAGTTGGAAAATGACTTCATCTGTATTCCTCCCAGGTTGTATTTTAAGGTTACCAATATGGGGGGACCCAGCGGATGACGGATGTTTTGATGATGAACCATACTGGGAGGTAAGACACAGAAACATGTTAAAGTAGAAGGTTACACAGAAACAGTACTGTGTATCTGAGAGATTTTTCTGTTTTATTGGTAGAGCGATGATGTTGTTTTATTTCTGTTTTAACTGGGGATTAAGCCACAGTAACTACACAGATTTGTCTCATGAGGTTTCTGACTAATCTGATTTGATCAGACTGGAAATATTTCTGTATTTTTCTCAATGTGATGAGCCAATCGGGACCATGTTTAGCTCTGATGCTCTATGAGGGACACTTAAAAGATCTTCTGTTTATATAAACAAGAGTGATGGCTGTTATTTATGGTTTGTTATGAAGTTCCTGTTTGCAACGTGTTACTGTTACGCACTTCCAACCTTGAGGCTGTTTTTCCATGTGTGAGTCTAAATAAGCTCCTGCCTCTATTTGTAACAAGGGTGGTTTATATGTTTCCAGTTTATGACCCAACAAGGGCAGCTAAGGTCTTGCTGTTAGTTGTTTCTGTTCTGATGCATCACTGAGCTTTTTTTCCCACAGCTTCCTGATGATGAAGAGAGCACACCACCAATCCTTCACTACAACAACCATATGCAGAACAAAGATATGTAAGTGTCCTTTTAATTAATCTAAAACCAGCATCCTGATCATAGACACGTCTTTTTACCAAACACTCAATGCAGGTCTGTTGCCTTTCTTGCTGTGACATGTGATCCACTCCGTGTCCTCTTGATGGCAGCAGATCCAAACTTCCCAAAGTGCACGTGACTGTGGCTCCTTCTCTGTTTTGGGTGTCTCTGTTCATGCAGACACATGCAGCCAGGGTGCTGCTGCAGACGGCGTGGTACCATATTATGAAACACTGATAGATACCCTGAGCCACATGCCCCCTCATGAGGCTCACCTGTGCTGTTTGTTGATCCTCACAGAGCAGCTCTGCATGGGCTGCTCCTCAAAGTCACCTTGATGTAAAGTCACATTTAAGTCACGTTTACAAACAGGGAAACTATAACAGCTGGGAGAAAACAAATGAAGCTTGAATTTAAGATGAATTTGTAGGTAACTATAAATGTTTGTTTCTTATGAAAGCCAAGGCCTATCTAACATCTGAGAGAATCTTTTTTTTTGTTGTTTTAAATCTAACAACATTTTTTTTTTTCAATTTTTCAGAGCAAATTAATGAATTATTTGTGTGTGTCTGTCTTTTTGTGTGTAATTTTTCAGAGCTGAATCAAATTTCAACATGGAACAGAACTGACTCCAGGCCCTTCTCACCCAGATGACTTCTGCTGCTGGATATTTTATTCATTCCCATTCATTTTGCATAACAAATATCACTAATAATAACCAAAAAAAAATCATAAACCTTTATTTTTCACATAGTGATTTTGTTTCGTTTGACAAATTTGTAAGCCAAAAATTAAGAATTGTGACATAAATATATATGCCAATTTGATGTAAGTGCAATGGCGTTGATACTGCCAGAAGGATTTTCAAAAAAAAAAAAAAGAAAAGCAAGTAAATACTCTTTTTGACCGCGAACAATTCAAACATTTGTTCTTGTTTATAAGCTTTACATCCTGAGTTGCACTTTAAGGACATTCTTCATTGGCTGTCACTTCTTGCTTTTTCTTTATGTTGATGTTTTTCTATTTGTGTGGTGTGACAGACTGTCAGAAAAATGTGAGGGGGACACGAGAACTTTGTATATTTTTGTGTGTATCTTAACTTCATTTGTTCTCATAAAGCCAATGAGTGCATGAGATCAATTTCTGTGTTTTTATTTGAACTTTACCAATGAGGTATAATGAGACTTGCGTATTGTTTTACCAATATGGAACAGTAAATATAAATAGGAGCAGTGATGTTTGTTTGACTACAGGTTTATTTGCTAAGCTCTGACAAAATCACATTGGTTGATACTCCACGATAACCCTGTTTTCCTTTTACTTTGAGCGACAATATGATGAAAAAAACATCAACAAATCAAAAACTTGATGAACACTTCATGATAAAACGTAGGTGGATGCTCAAAAGGTTCAAAATTCAACTCAAATCAAATGTATTAATAAAGCAATTTCAAATACAGCAATGTTGGCCAAAGTGTTTTACACCATCTAAAGCAATAAATACAATTTTAACATTTTGATGTGCACACAAATAAGTCACAGGGCTTTTGAAATTTATTTATCAAGTCATTACCCTCTTTAACTAACTGAAATCCCATTTTTTAGGAAATTCATATATTTTGTCTAATTCAGGACTTCAGGATGCTCCCCACTTTTGGTAAAATGGTCAACATCCCAATCGAAAAGATAATGCTGTTTTTACCTCAGTATTCTAATGACCTAAATCAATTGTGTACTGAATTTGGTTGAGTTTATTCAGTTTCCTGACTAACTTGAAAATATGACTCAGGCCAAAAGTTTGAGAGGGCGACAGGGTGTTGGTTAGGCCCTCAAGAGACGAGTACGACACGCATGTTAACATACTTTTTTTATTTGTGTAATTAATCTTAAATGATTATTTTTGAAAAAAACAACAACATAAAACTACACAAAACATTATGAAGAGTGTTAAACTAATGTTGATTTAATTTAGAGGATTAAAGATTATTGATAGGGGTTGTAGTTGCATTAAAAATACAGGGTGAGTCATAAGTTTCAATACAGAGGAAAATGTATAGTTTTTTTATGTTTCAGATACCCTAGATGATGCATAAGACAAAAGAGCAGTCAACTGAATTTAAACTGATGGCTGGGTTAGGAAGCTGTTGCATGGTTGCTTTTCTCACTTAAACAGAAAACATAGAAAAAACAACACACACAACGCTTAAAACCATTACAAGCAACACTTCAACTGTGCCAATGCAAGTTCATCAAAAGTGGAAAACACATAGTACTATGTGTTTTCAAAACAGTAGTAAAGCACATAATGTATATAAAAATGACTGACCAACACAAAATGTTTATTTTTCCAATGGAAACTTATGGCCCACATTGTATTTGTCTGCTCACATCAAACATTTTGAAGTCACTGGATATTATTGACCACTAGTAGTAAAAAGTTTTACTTGTAATGAAAAAAAAAACACCAAAAGCCTAGAAGCCCACGTGTACCCTCTTTCTTTGTATGGCCCTCTCAGTGTTTTCTCCCCTGTGAGGTCAGACTAAGGGCAAAGGTTGCACACTCATCTTGCTCTCTCGGGACACTGCAGTGACCAAACATGAACCAACCTCATCATCATGTCCTGAGGTCAAAGGAGAGCTTGAGTGCAAGGGCACTGACACTGACACATATGCTGGAGTCAATCATTTCAAATTGAGCTCTCCTTTGGATGCATCCATGAAATATTGCTGTCTTTTTCACCACTCTGGTTGGCAAAATTCCAGTGAGGAGATATGAAAGAAATAAGTGATTGCAACAAGTGATTACTTTGTCCACCAAATTTAGTGTTCATTTCTGTATTTGTCAGTCAGCCCTTTTCTTAAGACAGCTGTGCTTCGCCTTTGCATGCTGTTTCATGGAAGCAGCAGCAGTTTACGGTGGGAGTGCAAACGATTCCCACACATGAGTAGCAGCGAGGAATCCATCTCTTCGTCTCGTCCCCTTGCTAACAAAGGCAGGCTTAGTGTTGTTTTCTTTTGTCATCAGTAACCTGTTTGAGTAAAGGAGGTAATGGTGCCACAAGTGCTCCAATTAAAGGAGAAGCAGCCCTGCTGGGAAGAAAGGCTGCCCCATTGCCCTCCATATCCCCCAGCCCCCTCCTCCTCCTCCTCCCTGGTACATACACACAGATACACACCCACACAAACTGGGCCTCTTCTCATGCTACCCCCATGCAGTTCCCGCCCAACTCTGCTCATGTTTATTCACCAGCTACTTAAAGGCAAAATGCAGAGGCCTGTTAAGACTGGATTGGATTTTATTTATTAATGATGATTAATGATGATGGCTCCCTCTCCTCTAAGGACGAGGGAGCCAAGCTTCTCACTGACCATGTTTGAAGACTTTTGCTCTCATTTTTGCATAGATACTGACCAGAGGAGTGACTTCCACTAACTGTACAGCAGAGAGGAAGGAGGGGGGTCTGAAGAGGTGAGAACCTCAGGGGGCAAGGGGGCATGAAAAGGGGGAGGGACAGGGAGAGAATGAGGCCTCACTGCCATTGCTGGTGACTGACTTGCCTGCCATCCTGGCTCAATCATGATCTTTGATTGACAGGTCGAGGGTGGGAACGAGGGGTGCCGGACCAGAGCTTATAATGGGAGCTGCACAAAACATACTCCCATAAAGGAGGCTACAGAGACGCTCATTAATGATAAAGAAAATACCAGGAAAAGCATGTTTTCTCTCGATGCCAGGGATGTTTTTATGGGTTGAGATTAGATTGTAATCTTCTACTTGTGGTGATTTAAAGTGGACTGAATACTACAAGGCTAAGGACAACTTGGGAGGTCAAACTACAGCAGGTTGTTGTTGCTATCTGGCTTCTTGTTTTCTCCAAGAAAACATTGTGATATGAGCAGCTGGGATTATGTGTCCTCTCAGGGTGTTCATTGGATTGTTGAAATCTTTACAGATATGTGTCAGTCACTCCTGTAAAACAGCTCTAAATTCACTGTACAGTTGGGAGGATTTACAGCAGTTGGAGAGGCATTCAGAGATCCATGTTCCCTCCCTTATAAAGAGAGCAGTAAATCCCTCGTGAAAGTAACCACAAGTCCATAGAGCTGTTTATGAACTACTCTAGCACTTACTCCTTCTTCACTGTGTATAGCTACAGTTTCCCTGAATGGTCACTTCTCTGTGGGGAAACCACTCTGACCATTTGGGTTTTGACGACCTTTGTGATACTAATCACTGGGTCTTATTGAGTGGCATAAACTCCCACCATACATCCCTGGGGTTCCTCAACTCTGGTGCATTTTCTTCACTGTGTGGACTGGACTCATAAAGTTGTAAAATTCTAGTAAAAGAAAACAGCACAGTTTCAACCCCTAATTAAATTTCAATTACTAATCCATGCTATACAGACATCTAAAAGCCCCCCAAAGTTATTCTATCTTAATGGTTATTCTGCTTCATCACACTGAGCTTGACAATGCAAGCACACACTGACTAAGTTTGGTCAGCTCATGCAGTGTTCTGAAGTAAAATTTGTGATTTATATTACAATATCATCAGCATCTAATGTGAAAAAAGTCTTTTCCGAAATAGTAATGATCGATTAATGTCTGTTTTTCAAGAACTGATCTTGTCGTCTGCTCAGACAATTAGTGGCACCATCTTAAACACCAACCTGGTATCAGATGTCAACAATTATTTTACTTCTTATCTGCTGTGAACTGAAATGACAAAAGAGCAGATAAGAGGCAGGACTGACCTTTTATCCTAAGAAGTTCATACTTGTTTCTTGAGCAGACCCTTTCTTGTCTAAAATTATTACCAAGGGAGAGTTGGATTTACATTGAGGCATGGTCAGTTCGAAATATTTTTATTTATATCTATTCATTTTTTTATAATTTAACCTTTATTTAACCAGGTAAGTAATCCATTGAGATTAGGTTCTCTTTTGCAAGATCGGCCTGGCCAAGAAGGCAGCAGCACACATCATGAGAAGCCTTATGTGGTAAAAAAACAGTTTACAACAATGAGTTAATGAAAACATTAGTTTACAATATGTAAATTGATTTAAAGATAAAGTAAAGGATCCTTCTCACAGATAACAAATCAGAAACATTGGCACTGTCCAGTTGTCTTGTACATTTCATCTCTTAACCTTCGATGACCCAGCGTCCAAATATGTGAACATCACATTTTTGCCTCTCAGACCCATGATACTTGCCTGCATCATCTTTTGGTGATATCACAGCTTTACACCTATTTCAGTGAAAAAAGGAGTGTAGTTATGAATAGTCACACTTAGTACTTAAAACTAAAAGCTAACTTATAAGACCAGAAACACAACTTCTTGTACAAAGACCAAGTTCAGTTTCAGGACAAAAGCTCAGGTCTCAAGAGGTCAAGATCAAGTTGAAGGCTTAAAGCAAAATGAGAACTACCATTTTCAAGTCATTTTGGACAAAGTTCCATGTGGTGGGAGCGGCAAAATTAAACGTTTTTCCCCGAGCTCTGCTCAAACATGAGGAAAAAACAGTTTAAAAAGGTTAAAGCTCAGTAAAGTAGGTAGAGGGACCTGTATGGTTTAAACACGTAGTCTAAATAAAGCTTGACTTTTTTACTTTGAGCATGATTGAACTCCTAGAAAGTTGGTTTAGTACATACCCTCTCAGAAACTTACCTTCTCCGTGATCCAAAAAAAGTGTCTTCATGTCCAGATGATAAACTTTAAGATCATTTGCCCATCCTGAAGTCTAGTAGCAGCAAACTTCTATGACTTTAAAAGTCATGAAGGCAGACCGTGGTCAAAGGAAAGGGACTGGCTTTATTACTTTTTGTTATACATTTGAAAAGTGTTAATTATGTTTGAAGAGTGACAGGAATTTTTTATCAGACTGGCAGTCAGTGGAGCTAGCTGATTGGCACTAAAGATGGTGGCCAGGAGAAAAAAGTGGTGAGTCGTGAATAAGGGGCTTTCTTATTAAGCTTTTTTGATATTCTTAGTAGCTTTAGAAGACTTGCAGAATCTCCTTCTTGTTATGATTCGGCTGCTAATTGCTGTCCTATCCTTTCTACTTTTGTTCCCACAAAGGTAATGACTCAGCTCTGTTCTTCAACTGCTGTGAAAATGAACAGCACAGTCTCCATTCTGTTTTTCATACTTTGACAGACATCATGTTGGAGTAATTTCAGCACTGCAGTCTTGGACATATTGCGTACAAGGGTTATGTGAGGTTTCTCTCCAAAATCCCAGGAGTTTTGGATATCTTTTGGAGAAATGCTTGTATTCAAAATACACCAAAAACAACAGTAGAGAGAAAGGCAAAGTGATGTATTGGAACACATCATTGCTTTTATCTATCTGTCAATCTGATGAATAGAAAATTTTTGGTTATGTTCGCTCCCTTCCCAAAGTACAACAGCTTCAAGTATTGTACTGACTGAATGTTAAAACATTTCGACTCATGTAGGCCCCAGAGTGAAGGATGTCATAATGTGTGAATTCATTTTTATTTAAAATGTATGAAATCGTGTCATATTATTGGCCTCCTGTAAAATTTTGGTGTGTACATTATCTGAGTGCTTCCACCACTGCCCCTCACTTCTCCACCCTCTGTGTTTAACTTGTAGATGAAGGCCCCAGCCCTGCCGCACCAGGTATCCACAGGCCTCCCCACAATCACTGACCATCCACAGAAGCTGCTTAAGTGTCCCTAACGGACCACAGTGGAGAGGAACAGCAGATTAACCATGATCCTATCCGCTCACTGCTAGCCCCTTCATACGCTCCGTTACACCAGCATTTAAAAGGAGGAGGGAACGCCATTCAGACTCTTGATATGAATCCCAGACGCAGGGACAAGAACAGAGCTTTCACCCCCAGTTCCACAGAAAAGACCCCTCTCTGGCACCCTCTAATTCTGGTTGCTACGGGCTTCTGGGTTCAATGGCGAACTCCTGTTGTGAGAGGACAAAGCCCCTCAGTCACACGGCCATGGTTGCTAGGGGAGGCCAAATGTATGGGGAGGGACGGGCTGCCGTTGTCCCAGACGAAATGTCTCTCTTAAGGCGACCGGGATCTTGTGATTGACAGGTGGCTACACGCTCCACTGCGGATCACCCGGGAGGTCTGAGGAGGCCTTGTATCTGTGAGCTCTCTCACTGTGTGTGTAGGTGTATGTGTGTGTGTGTGTGTGCGCGCAGGGGCTCGCACACATTTTGTTGGTTGGCAGACAGAGCGATCAGTTTGGGGCATAACAAACTGAAGGTATTCCTGCCATTATGAAAGAGGAACTGATGATTTCCTGTAGGGGGAGCTGCGTCTGCTTCAAGATGTCTATCATTTGCTTAGAAACTATTTGTTGGTGTCTTTGTCTGTGAGCGCAAAGCTGGAAGAGTTGGAGGGAGTCCCAAGATGCACCTGTGTTTTAAAAAAAAGTAAATTCAGTGAATTTATCAGATTCCAGTTACCATCTCAAGCAGACTGACTGTCTAAAATAGACTCAAAATGACTTTTTCCACATTTGACAGAAATGGAGTTTCTCTGTGTTGATGTCAAATCTAAGTCCTTTACATCATGACCACAGCCCAAAGTTGTTAGACACCAATCTAGACCAATATGTAACGTGTATCCTCACACTGACACGGACTTTACATTCAAGAGTGAACCTTTTTAGATGAAAATACAATCATTTAGGGGCACATTTGAGGTATTTATCATAATGAACCCATTTTTGTGTGTATGAGTGGAGCTGATCAATGATTTAAAAAAAAAAAAAAATTACCACAGGACTCAAAAGTCAATTCATTTATTTTTTTTCTTGTTTAAAACAGTGAAGAAGTTCTGAGTAGAGATAGCACCTTCACATTTAACTTAACCTGTAATTCATGGTATCATGACAGAAGTTCCAGAAAAGACAACTTTCTTTCAAAGGTAACAAAACTAGTGTGCCCACATATGCCTTTATTCAATATTCATGCAAAAATTATAACTTATTTAGCTCATTAACAACGACAGCCTGTTTGTCTGTTTCTCCTTTGTACATTCTTTTCCATTGCACATTTAATGCCTGTATTCATTTCTCACTTCAACTTAAATGTGTTTATATATTTTTTTCAGCTTTTTTTAGTTAAAGTTTTTTTCTTTGTAAAATTGCTTAATCTCTGATTTTTTTTTACACATTTGATTCTTAAAGTTATTCATACATGTTTGATCAGAGAGAGCACAGTTAAAATCAGAGTCAACTTTTGTATTCTTAAAGATAATGCATGAATAACGGCCTCATGTTTCTGATTCTGATAGACAACTTCCTAATTCAAAAATCCCAGTTGATGAAATATTCAAAACTGAAGACGAAATATGAAAAAACAAACTAGCAAAATATAAAGTCATAAAAGTGTACAGTTTATTGTTAATACAGGTCTAACATTGTATAAGGTTCCGTCATGATAAATATTTGGTACAGTATGAATAGATCCTGAAACTAAACACTGAAGCTGAATATTGTTAGAGATCTGTTTACTGATAGGAAAATGAATGCTTAACATGTGCAAGTGTGATATGAGCAAGTAGTTTGAACTCAAAAGTCTCACAGACAATGTGCTGAACAAAGGAGTGTAAAAGTCAAGCTGCACTTTTTGAGGTGAGAGATTTTTTTTAAAGTGAGACATAAAAAGCAGATTCAGAACAAAAAGGGATGTTTAACTCTGTGATTGATGACATTAAAAATTCTGCTCCAGCCTGAGAACCAGTCTCCGCCAGTCCCTAGACATTGGCGGCCCCTGTGTCCCCCCTCCTCACGGGGGCACGGAGGTGAGTGGGGACAGACAAGGGCTAAAAAAGGGGTTCACACACACGACATCATCCTCCCCTATGCCAGACGTCTGGGACTGTCTGGGCTCTGCACTCCCAGACGGGGAACCCTTCCACCCTTTAGATGCTGCACACACCCCATCCCCCCTTCCCCTTGACCGTGACTCTCTGTCACTGTGGCCTCCAGACAGTCCGGGGTCGAAGGTTAACACAGCAGCCACACATCAGACACGGTTCAAATCCCTTGTGTCCATATGAATGCTGAACGGTAAATCACCCAAAAATCAGCCTGTTGGAATGTGGCTTTGAATTCCTGCAGACAGACCCCGAGACCTCAGAGGACACGGAGAAATTAATAGGAGGAGCGTAAATTGAATGTATTTTTTCTCCACTATTATTTCAATCTGCCTGGTTTATGTGGAATTAAAACTGGATGTCTTAAAAAGGTTATTATATTTTTCCTGTTTTAAAATATCCTATAGCATAAAAGAAACAAAAAATGGTTTTAGTTACTATGTCCTTTGCATCCCAGTGGCCATGCTACCTTTTACCTTTTACCTTTGATTGCTGACTCACAGCCAATCAGGGATGAGCTTCAGCTGCTTGTCATTACAGATTTATAGGAGGAGGGATCAACTCTGCCCCATGCGGGTTGTGAAAAATACAAACCCACACAGTGTGGAGCTCTGCTGATGCGCTCGTCCATGCCTCATGTGAGCATGCGCATAAAGCTACGTTTCAATATGGTCTCTCATCTCTCACATCTCATCTCTTGATTCTCCGCATGTGTTTCCAGACCACCTTTAAAACACTTGCTCTTATATCTTCTTTATCCAAAAGATGATGCGGCGCTGTCTAAAAGACGTTTCAATCAGTCTGATGTTACATCCTTTTTCCATCTCTTTTTTTAATGATTCATTTACATTTAAAAAGCCTATTTACTGAACTAGAGGTTCTGTATACTCATAATAAATGCTGTTTCAGCAATACCTTGGTGAACGCTAAAAATAAAAAATCTAAAAGCAGTCCAAACATTGTCGTTTCCCGGCGAAAATGTGTAAGAGTTTATCAAAATTTTGAGTACTTGCAGAATACAATCAAACACTCATCTACTTTAAGTTTTCACAGATGCTGTGTGTGAATGGTTTATCACAATATTTTCATGGTTAATTATACTGCAGGTGTTCCATTTTTTTAGTTACAGAGATTGCATTTTTTTGTTAATGCTCAATAAAAGTTAAAAAAGAATAATTTAATCTAAAATTAACATGACTTCCATGTCAGTTTAGCGAGACTAAAGCTTTCTACTAGAGCAAAATGCCCGAATGTTTAAGCTTTAGTGAGTTAATGATACAACACTTGACTGGAATTTGTGATCTTAAGTTTAACGTTTGTGGATGATTTTTTTTTTTTTTTATGTTGACTTAACATGGACCTAAATCGTGACAGTTTGTTATTTTGTTCCTTTTATAGCTACATCTTATTCAGGCCATTTTAGTTGTGATAAAATCGAAAAATGAATTTATCTATGATATTTATGAAAACTTAACTCAAAAGGTTACAGTCTGTGAGAGATTTTCTATGAGAGTGCAGTGTTGTATTTTTTTTTCTTTCTGGAAAATAAATCTATCTGGTTTACACAGGAACTTCCAAGATTAAAAACGTTTACTCAGATATGAAGGAAAATGTGTTTCACATTATTTTGCGATTTTTGCTTCTAACTGTAGCCAAACTTCCAAGAGTTAACTTATAATTGCACTGAACCTGTATGCGCTAACCCTTGGCCCTTTTTTAACTTTGCAATATATAAAAAACAAACAAACATATGTTTATATTGTACCCTCTGTATATATGTGTATGTATATATTTATATTTTTTAAGATTTTGTCCATCTTTTAAATATCTTTGGACTTTTCAACGGTACAGTATACATATAATGTGTCTGTATACTCAAAAATAGCGCTACACAACTGCACACTGCACATTTTACCTCATGCAGGTTGGTTCTTCTTTGTTTCTTGTTGCTGCATTTTCAAGGGAAGCTTTATGAATTTCGTTGTACAACTGTAGAATGACAATCAAAGCATTCTATTCTTTTCTATTCTAACTTCACTGCTCGATCAGTCAACAAACAAAGCTTAAAAAAATATGTGATAGTTTTTCTAAGTATTTTAATTCCACCTTTAGGCGATCATTTATAATCCCAATAACCAGCCGTTCAGGTGGTCTCCATTAACTCCATTACGGGCCGAGCACAAGGCGCTGCACGCATCCTCCTCACCAATCAGGAGCTGTAAACCCTGAAGTAAAGACGCACTCAAAAAAGACGTAAATGAACACATAGAAAGACTTGATTCCTTGTATAAAGTTTCTTCATTACAAAAAAAATACATTTTTGTTTAAAATGTGCATCCAAAAGAACGCACATATTCAATACAATCAATGAAATAAAGTTTTTTTAATGCTCAATTAACTTGTCCTGTCTCTTTGGATTTTAAACTTCAACAGATGAGCGCATTAATATTTCAAAGGAACATTCAATGTCTTCTCTAAATTGTATTCTGGAAAGATTTTATAGCCTTAAACGGCAGATGTTAATCAAATAATCGTGTTTTTTTTTTTAGGATGAAGTGTCTGAAGATGTGTTTGTCCACGTGGTCCCGGCTCACCCGCACTTGTGGCGCTGTCCTTTCAGCACTACGCGGAGGAACAGCATCACAAACGTATTTTATCCTGAAATGTCGTCGTTAGTTCCTGTTTTTCTAAAAGGAGCCATTTTTCTGAACTCTTTTGCAGCCTTGTAAGTTATTACAGGCCGAATCAGATCAAGACTTTGATATTTTTCCACGTTTCTATTAGAGAGCCAAAGTAGTTCAGATGAAGTATCATCTGCTTAGAGGAGGAACCAATTGATTATAATGAGACCCAGACTGTGTGGAAGAAGATGGGCCTCCCATTGTTTCAGAGCAGCTCTATAACTTCCTAAAGTGCAGGGGCCCAGAGGCAGCACTCTGTGGATTGAGTGAGCCTCGAGTTCTGCAGCAGTTCTGTGTTTGGTGTGTGTAGTGAGGAGGAAGGACTTGTAGGACACATTGAATCAGCCTGATTAAGAGTTTAGGCAAGGGCAGGGCTCGGGTCTGGAGTGAAAGGATGCCGGGCAGCTCTTGAGTGATACTATTCACATCCTGGGAGGAAGGTCAGTGTCAGAGGAGTTCACAGGCCCCATCTCTTTTCTTATGCTAAGGATCATGCACATGAGCCCATTCAGAAGCTGGAAAGGCATAAACAGCTTCCAGCGACTTTCCCTCCAAAATGTTTGGATTCCTTAACCAGAGCCTTGATGTTCTTCCTCTCTGTTTCTCCCTTTTAGGGGGAGGAGGAAATCTGTTTAAATGTGAGCGTATTGAACTGCATCTCATGTAAGTCTAAAGTCTAAATGAGGCTCAAAATACATCACTTTAGCTGTAAAATAAACCTTTTTTTCAAATAATTACAAAGATTTTTGGAGCATATTTCAGTAAAAACAAAGGTTTGAGCCTATTTTTTTCTTCCTGCCAATGCTACCAAAGAGCTAAGGCTGCAGTACTTTTACCCTTTTATTATCTGTTGTTCCAGTCACTAATTTTAACTCGTCTCCAGGTTTTATTAACTTCCTCTGAATACACTTCCTCATGCACTTTCCTGTCCATCTATGAGTCCAGCGGTCACTGGGGAATAGAAGGAAATGGCCACTTAATTAGCGGCCCTTGACCTTTGGCCCTGTCTTAGATGGCTCCTGACCTCAGCCTCCCTTCAGCCTGATTATTGTCCTCTAGGGGACTGTCCACATCCTGACCCCTTGACCCCTACTGACCTGCAGGGACTCTACCAACAGGTCCCTGACGAGCTAAAACTCATCAAAGAGAGATATTTTAACCTTGGCTATGAGCAGTAGAAAACACAAGTGGACATGAAGCCCTCTCACATTTGTTTACCACTCGAGAACTAAAACACACTTGGATCCAGTAAACAGGGTATTTGCCTTTTTAAATGATGGAAAACACAGCACTGTAACCAGGTTTTTTACAAAATCATTTGGGCTTTCGTTGCAGCCAGCTTCTGCAAAAGGCTGATTTCACTAATTGGTTTCCATTCATCCACAGAGGGGAACTAATCACTGAAATCAGCTGCTGTGCTGTTTGGATGGATTGAAAATGTGCCTATTGGGCCTCTATGAGCGGGATCATCACGACTGAGTGTCATTTTAGCATATTTATCATTGAACTGTGTTGACATGCTGCCCACACTTGGCCAGAATGATTTAAGTGATAAAAGCTTCCTCATTATTTTTATCTATGAATATATATATTTAATTTTAGTCACCATCAGTTGTTGTTTAAAATCAAGAGACATATCAGCAAGTTTTCTTTTGGTGCATTCATATTTACGTATCCATACTCAAGGGCGTTTTATTCTTTAAGGAACACAAATCTATGCATTTGCACATCTGATACACTGTAAAAGAGATATTCAGTGGTTTTTATGAAAAAAAATAGCAGCTGTGGGTTGCCAGGGGAATTCTGTAAAATTTACAGTAAAATTTAAATTTTAACATCTATCCACTTCTAAATGTGGAGCAACCAGTGTATTTTTCAGTAAAAACAACAGGATGTTTTGGGGGTTTTCTAAGGTGTGTGGTTTATAGTTTTACAGTGGACCGTGTGTTAACATCCTGTTACTGTAATAATTGAGGTTCATGTTGCATAACAATCAACAGATTTATGCTGTAAATTTCAATATGCACCACATCCATGACTGCAGTCCTGCCCACAGGATAACATACAGTTTAAAGTTTTCAGACATTTTTAATATTGTAGTATTTCCTTTTGAAATGTTTCCTAATTATTCTTTTCCATTGTTGATCAGTATCATTTTAACCTTTTGTGACAGTAAAAGTCAAAGTTTTCTCCAGTCCAACAATTAACAGAAATTCAATGGATTTAATACAGTGTAGGTGAAGGTTTGGATTCGAGGTCCTTGATTTTTATTTTTTGACAGTGTTCTGCTCTATTTTAACTGACTGTTTTTGCAGTTTTTTTTCCCAGTTTGATAAAGTTTCTCTTTTTAATCTAATTTTTTCTCTTAAAATAGGATGCTGTTAAATTTTATCTGATATCATTCTAGCGCCTATGACAAGTGATGAATGGGCTCAGATGGAAACAACCAATCAGCTTGCACTTTGGTGTCATGAAAGCTCCCTTTTTGTTTTTTTTTTTCTCCCAAAATTTAGATTTATTGTTGAAACTATCCTATTAAAGCTTTGACTGAAGGACTTCAAAAAGTACAAGAGAAATACTTCAAATTGTTTAAACCATGAAATTCAAACACGCAGGGTGATACTTCAGATACTATTTCATACGTCTTCATCAAACGTTTTCGTTTCGGGGAAAAATAATAAAACTATCACATTCCGGACCTCCCACCCCCCAACGGACTCTATATGAGTTTTCCGGTCACTTTGCATCGTTTTGTTTGTTTTCACAAAGCCTTCAGGGTCGGAAATAATCCCCTGTTGACCTCACACGTGTCCATCTGTTCTTTGACTTCGGACCCAGATCAGGCGGACACTGATTGAGCTCTGACCAACGCCCGGACCACGTGTAATCCTCCAAAACCCGATTAATGGACACAACTGAGAGCTGCATCTGGGCAGAGATAATTCAATATACAGTCAACAACACTCGTTTTTAACACCGATTATTAAATGTCATTGAACTATATTTTTAGTCAAGACTTCTCGTTTTCACACAAAACGAAGAGACATTTTTGCATTATAAAATTATTAGGTTTTTTATAATTAAAAAAAAAAGCAACTGTAAAATATAAAGGGGCAAAAAAAATGCTGATTGGTCATCATATTTCAGGCACAGTCATTTTTTTTCACACCCTCTGAGTGTGGCTGATGAACTTTTGTTTCCTCCACACTGATTCAGCACACGTTCCTCCGTCTGCTCCCCCCAATTAAAACTTAATGCAGGGTCACTCCAAGCCTTTCTCACACACTCCAACACAAACACACATTACCATGTGAATCTAAAAAAGAGAAAGGGAAAATAAGATCTAGTAAGCTCAGCACCTAAATTCCTCCATTTCAGATTAGTTTCACAATTTCTCACTGTGACATCGGAAAAAAAATCAACAAAAATTAAAACATGTATATTTGTTTGCTTTTTTCTCTAGCAAGTATGTAAAAACCTAGCCTGGAAAAAGCAGCTTCCTTTTTCATCCCCAGAATAACCGACTACCTTGAATGAGACTGATATACTCACATTTTTCCAATAATATTTTTAAATGTGTAATTTGCTGCAGCAATGAATCTTAGATCATTTCCCAGGCAATGTCCGTTTATTTATTTAAGTTGACACAAGTATTAAAAAACAATCAAACAACCGACGTAACTTCAAAAACAAATTCATTTTATTTTCTGTAAATCACAGCTTTGAGTAGAAATGCACTTTGTCATTACATAAAACAATTAAACACAGTAATGTTACAATAACAGCATTTTTTTGGACAATATCCCTCAAGTTCATATCACACGGTTAAAGTAGGATGTCCTCTTTTGGTCCTTTTTCATGTGTTGGTTTATTGACTTTATCTCTGAAGTCCAAGCTTTGTGTGGTGACATAATTTTGGTGAGTGTGATGCAGGGTCTTCACATGCCTGTAGGTTCCTTGTCCCATCCTGAGGAGAAATGATGGAGGGTACCATTAGCATCACAATCCATCTTTCACTTTGCATGGACAAAAATATAACATTTTGGAAACAAAATGCAGAGGGAAATGAGGTAGAGAATGTTCAGTGCTTAATAAGAATTATGGCTATACAGCACAAACACAAGTACTGTTTTTGTCAAGAATCAATACTTAAAGTACCTTCAGATCTTACAGTATTAACGAGTTAATAAAGCATATGCACTAAAACTTGTAGCCATAAAATGGAATAAGGACCACAGGGTAAAACAGCACATAAAAATGGAGAATAAAATCATTCATTCAAAGGCAAGCCTAGGGTTTTTTTTTAAAACAAGTGTATTGTTCAGTGTGGTAATAATCTTGCAAGCCTATCTCTCTTTTGACTATGTTTACGCAATACTGAGGGTGTTATGTGTGTGATATTTAGTTTTGTGCATCACAAATTGCTGGCAATGTTTCAGAAAAACAAACTTCCTTTTCATGCCTTGTAAAAAATAGGCCCCTGTGCTCTGCGTGTTGTTCTCCTCTCCCATTTTCAGGCTGTATGAACGGAGGGATCTCAAGGCTTTTATCCCCACAGGGAACCAGCCCCAACTCTTTCTCTGTCAATTTTCGCCCACTCCCCAATTCAGACGAGTCCTTTTCTCCCACCGAGCCCACAATGAAGGATTTGTCCTCGTTCTCTTTGTGCACCTCTGACATCTTTTTTTTTTTGACTGCTCCCTCTCTGCAGACGGCATGCAGCGTATGCAAATACACGCTCTTTTCTTCCTCAGACCCCTCCCCTGAATGAATGTAGCCTTAAATGAGGACACACTTGCACACGGTTACAGAGAGGGCAAGGAAACATGCACATATTACAATCTGTGAATCTGCATGCCCTCTCGACATGCTGTCACTTGGAATGAGAAGACAGAAATATATAGATATAAGCCTCACTGCCATCAAAGATGTTTACTTTGAGAGGTGAATAATAAGTAAATTAATTCAATCATATGAATGGGTTGACCAATTTATTCAATTATTGTTTCCACATTAATAACTATTCTAAATATAAATCATGTTGTTCTAATATTAAAAAGCCCTTAAATAATATTATGTGCAAATATATATAAAAACCAAAGACAAAAGTTCTTTGTGTGTTTTGCTGCACTGCAGACCCAGATAATGTCTGTGTGACTCAGTTAAATCCTTTTGATTAGGCTGATTCTTGTTAAAATAATAACCCTAAATGAGTGCTATATTAAGCCTTTACTGGGCAGAATGTGACCTATAAAACTACAGGACGAGAACAAGACGAGGAGTGATGTTTTTCATGGCACTTGATATCTGATTGTGATGTTTGATTAATCCAGAAGGTCTAGACACACTCACAGCTTTGACAAAACTGCAGCATGAGAAAGAAAAGGTCCAACACGGAGGCAGAGATGAATTATGACTGTGTCTGATGAACAGAAAGCAGCTAACATTCCCAAGCTGGCCAGTGCCATCTGTGAAAGTGTGTGTGAATGGGTTAGAGATAGTTAGTGTGCGACTGTGTGTGTGTGTGTATGTGGTGGGGGGTTGACGTCTGCTGGACAGCTCTGACAGTTCGGCCTTTTCAGACGTACATTACTGAGCTGACTGGGCCTCTTCCCCATAGCAACCCAAGCAGAGGTCAAAGGCTATGTACCCCCCATACACCAACCATCCACCCTCCACCAACACCCCCTCCCTCCTGTTGAACACCAGGGTGGCCACAGACTCTCTTCACTCCACAGACGGCGGGGTTGCACCCACGAACTTGAACTTGACTTGAGTTCTGAGTGATGGAGTCTCACAGGCATCTGATGCATCAGAGCCTGAGGATACACAGCAAGAACTGAAATCAAAGCAAGTCATTGTGTCCCACTTTTAGAATGTCTTTTTTTTTTACTTGATACAAGCCAAATTCACCTGACCAGTATATAAAAATGTCTTATTTCAAGTTATTTAAAGACAAATAATTATGTCTGAATTACTTGTAATAAGTCAAAAAATCCACCAATGGGGTAAGAAAAAAGTTTCTTGTATTAAGACAATACTCCCATTCCAAGAAACTTGGCAAGCAAATTTTTCTTGCCCCATGAGTTGATTTTTTTTTACTTGTTACAAGCAATTCAGACATCATTTTTGTCTTCAAATATCTTGAAGTAGGATAGTTTCTGGACTTCCCAGTTAAATGTGGCTCATATCAAATACAATAAGACTATTTTTACTATAAAAAAAGACACAGACACATGCTTAGATTTCAGTTTTTGCAGTGTGAATGATAATGCTGCTCTCTTGTATCCACAAAATTCATAAGGTCCCACTGCCACAAAACTGCCAGTATCTCTCACCTCTTTATTGAATGTGACCACTAGCCATTATCAAACTTGTTCCAATGACTGGATAATGCTTGAAATTCCGAAATAACACTAAATTTGGAGAAGCATCTGCCAGATTTTGTGCAGCCCACAGCTGGAAAGCTATACAGCAAACACTAAAACTAAGTTCAGTTATCAACATAGGACAGTTTCATAACATAATAAGGAACTACTTTGTACATGTTTGTAACTTATTTTAAACTGTTTTCCTTTACTCTCAAATATCTATAAGCATTTTGTTTCTTTCCTTCTCCTTGCTTTTATGATTGTCTTGCCATATTGTCTTTAAACGTACTTTTGAAGTCATTTTAAATGACAGCATGCTAGAAATAGCAACTCAAGATTTAAAAAAAGGTTGAATGAATCACACTGGTAAGTAGCTGGATTTATCAAACTGCATCCAAATAGTGTAAAGCAAAGCCTTCAAACGCAGCTTTCCATTCAATGAGTAAAAGTCTATTGATGTAAGAAGCACTTGTTTATATCAGACCATTTTTACCAGGATATTGTGATGAATTCAGACTTTTCTCTTAAATGTAACTTTTCACTCTTGCGTCTGAACACTTTTTTTTTAAATTTTGTTTTCTTTTGCCTTTTTTCCCCCCAATTCCCCAACATTTGAAAAAAAGAGGTCACGCAGGATTCACCCTAAATCTCTTCATCTTAGCACCTCATCTTCTCTTGATGTGATTACAAAAGGCTGCTGTATTAACGGCTCAGTCACCTAATTCTCCTCTACTTTCATCAGAGCACACAGGACCCCCACGCAGGGACGCCACGGTCAACAGACGTAATCTGCAAAGCCTCGCATGTAGAAAGTTCTCTCCATCTTCCTCTAAGATACTTAATGTCAGACTTTGTGCTAGATTAGTCCTGGCCAAAGTTGCATTAAAAAAATCTAGATGAGCCACGGTTGACCCACATTGGACCTCATCCAAGACACTGTGCTGCTCGTGAGGCGGGCTTTATACATCACAGAGGAGCAGTTAAACATTCATGGTGTCTACACATAGTGAGGAGAATCCAAAGAGGTAACCCAGGAGCTATATGGTATTAACATTTCATTGCTACTATGGCTACGCTGCTTCACTAGCACTGAGTTGGAAGTGAGACCAGCTACTGTCACTTCATCATGTCACACATATAATTTCCCAGCTCTGAAAACCCCCATGTTAAAAAGCAGTGCATAGTTAATAATGAATAACAAAGGGAGAGGAGGAGAGAGGAAAGAAAGAGAAGGTAATCATCTATATCCTGCCTTTTTCTGGAGGGGGTGGAATTCATTTTTCTGTCCAGTTTTGAGTCAAGAACAAGAAGGAACTGAAGGATGAATATTAAAGTCAGAGTATCTCGACAGTGTGTGGGGAAGAATGAGGGACGTTCACACCCTAAATCCTTCAGACACTGTGTCAAAGCTGCTGACCTCACAAGTCAGACACTCTCATTTCAGACCGTCTTGATTGAAAACTGTCTTTGTTTCAAAGAAGATTAGGACCAGACGTCTAAGCTGTTATATTTAAGTCTTTGTAGGACATCAAAAAATGTTGGGTTCAAAACCAGCTCTTCTTGATGGTATATTTTGTGTCAACCAAACATGTGAATTTCAATTATTCAAAATCAGAGTAAGCAAATTCATACATGAACATTCTTAATGATTTAGTGCATGTGTGCCACGTTGTCTGTCTTTTGCTGCAGCTTTCACCTCCAGCTTTATCCGAACACCTCTTCTCAATACTCTCCAACACACACACATATTCTTTCTCTCTCGCACACATAAGCATATACACACCAGTCCTCCAAACCCTGCTCCTTGTAGCTGCAAATTGCTTTAGCATGGCACTGCACAGGCTAACACAAGCTAACTTTATCAGCAAATGCAGAGGTAGCTCAGCTCAGTGGTGGCTGAAACATGGCGGCCCATGTGCCACACCTGCCTCCTCTGCTGCTTCCTTTACATACATTTGTCTTTAACCCTTTCCTGGTATGATGTAAATCCTCATATGCATCATCACTCCATCTCTCTTCCCCTCTGTTTCTTATAAGGTTTCACAGATTCTCGCATGAGAAGCGTAGCATGGAACGAGCTACAGTATCTCCCTGATTAATTTCTCACCTCCACTTTTCTTTTCTCTTCCGTCAAATCGGCCCCGAGCAATGTGCTGTATATCACAGATGAGCAGTGCAAATGCAATTACAGCGACAGCTCTGAGTCTTTCATACGAATATAGAGGGAATAATCTTTTGATGTGTAGGCTGCACGTCTTACATATCATGTGGGGGTACAGGTACAGTATGAGGCTCATTAATAATCATTACAGCCGGTTACATCATTCTGCTTGTTAGGCACACCCATCGCCTCAGCTGAGTCATCCTTGATGACATGCTAACAGTCCTGTGAGCTTTTCGTGGCGTCTGACAGAGATGTGTAGATGCTGTTTGAATTCAAGAAGAGTCACATGGGTTAGCTAAGCATTTTGTGAATACCAAATTGTGAGAACGAGAGAGAAGTATACTCTTTAATCTCTTGTGTCAAGGTGCAGGCCAAAGCCTAAGCACCCATATGCATATCATGTATGTTTGCATGTCTAATGCCAATGTCTAAAGCCTTCTCCTTTTGCTGCATCTCCATGCCTCTCAGACATGCAGAGGAGGCTGAATAGACTAATGAACAGTCAGGTGGCACGCCATGGCCCAGACTACCACCCCCCATCACACACATATCAAACATGCATACACTTGCACACACATTAAAACTCAGCAGCTCAGCCGACCCAGTGATCTGCACGACAGTCTAATGTCTCAGGCATCTGCTCATGTCTAGTCTCCAGGCTCTTTCCCACCCTGCCCCCCAGCACCGGACCGCTGCAACACCCGCTCCCACAATGGTGGGAAAGCAGGCCTTTACTGAGGGGTGTAAGGGTGGGGGGGTAAACAACTACTGGGGGGCGCTGAATGATAATGTGAAAATGCATGCCCCTGTTCATTAACACACAAGCAGTGCAGCTGCACATGCTAGTCCTGAACACACTCTCACATGTGGGCCTTTTTTGTTTTACATCCCTGACAGAGGGGTGCGGAGCGGCTTGAAACCGTGATTAGGAGGTTCACAGGATCAGTATAACAGTGCTGTGTCTGTGTGTGAGGCACAGAGGCTGTCAGGGTGAGATTTAAAATAACTGACACATTCTGAACCAAAAAAAAAAAAACATTTCTTCACCAGTGATGTCCCACACTTTCACTCTGTGTATCACTGCATTGCGTTGGCACATTTTATAGCATGTTTCCTGCATTTTGCACCAAATTCCTGGGAAGATATCAAACATATAAGAAGTCCCTAAAGTGCCATTTGTATCTGTATTGGAAGTATTCAAGGTATATTATAAACTATCAGTATAGCGCAGTAAGTTCTCTCTTAAATGGTATTTATTGGTTCAATGTAAAATATGATTTAAAGGACTACCTTAACTTCCTGACACCAAGCTTTTTTCTGGAGTAATATTTGTATTTCTCTTTGCTATTTGGGATAAGAAAGACCTAATAAGTACAAAAATGAAATTTGGTCTTTGTACAGGAAGTTCTGTTTTTAGTGTTATCAGTAAGCTACTAGTTTTTAGTTATAGTGTTATTGAATATAACTACAATGGGTTTTTTTTCACTGAAATCGGTGTACAGTTGTGATATTAATAAAAGATGACACAGGAAGTGTCTCTAAATGTGGTTTATAGGTCAAAGTTTAAAAAAAAAGGAGAAATCGTGGGTCTCAGAGGCAGAAGTGTAATGTATATATATGTAGATGCTGGGTCTAAATTTTATGATGGGTCAAAAGATAATTTTTTTTTGTTCTGATACCTACATAAGTTATCTTGATTATATAATATGTCTTGTGTCAACCTTTGAGGGAGTTTGGTTGATTTAGCCAAATTGGTTAACGTAACTTCTTCAGATAGTTTGAAATAACTCATTTCTTTCATCTCAATAAAATGTTTAAATTTTGTAAACTGTGGAGTTTTAACTGCCACTTCATACTGTGGGACTTGTGTGGCAATTTTTTCAAGTAGCAACAGGGTCTCCTATTTACTGCGTTTCTTCCTTACTCACTGTGTATCTGTCAGGATACAACTCACAAAGGCATTCTGGGTATTGAAAGCTGTAGCTATACTAAACAGCTGGGATAGGCTGAGGTGATAGTCAAGTCGCCATGCATTACGGATTCAAGTTGAAATATGTTGTAATTGAAACAGTGCCAACTCATAATCAAGTGTTATCACAACAACTTCAGTCATTTTTTGTCATATTGACGTAGAATAATATTCTCGAAAAACAAACGTGCAAAAGTGCATTTTCTGGTGTGCAAAAACACACTTTAATTAATACTGTAATTAACAAAAGCAGTTTTTGCATGAAGTGTTGTAAGAATTTCATTCTGGGGAATGGAAATTGGACATTCACCTCAGCCTGCTGGTCATCAGGGAGCAAAGCGGCACCATGACTAGAGAGGGTGGCAGGTTTCCTTCAACCGGTGCCAGCTCATTAATTTGTTTGCTATCCAGCTCCCCCATCCTCCCCTCTTTCCCAGCACCAACCACAACCTTCCCTCTTTACCCACCACCCGCTCCCCCCTCACATCAACCCTTAACTGCTAATTAGCAGGAGCAGGAGGTAGAGGAGAGAAGGGAGAGGCCATGCGTGAGTGGAAGATGAGGAAATAGGAAACTCTTCTTCATTCTCTCATCCTTTCTCCTACCCCCATCCCCCACCATCATACCCATAAGACACACACACACACACACACACATAAACTCCCCCACCTCTTACCCACAACAACCAACATTACGGGTACCCAACAGAAAAAAAAAACCATGAAGCAGCTAACCTCCTATGCCAGCCCCAGCCATTTTAGGTGTCGAAGCCACATCTCTCCCAAGATGGCTACTGTGAGCGCGCCCATACTCGGAGGATCTGGTGGAGTCTTTGTCCGCCTCCTGGCACGGGCAAGGCTCCCTCCGTTGGCAGTGCAGATGGCATTAGTGGCTCTTGGGTAACAAGGGGGTAGAGCTGGGGGAGGGGGAGGAGAGAAGAGATCTGGACCAAACGCTTCCACCGCTTCCAACGCTTTCCCTCCACGTTTTCTTGAACTGATGGTTGTAACGTTTTTTTGTTGTCTTTTTTTTTTTTTCAGGATTCCTCGATCACTCTGCCACATTAATTTAACGCCTGTAACGAGAGAAGACGAAAGAGACAAAACAGAGAAGGAAACACTTTGTTTATCAGTTTGAATTAACAAAACTGTTTTACCTCAACAATCCAAACTGTCTTTTCTTGAAAACAGAAAAGTGGCATTGGGCAAATAGTTTTTTATTTAAATAGTTAGAAGGGTAAATCTCAAAACTTTTTCACTCTGTGATTTTTAAAACAAAACACACCAGGACTCCAGATATTTCTAATTGTACACATTTTAAATTAAAAATGCCTATGAAAGCTCACAAACTAACTCTCCATTGTTTTCTCTCCCACTGAATAAGAAGGCACACCATATTGGCATGGCACCTATAACAGGCGAAGACTCATACTCCAGTCTTTTCACAGGGTTAGAGCTATCCAATAACTCCCAGTGAAACGGTGCAATTAGCCTGGTTTGACAGCCAACCCCACAGCAAAAGGTAGTTAAGAGGGTGAACGAAAACTCCTCTCACTTTGTGCTCTTAGCTTTGGTGGCTCCCTCCAGCCTGAGCTTATAAACCCGACTGAGATCAGAAACCAGGATGAAAAGTCTGGCTGAATGGTGCCCTCTTTGAGGAAAGACACAATATGTTCCAAACAGTAACTACAAGATCATATACTTCCTCTTTGTGATTGTTTCTTTATATAACTGACCTGCTTCAGCAGACTTAGAGATGTGCCTTTCATTTTATTTCCTCTGTAAATTGATTATCAGAATGTGTTAGGCAATAATTCCTCCAGAGAAAAAATTTATACTGTGATGCAAAATGCAAAAGAAAAATTATGCTGATGTGTTTCTATCTTCTACCTGAATAGATTCTAACCCCTGTAACAAATATAATACAAACATAAAAAATAAAAGCATGTAAACAAAAAAATTAAAGATGGCTGAATTTTTCCAAGGTGCTTTAGTTTCAAGCAGGTGCATGCTGGCTTGTTGCTGTTCACATGTGCTTGTCTAAAATCAAAGGTCAAAATATCTGCTATTTTAATCAAACAATGCTTCCTGACATTTGCTGGATAATTTTCACACAATTAAAATTAAATTCTCCAACTATAATATTTCAAGAGCTCAGGTTTCCTCTCAGTTCCTTAACAGGCAGCATCTCTAAATTTAGGCCGCACTGCTAACTGTGGTTAATTTTCAATCAAAGCCACAATAAGATTATAAAGTGAGAGCAAAAAACACAACCATACATTACAGTGTATAAGAAAAATGTGTTTTTTGAAGAGATGGGTGGATAAAACACCAAGATAGATATGTTGGTATAAGTAGTGTCCCTGCCTCCCTGTCAGTAATGCATTCATTGGAGAGCTCTTTCTGGGTAAAAGAAAAAAATCTAAAAGCTTAAAAGTTGAATACTTTTGGCTTATTTACATCTCCAGATAAATAAAAGCAAAAGTCACAAAAATGCATGATATTTTTTCTTACCTTTTTGACAGCCACGTGCAAATATCCACCTTTAGAGCCTGAAGAGAGTCTTGTGAATGAACAACTATGGAAGTCATTCTTACATTCGGTTATCTAGCTTTATGACAGGGCTTTAACACTCATACAGCTAGATAACCAAAGATAAAAACAGACCCCCCTCTCTCTCTCTGTCATGCTGTAGTCCGACGTGATGTCGGCGTAATCTATAAAAGGAGGTAAAGACGTTTAAGTAGGCCAGTGACATGAAAAAACCAAACAGCTGTTTAAAAAAACAAATCATGAAAGCACGCGGGAAAGAAGCAGCAGGGCACAGCACGTGCACCGTATGAAGCCCAAAGTCGGGGGTGGGGGGTGTTGTTCGACATTTCAACATATTAAACAGGAAACACTTCAAATTATAGCTTTGTTAAGGCCTCCTTCTGCCTGGGTGTACAGACAGCATGATATAAGGCCTACTCGAGGCACATTAAGAATTAATTAAACTCTAAATAAAAAGAGGACATCACGAAAATGTGAAACTATCGTGTGTTTACCTCATAAAAATATTATAGCGTATTATAGATGAGGTGTTGAAGAGAAACGAATATTTTTAGCTTATTTTAGAGAGGTTATGCATAAGCTAACTGTGGGATTTGTTGAAATAACCTACGTAAAAATATATTTCTGGTTCTTTTTTTCTTTGACTCAATACCAAAAAATACTGAGGCCTATATAAAGTCGCCTGTTACCCTTATGACACATTTTACGAGTGAACTTAAAAAATAAAAAAAAAACTATTAACCTACACCTTGAACCATTATCAATAGGCTATATATACTGAATGACACAATTTATATGTAGGACAGGCCTACACTGTGCAGCACTACCATATTCTTTTACATGAGGAACAAATTAACTTCTATCCTTACACTTCTATAGTCACCTTAATACTCTAAAGAATATGTAGTAAGTCACAACCTAACATGTTGATTCAAATTACCATTTATATATAGTTCATTGAGGATTTTTAGCTTTTATATCAAACTATAAAAGGTTTTTGATAAACCTTAAAGGATATTTCAGGTTTTACTGTGACATGAAAGTGTGATGAGTTAAGTTAGCATTAAAGACATGTCTCTATTTCTATATATCAGGTTCAACGATAAGCAACAGCTGACTTTGAAAAAGATCTTCTCAATTTGGTTTTGAGCTGGGGTTTTTTTTTAGTCTTTCATTTGGCTCTTGGTTCTTTGCTCCTCTCTGGAGGGGGGCACTGAATCCCCACTTTTAATTTGAGTCAGCCTACTTTCTCTAAAAACTAGAGTACTTCACATCACGAGGATTAACCTTGCCAGATGTTCGAAAAAAAACAAAAACAAAAACAAAAAAAACCTATATAATGATGCTCGCTAGGCCAAAGAGCGTTGTGTTTTATTCTGGCACTCAATAAAACAATGATTTTTCTAGACCTACTGTTTTCCCCTTATTTTTGTCAGAAAAACACGCTGTTTAAATAGTGTATAACCATCCATAAAAGTGAAGTACATGGTTAACTAAAAGAACATCCTGTGTGTCCCTCACTCCCCCAAACACACATGGACATGGCACAAAAACAGGCTCAGGGCAGGTAAAATCTAACGCTGATCTTGCCAATCCCGTCTATCTCCCCGCGTTTCTTACCTGTTCCAGCGCAAAAAGACACCACGCAGTGAAAAGTCCACAACTTCAGCTCGTTATCAGTCTCCAAATTGATTTTCTGAGCGTTGATGCCGGGCCCGTGCTGAGAGGCAGCGTTGCTGCTGCTGCTGCTGCTGCTGGTGCTGCTGGTGTCAGGTGAGTCTGGTTTCATCCTCAGTCCTCCAGCTTCTGCCTCTCCTCCTCCAGGCTGCGCGCTTCCTCTACTTGCTCCCGCACTGACGTCATCCAACAGCCAAGGAGGCGAGCCGACCAATCAGAGAGGCCGCTGACAACAAAGAGTGTTCAAATTTGTACAGACATCTCACTCTGTAACCAAAAACCCCGGCGCTTTTGAAGTTGTTGCGCTTAGTATGGGGAATTACTGGGTTTTCATTTCGGAAATAAAACTTATTTATGTCTGCTCTTGAGTCTAAACGGATTAGTTTTGTGGACTTGGACTTGAATGGTCGCTCCCTGTAAAGTGGGTTTCAGACTCCATCAGTGGCTTTATTTTATCTGGTATAAACCTGAGACCCAAGCTTTTTTTTTCTTGTATTATCTTCCTTGGTGTTTGGGATAAGTGAGCCCTAAAACGTATTATAACTAAACTTAGTTTTTGTACAGGAAATCATGTTTTTAGTATTATAATGTTTTTAGTTATATGTGTTTTTGTTCATAAATACCCTGTTGTTTTTACTGAAATTGATGTAAAGTTGTGGAATCACCAAAAAATGATGTGGAAAGTGTCTCAAAATGTGGCTAATACATAAAAGTTTTAAAAATGAGTATCATATGTCTTCAAGGCAGACGTAATCTCCGCATGTGTGAGTGCAGGGTCTTAAGAGGTTAAGTAAGTTTTGTTAAGAACAGAAATGAAGTGTTTGATTTTCATATTTCCAGCACATGATTTTAGACTTCAAATATTAAATGACTGATTGCATCTCTTAAGTAATTTTTAATCACACGTGCATTCACAGGCCTGTCCCTTTAGCCAGGATCCAGACCCTATTTTAATGCAAGAGGCAAAGAAACATACTGATTTTTATAAAATGCCTCTATTAGTATCCCACATGCCTATGAAATGCCTACAAACCTGAAACATTAAATTCAAGATTTGAAATACCCTAGAAAGCACTTCTGATGTTGCCTAAGCCAGGATCAGTAGTACTATATGAACAACCACAGTCAAACTGAGCTGCAGGCTGATATTTGATTAATTCACTGCAAGTTAAGATGTCTTGACAAGTCACGCCTGTAAATTATTTTAAGGTTTAACTGTGAATTTTTTTCCCCACTGTGAATGATGCCTTACTTGCAGCTCACACGCTTTCACAGGTTTGACGCCAATGTAGTGACACCTCTTGCTCAATAAAACATCTTTCAGGAGTTTAGGGCAGATGGCTTGAGAGCGCAGGGAGCAAGTGAGTATGAACAGTTCCCTCCAACTCTGCACGGCCTGCCGAAAATATTCTTATTGAGTGGAATACATGTAATGCAAATCTGAATTAATGCTGTTGGCTGCAGTGTTATCTGTAACTATTTCTGCATAACCATACTGTAGATGGAGAGGCTGATAAAGGCCTCCTCAACATTTTCCAAATAGCCTGATATTGATAAATCCCTAAATCAATAATGACAATGATTAAAATAACCAATGGGTCACTTGTAGAGCTATTACCTTTCAAAATATTTTGAAATCACAATGAAGAAAGAAGATGTACAGCCTACAGCTTAAGAGAGGAGGCAGCTGACACTAATTGATGTATCCAATCCCAAAATTGGATTAGAAAATGAGACTGATGTCATATGGTTGGATAGTGTTTACTCAAATTAAAAATTAAAAATTTGGCTATGCATATGTGTGGGCTTGGCTGTAAATATATGTGTATGTAAGTTAACAAGTAAGTGCAGGTATGTGTATGTCTATGGATACACGTTTGTATGTACAGCCATACCTTTTTATTTCAACACTGAATATAGTGTATCATAAAAGTGAGTATGTGTGTTTTTGCATGTAAATTTATGTAATTACACAGTTGTTTTAATATCTTAATTGAGAAAAAAGAGGACTGAGTTGGGTTTAAAGTGTAGGGTGGGCTTTTATATATAGATATGTTAATTTTTTGGTCTATTCTTTTTAATGCACTTTTTCAGAACATAAAAGTTCAAACTTAAAATGATACATTTTTGTATTTATCAAGCATTGTAAGTTTTCAAAAGAAGGATTTTTCTCCAGTTTTTCGGTTCAGTGTAAGCTACTGCAGTGTTCAGTCAATTTATCAATTTCTGCACCTTCTGCTGTAGGCCTACATCACATCTTAGTTAAGCCAACTATTAATTAAAACCAGATTAGTCCAGGGTTCTTATTGGATGTAGCCTTGTGTTTAAAGAGTGAATCTGAGCTTTGCTGTTGTGAGTAAGACAGAGATAATCTGAATCACTGTAATGTTAAAGACGTGCTGCAAACCTTTATATATTTGATCTTAATTAAGACACCAAGAATTCATTAAGATGGAATAGTTCTTCAATTCATTTATTTTTATTTACATACTAATAGACAGGTCCAGGACAGCATGTTGAGTGAAAAGGCCTGCATAGGGGCATGTCATGTCATCTGAAGTCCAGAAGATCTTCAGCGTATTCCAAAGATGATATCTGGCTGCAAGAGGATAATGTATCACTGAGTGAATAGTACATCTTGGTAAACAATGGCATTTTATCAGGACAAGTTGAATGCTGCGGTCAGTCACTCACACGCTGCAGGAGCTGTTGTCCTGTGAAGGAGCGGGCGTCTTGAGGCTGGCCGTCCTCTTCCACTGCTTTGCAGCGTAGGTAACCATAGAGATTGGCCACTTGGAGGGAAAAACTAGCTACCACAAGTGACTGGGAGGAGATAAGACGTTGAGGACATTATGTTCTGTTTCTCAAATTATATGTACGTAGAGCATGCACAAAGCCAAACAAGTCTCACCAGCCATTTAATTTTCATAGAAAATAGAGAAGTGAAGAAGAAGAAGGTCCATATGAAAGGACAGATGATGAGACCCAGCCAGAATATTCTTGCCTCTGTTTCTGTGCCAGTGCTTCTGCCCTGTGAGGTCTGCACACACACACACACACACACACACACACACACATACACACACACACACACACACACACACAGAGGATTAATATCTCTTAAATTATATACCACACTGAAGGTTGTTCTTAATAACGACAAAATCATACTTTTTTGGCCTCAAACACCCAGAGGCTCTTCCCATCCTCATCAATCTGATTCCACCAGCGCAGCCCCACCAGCAGCCTGCCAGTCACATTCTAAAACACAGGATGATAGTTATTTCTTTTTATTTAACCTTTATAGGTAAAAGATTAGTGAGATTTAAAAACCTCTTCTGCAAAAGCGACCTGGCCAAGAGGCAGCATGATTTTACAGTAGACAAACAAAACAACTCAAATATTCATACAATAAATAGAGCAGAAAAAAAATTCGGCACGATTAAAAAGGTGGACCATCTGATTTATAACAGTGACAAACACAATGCTTTCCAATTCCTTGGCTCTGAGAATTTCAACAAAGCTGCAAACGGGATCAGGTCTGGCAATTTCTATGTAGCTTGCAAGGATTTCCATACATAGGGAGGAGCAAATGGAAATGCTTAATTCCCCAGTTCTGTGGGAAAATGAAGAACATTCAGAGTAAGAAAGTAGGTTTTAACGTCTATTGTTCCTGACAGGATGGCACCAAACCAAGAAGAGCCTTATGAATAAAAGTCAACTAGTGAGTGGATCTTCAGGGATGACCACTTAGCTTTTTTATACCAAGTACAATGATGGATCCATACAGCATACAGTGACAAATCTCAAAGTACAGTGATACACAGTATGCAATGAACGTAAACGTGACTGGTGCATACATGTGCAGTACACCACCATCATCAAGCAATGGAAGGATGGTTGCTAAAACAAGACACCTACCTAGCTCCTTAAGAGAAGCGGGATCTATTCCTGAATTAAAAGCCTAATTTTCCCTTAAGTTTATAAACTAAACTGCAAATGTGGTGCCCAAAAGTTAAACGTTCCTAAATCTGGAACAGATAAGGTTAAAAGAAAGTAGCGTACTAAAGTGCAGCTACAACAGGGAAGGGATAAGTATTGGGGAAAGTAAGGGGGAGTTAGTAGCTGACTCCTGTTACCTCTCACCTTGACTGACCAGAAGTCAAAAGAGAGCAGAGTGATGATCAGGACAAAACATGATGAAAAACTGTCACTGATCCAGTCACAACACAGATAGGAGACAATAGCAACCACCCTGAAGAACAGGTGGAAGAAAGAGGCAAGGGGGTGTCTGAAATGAAAGGCAAATTGTGAGAAACAATTAGTATTAACACACATCAAATTATAACTGATGGAGATAACTTGTTTAAATAATCTTTAATCTCTAAATGACTTGATTTATGAACAAAGACTGAAATATTGATTTTACATAAATAAGGCAAAAGTCTCCATGGTAAAAGGTAGGTTTACTTTCCAAAGCGCATCCCCTGCAGCAGCGCACCTTATGACAGAGCTTGTCCGCGCCCCCTCCTGCTCGTCAGCAGCAAAGTCCAGCTCCACATCCTCTGTGTCATCCGCCATCGCCTGAGAGGGAGCAACCTCAAAACCAGGACCAGCCATTCCCCGAGATTATCGAGAGCGCCGATTGGAAAAATGCATTAAAGTCCAGGTTTTAAAACGGGAGGATGTGCAAATCGAAGCAATTACAGCGAACAGTTTGGGGTTAGCTGTACAGCATAAGAGGGCTTGAGCATACAGTCAGTAGGCTGGAGGAAGGCAGGTGTAGCAGTGAAACCAGACCGACTCCAACCCTGTGTCTTTGCTGAAGATACGTCATCGTCAGCAGGAGTAGAATTTATGTTAAAAAAGCAGAAATAACTCCAAAGGCTAAACATTAAAAATAAAGTGTCATGTCATTTTAATACAATATGTAGATGTCTAAAAGTTGCGTTGTTCACGCATTAAATGTGTTACATTGGAGCGAAAAAGCGACCGCGGCAGGACTCGAACCTGCAATCTTCTGATCCGAAGTCAGACGCCTTATCCATTAGGCCACGCGGCCGTTGTCGTACTGCAAAGAAATCAGGTAGATTTTTAAACGACTTACAAATACATTTGGACATTAGAGGACACATTCCTTTTGACAAAAAAGGATAAAGCTGATATTGCATCCGCAACTGAGAGGTACTCCAGCCTTGCCACTGTGATTTTAACACACACACGCTTGTATACTTGCATGTTTTACTTGGACGAAGACAATCATCCAGACCGCTTGGAGTCGCTGTCGCTTTCTTTTCCACTTTAAGATCATCACGGAGAATGGAGGGGGAGCATGATAAGGTAACTGCATCATATCTCGGTGTGCGATTTCAAGCATACTTGTAATTATGGCTTTTAAGTCACATATCACGAAACAGGTTTATGTTGGTGCTTTTTTCGTTCTTTATGACACTGTCTGACAAAAGTATCAAGTTTTCGTTCAGCGCTGTGGACAACGACACGTGGGTGAAATGTTGGTAAACAAAGTTGAAGTGGGAAGGTTGGCAATGAATTCATTCTATTTATGGTGGCGAGATGTTCTTTTTTGCCTGAATATGTCTTTCTTTTGGTGGTTAAATGATGTCCAGGTAAAATGTTGAGGTATTTCTCGGCTTTTTCTGCAGACCAACATTTCACACCAAAAGGAGTGTTTTAATAAGGTTTATGATATGAGGCTTCTTTGTGAACTGTGAGTATCTATTGGTATTTTGCAAGATCTCCATGAGGTCAAGTAGGGGGTTCTCTTTTTGGGTTTTCAGCACATGGTCGCCCTATAATATTCATGTAAACAGAGTGACTGTGGGTAACTTACCTGTCTGTGCTGTGCCTCAGCAGATTGAGACAGCCAAAGTTAGCTTCAGGGTTGTTGAAGGTGAGTAGATACTTAGTTCAGTAATCTACCGTGATCGAAAAATGAAGTGTCTTTATAATAATGTGTAATGTTCTCCAGTTTGATCACGGAACACATGAATTAATTCAACTAAGTTTTGGTGTGTTTTCAAATCAAAGATCTCCTTACACATTACCATCTTAATGTTGTTTTTTTCTTTATTTCCTTCAGCTCTAGTGTGAAGTATTCATGAGGTGATGCTGTGTGTGCTGCGCTGTCCTCTGCAGAGGACTCTGACTTCTCTGCTATGGAGGTGCCAACACTCCCTCTACTCCACCAAACCTCACTCTGTTCAAGGGGAGGACTCCACAGAGACTCGCATGAACCCCCTCAACATCCAGATGCTGTCAAAGAACCTCCATGAGCAGATCTTTCGTGACGCTGAACCAGTGTACAGTGAGGATGATGTGGAGCGCAGCAAGAGGCACCTGCAGCAACACAACCTTTGGGGCAAGGAGACAGCACTGTTACCTGACGTAGAGCTCAAACTCCCCCAGATGTATGGCAAAAACATAGATGAACACTTTCGGAATTTGGCTGAGAAGCAGAGTCTTCCTTATCTAGAGGCAGCCTCTGAACTGCACAGGGCAGAGCTCCCTCCCATGCCACGGGAATGGAGCTGGGAAGTTGGCTGGACCCGCTATGGGCCCAATGGGGAGAGTCAGAGGGTCGATTTCCCAGCAGAGTCGGCCCTGGTGTTTGATGTGGAGGTGTGCATGTCTGAGGGACGGTGTCCAACACTGGCTGTGGCTGTATCTCCCACTCACTGGTGAGGAAGAAGCAAGAATCATTCAAAAGAGGGAAACACCCAGGAGAATTAAACCTTTAACTTACATAAATTAGTATTATAGGGCTTGGCAATTAACTGCAAATAGGTTAAATCTTAATATGGTCTGGCGCAATATTCAAATCCCAGAAAGGGCAATATTTTTTTAGCCTCATCTGTAAGAAAAAACAGATAAAGCTCTACAACTCTGAGCTCAACCCTGCTCAACCAAACACACAAGTTGTTGAAAACTACTTTTTCAAGAGCAAAAATCTAAATGGCGAAAAGTGGCAAAAACTGCAAGCAGTAACAATAAAAATAAAAATAAGCAGCAAAAATGGTCAAAAAGCAACAAAATTGGCAAAAAAATGGGAAAAAACTTGGAAAATAGTCAGAAAGTAGTAAACTTTTCAAAGGCTTGAAATTTCTGTTTGAAACATCCCTTTTTATTGATATTGGGCTAATATTCTGAGACACTGAATTCTGAGTTCTTATTATCTTCAAGAAATAAAGATAAGCCTAAAGATAATTGCATAGTTAATTGCGATTGCAATATAGGGTAAAATCATTGCAATTAGGCTGTTTTTGAAATCCTATTATTAACTGCCATTTCTATTATGCTCCGCTTTTGTTTCAGTTGTTTGATGTTTCACATTTATGCTACCGAAATGACTAATTGCATGTTTCCTTTATATTAAAGAACTTGGTGTGAATTTTTATTCTTCTTTTCTTGTCACTGTAGGTACTCTTGGTGTAGTAAGCGACTGATTGAGGAGCGGTACTCATGGTCAAACCAGCTTACCCTGGCTGACCTCATCCCCCTGGAGACACCTTTAAACTCGGCACGCCCACCAGGTGGTCAGTGGAAGGAGATGCTTATAGTGGGCCATAATGTCAGCTTTGACCGGTCTTTTATTAAAGAGCAGTACTTACTCAAGGTCAGTATTCAAATTAATTTAAAATGTTCTGGTCTCGTTTCAGGATTTATGAAACAAAAAACTATCATTTTAGCTCCAATTGCCAACATTTTGGCTGTATAGTTTGATCATGTGGGTACTGTGTTGAAGATACCTGCCTTTAAGTAGATTGTACATATTTGATTTGATTTGATTTTTGTTTATTATTTTATTTTATTATTATCTTATTGTATTTTATATCTTTATATCTTATGTTTATATTTCATTTTCGTTGTATAAGATGCACATGTTTATATTTGTGCTTTCTATATTTTAAACACTGTCTGAATGGGAGTAACTGTAACTGAAAGCAATTTCCCCTAGGGATCAATAAAGTATTCTGATTCTGATTCTTTTTATGACAACAAAGATCATTTGTGGGAAAAAGTTTCTTTTCTCCCCTAAGGGCTCTAAGGTTCGCTTCATGGACACCATGAGTCTTCACATGGCAATCTCTGGTTTAACCGGGTTCCAGCGAACACTGTGGATGGCAAATAAACTAGGGAGAAGGAGGGGTCTCCAGGAGGTGAAAGAGCATATCAAGAAAACTGGGCAGAAAAAGCAGGGCCCTGCGGTTTGTGTTTTAAATTCACCATTTTTTGACAAAGATATCCTTTAATCTGTTTTATTGTTGCTTTTCAGCTTTTCACAAATTAAAGGAGTCTATTATGTTGAAGTCAGCTAAACCCACTGTCCTAAAATGTTTCTGTTTACAGGTTGGCTCCTGGGACTGGGTGAACATTGGCAGTATTAATAACCTGGCTGATGTTCATGCACTTTATGTTGGAGGACCACCACTGCAGAAAGAAATCAGAGAGACCTTTGTGAAGGGGAGCATGATGGATGTTAGAAACAACTTTCAGGTTCGATGAGATGATTCCAACAACTCTTGTGTCAGATCATCATTTATCATCCACAAATATCAAAACAGCTGTATCATATTGTAAGTGATCATGATTTTGCCTCTACTGACCTCTGCAGGAGTTGATGCAGTACTGCGCTATGGATGTTGAAGCCACACATCAAGTGTTCATGGAACAGCTACCACTTTTCTTAGAGAGGTTTGCTGCATTTGTGGTTGCCTGGAAAATTTGCTTCCTTTATATTTCTGAAAGCTGGAAGTATGACTCTCATCCTCTGTAAGGTGCCCTCACCCTGTGACGTTTGCGGGAATGCTGGAAATGGGGGTAAGCTACCTTCCTGTCAATCAGAATTGGGAGCGTTATCTGGAAGATTCAGAGGACACATACCAAGAGCTTCAGAGAGAGATGAAAAAGTCTCTGATGGCTCTTGCAGATGATGCTTGCCAGCTGCTGCAGGATGAGAGGTGAGGAGAAGACCCATTCAGTTTTGGGACTGACATGAGGAAAAGTTAAAAAGAGCGTCATTTACCTTGTTATTATTGAAGATACAAAGAGGACCCCTGGCTTTGGGATCTTGAGTGGGATGTGCAGGAGTTCAAGCAGAAGAAAACACCAGTGAGCAAGAAGAAGAAAGAGGCTGAAACACGCACTGCTACTCCTCTGCCAGACTGGGAAGAAGGTATGAAATCCAGCTTTCCAAGATGCTTGAAAGATGTTTAAAAGCCATGATATCAGCAATAAGTTAAAAACCTTTGTACCAGACCCAGGTCCACTGTCTGAAGAGGAGCTATCTGGTCCGTGTCCCAGCAGGTTGGCTGTGGAGAAGCTGAAGGAAACAGTGAATCGACTTCCTAAGAGAAGGCAACATCTGCCTGGACACCCAGGGTAAGACTGTTATAAATGATGATTTAGTTACACAGAGAGTGTTTATAAGAGTTTACCCTCCACTGTGTCCTTCAGATGGTACCGCAAGCTGTGTGAGAGGATGTCTGAAGAGGACAGCTGGTCACCTGGAGCCAGCCTCATCAGCCTACAGATGAGACTGACCCCTAAGCTCATGGGTCTGACGTGGGATGGATTCCCGCTTCATTACACAGAAAAACATGGCTGGGGCTACCTGGTGCCTGGACGCAGGGATAACCTGGTCACTGGAGAGGAAAACACAGGGCCTGTGTGCCCATACAGGTGTTTGTCCCACTAAATGACATCTTCACTATATGAACTCACATGATTTAGTCCAGAATGTCAAAGGTAAGTATGTTATTGTTTATTAAAACGTGTATTTGTCCTGCAGAGCTATTGAGAGTGTCTACAAAGAGTACTGTGAGCAGAATAGCAAAAAACAGCCGGAATATCTGGAAAGTACACTTTCAGAGGATTTCATGCTTTCAGACAGCTCTGTGTGGGCAAAGGTCAGTTTACGTCATCTGTAATTTTTCTGTTCATTTTCCTATAAATGATTATTTACAGTTTAATTTAGAGATTTTGAGCTAACATGGACAGCATGAAGTTTTCAGAGATTGTCTTTCAAAAGCAAAAGCAACATTAAATTTGCAGTTCTCTAAATTTAGTGTTGCAAAATCTTCCAACTTCAATTTTATCTCATGTGAAGGTGGAAGAGATAAGTTCTCTGGAAAGTCAGGCTGAGGAAAATGGAGCCCAGATGAAGAAAAATGGAGAGAGACAGAAAACGGTGAGTGAATAAAATGTGTTGTAACTAACTTATGATTAAAAAAAAAATTCAAGCAGCGTTTAGCAAAGAAGCAAAAAAGTGGTGCATATATTTATCATTGTGCAAACATCAACAGGAATGTAATCCCATCACACGTCATGTAATAAAGTACCTCTGTGTTTTAAAGCCAGTTACTAACTTGCCATGTTTTGCAGTTGTTGTATTGTTTTAGTGTCCTTGAACACAAAAGAAACATTATTTTAACTTAGATTTGTTGTATTGATCTATTTTCATTCTGTTTTAACAGTCTAAAGGTTTGGGTGGGAATCAGTGCAGTTTTCACCATGGAAACGGCCCCTACAATGATGTTAATATTCCAGGATGCTGGTTCTTTAAGTTGCCTCATAAGGTACATTTTAAGCTTAAATGTAAGTAGCACCGTTCCTGCATGAAGTGAAAATCAAAGTCTCATTAACTCTATGTGTGCCAGGATGGAAATCACAACAATGTTGGCAGTCCTTTCTCCAAAGACTTCCTGTCCAAAATGGAGGATGGTACTCTGAGAGCAGGACGGGGTGGAACTAATGCTACACGGGCTTTGGAGATCAACAAAATGATCTCTTTCTGGAGAAATGCCCACAAACGTATAAGGTACAGCTCATTTATGTCACAGATGTAAACAACCACACACTATTTCAGTTGTCAAGAAGGTAACAGAAACAAATGTACTGCATATCCTCACAGCTCTCAGATGGTGCTGTGGCTACGGAAAGGAGAGCTGCCCCGTTCTGTCAGCAGGTTTGTCTGTTAGATATCATAACAAACACTTTTCTATATTTACCAACAGGGTATGTAGTCACTGCGGTGTATAACAACCTCTCTGTCTCCTCAAGACACAAAGAGTTTGATGAGGAGGGCCAGTATGGTGCCATATTACCTCAGGTCATCACAGCTGGAACAGTAACACGCAGGGCTGTGGAGCCAACATGGTTAACTGCGAGTAACGCTCGGGTGAGTGGCAGAGCTGTATCAGAGGTTACACTCTCATATATCTGAGCAAAGCTGCATCCATCTGTTTGTTTGTTTGTTTGTTTACAGAGGGATCGTGTCGGCAGTGAGCTGAAAGCCATGGTGCAGGTGCCTCCAGGATATCACTTGGTTGGAGCAGATGTAGACTCTCAGGAGCTGTGGATTGCTGCTGTGCTGGGAGAGGCTCACTTTGCAGGCATGCACGGTGAGATCTGCAAGTTTTCATATCTAACAGACCTCCTCTCTCTCTCTCTCTTTATCTTCAGCAAAACATTAGGAAAGAAGTAGTATTTGTTCCCGCACATTGATTTCACTTTGGAATCTTACCCATTGAATTAACCAATTTGTTTTGGGATTCCACTGAAAGTCCAGCCATACTTTTTTTCCCCTGCTAAAAAAATCATCTCTATTTGTTTCACACTGATGTTTTAGAAAACCCTACATCGGCCTTTGTCTAAGATAGGGCTGAAACAGACAAGTTTTTAAGTTTTATCTTTTAACTTTTTTGACATTTTTTTCTTTGTTGCATTTGGCTATTTTTACCACTTCACCATTTTTGTCACATATTTTCCCACCAATTTTTGGTGCCACTAGGCCTGTTTGGTCACTTTTCACTCTTTTTCTCACCACTTTTGGACCATTTTTTGCTACTTTCTGAGTATTTCTCAAGTTTTCTCCCAGTTCTCTTGCCAATTTTTGCTCCTTCTTGAAAATCATTGTTATTGCCACTTCTTGCTGTTTTTGCTACTTTTCACCACTTAGATTGATTCTCTTGCAAAGGTAGTTTTCAACAATTTCGCCATTCTGTCATGAAGGGTTGAGTGACACCAATGTAGAGCATAAAACATTAACTGCAAAATGTTTATTTAGGATTATGAAACAGGTTAAAGGAATATTGCACTGCCTACAATTACAATATTACAACAGGTCACATTGTGGTTTAAAAAGATGCTTTATTTTAGCTTTCTCCTTCATCTGATTTGTCTCCTGGATTCAGGCTGTACTGCGTTTGGCTGGATGACCCTTCAGGGAAAGAAGAGCCAGGGCACTGACCTCCACAGCCGCACAGCAGACACTGTGGGCATCAGCCGGGAGCACGCCAAGGTGTTCAACTATGGACGCATCTATGGTGCAGGACAACCCTTTGCTGAAAGGTTGTTGATGCAGTTCAACCACCGCTTGGGTCAAACAGAAGCTTCCAGCAAAGCCAGGCAGATGTACGCCGCAACTAAGGGAACACGCAGGTAAAGATATAAGTAGTTATTAAAAAGAAACCCAAAAGTGTTTTGTCATAATTTGATACAAAAGCTGCAGGTTTTTGTCTTTATGCTTTGGTAGATACCAGCTCTCAGAGGAGGCTGAGTGGTTGATTGGTGAGCTGGACATTGATGTGAAGAGGGAGGAGAATGGAGGTATCACCCTGGAAGAGTTGCGGAGGATTAACAAAGTGGCATCACAGCGGTGAGGGAGCAAGAGATCACACAACATCCATTGGGAGAATTTTGGGTTTAAATGTTTCCTGACATCCTTAATATTTATGTTCTTTGTTTCAGCTCAAGGCGCAAGAGGTGGGAAATGGTTGACAAGCGTGTGTGGGCTGGAGGTACAGAGTCGGATATGTTCAACAAGCTGGAGAGCATCGCCCACTCAGCTCAGCCGGCCACACCTGTTCTTGGCTGCAGGATTAGCCGAGCGCTTGAGCCCAAAGCAGTAAAGGATGAGGTAGAGCTCATCAGCAGAAAAGACAACTACAGTTAATTAACTTCACTGCAAAAACTGAAATCTAAGCTAGTCATTATGTCTTATTATTAGTAAAATTTGTCTCACAAAAGTGAGGCATCAATTGCTTGTAACAAGTAAAATAATCTGCCAATGGGATAAGATAAAAGATTCTTGTTTTAAGACATCTTTCTAATTTCAAGAAACTTCCCGGGCGAATTCGTCTTATCCCATTGGCAGATTTTTTTTGACTTGCTACAAGTGATTTACACCTCATTTTTGTCTAAAAAAAACTTGAAATAAGACATTTTTATGACCTGGTCTGGTGAATGTGGCTCAAATTAAGAACAATAAGACAACTTTTACTACAAATAAGACATAATGACTTGCTTAGATTTTTGTTTTTGCAGTGTTATGACTGACATTAACATCAAATGGCAAAAAGATTTGTATTTGCACAATTTTGAAGGTCAACTGTTGGAGTGAATGTTCTCATGTTTCCTTTGCTAGTTCATCACAAGCAGAGTAAACTGGGTGGTCCAGAGCTCTGCTGTAGACTACCTCCATCTGATGCTGGTGGCCATGAAATGGCTCTTTGAAGAGCACAACATAGACGGTCGCTTCTGCATCAGCATCCATGACGAGGTGCGGTACCTGGTCTGCAGTGAGGACCGTTACAGAGCAGCACTGGCACTGCAGATCACAAACCTTCTGACAAGGTCTGTTTTCTGTTTGTTCTTCCCTTTAAAAAAATATCTTTATACAAGATAGTAAAAGGAGCAGCCACTCTGATGATTGTGTCTGTCTACTGCAGGAGTGTGTTTGCTCATGCATTGGGCATGCAGGACCTCCCACAGTCTGTGGCTTTTTTCAGTTCAGTTGACATCGACGAGTGTCTGAGGAAGGAGGTAAACATGGACTGCGCGACCCCGTCTAATCCCACAGGTCTGGAGCGAAAATACGGCCTGCCGCAGGGTGAGTCTGCTCGTCACATTCACTCAGCTTATATTGTCTGGAATAAATAAATATACAAAAAGAGGGAACCAGAGGGTCTCCAAAAGTAATAAATATACTGCCTGGCCAAAAAAAAAAAAGCCACCGCCAAAACAATGGTCACACACTCATATTTCATTGGACTGCCTTCAGCTTTGATTGCAGCATGTATTTGCTGTGGCATCTTTTTGATTGGCTTCTGCAATGTCACAAGGTATATTTTTATCCAGTGTTGCATTGATTTTTCTCCACGATCTTGTTTTGGTGATGGTAGAGTCTGACCACTGCGCAAAGCCTTCTCCAGCACATCCCAAAGAGTCTCAATGGATTCTCTCTGTGGTGGCCAATCCATGTGTGAAAATGTTGTCTCATGCTTCCTGAACCACTCTTTCACATTTTGAGCCAGATGAATCCTGACATTGTCATCTTGGAATATGCCCATGCCATTAGGGAAGAAAAAATCCATTGTTGGAATAACCTGGTCATTCAGTGTATTCAGGTGGTCAGCTGAGCTCATTTTTTGGGCACATAATGTTGTTGGACTGCAGAAATCCCAGATCAAAGCACTGCCCCCACAGGCTTGTACAGTAGGCACTGGGCATGGGTGCATCACTTCACCTGCCTCTCTTCTTACCCCGGTGCACCCAAGACCATGGTTCCCCACTGTCCTTCTAGTTTTTGATAATGTTCTTAACCCAATTTTAGTAGTTTCTTCAATCTCTTTGGATGTTTCCTCTGTTTGATGCATGCCAATGATTTGACCCCTTCTTAAACACACTAACATCTTTTTCTCAATGACAGGATGTGTCTTTCTCCATGGTTGTTGAAGAAATGAGAAGTTACTCATTGCATCAGTTGGGGTTAAATAACTTGTTGCCAGTTGAAAGATAATCACCCATGCAGTAATTATCCAATAGGAGCCTTGTACCTGTTTGCTTAAATCATGGTGGTGACTTTTATTTTGGCCAGGCAGTGTATTTTTAGTATTCTCTAGAAAAATCAGAAAATAATAAAGTCAAAAAGTGGTTTAACAGTTTTATTAAAGGTTTTATTTGTACAGTTTAATCCTGAAGGGACATATAGTTTACTTATTAAACTGAAGAAATACATTTCGATGAAAACTTCAATTTTTTAAATCAAAAACTCAATAAAAATCATTTGAAAATATTCATCTTTACACAAAACAGCCCTTTACAAATTTCAAACATACAACTTGAAATTCTCTTCACTTTGCATTGTTGAGACTTGGAGTCCTTTTTTTGTATTGGTGTGCTATTGGACTGATAAATAAGGGCCAACTAAGAACTGCTGTCTTTAAATAAGTACTGCGGCTAATACATGAAAGTCGGTTTGGCTCTTGAAAATCTTAAAGTAATGCAAAGTGGAACTTACACTAATAAAATCACACACGGTTAAGATTTAACTGGAAAAAAGTGTACAACAAACTAAAATGATTATTTTGAATGAACTAATACATTTCGTAACATGTCTGCAAACTCTCCACAGGTGAAGCCTTGGACATCTACCAAATCATCGATATCACTAAAGGCTCTCTGAACAAAGGGAGATAAACTTCTGTTAGCTAAACAGTTGAAAGTGCTAGTGGCCAGTTCAGCAGCTGCTCAAGTTCAAGACCAGAGAGACACACAACATTAACCAAACAGGAGCTGAGTCTCACTGTTTTCTTTTCTTCTTTTTGGGTTCTTGTGTTTCTTCTTCTGCTTCCTGTGGCTCTGTGGCCTGAAAGGAAAATGGTGTGTTCAAGAGTTAGTTTTTGCGCAAGCTGTGTGTAAGAAAGGAGAGTGACAGACAGCAAAATCACTGAGTTACCTCGTCACTGTCGTCCTGCTCTTGGAGGGCTGCATCTAGAGTTGCAGCGTTGATCCGAAAATCTCTGGAGGTGCTCAGCTTCATGTACTGCATCAGATTTACCTGCACCAGTGAACACATAAACACTCATGATGCTGCAATATGCTTTCTCTTACCACTGCAGAGACAAAGCTTATATGCTCTTCGAGTTATGTTTATAATACCTTTGATTTCTTTGATAGTGTGATGAGGAATTTCTCATACTGCTCGATGCTGAAGATCAAGTTAGGGATGGCTTTGGTCTCACGCAGGAGTTTGGCCTGATGAGAAAAATGTGGATTAACAAATTCCTAAGTTTTTTTTACAGAAATATTTTTTATTCATGTACAAAACAGCTTTTGATTGTATTGTTGTCATTGTGTTATTTGCAAATACATAATAAATGTGAAATATTCTCACAGAGGCAGCAGTGTTGACCTCATTCCTTTTCTTTTTCTTCTTGTCATCTCCACCATCAAGCTCTCCACTCTAACAGATAAGAACAATTCATTATTCTGAAAAAAATCAAAAATTTCCCAGTCGGGCTGAAACTGTTAAGTGTTTGGTCAAAGTAAAATGGCAGAAATTAAAACTCTTAGCAGTGGACTGAGCTGTACCTGTGCATATGTGATGAAGGAGTAGCACTGTGGTGTCAGGTGAGAACCAGACAGTTTCACCTGTGCAGAAAACACTGTCAATATGACATCAAATTTACCGAAGATTTAGTTAAACAGTTCATCCGACTCACCAGCTTTTCAAAGCGTGCGGGCAGTGAACCATGCTGGCTTGAACACACCTGAATGTACTGAAAAACAGATAAAGAGATGAATGTAAAACCAGACAAATGCCACAAATTTCACATTCCTTTTTCATCCCCAAGTGGAAAAACACGCACATATTTGACCAGAGTAGTGAGGATGGTGTATGTGCGGCTGAGCACTCTCAGAAGTGTGATGGTGCTGGTGCCAGGCAGCAGGGCTGTCTGCACCAGTTCATTTAAAGCTGTCAAAAGAGTCCCGAGCTGCAGAGTCACGGCCTTCTCCATCCGATCTTGCTGGCCTGCAGTCTCAGCGGCATCACCTTCACACGAGAAAAAAAAAATCACAAGAGAAGTTCAGCTCGACTCGTCCGCGTGTTTAAGGTGTCACATTTGAGACAACTGAACTTACTAGAGCCTGATTTGTCAGAGGGCATTTGGCTTTTCTTTTTGGCAATCAGCCAGTCCACTTCATCGAGCACTCTGTCAACCTGAGACAGGACCAGCAGCTGGGGCCAAAGATTGGTTTAATGAGCATCAGACACAAATATTTACAAAGGTATGTCACAGAAAATCAACGGCTAAAATGAAAAAAAGTTCTCACAGTTGCTGTGGCTGCAGTCTTCATGTTGATGATGGCAAAGTGGGACTGTTTTTCTACTTCCACGTCCTAATAATGCAACAGAAAAGCACATGGTATGGTTATTTTGGCTGAGTTGCTTCGACCACTTTCATGCAAATGTTTTTCTTTTTTTTACCCCACTGCCACCACCCTGAGTGGGGATCTGTTTCAATCAGCTTGTTAAACTTTTTTCTGAACACATCCTTTTTTTTCTTATCTTTTCTGTTGTAGAAGTCTGTTTTAGTGTCAACGGGAGGTGATTATCTTTAACCCTGAAGGATTTACATGCAAAACCAAGCAAGCAACGCATACAACATGATATACAGAGCACCTCATATAATATGGAAAAAGTCTAATTTATTAGTTTGTTTATTAAGATTCTCTTTGTAAAACAATACCTGGAATATATATTTATAAATTAAAAACATGTCCCCTTTCAGGTCCCAGTTCAAACATGGCTATATTCAAGTACTATGCCAGTAATCATGTGTGTACCTGATCGATATCTCCCAGGTGGCTGTGGATATCCTGGCAGAGCTCCAGCAGCAGACTCACTGGACTCTTGTAGAGAACATGCAAACTGAAGAGAAGGGAGAGCAGGCCCTTGGAGAAAGAGGGATCCTCTAAAAGAGACAAAATCATCAGAATTACCACAGCACAACACTTAATAGACACAGATGAAACATAAAACTCACCAAAGCTGGTCTCTTTGCAGACTTTCACTGTCCAGGTGATCATCTGAATAAACTGATGAAGATGCAGATGTGTATTAATGAAAGAGTAATAAACCTTTTCATCTTTTGAAGTGCACTCCAGTGTTGCGTACCTGTTGAGACGACGGCTTTAGCTGTCGTGAAAGCACGCTCAGGATGCTCACAAGCAGTTGAGCCTCTTTGCTGTTGAAGTCATCCTCTGTGCCACTTAACTGAGTAAACAGCACTCTCTAGTGACAGGAAAAAAAAACAGCATGCTTGAAAAGTGTGCAGCAGGATTGATTACATTGACATAAAATTCTAGTTCTTTCTGTCTTTTTTTCTACTTAGTTATCTGCAAATTGCCAGTGTGTGTTAAACAGGGCTGAGTGATTTGCAAAAGTGATCTAATTGCAATTATTTTTCTGTGTATTGCGACTGCAAGTTATTGTGCAGTTTTTAAGTTTCCCATCTTATGTTATTGATATAAACTGATATCTTGAGGGATATATATTTTTTTGTATTCTTGTTTTGAATTGGAAAAACACATACACGAGGGAGGAGAGTGGGAATTTTGAAAAAAAGAAATCCACAAAAGAAATAATTTCTATGTGCAGGCACTTCTCAAAAAATCAGAATATCACAAAAAAGTGAAATATTTTGAGTCACTTATTTCGGGAAATGAACCCCAGATATTATATAAAGTCATTATACATAGAGTGAATTCTTTCAAGCCTTTATTTCTTCAAGTGTTGATGACTATGACTAACAGATAATGAACAGAGACTGTTTGTTTTATTGTAGTATAAGGGGGATGCTTTCAATGACATCCTAAGCAAAACCTATTGGCTTATCTGACAGACATAGCAACCTCAAAAACTGAACTGCTGAACACACTGAGAAATCTGTTCAAATGACTTTGTATTACACTGTACATCCATGTGTCATGTGTCTACCACTTCTCCTCGGCTTGGCTCAGAGTTATTAAAACTATTTAAATCCAAGCCATTAAAGTCACATGAGTTTTTTCTTAAGTGGTCAAATCTCCTGAAATTTCCTCAACAATACTGTGTCGACTCACCTGAAACTGCCTGATGTAAAAATAGTTCATCTCTGTAACGCTGCCATCATCTGGCTCTTCATTGTCATCTGTGGTTTCTGAGGGAAAAAAAGAAAATGTCAAATTCAGCTTTCACACTCAGGTGTCGTACCTAAAATTCATGCTTGCAAAGTTGTCATATGTTCAATCTGACCCATGCTGGAGAGGAGCTGAGGCATCTTATCGGGGTAGCGCTGCTGACAGGCTGTGAAAATTCTGTGCAGACCTTCCAGACACAGCAAAGACAAACTGCAACGCTTCTCTTTCTTCCCTGCATCCTCCACAGCACTGGGGATGTTGGTGTAACGCCACATCAGAACACTGAGATGAGAATTAGACACTCAGTGATTTAATAAAGCTTGAAAAGTGTTTAACTTAACAGCAAAACTGAGGTCGAAGAATTCAAACCTTGTCATGTCACAAAGGAAGTGGAACGTTTTGTCTACAGTCTGTCCATCTGGGCCGTCTGCGTGTCCATTTTCCTCAAGTTGCTGGATCTTCTGAACAGCCACGCAGAGTGCATAACGTACAAATTCCCCACTGGAACGAAGCACTGAAAGAGCTTCCTCTCTGCTTTGAGTACTGTCTCTGGAGAGAAACAGAACAATGCATCACGTTTTCTTCAATTTATAGATATTCAGTGTTGTCATTTAAATGACTTGTGTTTCATTTTCATATTCAGATGTAGTGATCAACTTTAAATAAGCCAGGGTCAGAGTATTTACCTGAAAAGCACAGTCAGGAGGGTTGAAACAAAGCCCAAGGACAGCAAACTGCGGGGAGTCTTATTTGAGGGAACTCTACCCTTCCCGGATTTCTCCTTCAGGATCTCAGACAGCTTGTGATAGTGGTGGAACAACTCTAAGAGCTCCTCAAAGTGGCTCTTACTGAGTTACACAGAGGCAGGCAGCTTTCAGACAACACTTTATAAACTTCAATTAACATCCTGTGCTCAAAAAGAGAAGCAGCTCTTACCTGTAGTTTGCTTTGTTGAAGGTGAACTCCATAAGGATCTCATACACTCCCATCACCAGCACAGCGTAGATGTTGTTCTTCACCCCAACGCTGGAACTCATGGAGAACTCGGCCGACTTGTCCTGCTCAACAAACAGACAAACACTCAGAAGGGACAAAACCTTGAAGTTCTGTGCACATGATTATTTCTGTCTTTCGTACCAGTTCAAAGTCCTCGAGATCACACTTGATCATGCGAGTTTTCATACTCTCCAGGATTGTCTGCAGCTCAGTCTGGTACCCTTCCTCCTCCTCCTCATCATTATCACTATCCTCAGGGTTGTGATTGGCTGACCGGCGCATGTTCTGCAGCCACAACAGGCAGTGTACAGTACAGCTCAGCAGATGAGCCTGAAAGAAGAACAAACAGAATTTATGAAACATTGACACAGAGAAAAACAAACAGAACAGTTCGAAACAGTGGAAAAGAGTACCAGTGGCTCCTGCAGATAGACTTGGTTTCCCAGAGCTGTGATGCATGGCTCTAGTTTCACAGGGGGCAGGAGGTCCTGTTCAGGTTCATAGTACCGCTTCAGCTGTGGTTCAAAGACATGACATTCATGTTTTTATATTGGAAACAAAATTATATTATTTGACAGTTTTTCAAAAAACAGCACTTGAAAGACAGCATACCTGTGAGAAGAGGGTCTGCATGATGGAACTTGCAAGCTGAGAGTTGCGGCGAAGTACATCATAGAAACCCTGAAACAGAAAAGATTGTGCTTACACTGAAAAATAAAATCAAAGATTTCTCTTTACTTTCAACAAAATAGTCATGTTAAAGGATTTTTAAAAACTTATTCACAGGCTTAAAAATACCACCAACCTCATAGAGCATGAGACGAACATCAGCTTGCTGACCGAGACAGCGGCGGAGGCTGCTGAGGATCTCCAGACAGAAGGCTTCATTTGCAGCAGAGTTGTAACGAGAGTGTACGTCCACCTGGATCTGTTCAAGCAAATGGTCAGTGTTGAAATTGCAATATTTTTAAAAGAGGGAGAGAATAAAAATGACACCAACTGATGAGAAAATGAACAAATAAAACAAAAAAGAACACAGTGAAATGTTCAAACAAATAACACTGAAGGACAAAAACAATGAAAAATGTGAGAACTGATCAAATTAGTCCAACCCATCTAAGATGGAGTAATACAAAATACAACAGATCAAACAAATGCCATGACTAAACAACCCTCACATTCAAAGACTAGAAAATTAAGTTTGTCTCTAGCTTACTGCTTACTTTTGAAAACATTTAGAGAGCATACTATTTTGATATCTAGTCAGTGAGTTCCAAAGGTTTGGAGCATAAAAAACAAACAAAAAAACCCCACTTCTCTGTGAAACATGAGACAGAGAAGGACCCTGGTTGAACATGAAACAAGCTTTAAAGACAATAAAAAGACATGCAAAAACAATTCAAAGACCACAAATTGTTGAAGCGTGTCTGTACCTGGCTCGAGGAAACTGCCTGGCTACACTGACTGGAGGCCAGGCTGCCCAATACTCTGAAGTTCTTCAACAGCAACAAGAAGCCGGTCACTGCAGACTTCCTACCATCCAGTTGGCTAAAACAAAGACAAAGGAAGAACAAAGTGGGAAATCATCTTGATCCTTTTTTTCTGAAAATACAGTTTAGCCATCAACATGTTGAATAGGACTTTAAAACCGAAGCGCATGTTGGTACAAACCTGGAAAACATGGCTTTTCGGAGAACCAGAATCAAGGCATCCTTTAAGGACATACTGACTTTGAGCAGTGGCTGGAGATTAAACAAAGCGCAATGAATAAACAAACAACACAAACCTCTGCAGTAACTTTATGTGTATGTGTGTGTGTGTGTTTTGGGTACCTGGACTGCTTTCAGGAGACCTTGAACTGTGGCCAAAGGCAGGAATGACAGGTGGTCAAATGTCTCTGTCACCTTTGAGGATGACTCCAGAAGGATCATTGGAGCAGAAATGACGATGTCAGAGAAAAGATCTGGGGAACACAAACAGAAAAGAGGACAACATATAATGTCTGAATAGACTGATGGCTGGAATATAATTCATTTATTTTCATTTATCTTTCCCATATTTCCTGTGGTTTCATGCTTTTGTTTGTATCCTACAGTGCATGTGTGTGTGTGTGTGTGTGTGTGTGTGTGTGTGTGTGTGTGTGTGTGTGTGTATGAGCTCGGGTGGTGGTGGGGGCTGCTTTGGAACATGTAAAGCACTTTGTGTTACACTTTTAATGTATGACCTTTATGAATAAATTTTGATTTGATTTGATGAGACACTGTTGTAAATTGGAAAGCTAAGTACGATATCTTGTGTTGAAATACCTAAATAATGACTGACAGGTGAGGCTGTCTTTGTGACCAAACGGTTCAATACTTGCTCCAGTATCTCTCCTCTGATTGGTTCGTGCATCTGTAGGAGGTGAATGACATTTTTTTTTGTAGGTATGAAACAGCGCTGGTTGATAACAGTATATTCGATTTTTGTTATAAAAACTTTATAAAACAAACATCAATCATTACCTTAAAGCCCTGTAGGAGAACCTGTCTTCCCAGTTTACATGCCTGTTGAGCAGGGGTCCTGGCTACGCTGGAAGAGCCTTCAGTAGTCTTTCCAAAAGGTCCAGGTTTGGGTCCAAAGTTATCCATAAGGAAGAAGCCAAGCTGCACTAACCCCTGGGTCACATGATCCCAGCCAAACACACTGCATGAATAAAAGAGAGGAGTTTTGTTTTGATTTACACTTAAACAAATGATTTCTTTTACCCCTCAGCTCTGTCATATTTAGTATATGTGCATGTTCTTTAGAATATTCTATTCTTCTCACAATTATCAGGAAAGTCTCACACATGAGAATTCTAGCAATCTCTCCAACATCTCTCTTTTTTTGGAGGACAAAACAAACCATCCCAAATAATAGCCCTTGTCTTGTTCTTGGTGTATTGTTTGAACTGTTCTGACCTGTTCTTGACTGTGTCCAGAATCATCTGACCCAAACTGCAATGTCCAGGCAAAAGGTCTTGCAGGAACTTTGACCCCTGCTGCAGCTGCTCATCCTTGAAGCTCTTAATAATTGCCCCCTTCATAAGGTCAAATACCTAGCCACAACAAGGACACCAGAGAGGGAATAAGAAAATAGAAGAGACTCAATAAAATATTAAGCATTCGTATAATAAAAGAGTATGAGTGAAATAAGAAGGATTCCTGACCTGCTCTTCATAACGCTGAATCCGTGCCACAGAGAGCAGCAGAGCCACGCTGAAAGGGCACAAGTCACCATAAGATGTCTGTGGAAACACAAAAGAATAATTGAATTACACTCTTTGTGTATTCAGAACAATTTAACCAAGAGTGGGCTGAGGAGTTTCACAAAACCTTTATGCTTTTGAGGAATTCTCTCCCAAGTTCATGATCAAGTCGTATGGCAAAGACTATGTGGAGGATCGCAGTACCCTCCACATGCCTGAGCTGGTCCTGAGGGATGGACTGAACCTCCAGATCCAAATTCCTGAGAACATTAAAACAAATCACCAAGTAGAAGGTTAGTATTATATTTGGGTTTAGATACAGGTTTATGAATACGGCAAGTTGTAGAATAGGAGCCACTCACTCTCCATGTTTCTGCTCTTCCTCCTGGCAAACATCTTGATCCTTAAAATAGCCTATTATACCATCTAGGACCTGCTTTTTACAACCCTAATGGACACAACAGAGCAGCACAATTTATTAGATATAATGTAACAAAAAGATGGGGGAAAGCTGGCCTTTTTTCCAAAGACGGAATAACAAAGCACATGTTGATACACATTTACCTTTGCAGATAAAAGTAGAAGCTGATAAACCAGAGGTGGGATCTCCTGCAGATCTAGTTTTTTAAACATCCTCAAAACTTTTTCAACCACGAACTGCAGCTCCTCTGATGACAAAGGCACATCCCTACAATGAGCAAGGGATAAAAGCGATCATCAATGCAGTGAAAAGAGCCACGAGGAGCACAGATTAGTAGGTGAACCAGTTATCTCATTGTGAAATCAATGATAAAAGGAGGCATGTAGCTGCAATTTCTTTATCATTATGGAAGAATTTGAACAGTATCTATGAGAGAGAGATGATTCAAGCGCTTACCTGAACATGGTTGTCAGGTGGATGACACATTGTGAGTCCCATCTGTTGGGACAAAACAACAGAAAATAGGTGAATACAACAAAATACATTTGTTTTTGACTAAAATCAATGGTCTGAGCTCAAATGCTCATCGCAGTGAAGACAAAAGATATGCTGTTAATATGACAAATGTTTGATGAACTGGCACAAACACAAACAGCACATATTTACACATCAAGTTTCAAACAGAGACCTGCTTGAGCAGAGGGTATTAAGCAGCTGTTTCTTGTATTCTTCTCCATTCAGTTCACCTAAAGTCAGGAGAAAACAACAAACCAAGAGACAGATATTCACGATTAGCTCTATTTTCATCACAGATATGTCAAAACTTCTTATCTATATCAATTTAAGAGAATAAGGTTTGGAAAGTGCACACACCTTTACCATACGACAAAGCCTCACAGGCAGAAAGGGCAGTAAGTACAGTAGGAAACAGCTCCAGTGATTTCCCACTGCCCATTTTCCCCACCTTAATTGCCTCGACAAAAAGGGAAGCCACTTGTGCGAGGCAATCCCCAGAAAGTGTGTGAGCCTGTGTGTAAGATTAAAGAAAGAAAATAACAGCTGAACACTACAGTCAAAGTGGAACCTGGTAAGACTCAGTAAGCCAGTTTGAGTTCATTGAGTTTCTTTTTAGTCACCTCCAGCATCAGCAATCCAATGATCTCTGCTGCAACCTCAGTCTGAAGATCCCCAGACTCACACAGAGGGATGCAGTGTTGGTAAATGAGAAGTCTGCGGTTCATTCCTTCAGTGGAGTTGGAGGGTGAACCTAAACAAAACCGAACACACTTTATCATTAATATTGGACCAGATCAAATTTGTGACATTAAAACAATTTTGAGGTCTTGTGGATTTACCTTTGAATATGCCTTTAATCATTGGACAGACTTTACCATTGAGTGCACCATTGGTAATAACAGTAACCAGCTACAAAACAAACAGAGGAAAGAGTTTAGTTTTTTTCCCCTAAAGGTCTGTAAAGTTAATGTGTATGGCAGATAAAACAACTTTACCTTCTCGTCATCAAATGAGGACAGATATTTCTGAAGCTCAGCAGTGCTGTCTTTATCTGATAATGTTACTATTTTATCCAATTCAGCCCTCATGGTCAACCTGTCAAAATTCACACTGGTTAACGCAAGAATAAAGAAACTCGTGTCTGCTGTAGGCGCTGAAAGTGTAATGCTGTATTAAAGTGTTCAGCGTGAAAAAGTGAAATATCCGAAAAAACGTTTTACCTTTACTAGTCGATAGTCAAGCGATGGCAAAATTTAACAATGAACTTTCAATTTCTATCAGCAGAGAAAGTCTCCGAAAAGCCACAGACCATCCTTGTATAAAGAGCTTTCATAATATGAAAATAAATTCCCGCCAGTGGTTACTTCCTGTTTTGATTTTTGGTTGCCACTTTGGATCGAAAGTGTACTGCCAAAACTTAATCTTATTGTCTCATTAACGTGTCTTTTGATTACAAATCTTGAAATAATTGCAGTGTTATAATTAGAGTAACTTTCGACAGTTCACAGAAATAAAACAATCAATCGTATTTCTTTCGGTTTTCAAATTAAGTAGCAAACGCACTTCTTACAAACCTGGCAACCAAGATGATATCTCCAGACGTCACGTTGCAGATGAAATGCCAGTCAGAGTTGCCAGATTGGACTGGTTTCCGCCCAATTGGGCTTTTTCTGAACACGTTGGGTTGGGAAAAGTAGCGTTGAGTGGGTTGTCAAAATTTTGACTGCTTTTCACAACATTAAGCAGGTTAATAGAAAATATTCTGTAGAAAATATCAACAAAATAGCTGCCGTTAGAAAATCAATCCTTACACATTTCAGTGAACTGTTTCACTCCTATTAGTTTTGTTTTGTGTTGTTCCTTCAGAGAGTTCAACCAAGTTACATTGAAGTGTGTTGGCTCGAAGGCCTTTCTTCAAAGGCTTGGGCTTGGGGAATAACAGCGTGCATCATGTCAGAGTCAGAACAATACAAATACTACACAGAAAGGAATGGGAGACTGATCTGGAGCTTGAATCGTTGCCCCTGTCCCACAATATAACTTCAAGGCTCATTGCAAGTATTGTCACTCAAAAATCTGAGCATGACATAGAAAAATAGGGTGCCACAAAATAACCCAGGTCTTGTTGTGTGCCAAGGGCCAAGTCTTTGGCAGTACAATTGGGTTTTGACATGAGTTGGAAGGGTTAAGATTTAAGCTTTTTTTTTTTTTTTCGTGAGGTGGGCAGGTTTTACATTGTGTTTGGTTTTTCGGCACTCAATAAACTCCCGAGTGGGTTTTACATTGTGTTTTGGCAACCTGGTTGTCAGTTTAAGCATAAGTGAGTGTAAATAAGCTATCCAGTCCAACTAGGCTCACTGGAAGTTTTCCGCAGTGGCAGAGTTTTATTCTATGTTTACAATATTTATAAATCTGTGGAGGAAGCTAGGTTTCCCCTGGTCCTTTCAAAATCATCCACACTTTGCATTGATTAATTTTAGAGATGTAATATTACTGGCTACATTACGATCATTGATCAAAGTTATCCATGTTTTTACAGTAGATATACAATCACCAGCCACTTTATTTTGCACACCTGTCATACTGCTTGTTAACGCCAATTTCTAATCAGCCAATCACATGGCAGCAACTCTGGTTGGAGCTGATAGAAAGGCAACAGTAACTCAAATAACCATTTGTTACAACTGATGTATGCAGAAGAGCATCTCCGAAAGCACAATGCATTTTATCAAACAGCTGCGCTCATGCCATGTCTCTGACTCATGTTTTAGCCTTTAGCATGTGCTCTATTACACTCCTGTTTAGCTTTCTTCTGCTCTTCTTTTCTGTCTGACAGCCAAGTTCCAGTCGCCACAATTACCACAAAATAAATCCCCAAATCATTTACAGCTGAGAAAAACACAGATGTCTCTCCTCACTGCTGAACTTCATCAGCGGGTGTGGCGTTGTTACAGAGACATTGACTGTACATACATCCAATCCAGACCTGACTGGGAAACAGAGAATAAGAATTTTGAAATAACCTATTTTAGTGCTGATATTCTCATTGTAAATTGGGGGTTATGATCAGGCATGTGTGTAGATATGGGACTTTTTCAGGACCACTTAGAAAGTCCTCACAGTCCCTTTAAGATGAGCAAGCTTTTTGTAGAAACACATTTTAACTCAGGTTTTAGTTTTACCCCTAGGAAACTTGAATGTGGTGGAAATACAACCCCAAACCCACGTGGCATTTATCTTAATACGATTTGCAATTTATTTGATAAAATCATATGAAAAAGTTATTTTTGACGCCAAATGGCGCATTCCCGTGCCTAAGCAGGAATGCGCGCGACTCCCGCCTCAAACGGCAGAGGGCGCGCGTGCCATCTCGAGTTAACGGTTCGTGTTTTTGTGCGTGTGTGAGCCTATGTGTGTGTGTGAGCCTATGTGTATGAGACAGCCTGTGTGTGTGTGTATGTGTGTGTGAGGGAGAGGAAGGGAGAATCCGGCTGCTGCCACCGAGCTGCCCGCTCCTGCCGAGGGGAAGAGGAGGAAACATGAGCTCCAGGAAAGGTGTGTATCTATCTGTCTTCCACCCCAGCTTCTCAAAAACTCTTCTGGGGTTGTTTTCGGGGTAAATGTGCCGGAAGTTACGCGTGTTAGGAAGCTTACATATCGGGACAACATAGTAAGCGTCGCTCTATGACCCGTGCCAGCCAGCTTCAGTCAGAGCCTGATGATGTGTGTGTTTGTTCTCTCTTCCCCCTGCTCCCTCCTACACCCTTCCCTGGACTCGGACGGTGGTCATGCCCGCGGATAAACACACCATCACCCCGACAGTGATGGCCATCCAGGCCAGGAAAAGGAGGCCGAAAGGGAAAAAAGACAGAGCGGGTCATAATCGGAGGTAAGCCGGGCGGCGGCGGTGGTTGATGACCGTGCGACGTAGTGAGAGTGGAGTGTGTGTGTGTGTGTGTGTGTTTGTGCCGGGGACTGGCGTGCTGGCAGCGGGTGTCTCTCCCTGTGACGCCGGGGCTGCTGCCGGTGCGTTGGCGGTATAGACTGTGTGCACATATGGTAGATAGGTGTGTATTTATATCACACTGACAGGTTTGTGTGCTGAGTGAGTGAGAGAGTTGAGGGTTTCTGTTTCCACTCGAATTTAAATTTATTGTAGTATGCAGCAACTCATTTTCAAGGGGGTCCTTTACGGGTATTTCCAGTGTCATTTGCGTGCACAGCAACCACCAGTTCTAAAAATTGCTTATTTTTTATCCAGAAGGCTATCAATATGAAGATTTATTATTGAACTGTGAGCTTTGACGGATGTGACAGCTAGGTATCCTCCTGCAGTAGTGACGGCAGTGTTAGACAGATAAGGAAAACTTGGCATACATGATGTTTGATTATGTAACTTTTCTCAAATTTGTCAGAGCTGTTTCTGCTCCTGGTGTGTGCCTCGAGTTTTGTTAGGCAGCCCTCGCTGTGGAGATGCACGGGGTACCTTTAGCGTGATAATCCCCGGCGTGAGCAGCGCAGTGGCTCTGTAAGGTGCATGCGAATAGGAGTGAAGAGAGTGAGCGGAGGCTTTGACTTCATGGCATGATGCTATTGGAGCGACGTCACCGGCAGCCGAAGAAAGCATCAATTAGGTAATACCAAAGGTGCGACCACCCTAGGGGCGCTGGTCTGTTCAGGCTGCTGGAATATGCTGGAATTCGCCAAATCATGCACATTTAAACGCAGACAACAGATGAGTTCAAAGAATACCAAGTCTTCATTCTGCTAGAAAAGATCCAAATAATCCAGTTGTGGCCCTGAGCTTGATGGCTTCATGTGGATGCTTTTTCACCCTGTGCCCAATGTATGCTGGGATCTACTCAGCAAGAGCTAAGCCCTGATAAAGATTAAGCAAGAGATGAAAATGGATGAATCAAATAAGTTGATCTCAGACCCAGTGAGATAATCTTGCAACTCTTATTATCAATAGTTGTTAATCATTGGAATATCTGATTTATATTAACCACCTTCACTATGACCTGGGGGTCACCTTTCATCAAAGACGGGGTGACCACATTATGAAACCGAAAAAGAGGACTTCCTACCTGGCCTCTAGGAGTTACTGGACAAATACAGAAAGATACTCAAAGACAGCAAAGTAGCTTCATAACACCTACATTCATTTGAAGCACACATTTTCTATTTGAGGTGAACGTTGTCAGAAAAAAACATAAAAAGGCCAATTCTCATCAGTTAATAATGTAGAAATAAAAAAACTGGCTTTGTAGATATTTTTCCTCATATTAGGTGAAAATTTTGAGATAAAAAGTAAAATTGATGAGATGAAATGTCAAATTTTCTACTTTTCATCTTAAAATACTGACTTTTTTTTTCATATTTTCGCTTTGGAACCTCAAAATATATACTTAATTGTTTCAAATTTTGGACTTTTTATCTCAGAATTTTTTTTTTTTTTTTTTTTAATCTCAAAATTTATATACTTTTTTTTCCTCATAACTTTAACTATATTATCTCAAACTCTTGAATTTTATCTCAAAATTATGTCTTGGTATCTTCTTACTTAGACTTTTTATCTCAAAATTTTGCCTTTTTTTCTCATAGTTTTGACTATGAGGTTGGGGCATTGGCATAATGGCAGTAGGCTGGAGCAGCAACGTATTATAAATATCAGTGGTGTGTAGAACAGGCTAATAAAAAACTCTGTCTTTATTTGGAAATTTTTAAAAATCCCCTTGGACAAAATTGTATAGCCAGAAAGGAAAATAGGTATTGACAAAAGAGGACATTATGTTGCCATATCAAAGACTTTATTCATAGTGTGATTCTTTTGTCAAAGTCCGCTACGAATTTGTACTGTGCGATACCAGAAAATTTGGTATGGATACAATACCGAGTAAATTTAGGGCTAGTGTTGCCGATGTCAACACTAATATTGACACTTTATACAAAGGAAAGTAGTGTGCCAAAAATAATTAAATATCACAATATAAATAGTAATCAATATCACAATGTCTGTGTCTTCAGGCTGGCCTTTTCATGTCATATTAACGTTTTCATGAACTGCAGGTTTATTAAAGACACTAGTTCAGTTCAGTCACAGGATTTGGGAAAAAACAGATTTCACAGTGAAAGTGATCAAGTTAATTTCTACGAACTATGATCCACTTGAGCCTAAAAAAAATTCAAGGGGGACAGCAATATTTCAGTTTTTGCTCTGCTGTGTCAATTTCTTGAGTTTGGCTGTTTCTCTTACATAAAGTCTTCCTCACAAATATGTATTCATCTATGCATTCACCCCTGTTTTGAAGCATCTTTAAACATTAGAGCTATGCCAGCGTCAGGGGCAAGCAGACACACCCACTCCTACATACACACAAATCTCAACACCCAACTCTTTCTTTCGACCTCTCTTACTCCCACTCTCCACGTTCAAAGAGAGTTCCTGCTGGAGGGTTGTGATCTGCTTTGATCCAGAGTCCTGCCTGGCCTCTGCTGCAGGGCTTCCCACAGCCGAGGGAAGCTTTGTGCTGAGAAACCACAACAAACGCACACACACACACACACACACACACACACACACACACACACACGTACATACATATATGAGCCACAGATAGACTGTGTACTCAGGGGGGAAAGACTCAGACCGTTTGTTGTCTCTTGACTTTGATCTTTTCTGATATGAGCTGATACAACTTCCCACAACTGAACACATTCATCCCTCACTTCCAACTTTTGAAGAAAGGCATAAATCAAGAGCTAACTACCAATCCACTTCTGCCATTCATTGTAAATATTGGAGTGACTTTCCTGTGGCAATTGGTTTTGATGCTTTGACTTATTTAATTATTTGGGCAGTGAAGCTTACAGGTCCATAAGATGCATCAGTCTCCTCGCCTGGAGATACACACTTACTTTGAGGCTATGTGTGGGTTTATCTAGAAGTTGGCAGGCCTTGTCAGTCAGTCTAGACCTAGCGGCAACCTCCGGTCTGAAAAAATGAGACAACACGGAAGTGCTCAAAAGCTGCTGTTCCTCCAGTGACGACTTGAGGCTGGCTCCAGAAGTACCGGAAGTCACGTACAAGTGAACGGAAAAAAGGCAGTTTTCAGAGCCAAAATTAGCGTATTTAAAGCCTGGTACAAACTCTGTCTCCCGTCTGGATCGCTAATTTTGCTTGCGGCACACACTGTGAGGGGGGTGAATTTTTTTCTAACTCGGCCGTTTGGACAATATTAGGATCGAGAGCTAGCCCAATCAGAGCCACAGCTCAGATCACGTGACTGACGTCTAATAGCTGTGAGTTTTGAGCACTCGTCACTCGTCCCATTTCCAATATGGCCGCGCCCGCCGTCTAGCTTCAAAACGGAGCTGCAGTAACAGAAGGGTGACGTCACGGAGACTACGTCCATGTTTTATACAGTCTATGGTCTAGACCAGGGATGTCAAACTCAAATGCAATTTAAAATTTCGGAGAAGTTGCAGGCCAACATTGACATTTATTGAAAGAAAATCTTCCTCCAGATACAGCAATGAACCTTTTCATATGGAGTATGTGGGCCACATTTGGCCCACAGTATAAAGGGGACACAAATGGCCTGATGTCCACAAGTGGGGGAAAATCGTTTGACACCTATAGCCAAGGCTGAAGGATTAAAAATTTAAACTTGGTTCACCTCATTATCTGATGTAATGTCATGAAGTTCTTAGATGCCAAAGGATCAAGTCTGCTGATTGGTCATTGATATTTTTTCAACCCATCAGACTTGATTTGTCTCGTCTTATCTGCATTATCTCATTTAACCTCACAGCTGTAAAACCTTCGACTTTTATTTGTTCCTCAAAGGATATCAGACACCGCATACTAGACACTTATTGGATGACTGTTGTCTATTTTTCTTATGGACTGAAAATCAGCGACACATTTACCAGTACTTATTTCAATAGATAACTCCAATTCGAGCCGTGGATCAGACATGTTGCAGTGAAGCTCCTTAAATTGCTGAGCAGGGAGTCTGTAAACAAGAAAGCAATCCATTGGCCTTGCAGCTAAAAGTCTTCAAAGACATTTTTTTTAAAACTTTTATCTCATCTTTCCAATGTGCTGACCAAACAGCATCTCCCAGGCTGGGGCGATGCCAGCAAAATTCAAAGACACCAGTTATGATTTGTAAGTGCTCTTTGTGCCTTGTGTTATTTTGTTGGATTTATGGAAGAAACATTACAGCATCGACTGTTTGTGTGTTTCTCGTTATGTGTGTGTGTGTGTATAGCAAAAGCTTTGAACATAGTTTTGGCCCAGTTCATTCCAAGTTCACTTTGATTCCCAGCTTCAAAATCACCCAACTTGAAGTTTTGTTGCTCTTTGAAGTTGAGACTATCTGCTGCACCAAATAGCCCAATCTCATCTCTTCATCTCATCTACAGATTTGACTTTCTTGATAGTCCATGATGCTGGTGTGGCTGTTGCTATCGTGCAATATGTGTGCTTTGGTGAAAGTGAGAGAGAAGTTGATAAAGATATTTGTTTGGGGTTCAGGTGTCGGTGTATGTGTATGTGAGCCGGAACAACTCTTGTTCTTCACTCTGACCCTGTCATATGAACAAACAGAGCATAAACAGACTTGTTCTTTTATGTAAAGTAAGCAACCATTCATTTGCACACCATTCATTTTGTGAAGTTTTGTGTAGTTATTTAAGAGAAGCATCCAAAACATCACATTTTTGTAGCAGAAATGAAATTAAAAGAAATTTGTGGATGATTCAGCAAAATATGGAAAAAGAAATAATCCAACAGCGAACAGTCTCCAGCTGCAAATGTTAAGAGAGTCACCTGACTTCTGATCAGGTGAGATCATAGGTTGAGATCTGAACCATCATCAACCACCAAAAGAAAACATTGTTTTTCATTTTGGCTGTACATCTTATTCTAGGCACTGGCTACACACTGCATCGCTGATTGGCATTTACTATAGATATTGATTATTAAATTATTGATGTATCCACAAGCCAGTCTATTTCTCAGCTGGTGAAGCGCTTCAATCTGAAATGGGAGATGTCTTTAATCGCCTCAAGTTGCTAAAGGTGTTGATGTCTGAATTGCTTTCTTTTTTATGACATCATAATCAGTCTGAGAAAATGAACGACACAACTCCTTCCCTATTAGTGAAGCCAAATATCTTGACTATGATACTGAGGTGGTTGCTCCATTAATCTTGTCGTTTATTTTGTTTTATAAGTAGACCAAAACAAATCTGAATTGGACTCATCCAGGCAGAAGATGCTCCAGTCAGGTCAGTTGTATTTGTGAAGACCAATATTGAAAATAAGTTTCCGGGAACTTCACAACAGAAGGAAACAGACACAAGCCCTTGAGGGGAAAGATAAAGCCATCAAAGCAGAATATTCTTAACACAAAACAGGACCAAACTGGTGTATTACAGCCTGAAACAGTGGCTTTTATGGACCTATTTGATTTTCTCTTATGAATACACTCCTCTAATGATATTATCCTCGAAGTGGTCAGATGATGATATGCAGCATACCTTTTTTTAGAGCGAGTTTTATAACTAAAACCGACAGCATGAGTACTTTTCACGCTGCTGCGGGAAAAGCACAAACAAAAACTATCTTTTCTCTGAAAAGATTTGTTAAGTCATGAGCCAAAGCTTTTACAATATGACATTTGATTCTTGTTCCTCCCTTTTGGGCTCTCACTTAAAATAAATGGATTGAATGTCTTTTGTTGTGCAAGTTGTCATAGAAACGCTGGCTGTGAGGCCTGAGTGAACCAGGAGCAACTACAAACGAGTGAGTCCTCGTCACCATGATTACAGGCACAACACTGATGCAGGAGTTTAGAGGTATGGAAGGGGAAGTTTAGCACTATATTGGTTATCCATTTGTGAAAAAGTCTGCCTCTGGTGTTTCACCTGAATCTACACTAGGTTACAGTGAATCTGCCTCTCAAATACAGATTCTTAAATGTGTCTCCTTTAATATTTGACTCAGAGCAAGTTCAAGTGGCTGAGAGTTAGATTTGAGTATCCCCCTAGATTAAACAACTCTGCATCAGCATACTAATACATTCCAGGACTACAAGTGTGAATGTGATTGAGAGAGGCATCGGTATAATAGCATTCATTAGTCATAACTTTCCCAAGCAGGGCACTGGCGAGTCTATATGCTAATATTCTTCAGAGGATGTAAATCTGTGAGCTTGCGGTGCCCATTGCAGCACTGTGGACCTTTCTGCATGAAATGAGCTGACTCTAACCTGACTAATGCTCCCACACATTGCACTGTAAACTGCATTGATTTTTTTGTCAGGTTTTTTCCAGCCTTCGTAGTCTTTGACTGAATGAAATGGCAGCTGGCCGGGGCACAGCTCACTGTGGAGAGATGAGACAGGGATTATTTACTGGTATGGTCAAGCAGAAAACTAAAACTGGAGGCTGCCAGGGTGGAAATAGCTTGTAAAGAGTTTCTCTCTACAAAACGGCAAATTACATCGAGAGAATTCGCTATTCTGATCAAATGAAATCTTTTTGCAGTTGGTTGTAATTATGTTTACCTCTGCTGCAAAAGGTTTCTTAGCGCCGTGGGTGTTAATGGGACTTTCTTGGCTTTGGTAGCCTACCTCAAGTGGTTGCTTCAAGACCTGCCATCAAACTTATCTTTATTTATTCACATTTAGGGGCCGTTCACATGACAACAGTCTTCAGGTGAAATGCAAAAATGTGTTTCGGCCCCTTGTTTACATGAGAACAGCGTTTTAGCCGACCTTAAATGTGAACCTCGGCCTCCGTAGTGCTTTTCTTTAAAACTGATTCACCGTTGCTGTGCAAGCCCGTGTTTCAGGTGACGCCACGCCCAGCTCTACAGGTGCGCATCAAACCTTCACTGTGCCATTCATGAAACAAACAACAACAACAACAATAGAAGACTACCATTTATTCTTGTGCTGCTGAATGTACCGACTGCCTTCCAACAAAATACTCCTGCACCATTTCTGCAATCAGCAATAGGAAGCATCAATAAGTGAAGCGCTCTGAAAAATAAGTGAAAATGAAATCAGTGCAATAAGCATATAAAAATGATCAGGTCTAATGAATGCCCTAAAGTCATGTTAAGTACAGGAATGATGAAACAGATGTTCAAAAGTTGTCATCAAAGGAATGAAAACCAGTAGAACTTTTACTAAACATTTAATATAATGGTAAAAATAGTGAAGCTAATAGCTGGTCTACATTACTTTACTTCTATCACTTACTTAAGCTAACAGGTGCTATTTAAAAACAGAACTAATCCAGTATTTTGTTGCACCCTGTTTTATAACAGACATATATGGTTCCCCAAAACTGATTCTTCCATGTAGGCAAACAGCTTTCCAGATGATTCTATCTGGGTGTTGATTATTTTATTGAAAGCAGAATTCAGGGGAAAAAGATGTATCATCAAGTTTTAATTAATAGTGGTGTGACACATAGGACATCGAGTTGTGGACTAAAAAGCTGCACTGTTGACCAAATGGTAACAATGGGTTCAGTGAGCAGATTGGTGCTTTATAATACCTATCAAGCCCAAAGCTATAAGTGAACCTTAGGAATGAGAGAAATGCATTTTTTAACGTTGATGTGAGTGGATTATTGACTTTGGTGGATAGCTGGGTTCTCAGAGTGCCTTTTTGAATTTTATTTGTATGTCATCATGGGTGAGATCAGCCTGCGGTTGCTGATCAATGATCTTTTGTTGATAGGCAAGCGGTAAGCAAAAGGTTCCCTGCTAATAGATTGAATCGATTCCCTCAGGAGTTGGGGAGTCCATCTAATGTATCTGGGGATGAATCCTAGCAGCCTAAGAGTCGGCCTGTTGCCCAAGTGTAAGGAGTGAGCTGTGGTGGGTTGACGACGAGCGTGTAATATATTACAGACATGAGGAAGAGCTCAGAGATTCGATCTTTGGTGAGTAGATTTGTAGCGCTCAGCCAATAGTGCTTCCCTCATCAATACTGCAGCTCGGCTGGATGGAGCTGATGGCGGGTGCTGAGAGCAGAGCATGTGAGCTGCATGTAGAGAGGAAAAGGGAGAAAAAACATAGAGAAAGGCATGCAGAAAGCCTGAGTGGTGGGGCAGAGATAAAGAATATGAGGGAGGTAAAGTGAGAGTGTGAGAGGAAGAATGTGTGAGCCAACCAACAGCATCAAGAAATCAAGCGGCGGGGAGAGAGAGTAAGGAGAGTGGACAGTGGAAATTAGAGGATGCCACAGGGCAGCTGAAGGCAGGAAACGAGGTGAAAACTGCTGTGTTGGACTCAGGGGAGAAGTATGTACATCTGTGAATGAATGCTAAGCAGCTGAACTCAGAAGCTGTGTTGAGTTTATTTATCCAGAGTCACGGGCATCAACTATGAAATGTGTCATTACAAGTCAAACCTGCAGGGCAACAATTTAGATGGTTTCCTTTAGCAGCCTGATTCAGGGCAGGGAGCGGGGAAAGTGACTTGTTTGTAGTTTTAAACTTTATTCCAAAGGCCACGAAAGAGCTGTCCACACCCTCCAATTGTCATGTCAAGCATAAAAGATGAAGCTGATTTAACGTCAGCCTGCAGCCTTGGATTTTGTAGTGGCAGCTGAGCAGAATTAATTACCTCGTCCACATTAAACACAGAAGTATTTTACATCTAGGGATGGGCAATATGGCAGAAAAAAAAATTATGCTTATTTTTGTGATTAAAAGACTGTGGCAGGGTGTTGTTTGACTCAGCACTCAATGTCAAAAATAAAACTACCTAAATGTTAGAGCGGTGATGTTGTAGTGTGATAAAAATGATTCATTTACAGTGTATCAAGTGATTTTTTTTTACAAAGTTCAAATAAACAAAACAAGGAAAATCAAAATCACCCAAGTTAGGGGAAAAAACACAATAATAGTAAATGTTTCCAGAAATAGTCAAAACTATGCATCTCTCTGTTACCTCCAGTGTAACTTCCCATCATGCATTCATTAAAAAACCTTACTTTAACCCCCAATGTTAAACAATGATACCTGTTGTTTCCTCAAATGTAATGTTCATATTAAAAATGAATCACAAAGCATAAAAATAAGCAGAAAACTATTTGTTTAATCCTTTAAAGAATAATTGTCTCATTGTATCTGTCAGTTTACCTGTTGTTGCTTGGCACCAGGTTTATAAAAGGTCCATCCATCTTTCCTAGTCTTTGAGAACTCAATAACTTGATTCTAGGCTGAACTAATTTGAATTGGGTGGTCAAAGGTCAAAGGTCAAAGGACTGTGCCCTTGCAGCTGTTCCACTCTTCTAGGTGGGGGCTGTGTTTAAAAATTCAGTGGAAGACATCATCTACAGTCAGCTTTGAGGAAACATCCTTTACTGCGAGAGAAATCTATTTCAAGTGTTACTTTTATCATATGCACATCATCCTCAATTATTGTTTGTGCTGGACAAGTTGCTTGTCCAACTTTAAACAACCCAAAACATAGAAAAAGAAGTCATGACAGTAAGTTCTTTATCTCCAAGCTCTGACTACAACACAAACTGTCAGCAGCATCGTCTGCAGCGGCCGGACCACTATCAGACCATTCAGAATAGGTTCCTCTTTTGTTCCAGTTTAATTTCACAGTTATTGCTCATTAGTGTTACCCTGTGAAAAGCTGTTGGACACTAAAGCATCTGATGCTAGTTACTCTTGAGATCACTGTTCTTATGACGTCAGTTCTTCTGTAATTTTGTCTAAAAAAAACAAAGCTGGGCAGTATGGGCATTAACTCATTCTTCAAACAGACAGTCTATTTGCCCCAAATGATCAATCATTGGAGTGAACTGAAATCTGATATCAGATGCTTCCTCTGCTGTAATAATTTCCTCCCGTGTGACCACACTGCCAGTATTACTGCTGGCTGCCTGTCTCATTGAATATATGGCTGTAGACAGTTACTTAATGTGTTTCTGTAGGAGTACAAAATTCATTCATAGCTTTGCAGGAATAGTAATAAGTTTGTAAGATGTGCTAGAGATGAGAAAATTGTAGTCATCTCTAAAGCCACTTATCAAACCTGCTTTAGCACTTAAATCTGGCATCATTGTATGAACTTCTCCTTCTGTAGTCTTTTATGGACTCAACGATTAGTTTTTCCACTAAATTTGCTTCTCCCTGAAAACCTAGATGTGGTCTCTGAGATGGAAAGCTGAAGCTTAAGGATTTTTCTTCCTGCTTTCCCAGGATGTTAGCAAAAGATATTGTAAGATCGTAGCAAATCTGCTAAGTCAATCGGCCTGAAAGAGGAGACAGAAGGAAGGTGAATTTCAAAAGAATGGATCCTGAGTCCAGAGGTCCAAAAAGGATTTGATTAACAAGGAGCAAGAAGCAAAGATTTGTTCTTTTTGTTCTCTGAAGTGTGGTCCAACTCAGGGCTTGCAGGCTGGTGGGTCATCATGGGAAGAGGCAGGGAAGGCATTAATAGGGCATGTAATTCTACGAGGACAGGAGCTTTTCACAGTCAGGGAGGCTGAAGCAGCCCAGTCACTCTACACTGCCACCTGCTGGAAAACTGTTCTGAGTCAGTCTTATTTACCTTTAGAAATAGTATTTACCAATAGAAACCTTCAGGATTATTAACTTTATTTAACATTGTCCTTTTTTATTTAATTATGTTTTGATATTTTTTAGATACATTTTCACCAGTTATCAGGCAGTTTTTATTTAACTAAGACCTGATATGACTTGGACAATATTTGTATGGATGCATCTCTTGGGTCTTGAGAAGTTAATTTATTTGTTGTATACAGTACACTTTATGGTGTAGTATATAAATATTTTCATAAAAACTAAAATGTATTGGGAGTGAGTGGAAAGATTTTGTTTTACTGCTTTTAGCTTTAACACCCTGTTGCTGGCTCATTGCTGGGAATACAGAGTTTCTATAAAACTGAAATAATTGAATCATTTTTCTCTCACTTCCCTGAATCTTAATTTTTCAACTTTTATGAAGATGTGCATTGATGAAATCACCTGACCAAAAAAGAGATTTTTAGAAACCAGTAAAGGAGTACAGAGCGTATCAGTGGATAATCTCCTGCTGCTCATTTACGCCTACCCTCGTCTCTCTTTCCATATATATTTTACATCGTTTGCAGCACTTAGAGGTTAAAAACTTTCAAAAAAACTTGAAAATATTCTCCTCTCATAGTGCTTAATAGCTTTTGTGCTGATTAAAACACACTATTGACTTATAGTAATCAACCCTATAAAAATAATAAAGTCTTAAACAAAGACAGTGCCCTGCTGAAAATGTAGATTCATTATCAATACAATAATTGCAACAGGATAATGAGGCACCAAAATCCATCTCATGTTGTCAGCGTGGTTTGATGTATGATACGTCTTGACGTTCTGGCAGTTTACTTATAATTATTGATAATATGAGTCCTATGTTGCCTCTCCTCCTGATTGTATTATTAATTGCTCTTGTTGTGTCATCACAGCTTCTCAAGTTCCCATCCCAGATATTTTTTTGTTTCCTTGTCTCAAAGAACACTAACTCCATTCTAGAGAGAGTATGTGTGTGTACATTCCACGTGTATACTGTATGTTTCCTTCACAGTCCATGTTTCTGCTCCACTTCATCGTTACCTGCTAATGCTTTTGTAAACACTAACTAATACTCAGACAACACTGAGCGCTCTGGTGCTCTCATACAGCCCTGTTCCCATGCCTATTCTTGTGAGCTCTACAAGCATCAGTGACTTAGATGTTTTCAGTGATGTAGTTATAAATAAAAAGGTGAGTAAACATCCAGCTGGTCAAATGTACTCAACCAAACACTGAATTATGTATTTAGCAAACTCAAGAATACTAATTTTAAAAAACACACACACAAAACTTCTCAGCACTCAACTCTGATTAACACAGCTCAAACTTTAGAGACAAAACATTTTTTTTAAGTTACAGATGGGCTCAAATAAACATATGTATTTGAAATGAACAAGAATATATAAAGATTTGGGCTATTCAGTATTTATTTTCAGTCATGATCATTGACTAACATCTAGTTAGAAATATGAAAGAAGGAGTTCCAGTTGGGTTGCTGTTTTGGTTTTAGTTTTAAGGTTTTCTTGTAGCTATACCAAGCAGAATAACACTCTGTTACCTGGGGACATTATTTTGTAACCTATAGTTACAATCTCCCATTTCTTACTCTATACTTCGAGTGATTGCTAAAGCTAACAAATAATGCAGCTGGATTTTGATAAGCTATGCACCCCTTGTTATGGTGCATTTATAGGTAAAATTACATGGAGACTTTGCATAGTTTTTGACAAGCTCTTTTAGTATTGTATTCTGGGTAAACGGCACAATTGCTGATTCGATGTTTTGGCTGAAACTGGCCTGGAAAAATTGTAATACATTACCTAACTCTATTTCTGATTTCATAAATTGGTCACCTGTGTATTTTTTTTCTTAATAAAATGGTTTTATAATCATAAAGAAATGTGTCCCTTTTTTCCAGTCTGCAGCTTTCCCTGACTACATTTTTGGTGTGATTGCTGCTCAGCCCAACTTAGTATAAACATGTGCTCTGCAATCTGACATTCAACCACTGATTTTGAGCTATTTTGGGCGAGTTCAGTCCCATTACAGCATTTTATACAAACAAAGCACATTATAATATTCATTATGTTGACGTAATGCTCACTGGTGGTGACCATGGACTGCTGTCTCTTCTCTGATCACAGAGCACTGGGCACATTGGAAACACAGGCCACTCATTGTTGTCGCCCCCTCAGCTTGTGGCAGACGCTCTTTGTTTTGCTACGTGAAGAAAACCTCAAAACAGTTTGAATTTTTTTTTTGTTTGACCTCCAAAAGTGCTGCTTTAATCTCATCACTGGTGACTTGTGTCCCACCATGAATATGAAGTGAAAAGTGCATTTGTGTCATTATGTATGTAGGGAGTGTAGTTCTTATTCTGTCCAACAGAGGATATCCATGTCTCAGATTTTATGCATAGTATGAAAGGATTCATTGTTGGTGACAGAAGTCACTGGATCTTCAGCTTGACTTCCCATTTACCTTAAACAAAAACCTTTTTTGAAACATTGAGCTCCTTCTGATCAGGGGGTTTACAAATTGACTTGATTCAAGCAACAATATTCATTCTAGTGTTAATGTTTCTAAATTCACAGACTTTTATATCTTGTTTCATCACTTTGTGAGTTCTGACTCATGAAAATAAATGGTGCTCTAATAAAGTGCTTGGTTGTGAAGCAGGCTGTTCTGTTTCCCTCTGGTCAAAGGTCAAAGGATCAATCATAGCAAAAGCCACATTTGATGTGTGAATACATGGAAATTGAATTGCCTGTCATAACTCAAAGACAACACTGATTAATTTGCACCTGTACTGTAATTTTGAGTCCTTTATTTTAGCTTTTTAAATATTTTATGGACTCATAAAAATCAATATTGCCATGCATACATACATGCATAATAAGTGTTGCACTTATTGATCTTTGAATTTTAATTACAGCCATTTAATGTTGATATTAAAGCAACACTGCTGAATGAGCTCTGTATTGAGACCACTTTACAAACAACATTTAAGAGCTTAGCAGTGACTTAAGAGACTTTTCAGAATACAGTTGGTCAAGAAACTGAGGAAATAGTTTTCACTTGTAACATGTTGTAGTTTTTATTATTAATTCCTTTGTGAAAATAATAAAATTAACAATAGAAACAATCAAAGCCTGGTTTAGAAAACATGTTTGTTTTTTGTAGCTTATTTCCTTGTTAGTTCAAACCATGTGAAGGCTCAGCTGGAGGTGTTTGCCAAGAGGCTTAAGGCTCACCTCTTTGCCTATTTGTAGGCTGACTGAAAGTTAGGTTGAGTCAGTGTTTCATTAGCACACAACAGGCTTGTGAAAACTCCTACAAAGCATTGCAACTGAAATAAAAGAAAAGAAAAAGCCACAAAATTGTCTCTGATTGTTTAAAACTCAGATCATGTACAGATAAATCGAGCTTGCATGGTTATGATGGAATAAAAAGGAAGTCAGCATTTCTACATCTGAGATAATTTCTGATTTGCAGTGGCAGCAAAAGCATTAGAAGTTGAGTTTTATGTTAAACAGTGCAGCTTTAATCTTCACAAGAAAGAAACAAACGGGCCGTGACGTAAGGAGTTTTTCCATTTATGTTTCTTGGAACCAAGAAATAAAGAAAACTAAGGAGAAAAATAACCTCCATATTTTTACCCTACATTTGACTCTATTCTTTAGGCCAGATTTTCATGGGTTTTGATTGGCTTGCGATTTATCATTTTGTTTTGAGTATTGGCTAACATCTCTAAAACTTATAAGTTTGCCATCATGTCATGTGCTTGTTTTAGTCTCTGCTGTTGTGCAGGAAGAGTGTTGGGCACAGGACATGTTTTTTTGTCTCTGTTGGTTGCTAAGTGTTGCTGAAGCTGAAGCCTATGTGTGATGAAATCAAGTCAAACGTTTGCCTGGTGAAGCAGCTGAGGTCAGAGTGCAGGAAGAGAGGGCAGAGGTCATATATGCATCGGTTACATATACACCACTTAGTTAATAAGCTATCACTCACTGTCACAAACACACACACATAGGGGCACTACTGAATCATAATCTATCTGTTTTTGAGGTATTCTTTCACTTTGTGTCTCTGCAAATTGTGTCCCTTTTCTCTTTTTTTCTCACTCCTAATTCACGACACACGCTTCCTGCAGCTTGCTAAGTGCACACATTAACACTTAGCATTCTCGAGTGCATTCTCAGGGGTAATGAGGCACTGAAAGTGCAAGCTGCTTACCTGTGTGTATGTCCAAATGAATTATGAGCACTCAACACTGGCCAGTTACTGTACACATACTCTCTGTCTCTCTGTCTCTGTCTCTGTCTGTCTGTCTCTCTCTCTCTCCCTTCTACCATGTTAAATTCCTTTTTTAACATATAGAATTCTTGTGGCATGAGTAAGAGTAATATGATTTATGAAGCCCACAACAGTTATTCACTCTTGCAAGTTTAATTGAGCCAATGTTTGCATAACAGTTGTAGACATTAAATTTAACTGCCCCTTGAACTGATTTTTGAATGTGTGAAACTAAATATTCGACCTGCCCTCAGGTTGTTTTCTTGATAATTTTCACCAAATTTCAGTATTTTGAAGCCTTGTGCCTAATAATTGCTGTTATGACGTTTATCCATCCTTGCAGAGCAGAAAGCAGAGGCTTGAAATGCTCCCCCTACCATTTACCAAGGCTGAATGATTTGCAAAATTAATCTAATAGGGATTATTTTTCCTATATTGCAACTGCAATTTATTGTGTGACTATTTTTAGGTTCTACATCTTAAGTGTTGATATCAATTGCTATACTGAAGAGGATGAATTTTTTTTAGTATTTTCATTTTGTATAAAAACAACACAGAAACAAGAGAGAAAAGTAGGATATTTGAAAAACAAAATAGATAAATAAAAAAGAAACTGTTTGTATAAACTGGTACATCTAAAAAATTAGAATATCCTGAAAAAGTTAAATATTTTTGTTCACTCATTGCAGAAAGTGAAACCCAGATAATGTATAGACCTATTATACAAAAAGTTAATTATATCAAGCCTATATTTCTTGAACTGTTGATGCTTGTGGCTTACAGATAATGAAACCCCAAAGTGTCTCAAAAAATTAAAATTTTGCAAAGGGTCAATAAAAAAGGATATTCTCGACAGAAATGTCAGGCCTCTGAAAAGTTTTGCCCCTTTCTAGTCATTTTCCAAGTTTTCTCTTTGCATATTTTTGCTGCTTTTTGATCATTTTTGCCACCTTCAATTTATTTGTTTTGCTACTATTTTTTGCCATTTTGCAACTCTTCTCCATCTAGATTGTTTCTCTTGTACACGTAGCTTTCAGTAATTTTGGCTTTTTGGTTGAGCAGAGTTGAGTAATGCTGGTGTCAAGCATAAAACATCTACTGCAAAAAATTGTATCTGGTATTCTAGCACATTTAAGGTTACAGAAATGTTGCACTGTCTGCAATTAGAATATTGCAGGAGGCCATATAACAATTTAATCTAATTTGCAATTAATTTCCGAGCCCTACGAACTACATTTGTACATTTCTCCTGACCTTTGCATTTTAAGAACATAATGCACTTGACTCCCGCAGCACAACCCTTGTACTGCGAGCAGATTTCCAAGGGCTACGTTAAAGGCTTCTGAGTCATTAACAAATGCTCACCATATGGAAGTCTACAGGAAAGAAACAGAGCTGCTGTAAGGCAGACCTGAGGCTATCAGTATGTCAATCAATCTGGACACAGTGCTGAAGACTTCAAGTAAGCCACTTTATCTGAATGTAATTGACTGCGCTTCTGTGTCTTGCCACTTGAGGGCAGTGTTTTCTGTGCAGACTGCCGACACAAAGAGCACAGTCACTTTTGAAGGAGCAGCATCTTCTCAGTCTGTCTGTCACACTGTGATTTCGCTCTGTGACTCCACTTGTGTGTTTCAGTGTACTATATGTCCAGAAGCATTTCACAGTGGGACATGTGTGTGTGTGTGCAAATGTGTGTGTTTGCAGTCTTCAAACCCCCTCTCTCTCCCGAGCATCCACTAGGCAGTGAGAAGTAGGCCGCTTAAAGATAGCTACCGGCAGCCTCAATACCAGCTCCCAAAATATATCTGCTCATGAGAGTCATCCTCTCCTCTCCCTCCCCCTCTTTCTTATTCTTCTTTTGCTCCTTCTGCTGCTGAAAATGGAACAAGAATCGGTCTTTGAATTTAGAAATTGACAGCCTCTGTGAAAATCCATGGATACGGATGTGTGTGCGTGCCAGTGCATGTTTTTTCACGTGAATGAGCTTTTTCATTTTGGGGGGATGGGGGATGGTCTCACTTGGCAGTTAAGGTGACGTCAGGATTATTCTACAGCATCCATCAAATTCAGGGGGTGTCATTTGAAGATTTGACACCCATGCCGTACCCTTTTGCTGTGAGATGCATTTTTTAAAGGTTTTAATTGTTACTTAATCTGTGGTTTGGGTCCTAAATTCATTCATACCAATGCAAACTAATAAGAATAAAAATTGAAGGTTGAAGCCCTGAGAGTAACATCCTTGAAGGTCCCTAAATTATTTCTATCTCATATGCTTAAAACTGGCAAACTTATTTTTTTTCAGATAATTTGACAATAACAGAGACCTAGCAAAATCACAAGGTGACAGAAGTAAATAAGAAAAACTAAAATAACATTGAGCAGTACACAAAATTAATGGTTTGAGTTTCTCCTGAAGAGGCATAAACTAATATGTTGACATATAAGGTTGGCTTTTGTATCTCATCTATAGCTGTTACTTGGCTCACCTTAAGACATATTAGCTTGGATCAGAAAAACAGTGATCACTCAATAGTTTACAATAATGAATCATGGCAATCTTATACTGAACATGCACTTTTGTACACCTACAGACGCAGGATATGTAGCAACCTTTAACAAGAGAAATCAAATGCTAGTGGTGCATCTGATGGTACGTATGGCAACACCGTTTAAAACAGTAACTGCATTCATTTGTCATCCCTCTGATTATACCTATTTCTTTAGTGTAAATACCAGAGCGTGAGTAAATTGTTCTCCATGTATCATGTGTTACAGATAAACTGGTGCGTTATGGGAGACCTTTTCCCTTTAAACATCCCGTCTCTAGGCCCCCTCCCCCCCCCTCTCCTGTGACCCCAAATAAAAAGAATGGAAAATAAAAGGACATAAAGTCCAGTGCCCCCTCTCACATTAGCTCAATATTTCCCTCACTGTCTGGATGTGCAGAGACTCAGTGTGTGCTTTACCCCCCATTGGCCCACATCCACAGAGAATGAGGACAATAGTTTGGCTCTGAGACATGTGTGGCTAATGTAGTCCTTTTATGTGGGAAAGTGGAACTGTATGGAAATAAGAGAGAATGAGAATCCTTGTGCTCCTGTTTCTCTCTTTGTGTTTGCATCTGATAGTACATATGGCAACACTGTTGATATGTACATTATACTGAAATTTGACTCGCAGGAGATAAGGCAAAAAGAACAGCTTCATTCCACCTATCCATCCATCCATCCATCCATCTATAATATACAGCCAGTAAAATGAGCTGTTTGATGGCATAAAGGCTGAACAATATATTGTTTTAGTATCATCAACAATAGAGATGCACCAGTACTTCTTTTTATCAAACAAAGTCCAAGTACTTACATTTGAGCACTCACAGATACAGAATACTGATCCTAATACTTTATAACATAACTGCAGTGCTGATGTGACTTTAAAAATATCTCTTATTTGCTCACTCTATCATTTAACAAATAAAATGAAGACCATTCAAAATTAACATTTAAATGGTCAACTGTCCTCTACCTTGGTGCCAATGACAAGCCAGTATTCGGTGTACTTGAATACAAGTACTTTAGTGTGGTATCAGCCCGATACGAGTATTGGTGTCAAGGCATCCCTAGTCATTCGAATGTGCATGCACAATATTCATATCACAAGGGATTTGCGGTATGTTTTAGCCCCCCCCCCCCCCCCCCCCCCCCCCCCCCCCAATGAACTTTCTGTAGCCTGTCTATGCCCAACATAGCTAATAGAGCTAAGCATCCATTTATGCATTTTGCCACATTACACGCAACAACTTGCACAGTTAGAGCACTTTCTCTGTGCTTTGTTATCTGACCTGTTATTATCAGGGTCAGGCAGAGTGATGTGCAGTGTGAGTGGTTGAGTGACTGATAGAGTAAGGGAGAATTCAGCTGAACGAAGTGAAAAAGTAAACTTTAAAAAGTATCCCAATATATATCACAATACATCGCAAGAAACAAAAATACCACAATATACATCCATATTCCAATTCCTCATCCCCCATCATTGTTGTCTACCTGCTGTAGTAAGAGGTTAATCAGTAGACTTTATTTAAAAAAAAAGGTCTTGAAATTTGATGCTTTAAGTCTGAAGTTGCAGATACTGTAAATACTTACTGTATCTTTTCCTCCTCTTACCTCTCTGGCTGACTTCACTTCCACTCTAACCTAAGGATGCCCTCTTTCACCCCCTGCTGAGCATTTTCACACATACATTCATGTAGATGCACAGGCATACATCCGCATAGGCACACGCCATTATTGAGGTCAGATTGAGCGATGGAGACAGACCCCCATCGTGGCACACCCTCTGGCTACCTCTCTGTGAGCTGCTCACTCACGTAGAAGCAGACCCATCTGCTTAGAGAGATGGTGAGAAAATAGAGACGGACAGGGATGGAAGCTGAAACAGACGAGATGCATATATACACGCAAGAGATTCAGAGAAGAGAGCAGTGGGAATGGGGGGCTTTGAGAAAAGGAGGGAGGATGTTAAATAGGAGGAAAAGAGAGGGGGAGAGAGGGTAAGGCAGATCTGTGCGGCGTTGCCCTGAGATACAGGATGTCGTAATAAGGCAATTCGGAGAGAGAGAGAGAGAGGAGGAGGAGAGAGGGAAAGAGAGGAGGAGAGACAGACAGACTCATTCAGGGGGGAAGAAGGGGGAGGAGTGTGCACCTCAAGGAGAGAGGCATCAATTTTCCTGATGCTGCGACAAGCCGACACCCCTCTGCCTGTGTGAAGAATGGTACGTTCCAGCTCGCTCTGGGCTCTGTTGTTGTGCAGAGCTGCAGAAGGCCTGGTAGAGCCAGCTAGACAGAGAGAGGAGGAAGGGAGGGATATAGAGACAAGAAGCAGACACACACTGTGGAACCAGAGCCTGTGTATTTGTTTCATCACCCGGTTCAACCAGAGAGGAAGGATACAGAGAGGAGGAAGAGGAAGACAAAAGAAGGAGAGCTTCAGTGAAAGCAGGGACAGTGAAAGAGAGGCAAGGTGAAAGAGGAGAAGGAAGGAAGGAAGGAAGGAAAGGGAGGGTGGAAGGAGGCTGGGGCATGAGGAGGGGCGCCTGACTGACATTGCTGCTCTTGCTATCAGACAGAGGCAGACCAACACGCACATCCAGCCAGATTGTGCACTGCACAGTCGCTGCTCTTTTTTCTATCCTTTGCGGAGCCTTGTCCTCCATCCTTTCTTCTCCTCTGAGTGAGAGGACAAGAGAGACAGAGAGGAGGCAGAGGAGAAAGGGAAAAGGACGAGGAGGAGGAGGTGGAGGAGAAGAAGAAGGAGGAGGAGGAGGGTAGGCAGTAACCCTCTCCTTCACCCAGGACACATAGCAGAGAGAGAGATAGGGAGAGAAAAGCCAAAGAAACAGAGAGAAAGCAGCATTTTGTTCTATTTCGCTGTCTCCTGAGGTCCCTCGGCCAGCGAGCGGCTAACAGGCACCGCTCATGTCCGTGAACTCAGAGAAATCCTCGTCCCCTGAAAGGTAATACCTTCTTCTCTATCTTTTCATCCCATATGTCCAAAACCTATGCATGACTGAATGCCCTTCTTCCTCCCTCTCTTTTGGTATTCTTCTTATCTGTACCCACCAACCCCCTCAGCACCTCCATGTTCTGTGCCCTCTTTCTGTTTCTCTTTCTGTCTGGGGTTACTGAGCTGGTTTCTTCTATTGTCTGGGTCACAGTAATCTGACTGTAGCAAGGAGAAAGAAGAAATTGCATCCTTTTATTTGTCGTGAGGTGCAAAAGAACAGAACATGATGTCTTGGAGGATACACACAAAGCACAGAACATGCTTAAACCTCATTAAAGAATTTTTTCCCTCTCCTTCGAACCACCACCGCCGCCACTGCTGCTGCTGCTGCCGTTGTTGCCTTTGGAGGCTGCAACATCTCCTATGACAACAATAACACATTCATACACACCAATACACACAGACACACACACACTGTCTCTTCTAGGGTGCTGGAGCACAAAGCTTACACAGCAAGAGTGTCAACACACGTCAACATTAGCAGCACCACCAACAGCAGCAGCAGCAGCAGCAGTGCATCTCAGAAGTGATGCAAGGCAACAGCTCGCCACATGACGCACCTCAGTGCATAGCATTACTGAAAAATGGCACCTCTGAATGTCTCACAACTCTTAACCCAAGCTCATTGGTGGCTTCGTTCTGACCAGCTAAGGGAACCTCAATGATATGAACCACTTAGTGATGGCGTTAAGCATAATAAGCAAAGTCATAAGGTGTTATCAGTCACATGGCTAGCTGTAGCTAATTGAAGCATGTAGACAAAGACACACACACACATGCACATGCTAGCATCATTCCAAAATGTCTTGACGGGATTTGTATAGCCATGTAGCTAGGCTAGCCATAACTCTGATGCATCTTGGCCTTACTTACTCAGTGGAGATTAATGACCTCTTTAATCATTTGTAGCTATTTATGCTTAATAAGACCCCCCTCATTTAGCTTTACAACATCAAAGTGAGCTCTTTTTCTTACAGAGTTGCTTTGATGTCCCTGATTTGGAAAATCTCTGTTGTTGTACTATTCTAAGTGACTTCGCACGTAACTTGGCCAATTAAAAAGGGGTTGTGTTTTCATTTTCTTAAAATAACAAGGGAACAAAGACTGTTGTAATTTCCATTTTCGTTCAAAGCAAAGAATCAAGACGTCAAAGCCTCGTTGCTGTGTGTCCAAACTGCTTCCCAGCACACATTCCTCTTTCTGTGTGCAAATGTGGAAAGAGCTCGATTTGACGGGTGCTGGAGGGTGAGGAGCAGGCAGACTGGATGACTCAGGTAGCCACTGATGCTGTGCCAAGTACGATCAGGCAGAGCCGCTGCCATCCACACAAGATAGCGCCAGGCCCCAGACTGGCACACTCGAAACGCAGCGCAGTGGGCAACACAGATAGGCAGAAGTAAATGGGCACTAACAATATCAGGCGTTATTACATGGACAGTTGGGCACAGAGGACAGCAGTGTAACATTAGCAGATTGGGATGGAAATGAAGTGGGGTTTAATTTCCAAGGAGGCAGAAACAAATACGACTCCTGATCTTGCTATACTTTAGCATCCAGACAAAGGCAGTAAGCATCTTCATAAACACACTAATAAATGGCATCATCCCACTGCTCTGGTGTGCTGGAGTTTGAGCATTTCATCACTTGGCTAGTTTTCCTCCATCTCTCTTGTTGGGTCACAGTTGTCTGACTGTAATTAAGACTAATGCAGCAGCTCCTTGTTGCATGACAGGTGGAAACAAAGAGCTACACTCATACACACAATGCTGCCCACTCGAACGGCTGAAACATCTCATGTGACATCAGCAACAATGCCTGCAACTGCCTTTTGGTTCCCATCTCAGGTCAACTGAAATATCTAAACAGAATTGTTTGTATAAGTAGTCAGGAGATTATTTCTCATAACCTCTCTTAATCCACTCATAAATGCCTAATAATGCTATCAGGGCGAGATTAGTTGATAATACCCAAACGCTTAGAGCTTGATCTGGGGAGCCACAAGCTGGAAAGGACACAGAGAATCAGAGGAGAGTATGAGACTTGCATGGACAGCTGGGTTGCTAATTCTTGCTTGATGCATTTTGCTTGTATGGAAAAAGATGTCCACCGATGATGTGCATAAACTGGAATTTCATGAAAGAGAGAGCAAGATACAAAGCACGGTGCTGTATTCCATTGCTACAGTAAATCAAAACCTCTTGAAGTAGGGGTGGGGGAATATCCTTTATGTATTGCAAGTTGTTGCACGTGAGATGTATGAAAAATCTCTATCACGAGTATCAAGCATAAATTATCAGGCAAATGTTTTTAGATGAGTGTATGCAATCCTCTCCATAGTTTGGCTGGTGCTCCTCTCACTCCTCGTCCCATCCAGAAAACACTCCTGCTCATGTGTGCTTTTGTTTTAGGAGAGGAGGGGGAAAAAATCGCTTACATATTTTGTCAGTAGTGGATTGTGGGTTTTTGGGTTTGTTTTCTAAAATGTAATTGCTTATTTTGGTTTGCTTTGCTGCCTGTATGATCTTCGCCTCATTCTCTCCCAGCTCTCTACAACGAGAAATCAACACAACAACAGGAACTTAAGCTTCAGTTTTGTTTTTAGATGAGTTTTGTTTAGCGTTGACAGCTGAATACCAAAATACTGCAAGCTGTAATGAAATCAGGAAACAAATAAGGTTCTGCAGCGTCACCACAACGGTATACAAGCATCTAAGGATACACCAAAAAGAACTGAAATCATGTGGCTGCATAAAGTTTGGTTTTAAATAAAAGGTTTGATAATTTCCCCCTTTTGCTGCAAATTTTAGAAATCCAACTGAAAGGTCTACTTTGATCATTAAAGTGGTGTCATTTTATGCATCAAAGGGTTGAATTTAACAGTTGAATATACAGATATATATTCTGTATTGCAATACTGCCAAAAATTATTGCACAGCCCTATCTTGAAGCATTGATTCTATTCCATGATTATTTCTTGTGCAAGTTGTGTTTGTCAAATAAAGACATTTTTTCTCAAACATATAATTTGAAAAATAGTAGTTTTTCATAAAATGGTTACAATGATGAGTTGCATCTTTAATACCACCAAGTCAGATTTAATTCACCTGGAAAGCAGTGTGACCTAATTTGGATTCCAGACCAATCCTTTAGCTTTTTTTAGTATCTTATTTGTGCAAGGAGCCTGTGCTAGTCAATTCTTCTGTCTACAGCACCATCTGGACCCCAGGCACCATGTGCACACTCACACAGGCTGTGGTGATTCATTTGGGCTGTACAGTAGCATGTTTGTCAACAGCAAGGCATAATGACTTGGATAATTCATGTGCTAAACTAAAAGGATGGATGGATTTTGGCCTGAAAGGACCACGAGGCAGCACTGTGACAAATTCCTCTCAGAGCACTTGAGTTAGGAAGACGACCCAGTTGTGTAATTTGGCACTCCAGGCATGGCTGAGATGGAGATGGATTCTGGGGAGTGAGTGTGTAAGAATATGTAAGTGTTTTGACAATAGCGACAGCTTTAATTTTCTCGCGGTGTGATGGCTCGCCAGTTTAGGTCATGATCGACGCCGTTTGGTTGAAGGCTTGCTTGTTCTTTTGAAGAGACGTTCTTGAAGGATTAAAGGAGAGTTCAACAAATAAACACTCAGGTCAAGAGTGTTGTGGGTTTGTTGAAAAGCTTCCTCAGCTCTTGTTGCCAGCTAGAGACAGGATGACTGAGAGGTTATTGTTGGGTAAACTTCACCCTTTTTGGAGCTGTTTAAAAATTTGGTGCTCTGTTAAATAAGTGAGCACAAGCTCCTGACAGTGTCATGTCCACTTCAGAGTGTCCATGGATTAGAAAAAAGAAGACAGGTACATTTGTTGCCTTAAATAAGCATTATAATCTATAGGCACGATCTTGCTGTGTGAACGGTTGTGTTTCAATCGCCGTGTTTCTGCGCCTTGTAAGTGTGACTGGATGATGCATGATTTTTACTGTGATTACTAAAGATGTCAATCTTTGCAGAGGCGGTGGAGGGGTGAAGAGAAAAAAAAAGAGAAGAAAAAAAGGCAGGTGTTGGGAAGTGCGAGACAGACTCTGAAACATGAAGTATAGCATCACAAACTAGAGACAGCTTGAAAAGTTGCCTTTCATCATCCTTTGTTGATAAAGGATCTCTGATGTGAAAGAAGCACAGACATGCAAACACTCAAAACTCAATTTTTTTAACATTTCTTTAAATTTCTGTCTCACTCCTTCCTCCCTATTTGAAATTAGTTAAACTATATCTTCAGACCTTTATTTTCCTGACTTTTGACTAACAGATAACTAAAACAGATAAATATTTTCAAGCATTTTGACAAAAGTTATTTTTTTGATGGATTTTCAGATTCTTAATCCATGGCATTTTACATTTCTCTATGAAATTGCATTGAGAGATTGAAATTGCTTGCTGTGTCTGGCAATGTAAAGTTTGATGCTTTGGTTTGCCACGTTTGAAGGCGAATTAATTTTTAGGGTGCACAGAAAACTAAATGAAAGATTTAACACAAGACGACAGGCAGTTGTGGAATTTTTTAAAAAAAGGTAATGATGCTAATCCTAGTTGAAAGATAATTACATTTTTTTGTGCTGCAGCTTTAATTTCTTCTCATAGTTTTTATATCAGCCAGTAAATATCGGCAATCTGGGATCAAGAGACGGATTTCTTTTGCTTATGTCTGTCTTTCTTTCTTTCTATAAAGACAGAAGGAGATTAAGCGTAACCAAAAGATAAAAGCCAACAGAAACAGAGAGAAGTACTAGGCAGAAAGAGAGTTGGTGTGTGTGTCAGGCCCAAGCTGCAGCACATCGAATCTACAGTAGCTCTGCAAGACTGAGCCATGGCAGCTTTCCCACTCACACACACTGTGTGTGCATTTGTAGCCGGAACTGGCCTATATGCCCTCCACCATCTTCTCTGGTCGGGCCCACATCACTCCAGACACACACAAACACACACACACAGACATGAGCAACCCCAGCCATGCAGGGACATGACAAAAGCTAATGAAGCATGGTAGGAATCTAGCTAGCTAACTAGCTGACCTGCCCTGCCTGTCTGGCTTTCTGGCCTCCATTATCCCCACAAGCCCCCCCTCCCTATGGATGGAAAGAAACAGATGATTGCCTCCACTCTCTCTCCTGCCAGCTTTTTTTAAATCTGGTTTTTATTCTCAGCGTTGGGAAGATGGAAAAGGAATGCATGTAGCCATCTTTGTTCCCCTGGAGTGTTTCAATGGTAAATATGAGTGGATAAGGGTTTGTGTATGGTCAAAACCACAGCAAAAAAGGTCAACCTGTCTATATAGCACACATACCCACTCCTTACCCTTAGAAAACCTCCAGGAGTTTCAGTCCTGCTCTGTGTCATCATGAGTGGTTAATCAGTAATAAGAATCACCGAGTCAAACCTGCAGCTGAGTGGAACAAGACACCTCACGAGTCGTGTCTCTAACCAAATTGCCATAGTGACACCAACAAGAAACTGGTCATGTGATCTTGACCCAGGTACCTGATCTGCTTTAAGTGAGATAGATAGCGGAGTTTTGGTTTCAGCGAGTGCAAGGTCAAAGGTCATGCTTTAGTATCGCCTGGAGTTCAGACATGAGGAGAAATGGTAAACTTTACTGTTGGTGGATTGTGGCCTGAGACTTATACATGAAGATACAAGGGCATTAAAGAAGTGGCTTTGTTTTTTCTGTCTTTCTTCCTTTCTTTTCGCTCTGAATAGTTTTGGACTTTTATGCCATTACACAGAGGGACAGAACAGTAGAAAAAGGAAAAAACTGTATAAAAATGTGTGGGGAACGACATGCAGCAAAGGTCCAAAGGTTAGAGTTGAACTCAGGCTGCCAGAACCAAGAACAATAGCCACAATACATTACATGGAACGCACCATTCAACCACTCAGCTACAATGAGATCATCTTCATATCTGTGTGTCTGAAACTGCAGACTATCATGTGACTCACATGTCACGAGTGTGCGCTATCTCATGAATTCAAAGTATACAATCTTGTTAAAAAGAGCAATATCTGAATGTAAGGCAAATTAGCCCAAATTCCGTGATCTGAAACAGGCTTTTTAGCTGGATTTAACATCTGAGAGATTCATTGTGACCCTTTGAACTACAGCGTGGTGAAAATTGTTGACCAGCAAAGAGCAAACTCATTTAAAGGGTGACTCAGCAAAATTTAGAATGAAATATTTAATGGTTTATTATGTAATAAAATTACATAGATTAGATAAATAGACTAGAAATTGATTGACTAAAGAAAACTTTGTCACAATGCACCTTTAGCCTCATTTCCACCAGGCAGTCTGGTACGGATCAGTACAGTTTTGTACGGGTCAGATCGGTAAAGCCTGATCCTTTGCGCGTTTCCACAGCCAACTGTACCCTGCTTGATGGGCCGGATGTCGAGAGCCGCATCAGCTACAGAACAGCGTGACGTCACTGCAGCGCTACACAGTGTACCCCGCAAATAAACGCAACGAAGAAGAAATTAACAACATTGTAAACAAAGAGCAAGATGGAGGACTTCCAGCAACTCTCCTACTTTGCATGTGGCTCTTTATTCCATAACGCAATCAAGCTTTGTTTCAGGAAAGGCTGCGTGCGGGGTTGTGTGTCATTCTTTTTACCGCTGTCACACGGGAAGTTACCGATCTTTTGACCAATCAATGTACTGCAGTGATTATAGCCCCACCCCTTGGACCAGTTTGGTGTCGCATGGCACCCCAACGGAAAGGTACTGAAAAGCGGTACGGGTCCCTTATTTGGGGTAAAAAAAAGCTCCTATGTGTAATGAAATGTACACACATCTGATTTATACTTAAGTGTTAAATATTAACATCTAAATCCATTGGTATGTCCCAATCCAATATTGGATACTGGATATCTGAATATCTGATTTTATCTGGCAGAATTTATGATTTCTTGGCCTTTTTTCAGAGAATAAGAACGGTAACAAAAACTTTTCTTTCACTCATGGTTAGTGGTTGGTTGAAATGATTTATGAACCAACAACTGTATTCACTCTTTTTAAATCATAACGACAACAGAAACTACTAAAATGAAACAACAAAAAAACAGCCATTAGCCATTACCAGGACATTTTTTACAGAAATATAAGCACCACAAAGGAAATCACATGATGAGACTCCTACGAAGCTATATGTATATCATGCCTACAGTCAAAAAGGAAAACTTGCGTACTCTTGCTACTTTTCTGTGTCCGTTGCACAGAGTGGTTTGTTGGAATAACAGTCTGTAAGGAAACTGCTGAAGTTGAACTCTTATAGCTTCTGTTGTGGCTATTTTTCCATTGTGTTGTGGTGTTTGCATTGGTGTTATTCCATTTACATCTGTGTTGTGGCTTTTGCAAATAGACTGATTTGATATTGGATAGTTTGGCTTTCTATGAAGTGTTTGCTATGGATAATATAATAACATACTTTCTTACTCTGTGAATCTCATTAGACTCAAAGATATATAACTGCTTCAGGCTTAAGTTTTACACAACTCACCACAAAATTCTGTGACTCAAACAAAAGTGAAAAGCCAAGTGATGAGTCTTTGGTTCAGACCATGATGTTATGTGGCTTTGTGTCCAGTACTCTCAGTCCCCGTTCATTTAGTTTGTTTACATGTACAGCATTCCAGTCTTTTGTCCACTGCTGAAATCACGTCAAATCGCTGTCTCACTACCCTCTCTGTCTTTCTAACTTTTTAGTCTCTCACTCTCAGTAATTTGTCGTTCTCACTTACCTTCTGATCTCTTCTTCTTCCTCATGTGTCTTCTTCTATCATTCTGGTGTTTGTTTTCATTCAAGCGGATTTTAGTTTCTCTGTTGAAACCAGATCTGATGCAGTTACACCTTATAATTAATGATGCCATCACTCCTGTTTATTGATGTTGCGGAGCCCCTGTAGGAGAGTTATGCAACAAATCCCAATAAAAATATTCACTCTATACTTTATTAGCAAAACTGAAACTTTATTTGTTTGTATCTATTATGAATAAATAAACGAGCTTCTTTAATTTCCAAGACTACAAACGTGCTATTAAGTCACAATAACAATCATACTCGAGGTCCATAAAGTGGCTCACACTGTTAGTATGTTGTTAGCCACCTACTGTGCAGAGGGAGCTCATTGGTTTTAATAAGCAATTCTAACAACACTAATAATAGACTGAATTCCCATTATGCAACAGGAATTCAGGAAAACATTGTCCTCTAGTTCCACTATCCTACTGCATTATGCCTTTGCATACTGTTAGTGCCCTCTCCACTCCTTATTTTATGTTTTTACAGCAATCTACTATCAGGGTGTGAGTCTTTCTGGAGTCGACTTTCCTGCTTTGACACTGTTAAAATTAAGCTAAGCAGAAACAGGGAAATGGAGGAAGGAGAGAGAGAGAGGAACAGAGGAGGGGGAATTTTGATTTTTTCTTTTTTCAAGGAGGAGCAGAGGATTGTGGTACAGCGACAGCCTTGGGAGAGAGAGAGAAAGAGAGAGAGAGAAAGAGCTGAACCCACATACGAATTGAGAAGGAGAGGATAAAGCAGATGGAAGAATGCCGAAGAGAGAAAGAAGGAGAGATGGAGACATAGAGAGCAGAGTACAGGAAAGGACAGCAGAAACCTCTGGAGAGAGGCGATGGAGACGGCTGGGGAGCCTCGGATAGACAGATAAAAAAAGAGAGAGAGAGGAAGATGAAGGAAGAAGATAGATGTTTCTCTGCAGACTTGCGCAGTGTGTTGGGTAATGCTAGGTCACTGGGAGACTAATCTCTACTGATGCTGCAGCGTTGAAGCAGAGGAATGATAATGGCCTGTTTGTGTTTGTGGGTGTGGGGAGGCATGCATTTGTTTATGGGGCTCTGCATTTGCATCTGTGTGAAAAAGATAGCACGTTTGTACACAAAGGTACCACTTTTTTCTACTCCCACACACAAAAAAAATACAAAAAAGCACATAAACAAGTCCATGCTTGCACACATAACCCCTCATCATCACCTTGTGCCCTAAATCACTCAACTACTGCATAACTGAGAACAATATTCATCTGTTGTGTCTTATTGTGCAGCTATTGTGTGTCTTCCTGGTCATGGATGTTTTGGCTGTTGTTGTTGTTGTTGTTATTCAGCCCTGAGTGGGAGGGGCTTCTCAAGCCCTGGACCCCTGAAACACTTTCAGATTGTCAACATGCCAACTCTTGCTCGGCTCACACCCAGGAGTCTAGTTTCACATCAGGGGAGCGGATCAAAAAATAATAGTGTGTGTCATTTTGATGCTGCTAACTCACACCTACAGGCTTGGTTTGGTGATTGTGGATCTTGAAACAGTGTATGCAAAGGCATAAAGAATAGGCTGTATTGAATCACACACATATACTCTAATACTCAGCAAGGGGCTGTAACAGAGCGTATGTTGTGATTAATTTTTCCTACAAATATAGACTAAGTTTCAAGAGATACTTCTATAACTAGATTCTGAACTCTATTTTTCCTTCTATTGATTAGCTTATCTCATTTTGAAAAGTAGCTCACCAGAAAGATGTTTTATTTACTAAAACTGCCCAGGGGCAGGCCACTTCAAGTTTTAAAGACAGAGTGGAAGGTGGAGAGGAGATTTTTTTAAGAAAGTTTTTGATTGATAGAAGTTCTGATTGTAGAAACCTCACAATCTTACACTATTAAGTGTATCTTGTTTCAATGTAAAAATATGATGTAATGAGCTGCCTTAGAAACTTATTATGGGTCAAAAAATACACTTTGTTGCTCTAACGCCAACAGAAGTTATCTTGATTGAATAAGATGTCTTGTGTCGTTGTTTGACATAACAAATCATTCGTGTCTTAATTTAACCCTTTGTTTGCAAACCGTGGAGCTCAGACAGTCTGTGCCATTCCACAACCTTTTTGTGCGCAACAATGTCTCATATCCACTGTGTTTCCCCTGACCCATAGTGTAACAGTTAGGTTCCAATTCACACATATATAGTGGGTATAACTTGAAAGCTGTAGCTTTATTTAAGAGCTGGGATGGGCTAAGGTGATTGTCAAGTCGGCATGCATTACTAAATGATTTTGACGCAGAATTTGAAATTGATGTACTTTGGAGTTGAAATAACTTATAATTAATTTTTTATCATGACAGCTTCAGTTATATTTTGTCATACTGGCATAGAATAATATTCAAAATCAGAATAAATGTGCATTTTACTGTGTCGGGTCAAACTTGAATCATATCAGCTCATTTGTCCTCCAAGGCCACCATCACTTCTGGAATTTTGGCGATGGGAGGAATGAGCAAGGATCTGACCGTGAGATATTTCTGTGTCGTCCCATATCAGTGCTTTTTAATTTTTTCAAGATGCTATGCAGGGCTACCCACTTCAAGGGCCTTAGCTTTCAAACTGGGGACACAACTTAACTCCAGAGCCAAACCGGCCTTGACATTGCAACTCCAAACTTCATGCTTCATTTTTCAAGGGAGCCTGGTTAGATGTTATCATGAATCATTTTGCCACCTACATGCAAAGTATTTCTCGTAATTAATTTGAGCCTCTATAGCCCAGTCAAATGCTTTTGTGCACATTGATTGAAGCACACGAGTCTCAACCTATATAGAAAGGAGAAACATTTTGTTCACGGTTATAGAGAAAACACAGATGGAGACTGTGTTCCCCCTCAGATTTCTGTCAGGGGTTGTAGGTAAAAGTATGTCAAAGAGTATAAGGATCCTCTGTGATCTCTGATATTGTTTATTAATCCAGTGACTGATCCAGTTCGTGCCAGGCCCTTAATTTGTTTTAATTAGATCCACCATTTTTAACAGGCTTTATAGACCCCATAGCCTCAACACTCCAGATTTATGGTGTCCTTACAGCAGTATGTGAACTTGACTGCAGATCGACTGGCATGCTAATGAGCTGACATTTAAACCATATTATAAAGTATTTTTAGGAGCAGCTTTGACTGGAAGCTTAACTGACATTGGATGACTTTCCAGAGTGTTCATAATATATTTAAGGCAACTGCTTTGTTTGAATGATCATCAATAGAGAGGTGTTAATAAGCTGTGGGTGTTGCATTTCTAGTCTACATGTGAGATATTGTGTTTGTCTGTATACAATATATGCATCTCAATCCATGTTAGAGTATGCATTTGCATGGGTGTCAATATGCTTACGCATTCAAAGCTCAGTGAGAGCAATCTTTCACAGGTGGGTGTCACAGTCCCACGTGGCTTCTGGCGGAATTCAGGGCTGGGTTCGTGTTGTCCAAGCTCTGCTGTGGCCCAGAGTCTGTGGTGGGGAGCAGAAGTTCTGTATTCTCTGTCTGCCTGTGTCCTCACTTTTTACCTGATGGATTTAAATTCGTCTGCGACTCCCAAGAAGAAATGGGGTCTTGCTTTATGTGTGCTTCGCCTTCGACACAGGGCCCTTCGAAACAGGTAATGAAAGAGATGATGATGAGGGAAAGAAAAAACAGCAGTTGCTGGATTGAAAAGAATAATTGAAAGGTTTAAAGATTGTTTGTTGTTTACTTTCAAACTGACTCAGCTATACTTCAGTGTTTTGTGTATTGTCTTAATATTGAACACTTAATTACCAAGAAAAGGAGGACAGAACTGATGTGGCCCATGGACCCTGAGCAACATTCATGCACAATCAAAACTCCAAGGGTGCTTTGCAGGGTTATCGGGGAATGTGTTTTTTTGGTGAAAATATAAATGGGCCTACTGCTGTTCATTTGAACCATACAATGCTGAGCAAATGTGCATAGAGTTTAACTTCAAAGTAAACAGGGGATTGTGACAACTTCACTTTTGTTGATCTTTTGTCATAATGCTGAATATTTACTCATTTTTCTGCTTATTTTTCTAGTGAAACAAGTTAGCTTTCATGTCCTAATCTCATTTATACCTCCTCCACTGTCACCCAGTNAAAACAACCTAAAGAACCTCAAACTTAAGAAAAAATCCCCTTTAACCCCTCCCCTCTCTCCGCCCTGATCCCTCCACTCAGCCTGAAGGCTGCTGGAGTCCTGTGGTGCCCCTTCATGGGTGCACTTCCATGAACACACCCCCGGAAACGGACCTCAAAGAGAGAGAGATTAGTTATAGGATGTTTCTTCAGAAATAAAGGACACAAAAACAAAAACAAACTGTCTATATTTATCAGTCACTGTGCAACTTGTGTACCTCAGTGAGGGGGATGCTGACCAGCTCCCTCACACCCTTAATTTGTTTTAATTAGATCCACCATTTTTAACAGGCTTTATAGACCCCATAGCCTCAACACTCCAGATTTATGGTGTCCTTACAGCAGTATGTGAACTTGACTGCAGATCCACTGGCATGCTAATGAGCTGACATTTAAACCATATTATAAAGTATTTTTAGGAGCAGCTTTGACTGGAAGCTTAACTGACATTGGATGACTTTCCAGAGTGTTCATAATATATTTAAGGCAACTGCTTTGTTTGAATGATCATCAATAGAGAGGTGTTAATAAGCTGTGGGTGTTGCATTTCTAGTCTACATGTGAGATATTGTGTTTGTCTGTATACAATATATGCATCTCAGTCCATGTTAGAGTATGCATTTGCATGGGTGTCAATATGCTTACGCATTCAAAGCTCAGTGAGAGCAATCTTTCACAGGTGGGTGTCACAGTCCCACGTGGCTTCTGGCGGAATTCAGGGCTGGGTTCGTGTTGTCCAAGCTCTGCTGTGGCCCAGAGTCTGTGGTGGGGAGCAGAAGATCTGTATTCTCTGTCTGTCTGTGTCCTCACTTTTTACCTGATGGATTTAAATTCGTCTGCGACTCCCAAGAAGAAATGGGGTCTTGCTTTATGTGTGCTTCGCCTTCGACACAGGGCCCTTCGAAACAGGTAATGAAAGAGATAATGATGAGGGAAAGAAAAAACAGCAGTTGCTGGATTGAAAAGAATAATTGAAAGGTTTAAAGATTGTTTGTTGTTTACTTTCAAACTGACTCAGCTATACTTCAGTGTTTTGTGTATTGTCTTAATATTGAACACTTAATTACCAAGAAAAGGAGGACAGAACTGATGTGGCCCATGGACCCTTAGCAACATTCATGCACAATCAAAACTCCAAGGGTGCTTTGCAGGGTTATCGGGGAATGTGTTTTTTTGGTGAAAATATAAATGGGCCTACTGCTGTTCATTTGAACCATACAATGCTGAGCAAATGTGCATAGAGTTTAACTTCAAAGTAAACAGGGGATTGTGACAACTTCACTTTTGTTGATCTTTTGTCATAATGCTGAATATTTACTCATTTTTCTGCTTATTTTTCTAGTGAAACAAGTTAGCTTTCATGTCCTAATCTCATTTATACCTCCTCCACTGTCACCCAGTTGAGTGCCAGAAACCTTTGACTTTTCCTCTCTTTGGGTGGCAAAGTAACTATTGAGAGACAGGTCAGGATCGTCTCAGTTACTACTGGTCACGTTTCCAGTTCAGTTCAACTTTGACTCGTTTTTTTTTTAACTAAAACCACATTTTAATTCCAGCATCTGACCCAGTGGTTTGGTGAGAGCTCCAATTGACTTAGTCAGGTTCATGAATAGACATTTATGGCTAAATAGGTAACGCTTCTAATGTCACTTATTTTTATGGTTGTTGAAGTTTATAAATATATGTTAGAATTTGCTACTTTGCTTAGTTTTATGACGTGCAATAATTAAGGAACTTATGGCTGATTATTGGAAAACGTGGATAGATATAGTCGGGGATCAATCAAATCAGTAAATTTACACTCATTATATTTATTTCTGCTTGTATTTTATAATGAAAACCCATGCACCCAGGGTGGTCCAGATTTTAGAAATGCTCATTTTTGTCTTTAATTTCTTATAGCTTAATTGAGTTACCATATTCTATTATAAAAGGGAACTGATGGATCTATTTTCTTCAAAATTAATTCAAAGGTCAGGATTCTAGGCATTTTGTCTGGAATTTGAAGTCAAGAGTTTTTCTTATTTTGAAAGTGTCTTTTCAGAATCAGATAAGCATTGTCAGATAAGCAGGGAAACCAGTCGTACCACTTTCAGTACAGTGAAAGCTTTTTCATGTTTGTCCTTCTGTGCTTCTGTTTACATATTTGACCAAGGACTCTTTCTTTGGAGTGGACTATGCTCATGAAAGCATTGTGGTTAAAAGCCCAGGCAAATAATACCTTCTTATTTGCATTCCCAGGGCTTGAATAGGTCAAACTCGTTGAGATGAAAGGATCGATACTCTGCACTGCAACAACCTCTGTCATTATTGCTACAGATCTAATGACCTTTATTCTGTTTTACACACAGAATAATAACAAGTAGAAGGTTGTAAATACCTATTTTTTTGTTAGTTATGCAGAATCACTGCAATTATGTACTACGTATGCCTTCTCTCTGTGAACACTAAAATCATTAAACCAACTTCTTCTGCCTTTCTTTGGACTGACAAGCCTGTAATATAGCTCTCTATAGTTATAGCATTGTTATATTTTACAAGTATCATTAATAGATATTTTCACTTTGATTGACAGTGATTAATGATTATGATTTAGAGCCTTTGTATGAAAACTAATAATGTTGTGTGACTTTAGGAGGATTATTGGGTCTCTATAGCTTGAGACTGGGTTTTTGCTTTCAATTGGGCCCCTTGGGAACTACTGGCACACAAATGGGAACCAAGCAAATGATTTACTCTCCTGTACCAGTAAAACCAGTAAACCCTGGTTAATGATCTGACCTGAAAACCTTTTCGATGGAACATTATAGTTTGCAATGTCTGTCTCAGCATGTTAACTCAAGGCTTTTTTTAAGCCCAATCTATTTGTGAGACTGTACCACTCAAAGTCATTTTTTAGTTCGCAAGATTTAATGAAACTCTTTTTTTTTAATCTGTTTTCGATTTTGTTTTTCAACCATCAGCCAAATGTAAAAATACTCACGCCTGTTGGCTACATCATGCAATCATTTCCCATCTTGTGAAGTCTCAGCCAAAACTGCCATAAATGTAAGCACTGCAAAGATGATCACTTTGAGCCTGTTGTTAGAAAATTCAGATGGATCAGGATTCAGCTTCATGTTTATTAATAAGATCTCAATGTGTGGCAGTGTTGTAACTGCTTGCGTTTAATTCATCTTTTGTAATTTTCTGCCTCTCTCATTCATGTAAATGAGATGGTCTAAATAAAAGGAAAGCAATTCGTTCCAATGTTGTCCAGTTGGAAAACCACTGCCAACAGTAATGATAAAAATATCTTTGACAGTGTTGATTGAGAAAGAGCTTTTCAATGAATGTAAAGACAGAAACCATAGTGGTACTATTGTATCTAACTAATTTGACAACAGAACAAGGGACAAGCTTTTTTGGTGACTTCAATGTCTTGTTTTCACAAAAACCAGAACATTGAATTACAGACTAGTGGTAATACTGGTTTAAAAAACACAAACAAACCCAAAATGATCATTTCTGTTAACCTTGATTGAGAAGATAGTGCAGCTGTTTAAAGCCTTGTCCCCGAAAATAAGACGATCCCACTTTTTTCAGAGGGAGTTTCCCAGTAAAGAGCATTATTTAATATTCAGAACAATATGGTAGTTGTCTTTGTCCACTACCCCCTGTCTGTCTACATCAGATATTAATGTAACATGTCTTGATTTCATGCTTTATTGGACCTAACACACCTAACAGACCTCAGTATTTGCCAACTCAGGAATGGCAAGCACAAGCGTTGTGGTGGCTGTGACCGAAGGCAGAGCAGGGAGACACAGCCGGTAGGAAAAAAACAAATGTGGCTGTTTTTCCTTTGGATCATAGCTGCTATGAAAAAGAACTTCTAAATTCTTCTGTTCTTCGTTTACTGGTGCTCTTTTGCAGCACTTCGTCCCTCTGTCAATAAAACACTGCTACATGCACACTCAGTCATTCATAGCAGCTTCTAGTTACATAAAAAGTGTAGTATTTTTTAGCTTTCAGTACTATTGAGCATTTAACTATTGTATTATATTGCATTACATGGTATTAAAAATGCATCCAGGTATCAAAAGATTGAAAAAAAATAGCATTAACCACAGCTCAACTCCATTTGTGTTTCACATTAAGCCTGGCAAGTGCATCTTTAAGAGAGACATTTACAGTACCTTTGCATTCCAACAATAACCCAAAAAGTTCACATTTATTGAAGTCCAGATTTGCTTTATGTGATAAAATACAGGGAAAGTAAAGTACATAATGAAGCTGAAATTGCCGAGTATTATACTTCTTGCAGGTGGGTCTGAGAGCTTTGTAGAAATGCTTTTTGTTGTATTTACCCTCACTACCTGCTCAGCAAGAATCAGTTTCAGCTCATGTTGAGCCTCACAGGTGGTCGAAACACTCTTATCACATACAAAAAAAGAAAAACAGGTCCCCTCTCTCGATACGCCTGGAGCATGTTTGATTTGATATGTCACATACATACATGCACGTCTTCTCATGAAGCTCTGCTGTGACTGAGTGTGGGTGGATGTAACCTCCACAATAACAGGCTTTGTGGCTGCTGACGTCATTGGAATGTATAAATACAGGATGTCGAGAATGAGTGCACTATATAGAGAGCGTAAAGTGCACTGCACAATGAAAGATACAGCAGATACCCATCGGCTCTATGAGCGAGAAATGCTGTCAGATGTTTCTATACCGAACAGAACACACCATGAACAGCAGGCTAATGTATTTTTATCGCACTGAGCACAGACAGCACACATGAAGCACTCAAAAACACATGGATTGGAACATGATTAACTTGCATGTTTTCCATTGGTGTTGTTGGTGTGGATTTTCATGTTGGTGCCCGGGCAACAGAGGTGTGCTTGTCCTTCTGGGTCTGCAGCCATGTCACTTGACTTCCACTGCCTCGGGGTGTTGTGTGTCTGTGTTTTTTGGCACACATGCGCGCAGATGCCCGCCCAACAGCCATGTAAGGCTCCTGTTTTCCAATGCAAATTTTATTCCAAGTCTACCGGTTTTATCACAAGGGATTTCCATGCGGTTACAGATGGGTGCTGCAGGTTTATTTTAGTGCAGCAACATGGTCGTATTTGTAAAGATTGTAAGGATTCTGCTCATTAGCCTTCTGTTGTCCGTCCTCTTTAAGTGTGTGTGTATTCGTGCAGCGTAGGCTCTGCATCGTGTATCCACTGTAGAGCTCAGTCAATGCTGCGTAGCGTGCGGTCCTGTGTCCATCGGCTGCCTGTGGGGAATTTCAGCACCAGTCGATTCAGACTGTATAGATTAGTGTGGCCTGAACCCTGCTGCACAAAAGCACGGTCTCTGATGTCTTCTGTGGCTATTAATCACAGCAGAAAAGATGCTTTTTGCTTCAACAGTGAGAGATGCACCAAACATTTTAACTACATTTCACTTGCTGTAAACAAGTTATGACCTTTATAAAGATTAGAGCCATTTCGCTGATGCTTTCATCCAAATTGTCACGCATTGTGGGGAAGACTGTGTGACGACATCTTGGTTGGGCTCAGTAATACACCTCATGTTTAACCACATATTTATTGCTGCAAATTGACTCTGTGTTGCCTTCATGCACGAGGTAAAAGAGGAGTCAGGAGGACACGCAGAAACAGAAACTCATCCCCGACACATACCGAACAACAACATTCCTGCACAGCCCTTCTGCTCATTTTGTGGCGTACCTGAAATGTTGAGAGCCTCTTGCCAAGCTTGAAGGGCTGGATGGTATTCAAAGCACCAGAGAGATCAAAGGGTGAAAGCCTCTGCTGTTTTTTGGCCTCTCGAGGTGACAGAAAGCCCCGTGTAGAACTAGACAAAGAAGTCCTGTCCACCACTGATGAGGAGTTTGTGCCTTTGTGCTCTGTGAGGTCAGTGTTACTGGTCTGTAGTTGCTGGGAGCTCTGGTACTTCCCCCTTTTTTTTAAACCAGGCTTACAAAGGAGTAAATAGCCTGGATACACAGGTTTTAAGTGACAGCTTTGGAAATGCAAACAAACTGGCCTTCATTGGTGCCATGCAAATACATTGTTAGGTAGTTACTAGGAATGGGTATTGATAAGATTTTATTGATACCAGGGCACTCATAGATTTTGCTTATCCATACCTTTTTGGATTTTCTGTGTACAAAAAGTGGCTTTGCAGGTTTTCTGTGTCACAGCTTTATTTAGTTTATGGGTAAATAAATATGAAATTTACCCATCCCTAGTAGTTACAGGGAACTATTCCTTAAATGAGAGAGCATAAGGAAAGAGGCAGATTCATTATCTTTTAGAGCTTTGTCAGTTATGTTTTGTCAAAGCCTGTGCTGCAAACACAGGCTCAAATTAATGTTGTTTTTCTATCACATGCAGCAGTGGAGACAATTTCTAATGGTGGTCAGCAAACAATTTACAGATGCTCAATTTCTAGATTGATTTTTCTTCATTTGATTGTTCCGATGTTCAAATCTCACGACCTATTCTTCGGTCTTGTACATGAATTGCTGTACGGCCTGACTGAGGAAGAGTCAAGCTGAGCACCTCGATGGAATCTTGGCTGACCTTAGCAGCAGCTCAGCATGGAGCCCCCTCCTAATGCCCTTTGTATGATAATGTGAAACGGAAGGTGTGGAAATGTTCCACAAACTGTGCTTTCTAATCAATGAAAAGGTTTAAGGCTTTGTGTCAACCTTTATTTAAGGAAGTGGGTAAATTGTTTTAATTGAGCACTTTTCACAGATATCAGTCACAAAGGGCTTTAGGTTAACAAAATAAGGCTGTACTTTCAGCTCTGAGTAGCAAAACTCATGTTTATTTCAGAAAACCTCTAATGGCAATTTATCCGCTGTACAAAAATCAATAAGGGATGAAGTTGCTTGTATTTTTTCTGGCTCTTTATGCTTTTATTCTGAGAGAACAGCACAGTGGAGGGAGCAGGGAATAAGGTAGGTATTCAAACCCAGGACAACCATTTGGCTAATTTGATTTAAATTTTCAAAGCAATGCCATCTAAAATCATTAAAACAAGGCACCAAACTTTGTTTTGGTCTGTGTTGAGGTTTACAAGTGGCCAGATGCTGCAACAACAGTTTTTTAATAATTTTCTACCTTTTAATGTTGCATACATAACTGGAAGTTCACATGATGGACTTGGAGGTTCACTTTGATGGTCTATCTTGGAGGTGAACTCTTACCCAGTGAAGTTTAAACGCCTTTCGTGATATCACTTAAATCAGTGTCCACGAGGGTTCACTTTTTAAACTCATATGAAGTCTTAAGGTGATGAAGTTTAAGCCCTTGAGACCCCTGGAAACTGATCTGTGTCTCTTCTCAGGGCTAGCAAACTGCTGCATGAGCAACTACAAGCACAACAGTGCAACAGTGAGATCATAGATGAGTTGCACTGTGGGTAATGTAGGAGGCAGCTAGAAAATACTCTGAAGAAAAACATGATTTCTGTGGTTCAGATCATAGATAGTGATCATTTTAAGAGCTTACCCCTACAAGTTGACTGAGTCTTATTAGTCGCGGGTAGAAAGTCTCTTTGAGGCCAATTGGATTCCCAAAATTTTGGTTGCATCCAGGTTTCTTCTTAGTACATATGATTTCTGGGGTTCTGGTGTCGTGCCTTATGTGAAAGCACTGAGTTGATGTCTGGTGGTAGGAAACAACGTTCAGCTGAGCCATAATGTGCAGCAAGAGGTTATGTGGGGGCAGTGACAGAGCTGCATCCTGAAAATAGCGGTGAGATCTCAGTTCTCCACACAGACGGATCCTCTGGAGGAGAGGAGAGAATGAGTCAGCTGTCCTGCCAACTCGGGGCCAAGATGGAGAGACGGAGAGAGTGAAAGATTAACGATGAATCGATCAGACGTTGAGACACCGCCGCGAAAATGGACAAGTAGAACTGAAGGACAGCCGCAGTCTGAAACCCACGCCTTAACATCCAGAGAGGAGGATGCTGATGGTCCTGTTGCTAAGGAATACCTGTTACCTTGGTGATAACGAGACATGTATAAGCATGAGTCATCAAGTTTGAACCTGAGAGCGGTCAACTGTTTTATGTGGTGTCTCAGTGGTCTGAGATGTGTTAGCCATGCTTTGTGAGTTCTTTGTCCCAAACAGCAGGACACAGCATGGATGTCAAAGTCCCAGTGGGCATGCGGATTAAATTATTAGACACAATTAATCAGAACAGAGGGGTAAGAGAAAACTGAACGCGATACTTCTGCAAAGCGCTTTGCAACAATGTTTTTGACGTGCATTTAACAGTCACTGCAAGAGTTTTCCAGTTATTATAATTAGCACTTTATTGTAAGCCTGCTTAACTGCAGTGGGAGAGGCTGTTACAGTGATCAAAGTGAGGTTAAAACACAAGCACATAGTTTTTATTCGACAGTAACTGTTTTTTTTTTCATAAATTTTGCAAATGAATGAAACAAAATCTGTTTGCGATTAAGCTTGTTTGAAAAAATTGTCAATAATAGGGTAAATGCACTGAGATCCACAAGCAATTTTGGATTCTTTGAACTAATTCAGACTCTGATTTGGTTAATCAAGCTTGCTGCGAAAGTTACAAAACACGCCTGCGCTATAAATCATACAAAGCCACCAAAAAAGGACCACAGGGGCTGTATAAACTGGGGCTTGGCAATTAATTGCAAATAAGATTAAATTGGCATTAAGCCTGCTGCAATTTTCTAATCACAGACAGCAATATTCCTGTAACCTCCAATGTGTCAGGATACCAGATGATATTTTTTGTAGCAGATATTTTATGCTCTACACCAGTGTTACTCAACCCTGCCCAACCCAAGAGCCAAATTGTTGAAAAGTACCTTTGAAAGAATAACAATCTAAGAAGTGTTAAGTGACAAAAATGGAAAGAGGTAGCAATAACAAAAAGTCTGATGTCTCAAAAATGGTCAAACAGTAGCAAAAATGGGTGGAGAGGGCCAAAAAGAAATATTGGACAACGGTTAGCAAGTACCTAAACTTTTCAGAGGCCTGACATTTCTATTCAAAATATCCTGGTTTGGTTATTTTATCTGATTTATTAATTTTTGAGACACTGAATTCTGGGTTTTCATTATCTACAAGCTATAATAATCAACATTTCAAGAAATAAAAACTAGGAAAAACATCACTCTATGATTAATGAGTCTATATAATATTTAGGTTTCACTTCCTGAAAATGATTGACCAAAAATATTAAACTTTTCGATGATATTCTAATATTTCTGAGACATACCTGAACAGGCAAACAGTTTTTTTTTTTTTTTTAAGTTTTATGTTTTTCTTTTTTCTTTTTTTGCATAAAGCCCTACTTTTTCTCTCATGTAAGTGTTTTTCTTTTTCAAAATCAGAATTAAACAAAAAATATCATCTCCTTCAACACAGCAATATCAACAATACATAAGATAAGGAACTGAAAAATAAAGCCAGAAAAAATTGCAATTGCAATCACAATATAAGGGAAAATAAATTGCAGTACGATTATTTTTGCAAATCTTTTAGCCCTACTATAAACTCTTAACCCTAAAAAAGAGCACTGACCCCTTTTTAAATCATCAGTGCTTGACAAGAAATACTTTAATTGTGGTCCACGCACTCACCATCCGACTGCTGTGAACACCCAGAGGAGCTAAATTATGTCAGGTAGCAGTCTGACAAAATCACTTCTGGTTTGTGTTGGGGTCAACTTAGTAAATTGACAGCTGCCTGTCTCATTATTGAACCTTTTATTGAAACTAACTTATCCAAGAAAAAAATACTTGTGGGATTGGGAAAACCTCAGTCTTGTATCTCCTCTCAGTGGTTTTTGTGAAACGATTGCATGACAGGACTGGTTTTTTGAGGTGTTACTAATGGAGCTTGGGCTTGAAACCTTTCAGAAAAGGCTCAAACCTGTAGTTTGGACTTGTCATGTTATACTTCTCCACAGAAAGTGTGCGTAGGAGGAAATATGTTCCTTGTGATCAGACATGCGAATCAAGCGCGATCCCAACGATCGAGCTTGTCAGGAGGAAATGTAACAATGGTGCTTGAGATGCCATTGCAGGGCGTGAGAGAGGAGAGGCTGACAGCGGGCAGCATGTGTTCAGGTGTGTACGTCCAACTGCTGACATGCTGTGGGTGTAAAGCCGTCAGGGCATGTCTGCACACTAATACAAGATCTTAAAGGATGGTAAACTTCTGTAGCTATTTACTTCAACTATACTAAGCAAGAGGCTGACGGAGTCCTGTCTTAACCTGTGCTTTAAACTGACATGTATTTGAAACATGCATCACTGTGGGACTGGACAGTTTCACACAATACACTCACACACACACACACACACACACACAAAGACAAACACATGCAACTACAGCTTTTTTTATCTCGGACAAAAAAATGCTGAAAAATACAACGCATTCCTGATGGTTCTCTCACACTTGCCCAGGGCAGGGTGATCACTCACACATACAGGGACATACCAGTCTTATGTTGAACTACTAGTGTGCTTGTACCATCCTTTGAATCAGCAAATCTTTTGTACCCCACAATGTGAGTATGGGTGTAGTTTGTTCTTTCAATGCTGAACTAATGGCAGATGTGCAAATGAGGATCTTAGAGTCAGAAAACAAAAGTCACGCTATATTGTAGTGATGTGCGATGCTTAAACGATGCAGCTAAAAGAGCCCTTGCTTGGCAGCAAATCAAGGGAAACGACTCCCAGTGAGTGCCAACCCCCACCTTTTTCCTTTAGTTGCACAGCTCTCACTCAGTTGCTTAGCTCTGCTTATGGCAGAATTTTTTTTTTTTCATGGCATGGAATTCATGGCAGCCAATCACGTTCAGTAGTTTTTGGGGTAAAAAATTTGATTGAAATATTCAACAATGTAAGAATGCCTGATTTTATGACAGGACTAAAGGGACAAATAAGGGAAGTGTGAGGCTTCTCATAAAAACACAGAATGCAATAGAGTACATTAATACAAAAATTATTCATATTTGTCAGGTTATGCTAAAATATGAGGCTACAATGATAATAAAGTAATACTAAATTAGGAGCCATTTGGGAGCTGATAGAAGCTGACTCTTCTCTGGATGCTGCGCCAAAAGAACCAGCTCTCTGAAAAGAGCTGAACTTCCCATCGCTACTTCATTGACTTTCATCGTCTTTAATAAAAACACATTTATATATTGTGAAAAGTTCTGAATCAGTCTAAACTCCTTAAGTACTCTAGAATATTCCAAAGTGATGTGGGCTTAATACAGAGTGGCTGCTGAGCACAGGAGAGCCAGATGGGGCCCATCCAGGAGCAAATTGATTCTCTTGGTTTGCAAATTGGTGCCTATTAGTGGAGTAAACTGATTATCACACCTTTTAACCAGAGGAGGGAACTAATCACAGCTGATTGGTTCTTATGAAACACTGCGTACATGCTGATGAACTCCAGTGACGCATCGTTGACTCTCTAGTTTTAAAATATGCATTGGTTCTGCTTTGTTACAATATCTGAACCTGAACTTGAATAACAGCATTGCTACATTTTGTAGGTGCATTTAGAAATCAACACAATGATAGAGTCAAATCTAAAGCTGCCATAAGTTCAACTTGGCTGCTGAAAAAAACCTCCTGGGGACAGACTGGCATCATGAGACAGTGAAGGGAGAATCTGGAGCATCACTTGGACAGGCCAGACGTACACCAAGGCCAAAGGTCGTGACTTTTTTGGCATACATTTCTGTGAGATCAACCACTACAAAAGTCAGCATCTATTTCAAAAGCTGTCGAAAATGAGGTCAGAACATGGTTGTGACCCAGAGAAGACAAATAATCAGAGCTGTGTATTTACCACGTAATCAAAAATTTAAGTCAATGTTGAGGTCAGATTAATTCAAAAAGAAGAGTTTGAATATCAATACACTAAAGGGACAATACGTGAAATTATCTAATGCTTGGAAGGTTTTTTGAACAGCTGAAATAATTGTAACAAGCAGGTAATTCAGATGTTAATATTACATGGTAATGCCACAATGTAAATACCTTCCTTATTGTTACAGCAGGGTCAATATTTTTATCAATGAAAGTCTCAAAAAAACACTCAAAATATTGTTCTATTCAAACTAGAGATGGGTATTGATACGATTTTATTGATGCTCATGCCTTTATCAATCCCCTTATCAATTCTTAATCAATTCCTCCAGTGAACTTTCTGTGTACAAAAGTAGGCTTGACAGGTTTTCTTCTTTGAAAGAATTAAATATCACTGGACGTAAATAATAGAAATAAGTAAAGCTTGTACATCAGATGGCGTAAGGGTATTCTTCTGGTATGTGTCATTAACTGAAATAGACCACCTAACAACGCTTTCAGTTGTTTGGAACCTTGAGCTTGCCGTACTTTTGCTGATGTCAGCCACGAGCCTGCACTTCCTGTTGGGGGAATATTTACTTGTTAGTGTTTTGGAGTGTGGAGTGTGTAGTGTTTTCCAAGTCTTGTTCACAAAAAATATTGTGATATGTTTCTGTGATGAAAGTTGAAATTGTGTTTTAAAACTGAAGTTAAAACAATATATGCTAAATGCTAGCATATCAATGCAATTCCTTATAAACATTCGTATCAAGCTGGCACTATGTTTTCCATGGTTTTTGGTACAGTAGGAGATGTGTATAGATTGAATGTTTATCTCTCGTGACAGATCAATATACACCTCCTTCTTTGACTAGTTTTTAAGCTTCTTATGTAAAACGTCAGGCAGAAAAAAAAGTGTTTTCTTGGGAAAATCTGCTAAACTTATCTAAGATGGGTGGTGCAGTCGATGAAAAACCTGTCCACTCTGGTGTTATGTAAAGATTTGATAAGGGAGTCATTAAGAATAAAAGCTAATGATGGATTGGACCATTTTAAAAGGAACTGGTTCTCGATCCCCATCCTCACTTCAAACAAACAATACCTTATCTCATGGCTTGAACATGTTTTAACCTTTAGACAGAGGCTCATTACAGCTGCTATGTTTTCATACCATGTTGATGAAGTCAAATAAAGCGGAAGCTACCCTGTTGCAAACAAAGGTATCATTAAAATGAACTCACATAACTGCAATATTGAACAGTCATTGCATACTATATTCTTTTTTAGTTTGCATGAGTTGGATTTATATTTTGTGACATTTTTTGTCACTTCGCCTTTTCCTACTGTCATATGCTACACTGTTCCACCAGGTTTTATAAGAATCCAATCAGTACTTTTTCAGTACCACTGCAAAGAGACAGGCCTCATAGTCACGACCTCAGCCCAGTATTTACAGTGAATACAATCCGTGTCATGATCTGATCACATGCGATGAAATGCATCATTTTAAAGAGCAAAAGCCCACAGATGAATCTGACTTTCTAACTCAACATATTATGTGTTTGAGGGCAATGAGCTCGGCCTCTGTTGTGTTTTAATGTTCAAAGATGATATTGTTGACAGTCTCGGTTTGTTGTTTTTCCACTTGCTCAGCAGTAATTGCTCTCTCCACCTCCACCTGTCTTTAAGTGAAGTTTTAGGGTGGAGTGATGTGCTGCAGGTTTTATTGAGAAGGAGTCTGTTTTTGATGTAAACATACACCCACATACAGTGTGTGACTTTGTGAAGCAAGGAGATTCAAAAGCTTGTTTGACACACTCACAGTTTCTCTGTGATTGTGTTTGAAAGAGTCTCCCTCTTTGTCTCTTTCACTGTCTGTGTGTTTTGAATATTATTGTGATTCATAATAGGGCTGTCAAATTAAGTCTAGTGGGTCGATGTATAGGTCACTGGTGTTTATGCCAGTGAACAGCAGAAAACAGTGAGGTCTCTTCCCCCTTCACGTCAGAAACTGTTTAGTGGATTAATATGATATGACGTGTGAAAACTGCTCGTCTCTGTCTCTGCTCTTGTTATGTAGAACTGATCACTGTTGTCAGGGGTTTTCCAGCCGCATATGACTGATAAGAACCAAGTATATAACACAGCCTGGTGATGTGAAAGAAAGCTGTGTGATCCCTTTGATTAATGTCGAAGAATTCGCTCAGATCCATGGCATTTGGCTGTCAGACTTAACTGATTGTTCATCAAGAGCTTCTGTTTCCACTTTTTCATCGTCTTTTGTTTTTTGCTTTCATTGTTTTTCTTTTTTCAGTTTTCCGACTCATGTTGCATTCTCTTATAATTTCATCAAAGGAAGAATCGCCCCTTTCTTTCCTGCTTCTATTTCTATTGTTCTTCAGTTGTTCCTCTTTTTTCTTCTTAGATGGTCTCTCCCCATGTCAGCCTGTACTCACTCTGTCTATTTCTTGTTTTATTGTTGTATGCTGTCTTTTTTATTCATCTGCAGCTCGTCTCTCTTTCCTCACACTGTACACATTTTTTGTCTGATTCTTTTTTTATCCACAGACTGTTTTTATTCTCTTCTTTGTAGTGTTGTGTCTGTGTCTTCATGCGTACATTCTTCCCTTCTGTGTTTTGAGTCATAATGTCTCTTCTTTTCTGAGCCCCTATTTCTTTTTTCTGTTCTTAGTTTTTGCCCTTTGGCTGAGCAATTAATTGTTAATTAGATTAAATTGCACTATGGCCTGCTGCAATATTCTAATCACAGACAATGCAATATTTGCAATATTTCTTTAACCTCCAATATGTCAAAAAACCAAAAACATTTTTTGTCAGTAGATGCTTTATGCTCTACACCAGTATTACTCAACCAACAACAATCAAAGAGGTGAAAAGTTGCAAAAACCATTTGGAAGTAGCATTAAATATAAGTTCATGGAGACAAAAATAGTACAAAAGCAGCAAAATTGGATGAAAAGAGGAGAGAATTCAGAGATAACTTAGGAAGTGGTCAGGAAGTAGTTTTTTTTTCCAAAAGCAGCAAAAAAATGATAAAATAATTATAGTGAGAAAAAACAAAATGGTGAAAAGTGGCTAAAAATGAGCAAAAAGCAATCACAAGTAGCAAAACTTGAGTGCATGTAAATGAGCATATTTTAAAGAAGCTTGGCATTTCTGTTTTGAATATTAACTTCTATTAATCCTACATAATGTAAATTTCTGAGACACTGCATTTTTGGTGTTCATCATGTTTCAGTCAAGTGTGATTTATTGCCTTTGTTTGTTTAACAATAAACAAGATGGAAACCCTAAAAAATGTTATTGCAATACGGGGAAAAATAATCACACTTTGAAGAATCGTTCAGCCCTCATTCATTAGCATTCCTCAATCCTCCTCACCTTGTCACCATCTTTCCCTCTGCCTCTCTCAATCCTTCACTTTCTTAACGTATTGCAGCTTGGCTCATGACTAGAAAGTTCCGTTGGTCTAAGTGTTTGTTGAGGCACTGGCAGGACAAGACGTAAAAAAGCGCTGAGCTAATAGATGTGATGTATGACTCCCTACGTGACTGCTTTGGTAAAGAAGGAGCATCCTGCTGCAAGGACAAAGCCCTCTACTGTGTGTGTGTGTGTCTGTGTGCGTGTGTGTCTGTGTGCGTGTGTGTAGCAGTTGTAAAAAATAGCAGTGAAATCCCAATGCCAAGTTATCTTCTGTCCTTCGCTGCTGCATTAGAGGAACCATCGCTGTCGTGTGTGTGTTGGCCTAACACGTTAACGCTTTATGTCCTGGATTTTTCTAACCCCTCCACCGCCTCCCCTCCTTGCTCTGCAGTTGCCATGGCAACGCACCAAGAGGCGCCATCATGTGTCTGCGCCTGTGACCGCAATTTTCTAACAGCTCACAAGCGCTGGCTTTGTGTGTTGATGTTTCTCCCCCGTCTTAATTTAGCATTTGATCATGTTGCTGGTTCTGCTGTGATGTGACGCAGAAGATGAAGAAAAAGAAGAAGGAGAAGCAGTGTTTGTGTTTGTCGAGTTCTCTCAGGCTCAGGCTCAGGGAGACATCACTGAAGCATCACAGAAACAGAGAGGGTTTTTGATTTGCAGATTTTAGTGAGCGGATGATAAGGGATGGATGTGAGATTGAAAATGTTCTCGGAGCAGCTTTTCCACCAGCATTGATGAATGTGAGAGCTGCAGCATTCTCTCACCTATATGTACATCACTGTTTTACCGAAGATTAGGTTTATTTAACACTTGATTGTTGAAGCAGGTGGGCATGTCTGGAATAGATAAAATAAACATGAAAATGTCCCTCATCAGTGGATTTGCCCTTTGTTTACAAGCAACATGTATGAATCGTTTGTTGCACAGATAGATGGAGGATGTTTCCTCAACTGCTTCATCTCCATCCGTCTGACTTACTGATCAAACATCAAAGCTCCCTTAGGTTGGCACATAGCTCCTTATCATTTTAAAGTAGACACTTATAGCAAGGTAAAGCTTGTACTGATGTAAAGCTTTGTGACTTCAGTATCTGTTTTTATGTTAGCTGTATTTGTCAAAACATGGCGTTCTAACCATTTTTGTAGGATTCAACTACTGATTAAATTAAAACCAAACACACGAACTGTGAACATAGATAGTGACGGGAGAAGGAGTAACTTTAAAGAGAGGTCATCATGTCTCCACATATTTTAAACATGTTCATGCAGAGTAATGTGTCATGTGCTTAATGAACATGCAAATTTCTAAACCACACATTCATATGTTGAAAAAATCCCTGAACCTGTGAACTACCCTAAAAGGTCCATTGTAAAATGGCACATTGAGGCACAGATGGCCTAGTGGATATGGCTGCGCCCTCGAGCGGGTGGCCTAGGTTTAATTTCCCCCAGTGGCCTGTTTCCCGCATGTCATTCCCCACTCTCTCCCCCTTTCCTACTCTATCCACTGGGCCCCTCTATCCAATTAAAGTTAGAAAAGCCCCAAAAATGTCTCAAAAAAAAATAGCACATTTTCATGAGACTTGCTGAAATGATTATGTCATCTCATTTGGATCTCCGGGTGTATCTGGTTTATAACATGTTGGAGGTGTGGGCCTCAAGCATCAAGGTCTTCCCATAGCTCTGTCTTTGACAGGCCTCCATTGGGCCGACTAAACACAGATCCCTGTGTTTGTGGAGTGGGGATCTTTAAAGAAACAGCAGTGAAATGATGCATTTAGATAGGCTGAACTCCAGTTAGAGAAAAATGTTTGAAGCTATTTTACTGTAAATCATGTAAAGCTAAAAACAAACAAACAAACTACAAAAAACAATGCCCCCTATCCAAAGGGCACAAAAAAGGCAAGGAAGTTGGGATAGTTGAAAATTCTCTACCGGGCTAAATAAAGTATTTTTCATATCATTGCATAAAACTTCAGAAATACAGCAAGACAGAAGACAGCAAAAAATGGTCCAAAAGTGGTGGAAAAAAAATGTGAAAAGTTATTAGAATGGGCAAAAAGCAGTAAAGAGTAGCCATGGCTTGTTGTCGTGCCATAATCAGTGTCAATGTTCATTTCCTACAATGTTTTTGTTTGAAAACACATGGGTTGGGGGACCTGGCAATAATCACACAAAAAAAATTGTGATCGCAATGCAGGGGAAAATACCATATTTAGATTACTTTTGCAAATCATTCAGTCCTAGTTGGTATCACTAAGCTTTATATCGGCAATGTTTTTTAGATTCTAGCTCTTCACACCTTAAAAAACCCACAAGAACTTGAAGTTGAGAATTTTATAAAGCAGTAAAGAACATTGCAACATTGCATTTGAGAGAGGTGCTGGATTCAGCTCAGGGGCTGTCATTTGAATAGGTCTGTTGTCATTGTTGGGCTGGGATTAACTTGAAACAGAAACGTTACAGGCATGTTCCCAAAGTCTCCACAAATAGCTGTGTGTGTATGTGTGTGTTTGCGCGATGGCAGCATCCTCAAGCAACACACTGAATTTCCTGCCTGATCAATCATTGTAAGTCGTCCTGGATGAGAGTGCCAGCTGAATGCCATAAAAGTATCCAGGCCTGGAGAAAAAGGCAGACTCTGCTCTGCAGCCTCTTTTATGTTCCCCTCTCATGGGCTCAGTTCCATTTTAGAAAAGCAGAAGGAAGTGGAGCAAGGCTGTCACTGGCCACAAAAGTGAACCCTGAAAAGCAAACTCTGTCTTATTAAGTCTGATGTAGATGTTATTTATTCTATTAATTTTCCAGACATGCATTTACTTTATTCCCCAAGTTTGGACAGTTTCCATTTTCCATGTGATTCCTGTCTGAGGTGTTGGGTGGGTGTCAATTGGTTCAACTTGACTGTGTGAGCTTCAGGCAATAGCAGACCATCAACCAACTGCAGCTATACTTAGCAGAGACTCGGTTTTTATCCCTTCATTCTCGCAAGGAAAAGTAATCAGATATTTTCCTCACATGAGGGTTCAGAAGGCTGTGACTGAGTAGAAATGTGAAGATGTTTATATTCTATACTTTAAAGTTTTAATTTACAAAAACACTCTCACCAATACAAAAAGAATAAGGATCTTTTGTTGACATATATTTTTTGTGATTATGAAGATTAACATATTTTCAATGTGTCAAGCTTTCTTATTTGCTTTTTCTCTGGAACTTAGTTTATACATTCTTATCATAAAAAAATACATTATGATATTTTCAGCTTTAAGGTTTCATTCTAATATTAACCTTTAATTGATGTAAAAACAAGCCAAAAGATCAATCCAAAAGTATACATATAAAGAATTGCACACATGGACACAAAAAGGTGCATTTTAAATAAAAGTAGAGGAAAGATGAAAATCAAAAAATAAAAACTGTAATCATGTAAAAATAAATTCTATTCCACCAAAAGAAGTCAAGTATCAAAAACACAGGTATAAAGTCAACCTCAGGGGAGAAATGTGCACAATCTTGATCGGCGCCTATATTAGGTATCAGTCTCTATTGCATTAGTAATGCCAGTACAGGTCTCCATCTTGTTGTGAAAGTGTCTTCTATGAGTCGTAATTGAAAAGTTATTTGTTCCATCTAATAAAAGTTCCAAATTTTCTGGATCCATGGATTGTAAGTGGGAGGATTTGGTTTCAACCAGAGTATTGGTCTTTTGTTTTAATGGCATTCATCTTTAAATGTCTTTTCTGGAGAACAGATGTGTACCGTTTTGTTGTGTAGAAGAATTGCAATGATTTATTGTGTTGCAATTAAAAGAAGTCTCTGATGTTGTGTTGTGTCGTCCTCTTTCGACTCAGATTCTCAGTTGATTAAATATGAGTCCCTGCAGTCATCACCTCATTCTTTGTTTGTGAGTCTGTGACCAGCTCTTTAATCTCACTCCATTCTCTTTGTACTTTTTATTAAACAAAGAGCGTCACTTCCTGTCCTTTTTTTCCCCAGCTGTAAACTTGTCTGACACAATGTGAAGGTGTTCATGAACTTAGCACTGGATGAATCACTTTTGAATGGAGCCCGTCAGCTCCAACTTATTATTTGATGTTAGTCATTCTCACTTAAAGTTCAGTCTACAGTCGCTCTGAGTCACAACCAGAGGAGGTGGATTCCCTGTCAGAAGTTATCTGCCATGTTACTTATCTTTTATCCCTCCCTTGTTGTGTTTTCAGGCCTGAGACCCAGCAGAAAGCTCCGGTGAGTGCCCCTCCTCCCCCACCGCCCCCTCCGCCTCCTCCTGAGCCGACAGGGCCCCCGGAGCCGGAGGAGGAGATCCTGGGCTCTGACGATGAGGAGCAGGAGGACCCTGCAGATTACTGCAAAGGTCAGAACAACACACACACACTCACGCACACACACACACACACACACACACCAGAGCCTGCTCCTGTCTGTGACTCGCTCCCTTTCCTCCCTCCTGATGGGATTTGCAGCAGCATCGTTAAAACCATCATGGCAGTTGTGACACCAGCGTTTCAAGGTTGTTTGGATACTGCCAGAAAGGAGAGGCGGTCTACTTCTCCTGCAGTGGCTCTGCATGCTAAAGACTCTGCTGTCTGCTGAGACGTTCATGTTCATAACTCCTGTAAGCACTGTAGAAAATTACACAGCAGTGTTTATCCAGTGCCTGCAGAGAAATGCAGCACACTATGGTTCTAGATGATTTTTTCTCTTCCATGCTGAATACACCTTTAACAGATATATTTCTGCAAGTGAGCCTGCTGATAGAGAACTGACCTGCTGAACTATTCAAATGCATGTAACCAGTTTAGTTTAACTGAGATCAAACAAAGCATTGCTCAATCAAACATGCAAAAAAAGCAATACTTAACACACACTTTTAGACTGATCAGTACTATGATGAGTGACTCTCCTGAAAATTGAACTGTGGAGCATCATTGGGGAGATTCCTTTTCAGCAAAAATGTATGCCTCTGCTTCCACACAGTTTGCACATCCATGCATCCCCTTCTTGTGATTGTCTTATCTCATCCACCTTTGTGTAATCCTCTGCAGAAATAGTTTCTAAGTGTTGCCAACTTGTTGATTGACAGCTTGTGGCATTGTATTCAAAAAGACTTGAGGCTGTAATTGCTGCCAAAGGTGCATCAACAAAATACTTTAGTACATGTGATTTCTTAGTTTGAAGTATCAGTAAATTTGCAAAATAACTTTTTTATATTCTCATTATGGGGTGTTGTATGTAGAACTTAGAGGAAAAAGATGAATTTATTCCATTTTGACACAAGGCTGTAATTTCACAAAATGTGGAAAAAGTGAAGCAATCGAATGCTTTGCAGATGCACTGTAGGGGTGTGAATGTCGCTGCTGAAAAAAGTCTTCACATTTTGGAAACAGGAACCTGTAAACATTTAGCATTTCCTTTAGAAATTATTTAGTTCTCTTTACTGTTTGCTGTTTTGAGGACATGCAGCCTTGTTTTTTCTCTGTCTGCCTCCAGGAATGTTTATCCCAGCCTTTCTTCTTGAGTCTACATCTTCACAACACTTCTCCCTTGTTACATTTTCTGTCAGTATGACCTCCCCCCATCTCCGCTGTGCCCCCTCTTCCTCTTCCTCGTCTTCTGATGGATTACTTGTCATTGCCTGGTTATCACCGACAGTCGCCTGTAACCTTCATCTCCTCTTCCTCTTCTTTATCTCTCTCAGGAGGGTACCATCCGGTGAAGATCGGGGATCTGTTTAACGGGAGGTACCATGTGATCAGGAAGCTAGGGTGGGGCCATTTCTCCACCGTATGGCTATGCTGGGACATACAGTGAGTCACAGAGAGAGAGAGAGAGAGAGAGAGAGAGAGACTCCTTTTTCAGTCCTTCACTTCACCTTGCTCCTTAAACACCCATGTGTACCACTCACAGACCACACACACCTTCATACATGCACCTGTTGACACAAATCATTGCCAATCAACACAACTTCATTCTAGCTTCAGTGCCTGCCATTTTCAACACATTGTTGTTTCTGTGTTCACATGGAAACCAGGGAGGATGGATCACAGTATCATCCAACTAGGGTCACCTTCCACTGAAACACAACCACACACATTCACAGAGCAGTGGTGTTAATCACACTAATGGTGTTCATAAGGTGCTGAGATGGAGTAGGGTTACTTTATGCAAACTGCCCTGTCACACACTATACTTGATAGATGTGAGATTTCAGTCCTGTATTCTACTTTTTCTCTGCACACATGAGAGTCCTTTTTCAAATCAGCTGTATTTATATTTCTCTTTAAAAAGTAAACATGTTAGTGAACAGTTTTTTTTAGCACTTGTTTTGTCTAAATCTTTGAGCTAGAACTGTTAGATAATTGTTTTAAACCCTCAAATGTACATTATTAGAAACAGACCAGAACACAGCAGAAATGACACACAGGTGTTATAGAAGCATGAACTGGACTAAAAACAGTTTCTTCATCAATGTTGATTTTCCATTCAGTGTTTATGCGATCAGTTACATTTACTGAGTCACTGTGCACACCACTGACTCAGTACTGACTCAAAACAGTTTAAAAATGCACAAACCAATGACAAGGATGATATTTGAATGTCACCACTCTTTTTTTCCCTTTGTAATGAGATGTTTACATCACACTAATGGTCTCCCCTTCTGCATTTTCAAAACAGTGTTTAGGTCTATGTAACAACGTGAATCAACTTTTACCAGTGTTTTCCAGTATTGAAACAAAGCAGTAAAATTCACTGTAAGATCTTGTTTGGATCTAAATGCAGCACAGCTAGACCAAACTGAGCTGAGACAATTTTTAAGTCAAAATCGATAAGGTCAAGCAGTTGCTCATGAGTCTGTTGGCTGCACCTGTATGCTTAGCTTGAAAGAGGTAATCCAAACTCTAAGTACTTTGCAGGTATTCTAAACAGGCCAGTCACAAAGCACATAGTACATGGGACTTGTCAACTGAGCAGTAACACATTTTTAAAACCAAATGCACCATTCAATAGGAATGGATAGCATTGTATTCCATCACTTCTTCAAGAGGTTGTTTTACACTTCCACCCTTAAACACTAACTCAAGACAACATTCTGTTTTTTAACAAGGAATGAAGATGTGGACTGATCTTCCTTCAGACATTACCAGTCTTATCTGAAAAATTGCTTTTAAAATTAGACTTGGGAAATATTTAGTGTCACTGAGACTCTTAAATGCATCAACCGTAATACCCATGCTTGATAAAAAAAGGGTAGAATTTTGATGTAAAGACTCTGTGTTTGAAGTAGGAAAATATTTATACGATTTGTCCAACTATATATGTATTTTATCGATTGACTGGATATAATATGAACATTTGAGAGGCTTCTTTATGACTTGAGATAGGTTTATCTTTGTGTTTCTTGGTTTCTTCATGTTTGTATGAGTGAACCCCAGGAGGAGTAGTTGCCAGTTTGGTAGTCGCTAATGGAGAGCCAAATAAACAAATAAATGTCTGTAGCACAAAGCAGGAGGGAGCTGCAGCTGCCTAACTATGGTGCACCAAGAAAGACAAAATAGCATAATGTAGAAATAAAAAAACAATGTGTTAATCTTATGAGCTTTACATCAGCCTGTTTACCCTCATGGCTGTAGTTTAAAGTATTGGTGAAAAAGCAGTACATTTCTTTTCTTTTGTTGTTGTTGTTTTTGGTGCCTGTGGTGATCTGGCAAGTTACATGACTGAGAGAAAACAGCATGTAATGTCTGGATTAACTGGGTGTTTTAAGTTTGACTGATGTTTTTCTTGTTTTCGTGTTATAAAATACCACAAAGCAGAATTTGCATTTACAGAGGCAGTGTGGGCAGTGTGAAAGCTAGCAGAGCAACTGTAGCACTCTCAGGGACATTTTATAATATCTTTGACAAGGACACATTTCTCAGAATAACTGGTTTTATCAACCCATTCCTTCATGAGTCAGGATGAATTTAAATAGCTGTGTTTTTCTCCCTGTGCGTCCACATAGAGTGAAGAACTTTGTGGCTATGAAGGTGGTGAAGAGCGCCCAACATTACACAGAGACGGCCCTGGATGAGATCAAACTTCTACGATGTGTAAGAATCTCACCATCTCTCACTGCTTTTAAATCACTGATGGTTCGTTTATGGTCTTTTTCTTCCTTCCCTGCTTCTCCTTCATTTTTTTCCTCATGCCCTTTCCTCTTCCTTCCCTCCTTGCCTCTTTTGCATCTCTTTCCCTTTGATTCTCTGATGACAAAAACACTGAAGATACGCTGGTCATTTATCTTGCATGCTGGCTGCAGAAGACCGTCATCTTTGAATCAATTTTTCAGCATCTTTTTCTCTGACATCCACCTCCCAAAGTTCTGTCCTTTCCTCACCTCTCTTTTCCTTATTCCCTCTTGCCCTCTCACTCTCCTCCACCTTTTCAATTCTCCTTTCCTGTTTTCTTTTTCTTTCTTTATGAATATTTGATCTACTCTTTATCCTGCTGTTGGCCCTCCTTTCTCCTGTCCCTCCTACGTTTCATCCTAACTTCATTTCCTTATCCTCTTGTCTTCCAGGTGCGAGAGAGTGACCCGGGTGACCCGAACAAAGACATGGTGGTCCAGCTGATAGATGACTTCAAGATCTCTGGGGTCAATGGCATTCGTATCCTTATCAGGAGCGTGTGTGTGTGTCTTTGTTCAACTGTGTGTGTGTGTGAGGGTGGGAGTGACAAAGATGTAATAGAATGAGTCCTTGACTCTCTGGCCCAGATGTGTGTATGGTGTTTGAGGTGCTCGGTCACCACCTGCTGAAGTGGATTATTAAATCTAACTATCAAGGTCTGCCGCTGCCCTGTGTCAAGAGCATCATCAGACAAGTAAGAACCACACAATTCTACTTCTTTTCACTGCACCTTAAGAAGCTCGTATATATATCTCCATGCCTTTCCATGTTTTTGCTGTATCTGAGCTGATTTCCTCTTCTCTTCCTCCTTTCAGCCATTCAGCGTAAACTTTCTCTTCTTGCACTCTACAGAAACTGAACTTCAAATAATGTTTCGCACATAGGTCACTGATTTTTTTTTAGGATATTTTTTGGGCTTTTCTGCCTTTAATTGGATAGAGGAGGACAGTGGATAGAGTAGGAAAGGGGGGGAGAGTGGGGAATGACATGCGGGAAACAGGCCACAGACAGGAATCAAACCCGGGCCACCCGCTCGAGGGCCAACCTCATGGTGCGCGGCCATATCCACTAGGCCATCTGCGCCCAATAGGTCACTGATTTCAATGCTTTTGAAACATTTCAGCCATGTTTTGGTGCCTTAACCTAACTTTTTTGAGGAAGCAAAAAAAAAAAAAAAAAAAAAAAAAGAAGCTTATTTTGAATAACTGGCATTCACAAACTCTATGCTCATTTAAAAACTGAAAACACCAGCAAAACTGTTCGATTTGCTAGTTTCTAACGGTACCTGAATATATCACAAGTTTGAGAAATAGGTCTAAACTTGCCGGAAAGACACAAGCATTTCATCGGCTTAGCTTTGATTCTCACAAAATTTCCTGATAATATATTTTCTTTCAACTAAATTCTGTAAAAAAACAAGTAATTCTACACTTTTACTGCTTTCACTGAGCTCTGAATGATGAACATACACCACGTATTCACACTTCAAAAATCCTTTGAATTTTGCTTCCTGTGGCATCATGTTGCAGGTGTACAACTTCTTCTACAGGGGTGTCAAAAATTTTTGGCAAAAGGGCCATTTTGGAAACTGAAAATGACCAAGGGCCGGGGACTGGAAAACCACTTCTTTTTAGTGGTTTCTTTAAAAAGCAAGGTTTCGTCAAACATGCTTGTGCTATTATTGCAGACCATTGAGATAAAACCAAATATGTCAAAATGTTATGGCAGGACCAGGATCTGGACTTTATCACGTTTGTTTAAACGACAATTATTAAAACATTTTAAACCCCAAATATCTCTGATCCTGCATTCTGAACCATTTTATGCTTCAACTTTTGTCTTTTTTTGACCATTTCATATCTTTAATTCAGTTTTTTGTACAACTTATGTGTTTTTTTATTCTTGATTTTTTTTGGGAGTCTAAACAACTCATGAAACACATTTTTCATCATGCCAAATGCAATTAAATATCAGCTGTAAAAGTTGTTGAGTTTTTGCAGATTGTGCAGAGCTTTAGCTTTATAAAGTTGCCTATGCAGATATATTGAGATTTATTTCAAGCACTTGACAGAAACTGTAAATGTAAACAGTTAGAACATGATGAATTTAAGTGATAAAACTAACACATTGTAAGATGAGATGCTGGGGGCTGCTTGAAAATAGACTGCGGGCCACAATTGGTCCCCGGGCCGTAGTTTGGACATCTCTGTTCTACTCAGAGCTGCTCAGCATTCTGTATCATTATTGATAGAAACTGCTTTCAGATTGACACAATGGGTCTATAGTGGAGACTGTAAACTGTAAATATTTGTAACAGCATTGACTGTAAATAGTTTATAAAGAGTAAATTGCTTGTAATAGTGATGTAATAAATATTGTAGTTTGATTGTGTTATACTGCTCAGGAGCCACAGTTATCTTGAACCCATAGAAGTGCAGGACTTCATATTGCAGTGAAAATAAGACCACTGAGTTAAAACATTTCCAAACAAAATGTGTAGTTTCTTTGGATGTAGCACCACCAGTGTTTATTCCTATTTTTTCTTAGGCTTAAGGGTACCTGAAAATGTGTTACACAAACTAATTCCTTATTTTATTTTATTTTTTAAGATCAAGCATAAAATTCAAGAAAACCAATTTCTCTTTTCTTCCATTGTAATGATGTATAGCTTTTAAATTTTGTTACATTACATTACACTTTGGCATCATAACTGAGTTTCATCAGCTTGTTATGGCCATGGTTTTCCTGATTCTCTGGGGATGCAAGACTTTGCTTTGCAATGAAAAATGAGACTCCACTGAGGGAAAATATGACAGAGTCATAGTGTTGACTGAAAATTCAGAAATTTAATTCACAAAAAAAAATGAAGGAAGAAAGAATTTTTTGACAAGAGCAAGAGACGGCAAACCTCACTGTCAGTGCTTCAGGCGAACACAGGCTTACAAGTGTAGCTCTACATGCAGTTGTCCACTCAACGCTCTGCACTTTAGTACCACTACAGTCCTGTGATTCAGTACCAGTGGGCATTTTCCCCTCAGCCACCTGACAAGCATGTGAAGTTTTCAAGCCTGTGAGCTTCTCTTAAGCCCGTCTGAAGATGAGCAGAAATTACATGGGACTGCTCTTTTGCTTCAACCTCAAAGCCTCTAGACTCAAACCAATGAGAGTAGTAGAGAAACAAAAACATCAACAGCCTTTCTGCTCAGCACTCGGAGAGGGATGAACACTGGGAGAGCAGCTCATTTAGCCCTGAGACACAGTGAGGAAATGAAAGGGGAGATGAAGGGTTAGAGATGGAGAACCGAACAGGGGGAGACTTGTGTCTTCATTTTCTTAAAGTATACACGTTTTCAGCAACAACATCTGTGCCTGTTTATCTGGATGTGTTTGCAGGTCCTGCAGGGTCTGGACTATCTCCACACCAAATGTAAAATCATTCACACAGACATCAAGCCTGAGAACATTCTGATGTGTGTAGACGATGCCTTTGTGAGACGTATGGCTATGGAGGCGACTGAATGGCAGAAAGCTGGAGCCCCCCCACCATCAGGATCAGCAGGTAGACACGAAATACTTTTCTCTAAAGCACAGAGTTTCTATAGGTTAGGGGTTTAACATCATGTCTCTCTCTCTCTTATGTCTGTAAAACAAGCTCAGGATCAAAACAGCAAAATGTTTCGCATTTGCAGTGATCCCGAATATGTTTGTTTCATCTTGATCAAATGGACTAAGATGGTTGTTAGCTCAGTTGCTGTTGATAAACTTAATGAAAGCCATTACTCAGAAACAGCTCCCTGGTAACATAGGGGGTCACCCTTTGCTGACCATCTTCTTTGATGGCACTTAGCAAGAGACTAAATCTTCTTTTAAAAAGTTAAATCTCGCCATGTTTGGGGCTTTGTTAGGTAGTTGCCCTTCATTATTTTGTCCTGCAACCTGCTGACTGTAGCTTCACATTTAGCATAGACATTGAGACCAAGAAATATGAGTTATTTTACCTCTGTTTAATTCAGTGCTGTATGTTTTCCAGGTAAGTCTTGGCTTTTCCTGTAACATTAGGAGTAAAATAAGAATATCAGCATCTTCAGATGAACATACCAGCATCATTACTCCACAAAACCAGCTTTCAGTGGTACTGTTTGTTTTAATCTACTTTTTGTCAAGCTTCCTCACAGCAGTTCTGATTTATTACTGACACAAGTATCTTAACAGCTTATATTCTGACTTGAATGAGTCATTTTAAGTAAATATTCCAAGTAAATAAGTACACTGAAGCATTGTGAATGAAACACTTTCCCTCACTAAATGACAAGATATAATGTTGAAGTCTTTTGTAACTGTCAGGACTCTGAGAAAAACCTCCTGTGCCTCCATTGTCTTGCCACACACCGAATTTTTCCCCATCTCCTGTCACCAAGTTCTTCCACACAAAAAAAGAAATAAAAAAACAATGTCTCAAGGAAAAAAAAGAAAACAGTTGTTACAAACTCGTCATGAACCCTGTCCTCCCGGTGAACTCAACAACGAGCTGTCGATTGCTTGCATCAGCCGAAGAAGTTGTTCTGAGCCGTGGGGAAACCAATTATACTGCTTAGATTACTACGCAATTAAAGCCGGGCACAAAGCCATCAGCTGTCAAAACAGGAGGGCTCACTGGTGACCAAATCCCTCTTTGATTTAAGAAGAAGAATAAATAACATTTTTAATGTCATTTTCACAGTTGCAAACATGCTTTATACTATTAACCCTTTTGTTTGTGCTATTTATTTAATTCTGTCCAAAAAGTGCTTTCTGCTATTCCACTGTACTCCTTGACCCACTATGATAGAAAATCTTGTTTTATTTGACCCATTATTTATACATTTTTGGAATAGCTATAGAATAGAATAGTCATTGAGTAAAATTTTGCTTGAAAAGGATCATTTCTGTTATTTTGCTTTAAATTCAGGGTTAAATCCCTTTAAGTTAAAATCATACAACTTATTTATGTATTTATTCATTGATGCAACTGACATTTCATGTAATTGTTTCTCTGCAGCCACTGACCTCTTCTTTGGTGACATTTCAGAGTGAGACCTCTTCTTGTACTGCACTTAAGTTTCTCCCAAAAGAGTTGAAAAGCCTTTCCAAAACATTGACCTTTGTCCAACAATCACAGTCAGTAACATGTTCAGTGTGCCCATTTGGACCAAGTGCATTTACTCAAAGAATTATATCACAGCCATTGCACTTTGTTTTGCTGTTGCTGGATTACACTGTATAACGTATTTGGTATTCAGTGGGAGAACTAAATGTGTCTCTTTGGGGGGATTCACTGAGAATTGTGTAAGTCGTATTCGAGTGCAAAATTGTCCACTTAGTTCTGCAGTTCTGTGCAGTTTGCTGGAGTTTTGCACCATCAGTTGTGCATTTTTGTGTTGACTGAGCTGAGTGAAGGGAAGCATGTCTTATTTTTTTAATTCTGCAGCGGATTAATGACAAATATGACACATTTTCACAGTTTTTAAACAGCTTTCCTGCTGGAAGGAGTTAGCTAAAAGCTGTTTGTTCACATTGAGCCACAAACAACCCCAGAATGATTTAACCCTTGATTTTCATAGAAATATCCATGTTGCGGTCACATAAACAGACTGGATGTAAAGTTCCCTGTAAATAGTCGGGTCCCCTGTTTGTGAACTAGGAGTTTCTTCCAATTAGGCTCATTTGCAGTGAAAGGATCTTGTTTTCCTCCTGATGAATGCATGAAAGCTCGTTCAAATGTCAGCAAACACTAGCTCACATTGATGGCATCTCTGTGCAGCGCAGTTTAGTGGTGCTCTTAACCTTTTGTGCATGTTTTGTGCATCAGATTTTTTTTTCTCTGCTCATTTTTTTCAGGCTCAATGGGTGCCAAAGTGATGTGGTCCTTTTGTGAATCACACCCTTAGACTTTGAAAATACTGGATTGAAGTGTGTTTTAAGACATTTGTGTTACTCTAATCTTACTTCTGATTGGTGCTTGATGATTCAGGTCTAATTATATTCTATAGCAGCTACATTCACAGACACATGAAGAAAAACCATTCATCTTTTGGATCTGGGACAAGGAAGTAAAGCTGCGAGAGTGTGTACAATCCCTTTTGTTTGCCATTCTTTTATTTCACTGACAGATTGTGTTCGTGTCAGGTACGAAAAGAGGAACTATTCACAACCTAAAAATTCCATTTTTAGACGGTATAGAGCGCACTGTGAACTCAGCCATGTGGCGGTATAGATGTGTGTTCCACTTTGAAGCGTCTGATTGTGGTTGTTTTTTTCTCTGTCTGTCAGTTAGCACAGCCCCCCAGCTCAAACCGGTGAGTACAACAGATGTGAGTATGAAATGAGAGCAATGCACACACACACACACACACACATGCACGCACACATACGCACACACACACCCACATGCACATAAACACACAAACACACAGAGACAGAAACAATTCCCAACATGTCACATAGTTTGGTGTGGTTATAGTTAGTTGCAGAATGATTCTGTGTGCTGCAGTAATAGTAAAAAAAATGGTATCAGTTCTAGCAGGCATCACTGGAAGCATCTAAACATCCATTTCTTATGAATGAAGACTTTGTGATGCATTTTCATCCAATCCAATGACTTTTTGACTTGTTTACTTTATCTTCAAGAAAATTTTTATTATCATGTGTTGAATCAAGCTTTCTTAGTAGTATGAAATATTCATGCAAAAATCTATCGCAAAGCTTGGCAAAAAGCTCACCATCTCGTCAATTTTTCAAGAAATTACTGATTTTAAACTCAGTTAAAATGCAGAATCTAGAAAGTTAGAACTTTGTGTTATCAGATTTGATTCAGACCCCAGCTATCATAATCCCAGCAAAGATTTATTCTAAGGCGGCTAAAGCCAGATGGTGCATGCACGAGTGTGGCATTTTGTTTTTGTGTGTCTGATCCACTTTAAATCCAAGAGTCAGACAAGAGGATAAAGGAAAAGTAGCTGAAATCAAAGAAAGTTAGTACAACTCTTCAAGCTTTGGCAATGAATGAGTCATTTTATAGCTAATTACATAATATATCAATTCTTAGAAGAGAAAGATGATATAAAAACAAGAGGCCCTTAGGATTGGAGATACAATACAAACTAACTATGTTGACTCAATCCCTTGTAGCTAAGAACAAATCATGACGATAAAACTTAGCTCAAAGTTTTTCTTATATTTACTTTTTTTTTAAATGCACCATTTTTTTTACTTGTGATATGGAATACAAGTGTTAGTGTATGTTACATATAAGTCAACCAACACTCAAATAAGTAACAAAACTTTTAACCTCTATTTGTTCATTGATCTGCTTCACCGTAATCCTTCTTTTTACTCTTGTTTTGTGTCCCAGGTGGGAAAGATCTCCAAGAACAAGAAGAAGAAGCTGAAGAAGAAGCAGAAGCGTCAGGCGGAGCTGCTGGAGAGGCGGATGTTGGAGATCGAAGCCTTGGAGAGAGAGGCGGAGAAAAAAGAGGAGAGAGCCAAAGAAGGGGGGGAGAAAGGAGACCACGAACAGAACCCACCTTCACCCTCGAAGAAGATGTCTCCACCGATTGGTCCCAGCATCGCACTGGGAGAGAGTGACGACGATGATGACGATGAGGAGGAGGAGGAAGAGGAGGAGGTGGGAGAGAGGGAGAGGCCCATCAGGTTGACAAATCATACATGTGAGTATTATAAGCCTAAGAATTAGTTTAGGTTGAGAGCTGCTCAATCGTCATCTCTGGGCCTCTATTCATATGTGGCAGTGTTTGTGTCAGCCTGTGTGTTGATGTTTTGGTTGACTCGGGATGTTTCTGGGTGGAGAGTAGGTGTGGTGACCCCAGTCGGTCACTGTGTGCCCAGTGTGCAGGTGACTCTACATGTTGATGATAATGAGTGGGAGACGCTATCCCAAGTGGCTACGGTAGCAGCTATAGCAGAGAAAGAATGATACAATCAGTGCCGCCGCATTTGCGCAAGGAAACATGTTTCTTGCAAATGTGCAAAGGATGCACACTACTGCCGTGAAGTGGGCATAGGGCACCAGGTCACCCTTGATGCAGGAGAGAACAAAAGAGAGGAGTAATCCGACGCCGCACACGTTGCCGTGATGAATGTCAGTGAGCAGCATCCGACAAATTAGCGGTCAGATGCGCCGACAGGCAGCTGGGTCCAGGTGGAGCGAAACAAACTTCTGCTACTTGCCACAATTTCGCCATATATACAATATATATTCTGCCACATTTGCCTGCCAGAAGTCAGGTGGACTGCCTTTGGGTCTCCCCCATGTAGAAACTCAATGCTGCAGGTGCTTGCTGGGTTGGTGTGTGTTCACGTAGCTATAGTAGAAGGCTAATATCGCATTTGGTGTTGTGTTTACTGACACTAATGAGAACTCCTGCAGACCCTACCTTTAAAGTCTGAGCATGCGAAAAGTTTTTCCTTCGTATCCTCATAGTACTGTCTACATGTTGGATGTAGCATCACAAACATATTGCACTTAACATGTTGATGACAGTGATGTTTTTCTCTCTTGTAAACTCTGCTTCAAAAGGTCCCCTATTTAGCAAAGAATAGAATAGAATAGAATAGAAGTTTATTGTCTGACACAAAGGTGACAGAAATTCATCTTTTGACAGGCCTCGGTTGCATCAAAGACACACATTCACACATTCACAAGAGCTGTATTTTGTGCATATTTTTTCATGAAGTATCTCAGCTCAGTGTGGCGTTTACCTTGAACAGGTCTTTTCCTTTTCAGTGTCTTCCATCACATATGTTTGTCTGCGGCTGCACTGCAGTACATTTTGTAACTTGTTTCATCACAGCCCAGTTTAGACCACTGAATCATCACCTGCATTCCTGATTTTTGAGGCACAGCTGAACTGCACTTAATCACTTGCTGTCTTATACGAAATAGGACAAACCTGAATGTCAATCTTGTTATGAAACTAGCTTTGTTTCTTTTAGAAACATTGCATTCTGTCAGCTCTCAAAAGCATTATGTTTGAGTTCTGTCACCTTGAGCAATATAAAAAGGCTTTCTTGTATTTTTTTTGGGCCACTGACAACCTGAGAGAGATTTTTCCAAACAGCCTCTAACAAACCTGCAGCATGAGTGAGTGTGTGAAAATGTGTACGCAGGTTTGTGTAGTCTGCCTGTGAATGAATAGGAATGAATAGGAGCATGGATTGGCTCCAACCAGCTTCCCACGTTGATCCCACTGTGTTTGGGAGGCTGGGCTGATTCACATTAAAAAAAAAAAAAAAAAAAAAAAATGTCTTTCTCCATCTCTCCACCCTCTGTCTTGTTAACACTCCTTTTCCTTCTTTTGCTTCCTTCCCTGAATTCTGGATCCACTTTTTCATGTGATTCTCTACTCTGCCCACACCATCCTTGAATACGCTCGTTTCTCCTTCCCACATACTTCCTCTCTTAACTGTCTTACTTTTCACTCGTATTAGGCGCGGCGCCTCCTCAGGAGCAGAAAGAGCCACCTCACATTACTGAAGATGACCCTGATGCAGAGGTGGAGGAGGAGGAGGAGGATGAGGAGGATGAGGAGGACGAGGAAGAGGAGGAAGAAGAGCTGACGCCCATTGCTGAAAAAGATCCTCCTATTCCTCCCAACACAGAAGAAGGTAAAGAAGATCAAACGCAGACAGGAGCTGAAGAAAAAGAGGGTGATGGAGAGGGAGTGGAGGAGGAATCAAAAGGGGCAGAGGATGAGAATGAAAAAGAGGATGTGGAGAAGATAGAGCAGGAGGAGGAGGAGGATGAGGAGGAGGAGGAGGAAGAGGAGGTAGAGGAGGAGGTAGGGGAGGGTAAAGAGACTGAGAAAGAGGAGAAGGAGTTAGAGGAGCCAAAGACTGAATTAAAAATAGAAGAAGAGGAAGAGGTGGAAAAAGAGGAGTCAAAGGAGAAGGAGGTAGAAGAAGAGGAGGAGGATGAAGAGGAAGAAGAGGAGGAGGATGAGGATGAGGAAGATGACGACGACGATACGACTGCAGACCTCCTCACAGAGAGCACCTCCCCCATCATACCTGATAACAACAAAAACAATTCAGCCAAAACCAACGGTCACATTTTGTTGGGATCTGAGGGACTGAAACCAAACCCTGGGGCTCCTCCACCTCCTTCCCCCACCCCTGAGCCTCTCCTCTGCCCCCTGGTGGAGTCTGAGCTCAGCTACACAGACAGGGACAACTCCCTCAGTTCTGGTTACGAGTTGTATAATGGAGAGGTGAGTGAGCAAGGGCTGACCAACGGCTCCAGCGAACACCACAAGATCACGATGCCCATCTTCCCTGACTTGCCCCTTGATCCTCTGCCGGGAAACCCCATTTCTGTTGGTACAGCAGACATTGGAGAAGGACCATCACCTAACAGCCCTGCAGCTGACCGCAGTCGCACTGTGTCGTCCTCAAGCACAGGGGACACACCTAAAGGTGAGGTTTGGTTACTAAATCTCCATTTATTAATTTTTGAAATTGTTGAAAATTGCCTTTGCAAAAGCGACTATCTAAGTGGTGAAAAGAGGCAAAAATGGCAGGAAGAAGCAATAAAAATGAGTTTAAGGTGACAAAAGTCAAAAAGTGGCATAAATGGGTAAGAAGGGGCTGAAATTGGGCAAAAATGTGGAAAATATTTGGAAGGTAGCAAATTATGCTCCAAAGCAACAAAAAACTATAAGTTAAGTGACTGAAATAGGCAAAATACAGTCACAGAAAGCCAAAATGGTCCTAAGTGCATAAAAATGAACAAAGCATAACTAATTTTCTGAGACACTGAATTTTGGATTTTTATTATCTTTAAGTCATTATTTCCAACATTTAGATAAATAAAGGCTTGAAATAATTAGCTCTTTGTATACTGTGTCTATATAATATCTGGATTTCACCTCTAAAACAATCTACAAAATACTCCATGACATTCTGATTTTTGAGATGTCACTGTAAATGCAATGTAAAATTTTTTTTTAACAAAAATCTTTCGGTTTCCTTCATACACAAAATGAGAAATGTTGCTGTTGCTTGTGTTTGTTTAACTAAACCTAAAAGTAATTGCAAAATGAATCACAGTTGCAATATAGGGAAAAATAATCTCATTTTGATTATTTTTGCAAATCATTCAGCTGTACTATTCAGAACCCCCCCCCCGATGTATTACATCTCTGGACAGTTGAATGTTTATAGGATGTATCGTATATTATGATATTATAATGTTATAACATGTTCTGCGAAATCCATTCTCCACAACTATATAAAATTAAAACTTAATATTGGTTTACCAAAAATCTGATCACCATTTCACAATGAAAACTTTGTTGGCATTATTTCAGCTCATAATTCGCTAGATTATGGGGAGCAACACATTTTATATTCTGAAATATCCACTGATTTGTTTTTTGTATTTGATGCCACTAGTAGTTGTCATTTCTAGCTGCTTCTGTAGTCATGTGCCAAAGACAGGAAACAGGGCACGTTGAATCGGAAGTCTTCGCTATAGTTTTCATTGAGTAAGTGTAAAAGAAGTATGTGCAGCTATGTCAAAGTAAAAGAAAAGAAAATGGATAGAAACTTCTGTACCAATGGTGTCATGGTAGCCTAATCAAATCAACAAAATACATTTAGGTCTAATTTTCAGACATTTTCATTAAAATCTTTACAATGCAAATAAATAGCAAATCATGCTTAACATGCTAACAGATATATTCTTCTGGATGATGTTCATGCATTAAAAAAGTATTAAGCACCATTTTACATTGTGTCAACAATCCATTTGATGATGCCTGATTAATGCTACACTCAAGCCAGGGTCTCTCATAATGAGCGACATTTAATCCTCATATGAATGAGATTTTACCTTGGATGATAAAGGCGAGGAAAAATAAACATCATAATAATAGCGCTTCATTTAGATATTGGGTGAGGTAGCTAATCAGCAGATCATAAATTAACATAACAGTTCTGATATTCTATCTTGTAAATTATTCCAGCCTGGGAATATAATTCCATTGCTCATTACTTTTTGGTTTCAAGATATCTCCCGTGGGATTCAATAATTATTCACCACCACTATTACTCACCCACCCACAGTGTTGTTATTATTATTATTGACAAGAACTTGGATTCCTGCTTACTAGCCTGAAGGTCACTTTACGGGTCACGTATCCAATTCTTAGCATAGGATTTTATAGAAGCATTACGCAAGTCTGTTACTCAGTTCGCATTGTTTTAAATGTCAGTGGGACTAAGTTAGTTCTACTTTTTAAGATTCCTGTCAAAGCATCTCTGTGCAATAGAGTGTGATAATTTTTATTTGACTCTCTGCTTCCAGTCAGGGCCAGAGCTGCAGATCTCCTCATCAACCCACTAGACCCACAAAACGCTGAGTCAATTCGAGTCAAAATTGCTGACCTTGGAAATGCCTGTTGGGTGGTAAGACACAGCATTATACACAAAGCTTCTTCCAAATGCACTGTGTTGTAGTCTGTAAAAGTAAGTCGTTGTGTCACATTTATCAGTGCTGCATTTCTGGTGGCCAGTTAGGACACTACAACTGGAAAACAAAAATGTAGCATACTGTATCTACTTTCTAACATAATGTATAAGAAGCCTTTCTCTTCTCTTCTCTTCCCTTCCCTCCTCTCTCTTCTTTACAGCACAAGCACTTTACAGAAGATATCCAGACAAGACAGTACCGCTCCATTGAAGTCCTGATTGGAGCTGGTTACAGCACCCCTGCAGACATCTGGAGTACTGCCTGCATGGTGAAGAGAGCACATGCACACTTTCATACACAGCACATTCATGTATACAGCACTTCTTTTTTAATGGCACACTCAGCATGCACTCAAGTACAGGACTGTATTTGATCTCTTTCAGGCCTTTGAACTGGCGACTGGAGATTACTTGTTTGAACCTCATTCTGGAGAAGACTATTCTCGTGATGAGGGTGAGTATTTAAACTCTGAGAAGCACACAGATATATCATTTCCAAGAGTAGAAAGACAGAGAATTTCTCAGTTTTGAGTGTTCCAGCAGGTATTCACAGCTCAAGATTGTGGATTCTAGGTTTGAAGGAAAATTTTGATGTAAAACCTAAACATAGAAGCAAAGTGTCTGAAGTATTCTTGAAATGTTCAATTTGATGCTTTAACGATTTTTATTGCTTGTGCATAATTATACCTCCCATCTGTTCCACAGAGTTTTCCCATTTTTCAGATGCGTAACATGTTGCATTCATTGATCCACTGATGAACTTTCTGAACCTTCCATAACACCATCGAGGTTTGAATAAATTTGACCATAAACTCTGACACTGAGTTTTACATTTGCCACCAATCAGAGGCTTTCCTGACATGAAGTTCTTTAAACCCACAGAGCCCTTGGGTGACATTTGTGACAAAGCAAATTGACTTGTGACCACAAAACATTTCATTCATAGTCGTGATTTAGTAACTCACAACTGTCTTGGACCGTTGATTGTTGCTCTGATTGCTTTTTTGATGATAGCTAAACAACTATATGGAGAATAGGCAGACATAGTGGAATTTTGCCTGTTTACTTTTTCAGCCTATAACTGGTTAGTAATACATCTTGGAACTCCAGCTTTTGCCCTATTGCACACACACACAGTCATAAACAAAAGCAGATTAAAAATTGATTCAGCATTACTCAAAACCTCCACTGCCATCAATCACAAATATTAAAGAACTTAAGTATAAACTAACAATGCTTGATTTCTAAACTAAATGTGTGCACATTTTCAATTTCTACATACAATTCATACAATTCAATACAATTTCATGTAAATCACAGAATCTGCTTTTTAAAATGCTTTAATTGGTCAGTTGTTAAAATTGCACAAGATTTTTGCAGGATCTTCACTTGCTGAAATGATGCTGTCATTGAACAAAGCTCTGCCCCTGACAGCCCCCTCCCCTCATTGGTTGGCCAATCAGAGGGGACTCTTCTTAAAGAGACCTATTTCTGACAGGCTGAAATAGGTGTTTCATAAAGCAGCAGTGTGAGAAATAAAGTGATTATTGTCTTAGGTGTAAATCCTGCAAAGGCACTGCAGAGTACATGGGAGACGGTATTAACTGTGAAAAGCACTATAGTCCTTTTTTTTTTTAAATCTGTGCATCTGTGCTATGATTTTGTGGCCATTTTTTTCTTTTACAAATGTTATCACAGGGGCTCTGTATCTAGCTGTAAAAATTGTGTATAACATCTATCAAGTCAGCAGTAGCTGTGAACTGAAATGTTGTCAAGGAGCAATTAGTTTATTACTGTATGAAAAAAATCAATGACAATACAAAACTTCTTAAGTTTACACCCGTGGCTATGACTACTTGCCACAACTGCATCTGAACAATGGATAAAACCTGTATCTGGACAATATCACTCATAAAATGAGCTAAAGTGGGTTGAGTCCAAAGAACAGCCATCCCTCTACCCCAAATCCCCCTGTCCACTATCGACTGTAAATCCTGTCCTTTGATCCTGCTGCTATGCCTCCATTCATCTTCACCTTCACCTTAACATTTACAGATGCACAGAAAGCTCACATTTCTGGATTCTTTTTTTGATTTAATGTTAAATGAATCTGTAACTACGGAGCAACTGAAGTCCTGTGTATTTTTTTAGATACATCAGTAAATTACAGAAGTCCATCAAATGCATGAAAAACTCACCCCACCCATACTCCTTACATCATTAAACCCTACATTCAAACGCCACACCTTTATCCTCACCTCAGCTCTGTTTTCTTTGTCTCCTCTGATCTTTGATCTCGGCTCCTTGTTCTGTTATTGTCCTGACTGCATGCATGACACACACTTAACCTCACTTTGCATGTGTTGCACCAGCAAAAAGCTCCCGTCAGAGATATCATGAAACCGGGAGACACCTTTGAACTCCTGACATTGAGGTCTAATTGAAAATAAAGTTTCAGGATCTGGGTCACTGATTTCCATGTTTGAGTGCACATCATTTTTTACTCTACAGTTGATCATTTTCATTTCATCACCTCTGCTGTGGAGGCACAGCTCACTAACAGGTTTTTCTCCTTTACTCTCTGTGACTGTCTCTTTTTTCCTCCCCCCTCTCTCTCTTCCTCCTCCTTGCCCCTTCCCCCTGTGGTCTATCCTGCCCATCACTTTCCTTTTTTCGTCTTTCTCACAATCCATTATTTGAACTCTTTCTACTTGTCCTTCTTCATGAATCTCTTTTACAACCCCCTTCCTATTTTTTTGTACTTCCTTTTTCCTTTCCCTTCTTCTCCTCCACCCATCCCTCTCTCCTCCATAGACCACATAGCCCACATCATAGAGCTGCTGGGCTGTATTCCGAGGCACTTTGCTCTCTCTGGAAAATATTCCCGGGAGTTCTTCAACAGAAGAGGTAGCGCTGGACAGAGTGCTGGAAGAACTGAGGCACACTGATGTCTAAAGTGGTCATAAATGGACACTAGGAGGGTTAGGACACCATATTGGGTTCAAAACGACACAATTATCGGATTTAAAGGTTGCAAAAATGACTAAAAAACTGAGAAAAGCAAAACTAAAGGAATTTAATTGGGTGTCAGTCTACAAGTGTGTCCACGCAGTCCACTGGATCAGCAGTGTGTGTCATTCCCGATCAGCCAAAGGTGTTGACGTGTGTGTGCATGCAGTAATGCTGAACCGTACCTGTCCCCTCTGTGATGTATGTGGTGGTGGGCAGACCACATCGCTCTGATCATGGAGCTCCTTGGGAAGGTCCCACGCAAAGTGTTCGCTGCCGGGAAGTACAGCCGAGAGTTTTTCTCCAAGAAAGGTAAACAACACTGTCAGTAGAGGTTAGTTAGGTGGAGGGTAGCCTCACTGTAGGGTAGCAGTAGCTTTAATACTCTCAACCTTGTCCCTTCATAGAGTTCAGGTTAACTGCAGATCAAAATGCGTTATAGAATAGAGAGACTTGAGTTTGTTCACTTTCCTAGAGTTATGAGAATAGAAGACAACATGGGTAAGACAATGTGTATGTATTGAACAGACAGAGAAATAAAACAAGACCAAACTAGAAAGCACAGTTTGTCTCAGTTTGTAGCTTCCACAAATGGAGCGAGTTGTTTCTTAATTGTCTGTAATATGCTGCAATGATTTTGTTCCATAATAGTTTTAGGGTTAACCATGATTATACTTACTTTATATTGAAAAAATAAAAACATAAATGATGTAGCGTTAACAGACACAATCATTAGAAATAGGGATGCATACATCCAACTTTTTAAGTCCCAACACTGAAACTGATACCTGGGTTTTGGTATCAGCTACAATACATGATCGAGAATCAGTATTAATTATGAACAACATGGAATAAGAAGATATTTAAATAATCACTTATGTCTCATAATATGTTCACATTTTTCTTCCACCCTCTATGAAAATAATGTAAGGACCAACAAAATTAACACAGAATTTATTTTGTTTGTTACCTGTCACGGAAGAGAGATTTTGTGGAGTGACAAGAGAGAGAGAGAAAGGACATCGTTTGCATAGCTGATAAAAGCTAAGTCCTGAAAATAAGACAACCCCACTTCTACCAAAGGGGATTCCCTGGATAATGCAGGATAGGATAACTAAGTTTGAAAAAAGATGCAAAGTTTTTATGATTGTTAAATAAATATAAATATGTAAGTAACACACGAATAAACTATTTGAAACATACCTAAGAATTTCCACTTACAATTTTGAAAAGATTTGAATATGGAAAAATAAAAATATGCAGGGGTATGATTTGGAGGGTATCTCAGCCAGCATATCAAAGATGGTAATAGGTACTGATTTTTCAGGGTACATAGCAGCGTCAGTATGTTGTCACTTTGTATCTCCAACCAGTTACAGAAAGTTTCCACAAACAAAAAAGCAAAGAAAAGTTAGGTTATAGTCCTGGACTGAGTGAAGTAGAGCAGCAAGTCCCTCCCTGAGTCTCAGGTCCTAAGCATGTCGTACCTCACTGTCTCTGCTCTTCTCTGAGCCTGGTAAGTGTATGGATCTGTGATTGGTACAGCTGATAACCCTTGCACTCTCACATTTATTCTCTTTTTTCTTCCTCCTGATCTGCCTCCTTTTCAGCTCATATATTCTTCATAATGTGTCATGAGACCTGAATATTCTGCCTTTGATGTTGTCTCCATCTGAAGTCTGAGCCTGCACTTGATGTCTCAATGTTCTCCCTTTTATCTCTGGGCGCTCTGTTAATCTGCTCTGACTTTCTCGCTCTGTCTCTTCTTGCTCCTCTTGTCTGCTGTGCTGCCCTCAGCCGTGTGTTGCAATCTGGCTGCCTCGTTACCTCGTTTCCTTGACGCACACTGGTCTGATTTTAGTGAAACTTCTGAGAAAAGTAGATACACTAATTAAAGACCTCAAGACTTATTTCAACCCAAAAATTGTGAATAAAAAGCATTTGTTGAAAGCCCTAATGCTTAAAAATATAACAGCTTTGAAAAATATATTCTCCCTCTTCTGTATCTGCAATCAAGGTATTGAGGGGAGAGGTTAGCATGGCAACCATGGCTCAAGCTGAACTATCATCAATCATTCTGTCATAATTTCCTCCTTCCTGTCAGTCTTCTGCCTCCAGCCAATCATTCTCTTCCTTTCTTACATAATGAGCATCTTCTTCTCCTTATCTTGTACTATAAAATTCACCTCTTTCAGCCTCTTTCATCCTGCTGCATGCTCTTTTGGGTTTCAGTCAAAACTACAGGTGTTCACTGCCCACATGGTAGCAGCTAATAAGCTTCAGTTTGTTCTCAGGAAATAAACTAATTAGTGAAATTAGCTGCTGTAGTGTTTGGCTGGAGCCCGTTAAATTACTGCTTGTTTAAGCCTCTGATTAAAGGGCCACTTCACCCAAATAACCTTTGAAAAATCCTTCTGGACTATAGGAGAACCTAGCCATGCAGACAAAAATGTAGATATTTAAATTTATTTAAGTAAATGTAGATCAACCACGGAAACAGTCAAAAAAATAACAGCATCACTTTCTACAATTGTCCCTTGGAACTCTAGTTTGGGGGTGTGCCATTACTAGCAAACATTGTTTTAAAAAGGTGGATGTGAGGAAATAAAATGTTTTTGTGGGATCATCTTTCTCATGCTGTTTGGCTTTTTCTTAATGACCACCACCGCCAAGAGATCAAATTCAAAGTGCTACTTAGTGGCACCTGCTGCTGAGAGGTTGTGAGGAGAGTTAGCAAAATAAATAAATACTAGTTTCTGTATCTCTTGGTAATGATCTTTAATTCTAAAATGCTGTACTTTTACTCAGGAAAACATGCAAAGATAAATACAAACAATTGATAGAAACAGTTTCAGAACAAAATAAAAACTTATGTAGACACCAACCTAAGGATCTCTTTCCAAAATTTCTGCCGTCACAAGCATAAACTCAAAGTATTTCCTCTTATTTTTGCAGATTTTGTTCTGTGCATGAGAAAAATTCTTCAACAGAAGCTCTCATTCTGTTTCAACAAATCTCAATAAAAATTCTTAGACCAGTGTGCAGTAAATCATTTTGCCGATAGCAGTAGTTTTGATTTTGACATTAAAAAGGACTGTTTAGTTTAAATTACTATTGTTGATTTTACCTACTCTCCTGCTGTAGGTCATTTAGAGGCATCTGTCATAATTTCAGTCTGTATAATAAGCAGCTTTAACTTCTCAAAGAACTTTTAGGTGCTCTAAGGGTAAAATTAAAAATAAATATTTTCAGCCCCCTTTGGTAAAATATACGTAGTTTTTAGCCCATTAATACTGCACCACCTTCATTAACAATAGCATAAGACTCTCCTCTCATAAAAGTGTCCATCTGTAAACCTGGCCCTGTTATGATTTGATACTCAGTCAAAGTGGAAATGAAAATTTGTGGTGTCTCTCACCTCCACTCTGGACCATCTGGGCTCTTCATGATGAACATTTTGTTTCCTCTGCAGACACTACTGTCAAAAGAGAAAATAATTAGTCTGTGTGTGTGAACAATGCTGACAGAGTGTTTCGTGTCTGAGTAACAGTGATGATGCTGTATCTCAAAAAAGATATTGCTGTTTTGATACTTTTTTGCACCATACAGTTGATTTTCAGTTCGGCATGAAGGCAAAAACCTAAAATGTTTTAACAAGCAAAAGGGAAGCTACATTATCTGCATGGCTGGGTATGATTTATGTAAAACAATACACTGCTTTTTCCTACATTTTCTTGAAACAAACCCTGAGACATGACCAAACCAGAAACCAAAATAAGCTTTTCTGTCTCTTAGTATTTTCCCAGTAGCAAGCTCAGTCCTCCTGATATTGTAAGTCTTATTAAAAATAAAAATATCCATGTCTTTTAGGACTCATTAATCTCCTTCAGCAGCTTTGTACCTTGAAACAAAAGAAAACTGTGAATCTGTTTGTGGCTGTTTCCAGCAGTACATAGCTCCTTGGAAATTATTTTGTTGTTGATCAATTGTGGAAGAACAATACAGCTCCATAACACTAGGGTGACAAATGTCTAAAAGCCCAAAAAGAGGACCCTACCCAGCCTCTTGGAGACACTGAGAAGATACTGTAAGTCGACAGAGTTGCTTCGTAACCCCTAAATTAATTTGAAATACTCCTTTTTCTATTTGAAGAGAAACTTTTCCTTTAATTTATGCCAAGCTATGTAATGTCATAAAGGTACAGTACAGTACAGTATTTGGGACTTAGACCCATTGTACAAAAATTTGGTCATTTCTTGGAACTCGTTTATGAAAAAAGAGGAAACTGAACATCCCTAGTTTGGACCTTTGAACTCAAATATTGTTTGGGTGAACCTTAACCTCATCCTGGGGTCTTCCCTGGAGACACTGGTGGTATTTCTGACTCCTCCTCTTTTTGCCCCCTGCAGGTGAGTTGCGGCACATCACCAAGCTGAAGCCCTGGTCCTTGTTTGACGTCCTGGTAGAGAAGTACGGCTGGTCGCACGAAGACGCCGGCCACTTCACCCACTTCCTCCTGCCCATGCTGGAGATGGTGCCTGAAAAAAGGGCCTCTGCCAGTGAATGCCTCAACCACCCCTGGATCAACTCGTAGCCACAAACTCTTATCAGACGCCCTCCTCCTCTCCCTCGTCCTACCAACAGTTAGCCCAAACTTTGCCCTCTGGTGGTAGCCCCAGGACCAACAGCATGGAGGGTAGACAAACTTATTCCCTCTGCCCTTTCTCACACGTTCATTACATGCTTGTCTTAGTAGACTCACATCAACTGAAGCCCTTCATTGTCCCTTAAAAGGAATGTAAAGACAAGCTTTTGGAGATAATGACAAAGTAGCTGTCTGCCAAAAGAAACAGTTTATTCAAAAGACGGATGGTTAGAGATGGGCTTCTTCTTCTCTCCTGTCATCAAGATGTCAGCTGACCCCTTCTATCATATCGCCCCCGTCCTTAATTCATATTTTGAACCTGTTTGGATCCAGTTGCAGGCCACCGACCACTGTCAATCTTTTCAGTGAGGAGAAAGAAGAGTCAATAACGAGCCTAGAGCTCCATCTGCCATGACCTTTACATAGCCAGGGCCTTATCGACAGACAAGAGTGTTTGTTTTTGTGGGTGACAATGAGCAAATGTGCCTGTGCTCAAGATCTGCCGACAGAATCTTCTCCTTTCTTTCCAGACCATGTACCGTTTCTTCCCTTCCTTACTCTACTTTGGAAGAAACACCCACATGGGACTAAAAGTTTACACCCTTATTTCTCCCACAAATCCAACCCTCTTTCACTTTAAGCCACCCGCCCCTACCTTTCTCAAATGAGCTGCATGCTCCTGCCAGGGGGCCAACACAGAGAACTGGAGGTCAGCCAGTCCTCCAGGGGGCACCACATTGACAGTTGCTACTCTGACAGAGACAGTGCAGGATGAGCAAAAATAACAAATATACAATCAATTAAATCCAGAGGAGGAGTGATTGGTCTCTAAAGACTATTTTTAAAATGCATGGAGGGACTGATGGATCAGCATGAGCGGATATAACAAAAGGACAATGGATGCGTTATTTTATTTGTACATTTCGCTGGTTTCTTTCGTTTCGTCACCTTTCTTGGACCTTGTGTTAGAAAGAATTATGTTAGGATATTTTGGTGCCCCATGTGAGGATGTTTCAACCCCTTCCTCTTCTTCTTCTTCAGCTTTTGACATTCCTGAATCTTGGTCCATCATTCCTGACTTCTATTCCCAAGAGCAATTCTGTTGAGTCCTGTTGTGTCACGTTTACCTGATCTAGTTGGTACTATTCCCCATTGTTTTCCCTACGGAGGACCCCTTTGATCCCTGAGCTTCTCCGGACAGGGGATGGTCACACGGAGGTTGCACTCGTCTTTGTAGATGTCCTTCAGGGATTTGAAATCTTTGTACATAGAACTGAGATCTTGCAATGCAGATGAGCAACCATGGACAAAGTTTCAACACACAAGCATCATTCCAAAAATCAGAGGCTGCTGTTGGCTTAACGTGACGTCCTCTGATTCAGCTGTCATAGCTCTGGCCTTGGAGGATTCTTCAGACTGAACTGTGCCACCTGGTGGCCGACGAGAGTACTGCATTACCACACACTGCTGCTTCTCTCCGTGCCAATGCTCCAAGCCGTTACACTAGATCTCTCTCTCTCTCTCTCCACTTAATCTCTATTTCTGTCTCACTCAGACACACAAACACAAACACACACCAAAACGCGCATCATCACAATTAGTCCAGTTGCCTATTTTTCGCAATAAATGAAAAAAGATGAATATAAGTAAATGGTGAAATATTTTTAAAAACTATTTAATTCATTAAAAAAAGAGGAAAAAAGAAAACAACTTCTCTCTGGTTGTTGTGACCGTGACATAATCTCGTCTTCTACTGAGGTGATTGTGTTTGTCTAATAGAGATGTTTTTATTTCTTTTGTCATTATTATAATTAATGATTCTTATTATTATTATTGAGAGATTTTTTACACAGTTGTCACCTCTCCCCTCCCTCCTTACTTGAATAGTGCTGCTCTGTCTGGGCCCTAGATGGTGATTAAAAAAAATAATCAACAGTTTTGCAATAAAGGGTATGTGATGAGTTTTTTTTGCACCAAAACCTCCTGATCTCACTCTTTCAGCCATGCTGACTGTTCTTCCTGACGACATTGACAGAATTGCGTCTCTTGTCTGTGTTTTTCATTGACAGATTTAATAAAATTGTAAATTAATGGATCCTTTCCCCTTTGATGTAGTGGATTTTCTGCTTTGAAAGACAATCGGCAAACTCAAGACAAAGCCAGTCAGCTTCAATTAATTCCTCCGTTTATTGAAGTATTAAACTCTTAAAAGTGTTCTTACTCAGGTGATGAGATTAAAAGAAGAGATCATTCGTGAGTACGATCATCCAAAGGCTTCATATTGTTGACGTAGTGTTTGAACGTATGTTACAGTACATTGTGATTCACACACTTCAGCAAACATGGTCCATTAGACAACATTAAATGCAATAAAAAAATAGCGATTGAACACATCCTGAGATCAATATTAGTCATTAAAAGTCAGTCAAAGAGTAAATATGCTTTTGAGTATCCATTTGGGATTTTGGCAGGTTTTTCTTAGATCACTACAAATGTTCTCTGATGTAGAGAGTGTGTGTCTGCCAAAGTGTCTGACTCCATTCGCACTCAATAAACAAGTGGTGCCTCTTATATAAAGCACGATTACTCTCTCTGAGATGATTTTAAAGAGTGACGTGTTTGTGCTACAACCAGACAGAAAATAAAAGTCAAGTTGCCGGTCAAAGTGGAATCACCACAAATGTAAAACTGGGAGTCAAGTGAGGCATCTGCACCGATAAAATTAGGTGATTGTACCCTAAGCTGAATCTTCCACTGTAAACTTCTAGATCTCTGTAACCATGGCATTAGAGGGTGTACTGTATGGATGGGTTGCACACTCATCAGGACACGCATGGATGTCTGATCTGTGTATGAACAGTATATAGGACCTATATGGAAAGTTAAAGACGCCTGTCTATGAGATTTGTGTGTGTGTGTGTTAATATGTTTATGTGTTTGAGTGTGTGTGCTAGAGCAGTGAGGCACAGTTCTTTAGCAACAGCGGTTTGGCCAAATCCAGAATGTCCAAGTTCGGATCGAGAGACCTGCCCAGACCCTCCAGCACCATGATGGCAAAAACAATGGATGCAAAATTACTCTCCAGCTTCACCTACAATAAGAAACAACAACAAGAACAGGAACATGGGTAAGCTGTGGTAGCTTCTTTTACTTATGATCAGTCTATTTGTGATTTAGATCATTACCAAGGCTTAAGTAAGCATTCTTATTAATGTTTCCTCTGTGTCTGTGTTTATCTACCTTGTGTTTGATGAGAAGACCAAAAACTCTTGAGAGCAAGTCGCCCACTTGAACCTATGAACACACAAAAACAGAAAATAACACCATTGGCAAAAATGTTTCCTTGGGTTCTCGAGGAGATTAATCTTTTGAGTAATCATCAAATTTGCTTCCATGGTCTCCTTCAATAATTCTTCTGTTTCTTAAGTAAACCTAAAAGAGGTACATGAGCAATTTGGTTCGTTTTCTATATAGAAGGTTTGTCAACTTATGTAAATGCAAGCTACTTTACAAAAGTTTTTTGGTTGTTAGTGGTAACAATTTAAAGTGATAAGACAAAACAGTTTTTCCTAAATGTTAGCGAACAAGCCAGAATTTGAAAAAAGCATCTTGAGTTTAGAATGAAATGATCGAACAATGATGAGGAAAAATAGAATTTGTGAAAAGCCCGACAGCGAAACAATCATTTCAGTTTGTACCTTTCCCAGAGAGAGAGTGTTTCTCAAGGCATGATCCACCAGCTCGGCCATCTCCTTCTTAAACCGTGGTACGTCCTGGCAGTCATTAGCCCGAGCATGATTCAGGATCAACTCAGCGACTCGTTCACCCTGAGTGAGAAATCCACAGCACAAACAGCCCAAGCTGGAGGTTTTCTTTGAGATTCTTTTTAGGATTCTCTCAAAACTAAGACTGGATATGCTGTGACAGGAGCGAAACTAGTTTTAACTGATCAGCTGAGTGCAAAACTTGTCATCCACAAGTTTAGCATGGTGGCACAGAACTGGGGAAGTTTAATACATCTAAACTTTAAACATTCCCCCAAGGCTTATTCAAGCCCCGAAAACCCACAGATAGAGCTGAAAATCACACTATTCCTGCTGATATTGTATCGGATTGATATTGATAAAAGCCAACACTCAAGGCTGTGATATTGCTATCCTATTGCTTATGAAAAAGTTATATCAGGACACCCCTATTACAAGGTTCAGTAACATGAAATAACTAGGAGACACATCTCTAATAACAACAAATTGAGATTCAATACAGTTTAAGTACTTCAGACTGGATTCAAAACCCCTTCCCCCCTACTTACCTGTCGTAAAACCACAGCTGTGAAAACTGCCTTGAAGTTGGCAAGATCGCGGTCACTGAGCTGAGCGACGATTCCAGCATCCAGCAGCACTAACTGCAGAGGATACGGCTCAGGCCTGATGCTGACCACCACTGTGTCCCACAAATCAGTGAGGGTGGTCTTACCATGGGCCTCCGCTGAAGGGCCTGTGGTACTGTCACTGGAGCCAGAAGGAGGTCCCACATGCTGGACTAGGATGTTCCCAGGATGGAGGTCACCGTGGACAAAGTTATCAATAAAAACCTTTAGGAAGGACATGGAGACAGAGACACTGTCACGGCAGAAAAGAGAAAGTAACACAGTCCAACACCAAAGTATAATAATAATAATAATAATAATAACAATTCATTCTTTCATTAGCACTTTGAAGAGGCGCAACACGGTGACATATGTCCACACAAGTTATTGATTCACTGTAAAGAGTATCTCACCATCTTCAGCATGGTGTCTACTCCCATCCTGGCAATCTTCTGCTTCAACTCCTGAGGAATCTCTGAGCCCAGGTAGTTGGATATGGGCTCACTCTCCTGAACAGAAAAGGATCATAAAAGAAAAAATTAACATCAAAACAACCACATAAGTGGGGCACAGATGGCATAGCAACCAAGGTCACACTCATAGACTGTAAAAATCGTGGACTCCATGTTGCTCAGCTTGAAGTTAGGTTGCTAGAAAAACTACTCCCCCTGGTGACTGGCTGCTTTCTAGGTCAAAAAGGTCACACTTTAAAAAATGAATACACCTCTTAGCAATGTTTCTCACATCTTTATGCAGCAATGATGGTCAAGTGATTGAGAAGTTGTATTTTCATTATTTATTAGACACTAAAAACAGGGTTTTAAGTGAAGTTTTAGGATGATTGGCAGCTGCTATTCTTGTGTAGTTTTATGTAGAATAGTAAGATACTTAGGGGAAGAGAGCCAATGAAAAGATAAGGCTTTTGAAAGAAAAACTGTCCACTGTCCTCCTCCATCTCAACAAAGGCATGAAAAGCCCAAAGAAATAACTTAAAAAATAAAAATAAAAAAGGAAAGCCGCCATATCATGTACATACAAATTCAACTCTGCTTAGAAATCAGACTCTCCAACTGGAGTCAGGTTTATTTGATGAGATTATAACTGTACACTTCATTTACTTTTATGTTTTCTGTGTCACTGCAAAAACTGAAATCTAAGCATTTGTGTCTTATTGTTAGTAAAAATTGTCTCATTATGTTTGATATGAGCCAAATGAAACTGACAAGTTCAGACGTGTTATTTCAAGATATTTGAGGAGAACTGACATCTGAACTGCTTGGATAAGAAAAATTTGCTTGTCAAGTTTCTTGAATTGAGAGTAATGTCTTAATACAAGAAATGTAAAATATAATCTCTCTTTACTTACTTCAAATGTTTCCACTAAGATAGTCCTGGTAACAAATGGTCGTAAAGGAGTCGGGAATTTGACATAAGTCACATCACGGAAATTCTCCCGGAAACGCTCGATGTTTTTTGCCTCAAAGCGAAGATCAATCTGGAATGATAGTAATAAGGGATCACTGAGCCCTCTGTTCAAGCTGTAGAAGTCAAAGAATATGCTTCACATGATGTAAAGTCGACTCAAAAATATGACATCATAGAAAGATGTATTTACAGATTATATATATTCCTACCTGTTTGGTCATGAGCTTCTCGAATTCATCTACTACCTCACACAAGCTGAGCCACTTGAGTCCAGGCAGGCAGTGCAAGAGCCAACTACCTGCTTTCATTAAGAGTAAGTCGATTTCCACCTGCCTCCTGACGCCTGGATGCACCACCTGCAATACAAAAGAAACACTTTATTAATGTTTAATGAAAGGTTTGAGGCGTAAGATACCTACCAATCGTTTATTTTCGCACACCTTTATAGCCACAGGTATCAGATGCTCCTTCTCTGCACTTCCCTCTTCATGCCACCTTTCTGGTTGACCTCTCTCCTCGTAGCCCTCCTCCTCCTTACTCCCGCTCCAAAGCTGTCGCAGAGACCTCACCACTCCTTTCAAACCAGGGATCTCCCAGGCTTCCAGCAAGTCTTCTCTCTCCATCTGCTCCACCAGCGACTGGAAGGCTGGATCCTCCACCTGGTCTGCCTTGGCCCAGCCTCTGTACACCTGTGCAACACATCCTGAACCCACAGGCTCTTTGCTTTCAAACACTAACACGCTCCTCCAGCGCTCCCCAAACGCCCTCCGGAGACACTGCTTGGTGTGGGCCCAGGGGTGAGGGTGCACCTTCACATGGAGCTTGGAGAACCTTTCACAAAACTCTGGGGAGAAGATGTCCCGCCTGGTGCTTGCCCACTGCCCTAGTTTGATGAAAGTGGGACCAGATGTTTCAGTCACCCACAATAGAGCATCTATCCAGTGGGAGGCCCAGCGTGCAGACACCAGAGTGAAGGGGGAAAGAAGAAGAAGTGGACCAAACTTAAGCAGCAGCACCAATGCACGCAGGCTGAGGCGGAGAAGAAATATCACTTTGTGCACTTGGACTCGAGCTACAGACTTCCTTTCCGTGGGTGGAGATGGAAGAACAACTTCTTGACATATGGCTTCACTGCATGATGCGTTGACTGCTCCAAAACATAGCAATGTCACCTTTGGTACCTGTGTCAAAATCTGGCCCTTTTTGTTGAATAACCTCCTGGAGTTTTGGAGCAGTCTGGCCCCGGTAAAGAAGCCTGGACTCTGGATCGTGAACCTCAGGTTTAGGACAACTCTGGACCCAAAAGTCATCAGTGTCATCGTGAAAAGAAGTCTGTTAGCTGAGCCCAGGATCTGAATTGGTCCACATGTACTCTTCTTGTGATGCGAAACACCTTTCTGCTGAATCCGACATCAAGACAGCTGCTAAAAACTACTTCCAACGTCAAATTCACGCCGTTACTTAACTGACAGTTTCAGCGGTGACCGGAATGAAGAGACTAAGTATCTTCCCACTGACCAGACTTGAGGTATTTCATGCTTTAGCTGGAGCCTGAGGTGCCATCTCTTGGCATTGAAACACCAAAACAGTAGAATGACAGCGGCTTCACTTCCTGGTGTGACGTAGCATCATCATCATCTTCTTCTATAGGGTTTAAGTGGCAAATCAACTTATCAGCGCATTACCGCCACCAGCTGGACTGGAGTTTGGAACAAGAGTTTATACAGTCTATGGTTTGGACCATAGATATAAGAAGGAGAGATGCATGAAGGCGGACTCAGCAGCGTCGTCACCGTGGCAACCATCTTGGAACAGACCTGCTCTGTACTGTAGTCAATGGAGAGGATGATGATTTACTTACTAAACCACTCGTAACTCGCTCAATTCTTGACGGATTTACAAACGAATTGGTGTATTACAAACCTTATTCACGTGGTTATGATTCAGGCTGAACTTCTCAATGTTTTTTTTTTTAAATATACTTAAGTTAGCAAGTTAATCAGCTTAATTTCTGACGTTTGCAAAAAGAAAATCGGTTGAAAATTGAGCAATCTACAGTTATTTCGAAGTTCATGCTCCACTGGCTGTAATGTAATAAGTAATCGAACAGGCCTGTTTCAAGATGGCCGCCATGTGACGACGTTACTTCCCATTGGCTTACAGCGCGGACGAGGCATCTAGCCTTCTTATATATATATATATATATATATATATATATATATATATATATATATATATATATATATATATATAAATATATGGTTTAAACTTTAGACAGTTAAAAAAGAAACAAGCAGGGGCGCATCTACCGGGGTGACATAGGGTGGCAGCTGCCCCTCTAAAACAAAGCCTTGCCACCCCAGTTTAAAGATTTAATTCAAAGAAAACTTTTGAGTTTAAAAGTCAAAGTTTTGAGATCAAAGTCAATCATTTGAGATGGCAAAGTGAAAATTCTACAATTAAAAGTCAAATTTTTTGAGTTAAAAAGTTACAATTACGAGATGAAAGTCAATTAGTTGAGACATCAAAGTCAAAATTATGGGGCAAAAGTTGAAATTTTGCATTTTTTTCCCAAAAATTTTGACTTCGTAACTTCCAAAAAAAAAAAAAGGAGAACACCCCAACAAAGCCAGTTTTTCATTTTGATATTTTTCACTGGCAGAAATTGGCTTCAATACATGATTTATGTTGCAGTTATTCTATTTTCTTTTACTTCAAATATAGAGGGGGTGTTTTAAAGAAATGTTTGGGTTATGAAGCTACTTTGTGGTCTTTGGTAGAGGCTCCTCTTTTAAGGTTTTCAGAATATGGTCACCCTAATATCAAATCAATCCAGCACATAGTCTTCTGCCATTTTGCCACCACTTGAGAATTGACTGCCCCTCTCTTGCCTGCCCATAAATATTTTTCTAGATCCGCTCCTGGAAACGAGAAACTAGATTCTTTTATCAAACTCAGTTTCTCTAATGAACTTAATAATGTCATGCTTTGTTTAACTACTTATTTCTACAAAAGCTTTGTAATTGTGAAATTTTGGTGTTTTGCCTTTCTTTCTTCCTATATATTTCAAACATTTAAAAATAATTCAATATTTTAAAAAGTAAACAGAAAAAAGCAACAACAACCAAGGAGCCCAGTAAGTTAATTGCATGTTTTACAAAAGAATTAAAAGAAAGTCGAAACTTATGTCATCCCACTCCCTTATCTAATAACCTGTAATTATCCTGCTTTTAAGTAGGAATCAGCTGAAGTTATTTGAAGTGTGAGAATCAAGATACAAATATTTTTCGCCCTGGGATGAGAGTTGAGGGAGTGCTGGTAGGGTGTTAGTTCCTTTATTACACATGACTACGTTAATTAATTAAATGTTTCATACAGTCCATGGTTAATTCCCACATATTAGCTTTTACAACAACTGAACTGAAAAAGGTAACGTTAGACACAAACTTGCAGTTTAACAGTTTTCCTTTACAAAAGTTCAGAGGAGTCAACTGGCCTACAGATGGAGACAAAGCACACATTTTTGTTGTGCTCATCCTTTCTTCAAGGAGAACAAGGGTCAAATTTGGGAGATATTACCGTTACTTATCCGTTCACATCCCCTTCAAGGCATTGTAAACGATGTCTACTGTCGAAAGGTGAAATTATTTCTTTCAAAATTGGCTATGTCCCCTTTAGTTTCACAAGAGGTCTTTCAATTAGGGATATAAAATAAAGACCAGAATCCTGCACCTGGCTCAACTGAGTGTAATTAAATTATCATTTAAGGTCAGACGCTGATACCAGCCTTTTTAGTTGCTAAAATTCATTTTAACCCAACACAGCAGCTTACAACTTTACATAGCTCAGGAAAACGGTATTTCAGAGGCATTAGTTAAGTTCTTGTGTCTTGTGTCTCATTCACTAAACCAAAATGCCTGAAACAATGTTGTAGAAGTTCCTTAATTGGATATTGTGATACAGAACCCAATGAAATTATACTGTTAACTAACCATTGATTGTATGATAAACTACTATACAACTATTTCTTTGAATATATCTTGAAAAATGCATTGTATTCCAAAAAGAGAACGAAAAAGTCTTAATTGTGATTTAACTGATTATCTGTTTTTCAGCTCTTAGTGGCTTACATAGAACTGAGTTAGCATTTTAACATAGTGTGGTTTGGCTATAAAGCTGCAGGAAATTAAACACCTATACTCTCTAACTGGCTGTTGATAAGATGTTGACAGGCATAGAAAATTTGCAGAATATGGTCTTGGCATGAAAGTAGGTGGCACTTTAAACAATTTCCTGATAGGATGCTCTCTGTTTTCCCAAGAAATGACTTCAGAGCCGCTCTGTTATTGCTGTATATGTGAGGCTGTTAAAACTTGTTTCCGGTTCACAAAGGAAAGGAGGAGGCAGGAAACTGAACACACCCTGGGTTTGATTTTATTGTCATTGCCTCTGCTTTAACCATAGGTGATGCAAACAGCTGAGAACTTATCGCAGCCATGTTTCAAGTCCCATTGACACTGGTCTCAGCCTGCTCCAAGGATCCCAGCTGTAGGCCTAAGAGAGGATTCAGCAACACAATAAGGTGGGATAAACGCCAAACAGATGTTACTAGCCCCCACCTCCCACTCAGTTGGCCATTGTTGGCCAAGCCAGGCCTTTCAGATCTCTGCTGCATTTCAAAGAAGAGGTCAGGGTTTAGGCTCAGAGGTCAGCAGGAAAGTTGCCGAGCTGAGGTGATGCTATCATACATTTTTATGAAGGCTAACCATTGAACTGATGCAGCAGGGCCCCTATATAAAGAAAAACAAAATGATAATAATCATAATATCTATTTTTTATGCACATCTATTACCTCATGTTGTATGAAGGTTGTGAATGGATAAAGTTGGATACAGAACTACTTCTATTCAGAGAGATTCAAGACATCTTGCTCAGCTTTAGCACATATCCTCGACAGTATCCACTGTGTAACCTAATTACTTTATTGATCTGCAGCACAATCTTAAAAGCGCTTCTTTTAAATGACAAGTGGTCCAAAAACTGGAGATGTCTTGTTTAAAACCCTGTCAAGAAACTTACTGGAATCATGAAAGTGCTTGAAAAATGACTCTTAATAAGTAAGTGTTAAAATAATTGCTGAAAACACCCCAAGAAAAACAAATGATGAAAAAAAACCTTCAGTGTCGATATTACAACTGATCCCATCTTCACTCTCCTTGTGTCTTCAATTCAATTTGACCTCATTTCAAAAGTTGTTTTGTCACAACTTTGGTTTTCTATCGTAAAATTGCATGAAATTACATGGATGGCTCCATGCTATGCTATTTGCGTGTAAAAATAGTTATGACTATATTTGTTAAATCATGTGTTTTCAAAAAAATATAGCCTCTTGCTGCCATTTAAAAAACGCAAATGACTTAAAAACAATATCCTGCCTACACTTTGACATATGTGTCTGTGATAATACATCGACTCACAGTATTTACCTCTGATAATAACCTTAGTCAAAAAAAAAAATCTGCATTTTACTACTTAAAAACATACTTATATGTAAATAAGGTCTACCATTTCATACATCACGAGTTGGTATTTAATATATATAAATATGCTACAAATATCTTCACCAAAAAGGAGAAAAAAATAGACAAAATTTTACACCTTGTACTTTATAAACAGTGAGAACAGATGGTGCAGAGTGAATCTGGAGCCAGTTAATTGATTCTGGAGCTCAGAATAAATAGAGTCTAAGTTCCTCTTTACAGGCAGTAGGTTTACACCAAGCTAGAACCTTTTAACCCTGTGGTGAATAGTGGTCACTACAGTGGACACCTATTTAAAACTTATTTTCTCCTAAATTCAATGGTTCATGGGATGGAAATTCATATCAGCCTGTGTCAGGATTTTTTTTTCTTCTTTGGGCCTGAAAAAATGTTTTCAATTCTTTTTCCAAATATATATATCTTTTTAAAAAAAGTTATAGACAAACATGTGCGAGTAAAACAGCGTAATAACAACAAATTATTCAGTGTTAAAATGGATGAAAGAGAGTTAAAATGTTTCGCAGAGCAGTAAAAAAAGATTATTCATGAAATTACCAAAAAAAGAAAGGAAGTCAAACAAAATAAATAAGTTATATTTACATTAAATTCCCACTGTTTTAAGTTGAATGCACAGTTACAAATATTTGGAAAAAAAATTGAAAACTTTTTTTCATGCTTTAAGACAAATAAAAACACTCAAGGGAAAAAATCCTGACGCTGACTTTCATAATTCATGCATCAGAGGGCTAATGTTATAAAAAGTGATAAATACTTTCTCTTTTTACTTTTACTTTGATGTAAATGATTCAGACTTTTTCAACAGTTCCAAAACCGTACGTGATGTATAAAAATGATCTTGCCCACAAAGACCTGTGTTGGGGTTAAACAGGTTAATGATTAATTCAACTGGTCATCATCAGTATTCAAGTCCAGTCCAGTTTCCTGCTCTCCCTCTTTTATTCACGCTCTATTTTCCAACACTGGCATTGAGTGTCTCTGCATCTGGTGCTGAGCATTCAGCACACACTGCACTTGTGCTTCCACAGCACTTGTTGTTGTTGTTGTTTTTGACCAGAGCAGATCAACAAGTAAACATGTTTGAGAGATAAAGTAGATGAACATACTGTCCCCTCACTGAGACAGAGAAGGGGACTTTAATTGGCTCCCAAAGGAGGCTTTTATTTATGTGTTCAGTTGTGCTCAGCATTGCCCCTTCCTGCTCCATTCCCCTTCTTTATTTTTTTTTTTCAACAGGACACACGGTTTCCACAGCAACTAGGGCTCCAATCTCCCCAGCCAGCTGCAGATTAGTTCAGCGGTGGGGGGTTGTGGTAGTCAGGGAGGGGGGTGATGATGGAAAATGGAGAAGGAGGAGAGAGAGAGAGAGAGAGAGAAGGAAGGAGGGGGGTGGGAAAAGTTTGAGGAGGGGAGAGAGGAGGGGAGAAGGAGCCGCCAGCGTCAGTGAGAGATAGGAGTCCGAATGAGTGAGTGTGTCTGAGACTCTGAGGGCAGAGAGAGAGCTGTAAACATTTTAGCCTCCAGGCTGGGCTGGAGGAGGGATTTCCCTGACTTTCTGTCTTTTTTTTAAACCCTTTTTTCGTGTGCTTGTGGAGCTGTGGCTTTCTCTGTGTGGGAGGTACAGGCGGGGGCTATGCAAAGTGAGAGAAGTCGGAGGCAGGGGTAGGGGTGTGCAAGCTGTGGAAGAGAAAGAGAGAGGGAGGACAGGAGAAGAAGAAGGAGAACTACCCTGAAGGAAAGAAACCATGCAAGTGGATGCTGTCTTCTGTGGGATCAGGTTACACAAAATGAGAAACTACTCCAGGAGCACATCATCAGGGCTCACCAAGCTCAGGAAGGTAAAATAACTTTTCAAACAAAGTCAGCAAAGTTGTTTTACACCTTATTGAACACACATATTTAAGTGACTGGCTTTAAAACTTTTAAAGCAAGCAATCTTCATGATGAGGATCCATGTGCATCTGCTTAGGCTCTTTCATTGTGTTCAGCTAAATGTACATCTGTGTATGATTGTGTCTGTGTGCATGTTGATGTGTCCATGTACAGAATGCCCGTCTGTTGCTTGTTTAAAGCAATATGGTCATGGATGTGGTTTTGTCTGTGTTTATTTGAGTCGTATTTCATTGTGGACTGCCCTGGCTCCAGTTAAAGTATGCTAAAGTGTTGCTCAAGTAGCCGGTCTCAAACTGTCTGCACTAAGTCCATTACTGCTGCCCACAAGAGACTCACTTATCTGAGCACACGTGAGCACAGAGAGGGAGAGAGAAAGAGAGAGAGGGACACACACACACTGAATGGCTGTCAGCTCTCATCTGCTTACTAAATGAAAACAAAGTGTAGATGGATGGTTTGGTGACCATTTAGATTACAGTCAAACCATCACATTCCAAACCAGCTTTCTGAGCGGGTGAAAAAAAAAAAGAAAAGAGAAAGAAGAGAGGATAAGTCAGATGAGCATTCCTCACCGTGAACAAAGACACCTCTTTAAGCAGAGGTCCAAGCACTGTATTGTTGTGAGTTGGCAGGCTGGGGTAAAAACCTCCCCAGGGAGGAGAGGAGTTCAGCCTCAGGTGGCTCTGAAAAGTCAACTTTCCAAAGATTAGGAATGCTCTTTTATCTGCAGGTGTATGAATAACCATGCAGGCAGGTTTTTGAGCAGACAGATAATGTAGTGAAAATTTGGAGAGCTAGCAAATCATGTTTAATGAGTAAGAGACAGAATGATTGTTTACGAAAAAAACAGTGAGCCTCAGCCTTTAAAGGTTCATTGACTTCCTTGTGGCCTAAGACACCGAACAACAGGAAAGCAGTGAATTTTACATTTACAGTACAGGCATTTGTTCAGAGCACTCAGACAAATTGGACAATTATCACAGCCACTAAAGGGACTTATACAGGACAAGTTGTTGCATTCTTTATCAGCTCATGAATAGATTAAAAAAAAAGATTTTACCTGTGATCAACTCAAAGTGTAAACACAACCACAGTAATGACAACTTATCAACAGTGACAGTATCTGAAAATCAAAAGTCTGCCAAGAGGTTTAAAAGTATGATAATTTATGCTCTAAACTGACAAACACTCAGTCAAAGTAGCTGTGAGAACTTTCTTGAAAGACTAGCATTAGCACTAGCAATAAAGACTTCACTTCCTATAAGCCCTTGCTCCTCACTGTCAAGATGAAACATGGAGCATTTCTTTGGTTTGTTTTGTAGAAAGGAATAGAGAGTACATCTTCTTTTTCATGCTAATTTTCTTTTCTTTGTTCAAGATAACTTTTGCCAGATACAACATAACGAGTACTGTTTGAAACATGACAACAAGGAAACTTTCTGAACTCACTTTTGTACTGTAGTTCCGTAGCTGGCTATATTTAGCACTACTCGCAGCCCAGTGCCCTGAGATGTATGTATATCCTTCCAGCGCTCATCTACCAAGCGAAGCTAATGTTTCTTGGCTCTTCATTTTAATGATTCTCTCAGGTTTGATCAGGCCGCTGCAGGATAGCTACTGCATATGGGGTGTAATAAAATTTTTCACAAACAGCTTAGCCCGTATTTTAGCCTTTTGTTTGAGTTTTTGCCTTTTGCCCCTGCTCTATCACTCTCCCTTTTAGCTTTCCTCTGTGTTTCTGTCAAACAGTCCAGCTCCTGTTTTCTCCATCACCACAAAATAAATCACAGAAATCCTTTTCAGCAGAGAAACACCCAGACCTCTCTTCTTACTGCTCAACATAGTCAGCCAGCGTGGTGTTGTCATAGAGACTTTGACTTGCCGTAAATCAATCTGGTCCAGTGTGATGGGACGGGGAGCTGAGACATATATCTAGAGATTAGACTTTTTCAAGATTGCTCAGAATGTTCTTGCAGTGCCTTCAAGGGTATGAATTGTGTGTGCAACGTGGCGTTTTGCTATGAACAATCAAATCTGTATTTGTTTTATTTTGCAGAGTATACCCTTGAGGCTTTCAAAACATCTGGAATATCTTATTATCTCACAAAGTGTTTCTTTTTCTTCTGTCCTTTTTTTTGTCTGAACAAGTTTTTATGAAGTTTTCTGTTTGGAGAGGTAACCTGTCCTGTCTACCATCAGGTGACCATATTGTGAACTGTAGGAAACAAGCAACAGCCATCACCTTCTGGCTAACACTGTTGAATAGCCATGTAGCAATAGCAAAAAACCACAGTGGTGTGTAAGGAGAGAGTGAAGAGTTCACTCTTTGTTAGTTAGTGATAGCTTTAAACAACGTCATCAGTAATCGCTTGTTTTTAGTTTGATAAAAGGCTGTTTTTTAGTATGAAGTAGGATTTTTAATCCTTGTAAAAACACAGGAATCAGTAACATGTTGATGGACAGGCCGTCACTAAAGTTAGCTTAGCTTTTTTATGGCTTGTTCTATTGTAAGAGGCCTTTGGTGTACTCTATATGTTGACCATGCCAATAATGAGAGCACTCATGACACCTATGTATAATCTGAGTCAAATCCTTCCCTGTTGCAAGTCATACAACAGTGCAACAGGAATGTCCTCTGTGTCCTGTAGGCAGAGACCCCAAAGAGATGGTTATCAACCGGCCAACATGATTCATCCCTGAGGCTTACTTGGCAATCATTAAACCTTAAATCAGCTTTCTTTGAAACATACAATAATGGAACATTAAATTCAAAGTCTCTATTCTAATTGCAGCTAAAGAATTAAGCTTTGTTTACAGTCTCTTAAACTCTGTTATTTTCAATTTGGTATAAATGAACAACTTTAGCAGGTTGTTTGGAGTTTTACTGACCATGAATCTACATTCCTCTGCCTCTGTCTCTGTCTTTGCTCAAGTTGTATTTACTCTGTAAGGGTAAGGTTGAGAGTTTATTGAATTGAGACTGGCTGACTCTCTGGCTCTGTGAGTAGAGGGTTTATAGACTTGATGATAAAGAGACAGGGACTGTCTGTCTGCAAGTCAGCAAGGTTGTAATAAGTGGGCTGCAATCTCGTAAAGAAGCTCTGGTGTGGAGCCATTGTGTGTTCGTTCGTGCATGTGTGTGTGTGTGTGTGTGTGTGTGTGTGTGAGAGAGAGTCACCAGTGTTTCCTTCACACACATAATGGTCTGTCAGATTGGGTCAGTTGTTTACATTCTGCATTCAGGGCATATTCTAACTATCTGCATGACTGCTGCACAAGACAATGAGCGCTGTGGCGGAAGAGAGGGCATGTGTGACCTTTGGTGCATCACTCTGGATATTCTCACTCTCAGTCATCCCCTCTGTGGGGTGTGATTCATTTTACCCACAGACACACACTCATTCACACTCAGGGCATCTTCTTCTCATTTCTTGTTTTTCCTCCACTTCCCTATTTTTTTTCTTGCTTTTCATACCAAAATGTTGACACATTTATACCCATGGCAATCCTTGTCACTGCTGTTTTTTCTTTTAACTCTCTGACTCATAACTGCTGGCTCACACACTAACAAATCTGCAAAACATGCAACACATGAGGCCTTGAATCTCCTCGATGAGTGATTTTTTTTTTTTACTAGTATGCACGCTCTTTCAGGAGGAATACAGCCCAGAAAACTCCAACACCAGATGTTTAGTGTCGTGACAAGGCTGTCATCGCTCACAACTGAATCAGCTTCATTTTTGTTTTCTATGAAACTTGCTGTAGTAGAAAAATCAGTCTTGGTGATTGGTATGAGTCACAAGAGAGCACATACTCACACAGGAAAAGAGTTTAGAGCCACACTGACACTGGTCTTGATTTGGGAAAAGTTGAGCATGTGCCTGTTTTACATCCATACAGATATTGCACACGTTATCTGCTTTTTTAATCATGGTGCTGTATTTCTAACATAACACAGAACAAACAAACTAGGAGGCCATACAAAAGGCATTAGTTGGAATACTAAGGGGAAGAGACTGTTTGTTTTTGAGTGCAAAAGAATTTGTACCCATTTGCAATTTTGATGGTATGAACTTGACAAATTGAGGCTCATACTTTCATGCATCGTAGGAGCTTCTTGTTACTGCTTCACAAATAAGACTATCACCAGAAGATACAAAATGTTCCCATTTGTACTCACTCTAGATACCTTTTGAGGATAGTTAAGGGGCTTTGTCTACATCATTCAGTTGTGAGGACTTTCTAAGTGATCTTGAAAAAGTCTCAACTCTAGGTATATGCCTGAGGGTTGAGCAGGACCAACTTGATGTACGTCACAACAACATCATGCAGGCTCATGAAGTTAAGCAGTGAGAAGAGAGATCTGTGTTTTTCTGTGCTAATAATGATTTCCTGGTTTTATTTGTATTGATGATGAAAACAGGAACTGGACTGTCCGATGGATCAGAACATTAGAAAGCTAAATGGGAGAGTGATAGAGCATGGGCTAATGGCAAAAACTTGGGCAAAGCTGTTTGTGAAAATGTTCATTTCAACCCACATACAGCAGTTATGCTGCAGCCTATTCTAATGGCCTCAATCCAGGTTTAGTTTATTCTGTTTCCTGAAAAATTTGCCAATATGGCTTCAGCCATTTGTTTAAGAGGGTGAGGATATGTTCCCTCATCACACTGTATCCAGTTAAAAGTTGTCTTTACCAAAGAGAACAAGTGTTAAAAAGATCTGCCCTCCATTCACTTTTCTAAAACAAACCAGAACCAAAACTAACATGTCTTGGTTCATTGTGATAGTCAGGAGCAAAGGCTTATGAGAAGTGGAGTCTTTATTGCTGGTACTAACAATAACTTTTCCAGAAAAGTCCTCACAGCTGCTTTAATAAGCCAGAAAATTACATGAAGAAATGGACTGAGGGTCAACATTGAACTTAGGTTGCCTGCTTTGGGGTCTTGTGATTTCAGTGCTGAGTCAAAAATGAGCCAAGTGGGTCAAGTTTTGTTTGAAGTCTGCACTCAAAAGAAAGCTGTTCGTGTACATGACAAAATAAGACAAAGAATTTGTAGCTGCAGAGTGACATTCAATTGTTTTAACGTGAACATGTGCTCGTGTTTGTGTCAGTGTGTTTGTGTGTGGTTGTGGTTGCAGCCTGTGACATCTGTCCTCTCTATTCTTCACTGCCCCGTGAAGTGACAGCAGGGCTTTAGGAGGTTACAGCCCCTTCACCCCTCCTCTTACAGGAACTGGCTTTTGACAGGCGCTCTGCAGGTCGGCCTGCTGGGTCAATCTCCTGCCATCCCCAAGCTGCTATTGTTGCCACAGAGACAAGCTCAGAAAGAATGTGTCCTGTGGTGGTGGTGGTGAAAGAATTCCTCTTGTTTCAAAGTTATGGGGTTGGGGGGATTGTCTATACTGATGGTGGAGGACTGCGGATGTAAGCCATGATGGAAAACAATCCTCACTCTCAAGCACAGATGCATGGATAATGCAAACCATCTTGGACCACCTCAACCCTGTCCTTGTAAGAGTCAAAACAACACATGACAATATATGCATAGATAATGCATACCATCACACAGGGTAGCAGAGGCATCTGGCAGCTAACCATGACCTTTTCATTGAATCCACCTTTAACCCTGATGCAGACTCTTTCTCTTACATGTTGCTTCCAAGCTGTTGCTCTGTGTGGCAGTTTCTTTCTGCTTTGCATCTGAGCTAAGATAATAATTATAAGGACTCAAAGCTTGTATCTTTGTCCTGCTGTGACGTTTATGCAGCCTAAGATGCTGATTTTTTAAGCAGATGCAAAAGATCTTAAATATGATGCAGCCACAGTTTCATGGCAGGGTGTAAGATGTGGGCTGAGAGAAAAGTGATGCTGATGGAGACCGTCCAAAAGCCCACTTTTTCCAGCTTGGTTTGGCTCTGCAGCTTGTGCCCACACTTGGAAACGTGCTGCAGTGGCATTGACCGAGAACAAACACATGCAGGCGGACTCTAACACAGACATGGAAATAAAGATCAGAACACAGACTGGGGATGCAAACATATGGCCACACACACTTCAAAAGAACCTACTGTTGTTGGAGTCCAACGTGCATTTAACATTTCCTTAACTTCCTCATCTTGGAAAGAAAACGCACATGTAAACTAAAGGCTGCTGCCCGGAAAAGTTAACTGTCTATCTGCGTTCAAAGTGACTCCAGTGTGGCCTTACAGTTCAGTGATTAAGGCTTTGGTCTCCATGTTATACTTTCAATTCCAAGCAAAATAGGATAGACTACTGTATTCTTTGTAAGTTTGGTCATGTGTGTAATATTTTATTATGAAAAACCATTCAGTGCAGTCATCTTCAAATGATTTCAGGGTCTCAATCTGCTTCTCGAATGCCTTCTCCTCTTTTCTTCTCTCTCCTGGCAGCGATGGCTGAGAATGAGAAGAATTTTGTTTACCTGTTAATTAAGGGATCCACTCTGTAATGAGAATTAAACAACGTCTGGGGGTTTATCCAAGTGTAACAACTTAATGAGTAGATGCTCCAGACAGTGCAGACAAAGAGGAGCTTTGATCACACCAAATCATTTCTAAACACTGTCTATTAGGTTCTCAAGAAAGGAAAGCAGTGGTTATGTCATTGTCTGTCTCAAGCATAATGATGCTCACATCATCTCATTTATACAAAGTCAAATTGGATCTGTGGCTGAGCCTGATGTCACATGGGGGTTGGCAGGTGAGCTGAATTTGCAGTGTGTGGCTAACATCAGCCGAGCTAACACCAGGGGGTGACTGGGCGTATGGCATAACGGGAATTTCCCTGTGGGCCGACAATCTCCAGGTTTTTTTTTTTTTTAACACATGTATTGTTCTGATTGGCCCATGAGCCCAACCAATTACATTGTTAGACACCGACCCTCTCTGCTTTGGTCCAGTCTGCACAAAAAGCTGTGCAACATAGCATTACCTGTTAGAATCAGGAGAGGGAAAAAAAAAACCTGCTGAAAGAATGAAAAAATGCCCTCCATACAAACGCTGCCAAACGTGCTGAAATTACAGGCATGTTGGCCACAGCTGGACCTTCATCAGGCCGATGACAGTGGTGGTGTCAGGGACGTTGGTTCTGGAGGGGTTCCGAACAGGACCACGTAGAACTGCTTTCAGCCATCACCTAGTCGATATAATGAGTTGGATAAAGTAGCACAGCCTCTTGGTGAATCTGATAAAAGTATAAAACACCAATGAAATCATTTTAGCTGGTGTTCTATGGCCAAGTTTGTATTGTAAACGCAGGTGAATTAAGCTAATAGCGTCCAAGGGTACTAGGGTAAGCATCTAATTCAACATTTCTCTTTTCTATTCTTTCTATTTCACTTTCCTTCACATTGACCCAGTAGGGTGAATGTCGCTTTCAGACAATTTCCAATGCTGGAGTGGTGCAGTATACATTTTAATAGTGTAAATTCCAATTTTTGGAAATACTAAATGTGTCCACTCTCAATGATTTCTGTTAACTTATTGCACAGCATAAGGTACATGGACTTGAAAAGCTATACAGTTGGAAAAAACATTCAAGAGACTGAAAAGATCAAAAATGTGAGATCCATCAGACATGGTGGGACTTACTGGTCCGGGATTCCAGAACCAATTTTTTTGTCACAGTCCAACCCTGGCTAGAACCACTAACCCTGGTCCTCCTGGTTTATACATCTGTGCTTGTTATGCATTGCTCTGGTCATGTGGTTACATGCCAGATTAACTTGACATGGCCAACGTCCAACATTATCTTCATTTCTCAGATCAAAATACTACGAGAATTCACCATGCCAAGAGATCCCATCTGTCATCTGTGCTTGTTTACACATGGGTATCAGAGCTTTATGGCGGTATCTGTTATTGCCCTCACTATTTAATTTTACTGGCTAATGATTCTGGTGCCAGCTAGCATGGGTGACGTTATTGAATGATTGGCTCAACTAAACATGGTCAAACCCAAGCACACATAGCTTTATATTGTTTCTCTGGTGTTTTTCTGCCCAAAATTCCAAATGCAAAGCACATGTAGATATTTTCCTCTACTTACTTAAGCTTTGACAACTCGCTTTATTTCACTCAGTTTTTTCATTCACTGTTCACTGGCGGTCTTGGCCCGGACCTACTGTTGTTGGTCACAGGGTGTGTAGAGGTCAGAATAGTTGACCCTGACTCTGAGACTGGAGTTTACACTCCGGAAGAGCACTTTCCCAAGCTCTCGCCTTGCTCAGCTCTTCTGGGAATTGGCAGATGAATTTTAAAAAAAATCTGTTTCTGCACAGGCATGCTGAGGATCTGGGGAGTGGGGTGGGATGAAGAAGCTCTGGTGGGAATTCTCAAGCATATCCCTTAAAACGTAAAGAAGCAGGAAAACAGGAAGGGGGAAGAAAGAGGAGGATTTAAGCATTGCAGATCAGTTTAGAGACTGTGGCTTGGAGTAGAAATTTGATCCAGGACTGAAAAAATAATGTCAGTGAGCTGTAGAAGCAAGGTTATTGTTGAGAGGATCTGTGTGTGCCTGCTGTACTGGCTGAGCTTGTTTAAAAGAGGGAAGGTTTTACCATTAGGCTTTAAAATCTCACATTGTGTGTCAGCACAGTTCCATATCAGATAGCTTTTAATACTGCTCACTACAGGCAGTCTTTTTCTCTGAGTATTATGTGACACTTCCTCATCTGTCTCTTAAAAGGTGTTGTTAACAGCAGAGACAGACATAATCTGAGGTGGAAGACCTGAGAGTATAGCTCCGATTGTTGAGTGTCTATCACCTTTGTAAACTTCATCCTTTTAATGTCATTATTGTCTGATAAACAGGAAAGCTCATGGCCAGGAAAGAATTTATAGCATTTTTTGTTTGGTGTGCTTTCCTGTCATTTGTTGTTCATCTTAATTGTAACCACAGTGCCCTTAGATGAGGCCATGACTTACACTAACTTTTTCTTTCTACAGCAAAATACTGAAATATTTAGAGATTGAAGGCTGTAAAGTTTCACAGTTGCTTCACAGCCCTTTCCACGCCGATGAATAGCCATGTGCAAGGAGGAGAATGATAACGACAATGGCAGACTACTGAGTTGTGTTTGTAATGCTGACTCTGCTGAGTTTTTTAACACTTCTACAGACAAAGCTAAGTCTTTGAGCTTGTATTCGCCAATCACCATAGTCTTCTTGCTTGTTTATACTCCCTGCTAAAGAACAGCTAAATGCACAGAGGCATGGTGTTGTAAGGTAGTGTTATTAGAAAGCTGCCAACCACTGACCTAGCATCACACTTTCGTGATTTCAGACCTTTGTGCTTTGTAATATGAACATATTTGTTTCAAAACTAAAAAGGCAAGATATCTCAGTCCTTTACACTGTTATAGCTTTCTTGCATTCATAGCTATAAAACCCAGAACAGAGAAAACATGTCACCCTTTTCCACTGACCGATCCAGTGAAGAGTTGATGTCAGGAGCAGCTCCCTTGTTTTCCTCCGTGTGCATGCAGCACAAGGCTGTTGTTTACCTCCGTTGTCATGACGCCCGACATTGAGCCGCTGTACTACTTTAATGAAATCTTTTGAAAGCTTTTTTTTTTCCTTTAAAGACCACGGTGGCACATATGTTAGTACAAAATTATTTTTGTGTCGCGTTATAGATGACATGCACGCACTTCTGCGCAGCACTTTAGCCCAGCTGTGTTATAAGATCCACGCCCACCGTGAGTCTGTAGTCGGGTTAGTGGAAAAATTAACCAAACCATGTAGAGCCGAGTAGAGTAGAGCCGAGCCGAGTAGGGCTGGAATTGTATATTGGAAAAGCACCAATAGTATTGTAGATGATAGCAGTGTTGAATCTTCAAAAAAAAGTTGTACATATGCCCACGTCCTGCATAGAAAACCACCCACTCCCTCACAGTCACACGGATGCATTTAGGTACTTAAACATGATAATGTTTGATTTTACGTGAGGTGATACTACTGCTGGAGTTGGGTCAGTACCTATAAAACTACCTACTTTGGTTCCCATCTCTTCTTAGTAGTCTGTTCTAAGGTTAAATATGGCTTTTACTTTGTGAATCTCAAAACAAAAAATCAGCAAGTGAATACATCGTACAGTCACAGATAATGCGCCAGTTTCTCCTCTGTGTAAAAATGATACAGAAAGCCTGACTCTATAGAAGGAGATAAGGCTTGCAAATATTAAAAGCAGCTCTCGGTTGGTCAAATGAAAAGCTTTCAAGGTAGAGTTGCGTTGAAAAATCTTAAGCTCTGCTGGTTTCCATGTAATCGAATCCCTGGCCAGTTCCTGGTATTAGGTGTGACCGGTGGATGGTCATTATTGGAAAGTTAGAAAAGATCCTGAATCCTCCTTTAAAAATATGGTTTCAGATGCTTTGGAATGATCCGACATGAAATTTCCTTTTGAAGCCCACAGAGACCTTCAGTTTCCAGAATCTTGTGATGTTGGCTGCAGGGAGTGAAGTGATTCAGCTCCAAATGTACCAAATATGGATCTCTGTATTTCACAGAAGCAGTGTTGGATGGGGTCGAGAAGTTGAAAAGCGTGGCCACGGGATGAGTTGGCATTGGCACTGGTCTGCATTGCCAGTGGTGTAATTGGGAGCAGACTACTGATGACTCAGGACCTCTGCTGATGGAAGCTCTCTGTGTTTGGGGAGGAGGGACTGACAAATCTGGTGGGGGGGAGTTGAAGGACAGATGCTCTGACTCTGCAATGAATTGTAACATGAAACCCTTTCCCAGATGGGGGGATAGAGAGAGATTTGTTTGCTCTGCCTCCAAGATGGATTAAGACCCCTCCTTCTCTTCTTTTTCTCCTCTTGTTGAGTTGATCTTTTTCTCTGGCAGGGAAATTTCTCTTCCCATCACTGCATGAGCTAAAGTCTCTTTGTGTTTGTTGGCCATAGGTGAAAAACCTCCATGAGAAGGGGGAATGTCTTTATAATCCTATTTTCCAGCATGTTAGTCCAGTTTTCTTTTTTACTCTCTCAAGAGTGAACCGTGTCAAAAACTGTCCCTTCAATTTTCTATTTTGAAAAAAGCTTATCACTTTGAAGGTTTAAGTGCATCATTAGCCCGCAAACCGCTCCATTTGCAGTCAGCAAAACATGGAGAGGAAACCACAAACTCCAAAGGCAAAAGAGAGCTTCTCCAATAAAAGCCTGTGGTTTAACTACTACAGGATGGTCATTTATAAACTCTGACAGGTGGAACAAGTGAGTGGGACTTTTAGGAGGATTTTGCTGAGTTTGTCTTGAGTTTTCCTTCCGTTGGCTTTCACTTTGACCCAGTGGTGGTCAGCGCTGTCCCATCCATCAGCAACAAACTCAAGTTCCTCTTACACAAGGCAGGTCATCAAGAAAGAAAACTTGCTATGCTTTTCAACCTCATTGCAAGTGACACCAAGGTCAGTCCTGCTTCTTCTAACTTCAAGTTACATCACATTTGTGGTGTGGTTGTGCACACAAAGGTGAAACTAACCAATGCTGTCATTCATAAGAATGGCGTAGCGCTGTGTCCCTTGGTTGTGCCTGTGCTCTATAATTACCTCCTTTGTTGGTTTCTCTGCAACTCCCATGATAATTACCATTTGTTTATACATTTTTTGAGGTAATAATGTAGCTCATTCTTCCAGCTCTCAGGGGTTTAGACTGTAGACACTCAGACCGTTAGAAGTCTCAGTCATAAACTCCTACCACAATAACAAGAAATGCTTTATGTGTGGCGTTGGGGATACAACAATGGCTCCTCGTGTTATATTTAGAGTAGATTGATAAGTAAAAATACATGCAGGGAGAAATTGATTGTCTGTGGTATCCCTCCGTCAGATCCGGTCTGGTTTCGTGGCTACACCAGTTTCAATGCCGTCTCACGTCCATCCTCTTGGAACAATGGAGGGAGCAGGGGGAGAGTGGAAGGGGCAAGAGGACAGCACAGCAGGGCAGGCCAACTATCTGGAGAGTGGGATGACTTGTGTTATGCCTCTTTTTGGCCCTAATAACCTGATTCTGAAAGTCATCCTTACCACTATAAAACACAAGACCGGTTTCATTAGTGGAAGATTTTGGAGATTTCCCAGATATAAGATGAGGATGAGAGTGGAGCAATTGCGGTGTGCAGGAAATGTTGTTAAACTGGACATGTATATAGCTTACACACTGCAAAAAGCTAGCCTTCAAAAACAAGAAAAATATATATACAAAATTTGGGGGCATTTTACGTAAACCAAGAAAAAGATTGGCTTGTCAAGACTTTCCATAGCAAGTAAAATTATGTCATCTCAGTGAACCCAGAAATACCTTAGAATTAGTGTATTCTCACTATCTTACAGGTGCATTTTCCTTGATACAAATGAAAAATATGAGATGTATTATCTCAATATGTTAAAAGTCGTTCTTATGTTATATTATTTTGACATTGAGAAGAAAAGCCTCTCTACAAATAACTTACAAAAAAATTAATACAATATATTTCTGATTGTAATAAGCAACAAATTCTGCAGATAGAACAAGTGAAAATTCTTTAGGTAATATTCTTAAAATAATACATGAGATTAAAGGTTGATTAGATTTGGGGGATCTTGATAATAGCTGGGAAAACTCATTTTAACTACATTTACTTGTCTTGAGAAGTTCTGTGTCTAAAAATAAGCTTATAATGATCTGCAGAGTTTTGAAAAAAAAGATTTGTTTTCTTAATTCAAGCTGAGTCTATTTCTTCAAAGCAGATGATTCATCTTTAACAAATAACTCAGCAGCATAAAACCTTATGACAAGTAATAAAAGCTTGTTTTAACTGCGAAATGACTGAAATCAAGATGTTTTAAAGACTTTTTCACTTGGCAAGATATCAGGATGATCCATCTGGAAACAAGCAACAATATCTGACTGAAATGTTTCTCAAATTATGTCTTGAAAAAAGTGTGATGAGATATTTGACAAGCGGTTAGAAGAATATGCCTGATAAGATATTGAATTTTTGCAGTGCAGGCTTGCAACTGACCCTCTGGCCAGCAAAAGTGCACATGTGGTGATACACGCAGAGATACAGGCGCACATAGTCAGACTTGGCCTGTTTGGCTCATGTCCAAGGCCCTGCTATGAAATCAGCTTGGGAAAGCAGCGGGGGCCCCAAACAGGACACAGAGACAGAGACAGAGAGAGAAACAGAGAGAGGGAGACAGTCAAGTCCAGATAAAATACCGTTGTTTATTTGCCTGACCCTCTCATCCCCCCCTCCATACATCCCTTCCTTCACCATCAACTATTCCTTTTCCTTATGATTAGGAATTATGCTGAAAAAATAGCACAACACCTGTCAAGGTAGCAAGTCGACACAATAAAACATCCCTGTATCACTATAAAAATACTCACTTAGCAACCCAAGAGTACTTAAAATTAGTTGGCTGCAAATTAACGATCTCTGCTGCAAAAGGTAGATATGAGGTAAAAGAAGTGGGTGTGAATGAAAGAGGGAAGTGAAAGAATAGAGGGCACAGAAGGGAAAAAGCAGCCAAGTTTGCCTTTCTAGAAGGAGCTAGCTAAATGTGCAGTGGTACGTTAAACTGTTAGCAGGCAGAGACTTTGGCACATGCAAAAACAAACCACATAATGTAGGATTCAGGGCTCTAAACCTAGTGTGGGTAGAACAAGAGGGTGAAGAAAATAAATAATCTGTTTGTTTTTTAAGGCAGTATATAATTTTCATTAAAGCTGTAAGGGTCTATTTTCATGCTAAGTCTCACTGGTGGTACAGGAGCTGCCTCCTTTTGGTTGATCCCAGTTTTTATGACTTCATCCCCTGAAAACTGAGAAATGAAAACTTAGGCCATAAGAGACTTTGCCCTTTTTAGGTATCTTCAAATGAAAGTCAGAGACGGAGTAGTTTTGAGAAGAACAAGCTCAGGAGGGTGATGTCATGGTGTTAGCTGTTTCTGTAAGGCAGGACAGAGAGATGGAGGGACACGGGGATAAATGGGAGGGAGAAATCTTTATGAGAAGCAGCTGTTGGGGAGAGGCGGGCAGGCAGGCTTCCAGAGCACTAGCAGCAGCCTGCCAACAGCTTGCTGACAACAGCACAGGGTTCTGATAAAGCTGGATATGAAGCACTGACAACACCCCCCGCACAGTGATAATGCTGATATTCAAACTCTGAACATGACCAAGTCTTGGACGAGGTAAAATCTGGAGTTAACAAGCTCAAAAAGATTTACCGTCATGGTGCTAGACAAACATAATGACAATCTGTACTAGTGCTGCAGTGTTGACAGAAATAGCATACGCAAGTCTATCACTGACATGGCATGAAAAATGATCAATTTAGTGACATATGGTGTACACTCACAAGTGTGTGTCACAACGTTGCTATGAACTTGTTTGATGACTTGCCTGACTGTGACTAACAAACTGTGTATGTTTGTCAAGTTTTCCAGGCCCCGATAGGCATTTACAACCTTCTTTGAGTGCTGTTATCGAGAACTTAGTTTTCCCATGGGTTTTTTTGATTTTTAGAGTGTGGGGGGGACTATAGACTGTGTGTTAAGATAGAAGCCAAAAGTGACGACATAATGTAAAGCCATAACATTTAGTGTTCAGCTGCAATGTAGGTCATTTTTAGCCATATTAGCACAGCTAAGGAGGGAACTGAAAGGGAAACACAACAAAGAATGGCATAAGAGTCATTGAACTTGTCATAGCATGAGCATCTGCTCCAGATAAACACAAGAATCTCTTTCACCATCCTGCAGTAGAGTTAATGTGTATTCTGGTTAGTGGTATGGGTGTGGCGCTACTGGCCAGATGCGCATCTTTTGGCTCCACCTGTGCAGTGCATTGGAAGCCAACAAGGAGGTCGGTGGGAGGAGTCTGGAGATGCTGGTGTTGTCTAATGGTGGAAATTAGAACTTTGATTGAAAAGAGAATTCATTTTAGATTAATTCATTTGATTCATATTGAAATGTTATGTATGATGTATAAAAATGGTAGGTTGAACTAAACCTTGATAGTCACTGTGGATGTAACCTTGTCTGCAGGTCAAAAGAGGTGGTTGTGGTCCGGACTAAATGGGACCACGGTTTGGTGCATGCCCAATGACCGGGAAATACAACCGGCCTACTGGAAAGAGAGAAACCATCACCAAAACAAAATGAGCTGCAACAATCAACAACAGTTCTGCCTCTCTGTGGCATTTGTGATAACATGTTTATAGAAATGAGTCCATGGCCAGATAACCAGAGTCCATCCGCTGATAGGATCTTATGCAGAGTTTGTTATGCAACTGATGCTCAGCTCTGATGCCCTGTGTCCGACCTCTACAGCAGCAATATGTATCTAGTAAAGCCTGTAGGTATTTAGGGTTGTTTGCTGTTCACTGAACATGGTTTTCCTCCTCAGGGACCAGAACAGAGGAAATCTGTGTTATGGTTTTTATCTTAAGTTAAATTAGTAAACATTTACAACACTCAAAAAGTTATTTTTAGAAATAGTAAGGGATCCTGAACTTTGTTGTTGTTTTTTGCGATACTTCTGAAACTATATTGGTGTAACTATATTGGAAGATTTGATTGAAATACTGATAATATTTTGAAACATTTTGATTCCTGCACACTGTTCTTGGACTTCATCTTCGCCCATCCACTGATTACAAAAACAAAACCACTTCCACTTCCTCTGCCACAGTGTCCACAGCCTGTCACACCTCACAGGGCTCAGGCTGGTGGGGGGCAGGGAAAGTTGAGGTCTTTTAGGTCGCAGTTTCCCGTGATGTTTTTATTGCAGTCAGCAGATGGCTTCCCTCAGCCTCCACATTGTTATGGTGGCCATCTTGCTCTGAGGGTCAGGGTTAACAATGGTTGCCAATAGCTGTAGGAGACAAAAGCCTTCACTGCTCCCAAAAAAGAGTTTCCTCAGTAACTGAATGTTGTAAAACTGGCAGCAATGTCAAATTTACAGCTTTTACGAGAGGCAAAAACACACTACTGTTAGTCAGGTTCAAGCCTGGGCTGGGAGGCACTGTCCTTTGCATGTGTGGGTCAGGTTTGAGAAGTGTTCGAGCCAAATAAGTCAGAATAGTTTGAAAATATCAAATGGCCTTTTAAGGTGCTGAAATCTACTCTTTCTGCTTCAGCTTTAGGATTCCAAACAGTGAAGAGGGGCAGCCTGAAAGCACACACTGTTCTCATAGTGCATCAGTACACTTTTATTGTTTTTTACAATATCCACTTTCCTCTCTCGTTTTGACAACCCTTGTCCTCCCATCCCACCTCTTCCTCTTTAATATGCTCCTCCTTGATATCTCCCATCGTCCCTCTCCCTCTGTGATATGCAACACCCTTCGAAACCAAGAGAAATGTGACTGTAAAACTAGAAGGCTCTATACATTCTTTATAGTCCCCCTTGTCTACCCCCTCCCTCTTTTCCATGCAGGATTTCTGGCCTTCATTTCTGTTTTGGGTTTTAGTCAGTAGAAAAGAATCAGGAGGGGGGAGGAAAGGAAAAAAAATGGTTGATGTTTCCCCTCAAACATGTGACCTCTGCTCGCCTCACAGCTGAAAATGATTTAGGGCTACAGGCCAGTGGATGGCTGACGCAAACAGCCCCCTTCCTCCTCCTCCTCCTCTTTTTGGGGGGCTAGGTCTTGGACTAGGGGGGGTGCAAGTTGAGCTGAGAGCAAATGTGGACAAAAAATTCAACATATTGTACTTTTTGTCCTCTTCTAGCCAGACAAAACTTTTCCACTCAGTGTCCATTTGTTGGTTCATCCTGCAGGAGAAAAAAAGTCCAAGCCTAGAATCATTCCAAAACACTGGACCCAGAGGGCCAATTATGTTGTTAGCTAGCGGAAGAGTTCAGCTATGTAGCTGCAAATGTTTACGTAATCTACCAAAACTCTGCCTTTCCTTTTTTTTCAACCTGCCGCTATGCCAGTCAGGAAAAACATTTGTGGAATTTGGCTGAGTTAGGCTCAGATTTTCTGCATACTCTGGGGGCAAAGACAAAAAATGTCAAGGACAGCTAATGCATGTTTATGTGCTGAGAAATGAGGGGTGGGGGCTTGGGCTGAGTAGTGCTCAGGAAATGTTTAATGGCCTATGGATACCCCAAAGTATCCCAGCACATCTGGTTGAGCTCACACATATACATAAGTTGGTCTGGAGTTGGGAATGTTTGGCGGGATGTGTTGAATGTGTTTGTACATGAGGCTTGATGTGTGAACTTTGTGGCAAAGAATGTATCAGTGTTGATGAGAATTACACTCAGAATAATTATGTGAACACACACTGTTCATAGTTAACTTTTGCCTTTCCTTTTCTCCCATGTGAGCACTCTTTGTGACACATTGGGGTGAAATCCTTCCGACGGATTTACAGGCCAAATAATGAGCAAACAGAACCAATAATGTTACATTTGGACGAGGTGGCTGAGCTCCAACTGAATCTTATTCCATTATACTTTGGCAAATGGACTTTGTAATGCATACAAACTTGTAGAGCACGTCCTCTCAAGCTCATCTCGGCACTATTTGTTAGAAATGATGTCTAAAATCGTATCTATCTTAGCACTGTATGACTCAACACATTAAAAGTGTTATTTTTCAGGATGCAGTGCAAAACAGAGAGTAGTATGTAGCACATTGTCGTCCAAAAGCTCAAGAAAAGTGAAAAAGTTAAGACATTGACTTTCTCTGCCATCCTGCTGCCACCAGTGTTTCCTTATTCATCTCACTCTAATACAGCGTAGAGCATTAAGTATTTTCCATAAGTTTTCCATAATGCCACATGGCTGAAGGAATCTGATGTGTTTTCTATTAACAATGGTTAAGACTTCAGCTATATCCTCCAGTTACAACCAATGCAGAGGGATACTGTGCAGCCTGTGAGGTCTACCACTTTGCAGCTTGGTTCAGAAATGAAATTGACTCACCACAGAAATGAGAGGCTTTAGCTGGAGAAGTTAACAATTAACCCTGAAAGTTGGAAAGGGAAGCAGCCCTTCTTCAGACCTAAGTCTTATGTTAGTCCTTGTATCTGCCTCTTTTTCTATGAAATGAAAAGTTCAAGCTGCTTTCTTAATGTATGCTCTGTAGCAATTTGTCTTGGGGATGCTTTTCTGTGCAACTTCATGACCTGTATGTTAAAATGTATGTGTAATTTGGACTTTCATTCAGGTCTCCCTTTGTTATTCAATTACTTTCTTTCCTGACTGTGTTACTTTGTGTGTCTGTACAGGATGCCAGCTGCTAGCACCATGACCGGTGGGAGGGCTCTGTTGCTCTGTACAAACACTGACAACTGTATCTACCAATCAGTCAACGGGTGAGTACCTCAGAATCCATCAAATATTTCTGTTTTGTAGGGCTCACCATCAGTGCTACAGCGATAACTGCAATCTTAGTTTTAGCGTGGCGCACAGGTTAGGGCAGTAAACTCTATGCTGCTCACATCATGTGTCACTCGTGTTTCTATTTGTCATTGTGAGATTCCCCTTTCTGCTCTCTGTTTCGGAGTGCTACCCGAGAAAGAGGCTGTGAAGAGCACCAACTTCTTCTTTTCCGACTTGTAAACAACCTGCATTGCGCAGCAACTCACTCACTCTAGTATGGGCTCTTGTTTTGTCCCATTCACTGGGACAATCAACATATAATCATCCAATCACAACTTGCTAGGGTTGGGCAGTTAATTGCAAATTACATTTAAACGCAACACGGCCTGCTGCAATATTCTACTTGCAGACAATGCAAGATATCTTTAACCTGTAATGTGTCAGAGTACCAGAAACATTTTTTGTAGTAGATGTTTCATGCTCTACACCTGCGTTACTCAACCCTGCTCAAACAAAGAGCCAAACTGTTGAACAACTGCATTTGCAAGAGCTGCAGTGTAATGGTGAAAAGTGGTGAAAATGGCAGGAAGTAGAAATAAAAGTAAGTTTAAGGAGGCAAAAAAGTTCAAAAAGGAGCAAAAATTAAGAGGAAACTTTGAAAATGATCAGAAAGTAGAAAAACTTTTCAGATGCCTGACATTTCCATCTTGAAATATCCTTTTTATTTATATGATGTAATATTCTGAGCTTCTAGGACTTTGAATTTTAGTATTTCATGATCTGTACGCCATCACCTTAAGTAATGAAGGCTTGAAATAATTCATTCTTTGTATAAGAAGTCTGTGTAATACATTGGCTTCACTTTCTGAAATGACTGACTAAAATTATTTAACTTTTTTTATGATATTCTGATTTTTGCCATGTACCTGTAAATGCAAACAGAGTTCTACTGTGTCTTTTTTTTTTCTTTACAAAAATCCCACTTTCTCCCTCATGTGTTTTTTTTTTTTACTTATTCAAAACAAAAATAATCATCATCCTTTTCAATATGGCTATCGATGTCAATACATGAGTACTTTGGTGAAACCAGCTCAAACACTTGCATCAGAAAATTAAGAGGGAAGTCACCTATGGCACTTAAAAGAAGTGTAAGGAGGGGCGCAGATGGCCTAGTGGATATGGCTGAGGTTTGCCCTCGAGCGGGTGGCCCGGGTTTCGATTCCCATCTGTGGCCTGTTTCCCGCATGTCATTCCCCACTCTCTCCCCCTTTCCTCCTCTATCCACTGTCCTCCTCTATCCAACTAAAGGCAGAAAAAGCCCAAAAAATATCTTAAAAAAAAAAAAGAGTAGTCAAATGAACTCCTTCATTCCAGGTCACATAATTTACCCTCTATCCAATTTGTAATGTTGAGCCAGTGCATCTTGCCTGATACCACATCTTGCCCCTGAATGCAGTACTTCTTCAGCCTCTTAGAACAGTTTGTCTTTTGTGGTTCTGGAGGTAATTTTATCAGCTGAGGGTCTAATGCGTCACATTTTTAACTGAAGCACTGAGGCTCAGACTTGAAGTTTGGGGCTTCATCAAAGCCTGAGGTGCATTTCCGTAATTTGCAGGGTTCAACTTTTGTAAATATGACCCAGAAAGTATTTATCTCTATTAATTACACCATCATTTTTTTTCATTAGTCAACATCCTTCAAATCCTTTGAATTTTCAAGCGTGTGATATTTAAGTCCCAAAGTACATCTGCAGTGCTTTGCTTTGACAGCTGATCCGAAAAGTGGTTTCTTAGACATGAAAGTGATACTGTAACCGAAAAGTTTTGATTTAATTAGACTGTATCATTTGATTTAGACTTTGGAAAAAGGAAAATAACCCCCTCAAAGAAGTAGATCATCAAATTGTTGCCGATACTGTGATTTAGTATAGCATCTGTCTTTTCCAGAAAAACCTCTCTCCTGTCATGGTGAGCTGTGTAACAATAGCAGGAATACAAATAAGAGCAGAGCAAGGCTGGCCATCTGGCATCTGGATACAGTGAATGCCCCCTTGTTGCCACCGCCTAATGCCTGTCTGACCACTCTATATAGTCCCTTCTGTTGTTCTTGCAATATTCATTAGTGCTATTTAGATTTCAGTGAGAGGATTTTTGGATTTAACAGTAAGAGGGATTGTAAGATTTGCATGATCTGCCATGTTGCTGTAGTTATTGTGTTCAATGAGTCATATATTTTGGAAAACATCCAACATTGATATATATTTTGTCCATTATTACTGTACACAGCTTTGTCAAATTCGAACTCTTCCTGTTGTCCCTGACTCTGTATGAGCTCAGCAGGGCAGAAATGCTGTGCCCTCATACCCCTTCCCTTTCCTGCACTCAATGACCCTCATGTCCATGCTCTGCTTATTCTTAGTCAGACTTGTACAGTTCACATACTGTCCATTTCTTAATACCCGTCTCAGTCTTCTTCTTGATTAATCACCAACATAGCATTAAAAAGCTAAGTATGTTATTAATTCCCAGTCCATCTGCCCTCCTTTACCCACAAAACCCACCCTGCACACTCCTCTTCTCCTTCACCAGGCTTTTCTATTTGACCTACTTTTCCCCTCTGTTGCTTCATGCTTAATAGAAACGGCTGTTACAACTGAGGGACGCTCAAGCCAGAAGGGGGAAAAGAGAGAGAGGGGTCAGACTAATAAAACCCAAAGCAATTTAGAAGATACTCTTTGGTTTCCTCATGAGTGACAACATCAAGTTATTCTTTCTTTTTTTAAAGGTCTCAGAGGAAACTTGAATCAGTGATTTCCCCCAGAGACTCCTCTAAGTTGCCTGACTATGGATTTTCACATCCAGTAACGTCATCAGAAGTCATCCAGAGAGGCAGCATTTCCTTCGTTTGTTGGAAATTCAATTATCTGATGAACGGTCTTGAGGCCAAAACTGAGCTTTTAGGGTCAGGAAACAGAATGAAAAGATGCACGTCTACACTCCGGCCTCTCCCCGCTGCTGTGTATACTTTCATCTCCTCTCCAGAAATAGCATGTGTGTATAGCTTGTAAACTTTGACCCTCAAACCCAGAGTTCAAACAGTCGTGACCCAGTAATCTTCCAGGAGTGACTCACTGCTGGAACAGAGGCAGCAAACAGATGTCTGCTGTTTTAACAAGAATTCTTGTTTGCCTCATAAAACAAAGATCTATTTGTGAATTAAATTTTAAGTACATACATTGCCCTGCCAATTTAAAGAGAAACCAGTAGCACAATGCTTCACTTTGTAGTCTGAGTCAGTAAATTCAATTTCTATCCAAATAAGTGACCTAAAAATTTTTGGAGATCACAAGAGTTGATGCACTTTTTCCCTCAAGTGGCTCAGTAGTTAAAGCTCTACAAATTTTTGTCTGTGTGTTTGGGTTTACTTGTGTGAAGGAAAATCGTTGTAGTTTAACAAGATTTAAGTCAAAAGATTTCAAGAATAAGTAGTAATAGTCCTGTGAAAAGGAAGTCACAATTACAAGTAATAGTCTAGGAAATGTCATATCAAATTGTTTCATAAGAGTAGCCAGTCATCTACGGTAAAATATGGAACATAGAATATTTGTAAGGATAAACTCGCAAATATTAAAGGAGGCTCAATCTACCGGGTCCTGTCTTATGATTCAGTATTTTCCCCTAAAATGGGGCAGAGTCCATGATTAGTCAAGTGAAATTCTTGCAAGTGGTGAAGTAATGGTTGTAAACTGCAAAAACTAAAATCTAAGCAAGTCATTATGCCTTGCTTTTTTGTAAAAAAAAACAAACAAACTTTTTTCGACTTGTTACGAGGCAAATTCACCTGACTGCTCCATGAACATGTCATATTTCAAGTTATTTAGAGACAAAAATGACATCCGAATTGCTTGTAATAAATGAAATAATCTGCCAGTGAGGTAAGAAAAAAGTTTCTTGTATTGAGACATGAGTTTCATTTCAAGACTCTTGATGAACATATTTTTCTTACTCCATTGGCAGATTTTTTTTAGCAATTCAGCCATAATTTTTGTCCCTAAAGAACTTGAGCACTGGCCGGGCTGGACTTCAGGGCCAAAGTGTGCTTAAGCACAGCACAGTTGGCCAGTGTGATCGCGCCCAATACACTTTTTAATATGTTTCATGATCAATCCTGAAATGCTATATTACAGAGAACACCAGCACCGATTCAATGCAGTGATATCAGCAGGTTCAAGGGATAAGTAAATAGATGGTTTTTCTCTTTCAGGCTCCAGTGTTGTGGCTTGAAAGTCGGGGAGGCTCCGTCGCCAACGGTGCCCCAGCCCCAAGAGGTGTGCAGGCCACCAGGGGACAAAGACAAGAGGGACGCTGTTGTATCCACCAAGCATCCCCTCGACCCGTCACTCAGCCTGAGAGACAGTCCGGATCCTCCTGACACCATGCTGGCTCAAAGGAGAACCACCACAACCAACGACCCACGAACACCGAACATGGAGAACGGCATGTGCGGTAAGCTGAACAACAACAAGAGCCCAGCAGGAGTCAAGAGCGCCAGCATCCGTGATAAGATTTCACAATGGGAGGGCAAAAAGGAATTTGCTCCACTGACTTCTTCAGGGACATGTCCTCTTACCACAACACAAAAAGAAGCCGAAACTCTGAAGAAAAAGGAAATTAAACCATCAGAGTTCCAAAGGACAGACAGCAAGAAGTTTGTCAGTTGGGATAAACAGGATTCAGGGAAGGAGAACTTTGGAAAGCTGGGGGATCTGGGGTCTAAATCTCCTGAGGGCCAAACAAACAAGGACAGAGAAGTAATCCTAGAGAGGAGTTGTCGGGCTCCAAAGCCCACAGAACAACCTCAAGACAAGAAAACTGTTCTAACTCACGTTAAGAAACTGGAGAAGGCAACAAAGGATATTCCTGACAGACCTTCACTGGCTTTCCCAGGGAACTACTTCTGCCCTCCCTCAAAGGAGGAGCTGGAAGAAACAGAAAAAAGGGCCAATGAGCCCATTTTTGGGACTTTTGACGTGACCCGGCATGCTGGGTCGCGGAGAAGGAGGGGGGACGGGGATTTAGAGAACGTATACAGTGAACCAGGTGCTCCTTCTATAAATCCTCTACCTAAACCTCAAAGAACTTTCCAGCACCACACACCTCCCACAACTCCTACTTCAGGGCCAGGCTCGGGGAAGGGACGGAGGAACTTGCCTCCTCTGCCCTCCATTCCTCCACCACCTCTGCCCACATGCCCACCACCTGGAGTTTGCAGAAGACCCTGGGGTGACAGACCTCGGGATAGTAGTAACAGGTGAGAGACTGCCTCTCATTGAGCAGAAACTTGGCCAGTTTTTTTTTTTTTTTTTTTTTTTGCTAAATGCTACCAAATTTATTTCTATGCTTAAAATGTCAGTGCTAACATATTGTGCTTTGTTGGTTGTATTTGATCAGCACTATCTTTATTTTTTGGTGTTGGCAGTAACTAACAAGCACTCAACACCTGGTATGAAAGTAAAATAATTTCACTTTGCAGTAGTAAAGTATCAAACATGACATTTTTTGTTGTGGTAATAACTGATCCTATGATGAGAGAGGTCACGTGCCATCAAAGTTTACATCCAAGAAAAGTGAAAGAAATATCAGAAGGTGAACATTCAGTAGGGTAAATCCAAAATCCAATCTTTATGCCCCCTATCAAACTGAAACCTTTTTTCCCATTAGCCTTACTGATTAGTGGTTTCCTTAAGGCTACACAGTTATTCAATCCCATTGCTTTGAGTTCCCTTTGCATTGTGTGTGTGGAAATGCTCTTACTTTCACTGTTAAACATACTCCTGAATTCCTCAATTTGATTTGGCCAAACCTTTAAGCAATCACCTGTCACGATCATTCAGGATTTTTTTCATTTCTCATTTCTTCCGAGAAGATGAAGGTTCTCCACCATCCTTCCCGTTTTTAAAAATTTGTTGGACGGCTCTTAACTCAATTTTAGTAGTTCCTGTGACCTCCTTCGATGTTTTCTCTGCTTGTTGCATGTAAATAATTTGACCCTTCTTAAACAATTTTTCCACAAGGACAGGATGTATCGTTTGCCATGGTCATTGCACCAGCTTGGGTTGAATAACTTGCTGCCGGCTGAAAGATAATTGCCCGTACAGTAATCCAAATGGAGGCTTGTACCTATTTGCGTAATGGCGCCTTTTTGTTTTGACCAGGCAGTGTATTTAACATAAACATTACTCCAAATTTACAAAAGATAGCAGTGCTTCTGTGAAATCAGCAGTGATGTTTTGTGTGACTCCCTGTATCCCTTCCCCCAACACCATCCACCAGAATGAGGTTTCCTACATCTGCTGTAAATCAAAGCGCCACTGACATCATCCTGTTTCTAAATATCTGAGATATTGAGCCCATTGGTTGGATCTCAGGAATGTACACATTAACTCCACTCATTCCTCTTTTCAGTATTCTGCTACGACAACATGCATAGAGGTGTGTGTTAGATCAGCAAAGCCTCTTTGATTTTTCAAGAGTTTGACTCTTGACAGCAGAATTGATTGGCAAAGCCTTTGGCTTCCACCAGATGACATGTTAGATATTCGTTCTGAACTTAGATTTTCTAAATGTAAAATGTGCCTGGCTTTACAGTATGAATCAGATTTTGATTCATTACATTCTGTCATGAGCAATTAACATGTTCAGTTTGTCAAGAGTACTATACTCACATTCTCATGGTTACAGTCAAACAAACACAGCTCTGTGGGAAAAGCTGAAAAATGTGCACTCTGCAGAATTGGAGCACATCTATTGTTCACTTTCTCCGGTGGTCTGAGTTCTTGTTTGAAGCTTGGCGTGGATCTGTTACATTCCATACCATATGTGGAGGCCTCACTCAGCACAAGTGTGCTGGGTTAAGCCCTTTGTTTGGCAAGGCAGTCTCTTAGTGTCTTTTTTTGGGGTGCATTTTTGTAAATTTGACAAATATAGTGAGTGAAGAAAACATCTTCCTATGGAGGTGGTGGTATAAATAGCTTGTTTCTTGTTGTCCATTTTGGACTAATAGTATGTACCCTATGGGAGAGGAAAGCTGAAGAGAAACAGGGACCGAGGGGAGGGGGTTGTGGGATAGGCTCACATTAGAGGATTGAGGTGAGGTATGGGACCTGGGACTCTTGAAAGTTTCTTGTAAACAGCATTGTCTTAATTTTACTATTAAAACTCAACTGGGAGTAAAACACCAGTTAAGACGGTTGTGCTTTCGGTGTCAGAAAAAGTCTTTACCACAGTGATCAGTACAGAGACATATAAATGAATTCACCAGAGCATGGTCCTTTCTGACTGTTATTGTTAGCTTTGTCCACTTTTTTTGCACAATCCATAGCTCTGTTATTACTTACCTCTGCTAAATTTACACACACATCAGAGGCAGCGCACAATACCTGTTTGTAAGAGAAAAAACTGACATCATTGAAAAACACCAGCGTCCATGTGAAATGTAAACTGAAAATGATAACATGTAGGGCAGTTGGACTGATTTGCACTCTCTTTGGTTGCTGTGCTTAATTAAGTGGCAACTCACTCTTATTTGAAGTGTATTCATGTATGAGGGGAAGCACGCAACCATGGATGCTTGTGTGCACTTTATTCTGCTGGGCTTTAATCTTCGGCCATGATTAAAGACAGATGTGGTCATTCCAATGTGCCAACCAGCAAAAAAACGAAAGCAGAAAAAAACCCCAAAACAAAACAAAACATCAGGTTTAAGAGAATGAAAAAGCACGCAAATACTTTGAGAGATCTTGGAGAGATCTGTCAAAGATCCTTCCTTCATCTTTTGTCATTATGCTTGTCATGCAACCAGCCTAAATCTCTGTGATGCTCTGTCCACCAGGAAGTCCTATGAATTTGAGGATCTGCTCCAGTCGTCTACAGAGAGCTGCAGGGTGGACTGGTATGCCCAGTCCAGACTGGGCCTTACACGCACTTTATCAGAGGAGAATGTCTACGAGGACATAATAGGTAAACAAGAGATATCAAAGCTGCACATTTGTGATGAATTTGTTTGGATCTCTATTAGATGAACTAAGTTATACATGCTGTAGGTTTCTGCAAAATTCATACTCTGCATGACCCCTTAGCTTCATATCAATCATAACATTCAGTAAAAGAGGTGATGCAGGGGCCAAGCTGTCTTTACTCTGCTCTGTTTTTACTGCTCCACTTTTAATTTAGAGCCATGCTGTTTCACTTTTATTAAAAAATGTATGTAGAAACTTGACCTTAGCTCCTACCCTATTATCTGGGGTGTTGTGGCAACCCCACCAAGAGCCAGTTTCATTTCACAGGGCACAACAGCAGCATTGTGTGGGGCCGTGCTATAGTGGATGGCTACTTTAATAATCAGCACAAAAGAGGGACATGTAGATGGCGTAGAGCCATGGTTTATTACTGGTAATTGCAACACTGAGTCACTGTGTCTTTGGCTTTCCTCTCAGGTATTCCTGTAAAATATGTGCTGCTTGCTGAGAAAGGCATAATTATACTTGAGTCATGACTCATCATTTTATTTTTAAATGCGGTGCAAAAACTGAAATCTAAGCAAGTCATTATGTCTTACTTTGATTAAAAAAAAAATAGCTTTTTCGACTCGATATGAACCACATTCACCAGACCAGTCCAGTCATTTGAAGTTATTCATTCATTCATTTTATTTGTCCCATACATGAGAGTTTACAATATAACAATGTTTGATAAATTACACATATTTAAACATTGATACTCTGCATGACTGGAAAGGAGCAGCTAGAAGAACAAAGTTCTTATTTATTGCTACCCCTATTCTGATCACAAAACTTCAAAATGTCTCGCCACCATCACCTCCACCCCACTCTTAGAGCCTTCAAAAAAGGAACTCAAGTCACAAGATTGTCAAGCTGGGAACAATCAAACAAAAAACAAAAGAACATACAACAACCAAAAAAATTAAATAAATAAACCAAATAATCATAAGTAAAGAATGCGTCAAATTAAATTTCAAGGTCATAACTTAAGAAATGTCTCTCTTTATATATTTTTTTAAATTGAAAAATATTTCTGCATCCCTTCAAGTCATCCTGCTGAGAATTCCATAATTTAACACCAACAACTGAAATACACATTTGTTTCAACGTTGTCCGAGCAAATTGATGCTTAAAATGAAATCTCCTTCTATCATTTTCATCATATGCAGCAAACTCAAAAAACTTCTGGATACCTTCTGGTAGTAATTTATTTTTAGCTTTAAACAGAACTAGTAGTGTCTGTAATTCAATAATTCCTCGCAGTTTTAATAATCGTGACTTACAAAATAAACTATTTGTATGCTCTCTGAATTTAACTTTATGAATAAGTCTCACTTATTATTGAAAGACTAAAAAAAGAGGTCTGTCTGAATAGCTTTAAATAAGAAAAAAAGACAAGCAACTTTTTCTTACTCCATTGACAGATTTTTTTTGACTTGTTACAAGCACTTCAGACATCTTTTTTGTCTTTTAAAGTCTTGAAATAAGACATGTATCTGGACTCCTAGTTGAACGTGGCTCATATCAAGTAGAATAAGACAACTTTCACTAAAAATAAGACACAAACACTTGCTTAGATGTAATTTTTGGCAGTATAATTTCCTCCTCTCTTACTGTAATATTTTGTTTTGGAATGCCACAACTCTTTTCAGTATTTCACAGCATTGTTCCACAAGTTGAGTACACCAGAAACACTCTTGTTCTTGGATATTGTGGGGATGGTTTTCGGTATCCACTGCGTCTTGTATTTCCACACGGAAACCTGACTCTTATCACCACACCATCCACATGACTGATAATGTTTTCAGATGGAGAGGAAAGCAACTGTCACCACCACTCATTTTCAAACGCACGCCGCGATGACTGACGCACACTCACATGTGCACAGCTGATGTGTGTGACGTTGTCAACAGCCAACAATGTGAAAAACACACTGATCCCTTGTTTTCCTCCGAGGGAGAAGGAGCCGGGAACTGAACGTCCCTCTTTATCCTCCTACTCCTACAGGTCACATCTGGTGAATGGATTGATAGAGCAGAGAGGAGATACAGAGAGACAGAAACAGAGGGAGAAGGAGGTACAGGTTTTGGATAATGAAACTTCCTCATTTATCATATGCAGGGGAGGATTCGTGGCTAGAAATACATTCAGCTTGCAGCAGCCCAGGTATCTTTCCACCGTGAAATATGAGCTGGGTAAGCTCTGGAAGCTCGGCACATCTGGAGTAGAATCATCTCAAAACAGAAAAAGCTTTTTGTCTGCTTCTAGGAAATTTTATGCTGTGTGAGTGTATATCACTGATAGCTTTTGATTTGTCGTTAAGAAAATACACTTTTCTTTTCGTAGACCCCCCCTCCAAGGAGAACCCTTATGAAGACATAGAGCTGGAGAGAAGCTGTTTGGGGAGCAAATGTGTTTCACCAGCATCCTCATCTCCCATCCCTGACACGCCAACCAAGGTAGCTGATCACAAATACATTCATTCAAAAACTAAATGATGCCGTTTTTATACAAAATTATTCTTCATTTGAACTTTAGCTTTCATCCAAGCCTGGCTTCTTCAGACAAAACTCAGAACGGCGAAGCTTCAAGCTCCTGGAGCTACGCAAAGCCAGCAGGGACACTGGCATATCCTCCATTTCCCGCATCAGCCCACCCTCCACACCCAGCAGTCCTGACGACACTCCCTGCCTCTCTGGAGACCTGTATAATCGTAGACGAAGGAAAATCCCAAAGGTATGAGAGTCTGAGTCATCCCTCACATCGCTGACTCTTCTCTGTCTCTGATTTCCATATGACCTCCAGCGAGGTTGAGAGCTGGTCCACTGATACTACACTCATACCTGGGGATAAGTTAGATAGAGGAAAATTTTCTGACAGATTTTCCATGGGGAAGGTCTCCCAGATGCTTGTATTCTGATGATCTTTGAGATTTTGTTTATGTTACAGGGTTGACGATGACATTTCTTTCCCTTTCCTCCAGATGGTGCTGAAAATCAACAGCATCTTCGAGGCAAGGAGAGGGAAGAAACGTGTGAAGAAGGTTTCTCAGTCCACAGAGTCCAGCTCAGGGAGAGGTGAGGCTTAATGAGGGTCAACCACAAAAAAATACACGATGATGTTTGGTTTCAATTTTTATCATCCTTCACATCAACTGTCAACAAAGTAAAAATCATAAATACAATATAAACTTTTCAAGTTGCAAAAATATCATCTGCAATGGCTTATGACTTTTTTTTTTTTTTTTTTTTTTTTAATTAACACGTACTGGCTGATTTTAATCAGGCCATGGAAGAACACAAGACATAAGTTTCTAATTTAGCTATGCAACATCAATAAAAGCTCCAAGTGTAGATCAGGATTTGGATCATGGTGTTTTTTGAAATTTAACATGTCAACACACTGCAAAAACTGAAATCTAAGCAAGTCATTATGTCTTATTTTTAGCAAAATTTGTCTTACTATTCTTGATTTGAGCCACATTTTCTAGACATTGTCATAGAAATGTCTCATTTCAAGTTTTTTAAAGACAAAAATGAGGCATCAATTGCTTGTTACAGTTAAAAAAAAATCTGCCAATGGGATAAGATAAAAGATTCTTGTTTTAAGACATCTTTCTAATTTCAAGAAACTGCCCGGGCGAATTCTTATTTTCTTATCCCATTGGCAGATTTTTTTGACTTGTTACAAGCAATTTACACCTCATTTTTGTCTTAAAAAACTTGAAATAAGACATTTTTATGACCTGGTCTGGTGAATGTGGCTCAAATGAAGAACAATAAGACAATTTTTACTACAAATAAGACATAATGACTTGCTTAGATTTCCGTTTTTGCAGTGTATCTTTTTAAAATGAAAACAATCTGTCAGAAAACTCCACGACTCTTTGACACTTCAGGTAATTAATAAAAAGGGAGGCAGTAGGGTATACTTGCTCAATTTAACGATGTTTCTTTGCAGCGTTTCTTTATTTATCATATTGTCTTCTCATATTTTCAGTGACGGATGAGAATAGCGAGTCTGAAAGTGACACGGAGGAAAAACTCAAAGGTGAGAAACAGAAAATAAACACACATTTAGTAGCAACAATAAGGAAGACTGGCACAATGAAAAATCAAATATCTTGGAAGTATATTTAATTTTATTAGTTGACTAAACAGATTAAGATCACAGTTTTCTTCCTTTCATTGTTTCATTGTACAGCTAACAGAACAACAGATTAAACTGCAGATAGCTGTACACAGTAGCCTTGCTAAGCCTTTGTTAATGTAAGCACATGACATGGGTGTGTTACATCAAATATGCTTCTCTTCACCTCTGTTCACAGCTCACAGCCAGCGCCTGGTGTCGGTCCAATCCATGCTGAGGCAGACAGGGCGGTACCGGACGTTGGAGAGGGATCTGATGGAATTGCAAGAGAGGAAACTCTTTGAGTATTTTATAGTCGTTGCTCTCCACAAGACCAAGGCAGGAGTCCCGTACCTGCCAGAAGTCACACAGCAGTTTCCTCTCAAGGTGAAATGTGACCGACGTGCCCCCTCTAAAAGATGAAATCAGTATTTTGTTGAATTTGTTGCATTCCTTCAGAAAACATCTGATATGTATTATTCACACATCGTTTTTCTTTTTTTTAATCTAGCTGGAGAGGAGCTTTAAGTTCATGAGGGAAACTGAGGACCAGCTAAAGGTCATCCCCCAGTTCTGTTTCCCTGATGCCAAAGACTGGGCACCTGTCGACAACTTCCCCAGGTCAGTCTGAGTCCAACCACGGCCTATTACAACACTCTAGTGAAAAAATAAAAGTGAAACATAACAAGGACACAGGAATTTCCCAGCAGAGTGGTAATTGCTCAGCGTTTTCCTTTGCTAATAACCACATATGAGCGAAGAGGCCCGAAATAGAAATGACCTTGTGAAAGTGCAGACTTTTACCAGCTCTGATCGTGATTACAGGGAGAAATGTTGATTTACCATCTGACACATTTGTTCTGGTATGACAAAATCACCTTTCTGTCTTTCTGAAAAACAGCTGAATTACTCCTCAGGTTCAAACTTAACCTCTCAATATGTGAAGTGTTCAAATAACCTGATGATGTGTGTCCTGGAAACTACAGCTAATAATTACTGAGAGTCAAATGTTTGAAGAGTGAGGGGGGAACAAAACACACACCTGCACTGAACAGACTGACACTCTTTCCTGTCAGTAAGGTCCTCACAGGTCAATGACTACCTTTCAGGTAGAGCTTAGGGGACTGGGTGAGATATTTGCAGAGTAAGCTTGTCCTGAGGGTTTCCCTCTCAAGTGTAGGTCATGCTTTTGTTTAGCAAAACCATAAGTGCAGTCTAGAACTCAGGTTTTGAGTGATTCTAACAGCTCCAAATATTTGTCTTTATGCCTGAATTATCATCCTCTTTCTTTTTTTTCCAACTTTGTAGTGAGACGTTCTCTTTTGTCCTTACTGGTGAGGATGGAAGCAGGCGGTTCGGATACTGTCGGCGATTGCTGGTATGTGCTTTTCAGCCCCTTCAAAGTCTCTGTGAAACACAGGCTTTGCTCTGCTCCACTGATCTAATCCTGCAGCAGTGCCTGGGTGAACAGTCTTGTGACACTCTGGTGTTTTGATTCTGTCTTTTTCTTGCTGTCTGTTCACAGCCCAGTGGTAAAGGCAGGAGGCTCCCTGAAGTTTACTGCATCGTAAGCCGCCTGGGCTGCTTTGACCTTTTCTCCAAGGTAGATATGGAGAACCAGCGCATATACAGATGCACAAACTTCACTCAAAATACATGCATTGCGTTATATTAATAACAACATGGGATTGCAGAAACATATCACACACACACACACACACACACACACTACATAGCTTTACTTCCCCCATCACCCACAGAGCCCCACCCACGGCCTGTTCACTCCACTTTCCCACAAATCCTCGCAGCTATAGAGACACATGTGAACTGCAGCTGATGTGGTTTCTGCTGTGGAAGAAGTTTCCCTGTACACAGCCTTAATTTATAAGCACATTCTCCTATTTAGGTAAATATCCATGCACATGCAGTGGCTAAAACTGGATTCGTAAAGTTTCAGACATGAGTAGAGAAAGAGCAGTTGACATCAGCAGTTGTTGTTAAAGATAAAATGATAATAACATCTGCCCTGCATGCACTCTGCACTGATGATACTCTGAATTTGTTTCATATGCATCATATGAGCTGCACATAAGTTTCATTGTGCACAGATGTGAGCTGTATGTGTTTAGAAAGTTCACATGATGGATTCAGGCTGTTAGCCATTTCCTGTATTGACTGTCAACAGTGTTTAGCTGCCTCGACAACCCATGCACCATTTATTAATATCTGGTGGCATATAAATCTACTGCTATTTAACTGTCAAACTCATTTAGGTTACTGTTTGTTGCCAGAAGTAGGTTTACTGATGTTATCTTTATTAAAAGCAAAGGAAAAGTTGTTCCTGGGTAGCACATCTAATCTGATATTTACATGAGGTGTGCAAAGATTCAAACACAAAATTGTTAATTTCTCCATCACAGTTTAAATCTTGCATTCACTTAACTCAGATAAATATTTGAGTTGTCGGTATTCAAACAACAGAACCATGCTCTTTATGATCTCCAGATCCTGGATGAAGTGGAGAAGAGGAGGGCTATATCCCCTGCTCTGGTGCAACCTTTCATGAGAGGAATAATGGAGGCTCCTTTCCCTGCTCCAGGGCGGACTATCACAGTCAAAAACTTCCTTCCTGGTTCTGGGACAGAGGTTAGAGGACGGAAAGTCAAAAAATCAAATCAATTTCTTCCATGTGTGAGAAGATTTGCCTTCTTCTTCTCCATCCCTTAAACTTTTGTATTGCTCGACAGGTGATTGAACTGTGTCGGCCTTCGGATTCTCGACTGGAACATGTGGACTTTGAATGTCTCTTCTCTTCCTTGAGTCTACGTCTGCTCTTACGTGTGTTTGCCTCTCTGCTTCTGGAGCGCAGGGTCATCTTCACTGCTGACAAACTCAGGTTGGCTTCAGTTACCCTTTTTAAATATCTTTTTTTTTAGCAAAGGGCTCAAAAATTATTAGTGTAGAGCTTAAAGGATGTCACAGAGAGACAAACAGTCTGAGGAAAAGAAGGTCCTGACCAAGTGTGAGAGGAAGGAATGCTGTTGTGTTATACAGTCGCCTGGGGAACAATCACTACTCCTCTGGAAAACTGTCATGGATGCCAGATAGAAGGAGTTAGGAACCACAGAGTGACTCCATAAATAACACGTGTGCAAATGACGTTGCCTTTCACCTGGTTAACGTGGGCCACACAGAATCAGTCTTTTTTGACCCTGTTCACATTTTATCAGAAATATATATGTTTCCTTGATTTTCCTTCACATATGCCGTTATGTAAGTTAAGAAGCACAGAAATGTTTTCTCACCAGAGTTCACAAGCACATCGTGTTGCACATTTTACGCCCTAAAGTGGAAACTTGGCCTCATTAATTAATTTTTTAGTGATTTAACTGCGAGCAGATGCACACACGGGGGAGATTAAGTTAACAGTGTGGGGTGTGTGCTTTTGCTACTGCTGTGTAGTTTTTATAAGCCTTACATCACTCACCTCTAAGAGATGCAGTATAACGTTCCTCTCAGGGTAATAATGAGCTGGTTGGAACAACAGGAATGAACTCATAACATCTTGGTCCAAGAAATTTGACAGCAGCAAAGAGGTGGTTTTTATTTAGATAGCTTAGCGCCATCTAGTGACAGAGACTGGATCTGTGTTTTTCACACTTCAAAGTCTCAAGAATCCAACTTCAAGGAAAGTTTAAAGCCACACAATAGCAAACAAATGTAAATTGCTGACACTTTTATCCACATCATGTAGTAATCTGATGTTAATATTCTGGATTACAATATTCTATTGATCCTATTTTTTGTTGTCTAATCTTGTGTTTTTTCCTTATGGACTGTGTTTTTGACTAACATTATAGAAAAAGATATTCACTTTCATGTAATTTAATCTGTCTTTTAATGAGAATTAGTGTTTTTTTCTTGTCTCTCTGCAGCACCCTATCTCAGTGTTGTCATGCAGTAGTGGCTCTGCTCTATCCCTTCACCTGGCAGCACACGTACATACCTGTGCTCCCACCCTCTATGTTAGACATAGTCTGTACCCCCACCCCCTTTATCGTGGGCCTCCTCTCCAGCTCCCTGCCTCGACTCAAAGAGCTGCCCATAGAAGAAGTAAGACTTTTTTTTTAGACCCTTGATCTTTCCTTCTCTGAACAATAGCTGCAGGAAATGTCACCACTCTCTGTCTGTTCTTCCCTCAGGTCTTGGTGGTCGACCTTGGGAACAGCCGCTTCCTTCGACAGGTAGAAATTAGAGAAACAGTCGGCCTTTGTGTAACATGTTGTTATTGCGCTGGATGTTTGAATACCTTATTGCATTGTATCTGCATCTGTGACTCTTTCTCCTCAGCTGGATGACGAGGACTCCATTCTCCCACACAAGCTGCAGGCAGCTCTTGAGCATGTGCTGGACAAGAGGAGGGAGCTGGCCTGTGAGAAAGGAGATCTGCCCAATGGTGAGTCACCCCACGTTCATCTCACGTATCTAACGCAACTGTGAAATGCACTGGCTTAACCCTTCTGTCATCTATTTGTCAATTTGGCCTAATTTGAAAAGTTATTTTGTTTTAATTTTGGTTTTCTGCCACGGAATTACTTGAAAATAATGTGGGTGGTTCATGCTATGTTCAATTAATCATGACTATTTTTGTCAAATAACGTGTTTACAAAAAGCTATAGCATTGAATTTGTTGGTGGGACTATTTGTAGCCAGTGGAAAAATGAAATGGTTTCAAAACAATATCCTGCCTCTACTTTGACAAATACCTGTCTATGATAATACATACAAATATGTACTTAGGGTAACAACATGAACGATAAAGAAATCAAAATTTCTACTATTTTTTTCTCTAAAATGAGGAACAATATTATGTAAATAGGGTCTATCATTCGATACATCACAAAATAATGTTCAATATACGTAAATATTTTTGATAGCAACAGGAAAAATAACAACATCTGGTGAAAATTTTACACCTTTTACTTTATTAGAAGTTTGAGTAATTCTGAAGCCAACACAAGGGTCAAAGAAAGGGATTGATATGATCATGTCCAAATGATAACGCAATTGCATTTATTTGGACTGAGTCACGTTTCCATTCACTAGATTCATCCTGGTGTAAGTCCATTAACATCCTCCAATTGTACTGTTTTCACCTCCGTCTAGACTCCAGCTCCTTAAGCACAGTGGTGTCAGAAGCTTTCGTACGCTTCTTTGTGGAGATGGTGGGTCACTATTCCCTCTTCATGGGTGGAGCAGAGCGAGAAGACGAGTCCATCTCCTCCCCAACTTTGCCCAGCCCCTCCTCTTCCTCTCCTTCTTCATCCTTCCAGCGTGATGCCTTTCGCAAAGCAGTCACTTCTAAGAGCTTGAGGAGGTTCTTGGAGGTGTTCATGGAGACACAGATGTTTACTGGTTTCATCCAAGAGAGGGATCTGCGCAGGCAGGGTCTCAGAGGTACTAACACTTTTTTTAGTTCTTTTTTTTGGGAATGCCTTTCTATTCTGAAAAGCACAGTAATTTTTGAATTACACATCACTTGCATTACACATCAGACTTCCTGTAGAATTTTTCAATGAAAAAATCTTAACTTATCTGACCTGTTCCTTTGTTTCAGGTTTGTTTGAGGTGAGAGCACAGGAGTATCTGGACTCACTACCTGGCAGCGAGCAACGGGGAGTCAATAAGTTTCTCAAGGGTTTAGGTGAGATTTGATGTATTTCAGCCTTAAAGAGAACTTTAGTAAAGGATTATTGGGTCAAAGGTTTACCCTAGGTTGTTGTCTGCACCAACTTTGTTTCTAATTTTATTCACATCTGCTCTGTTTTAGGAAACAAGATGAAATTTCTGTCTAAGAAATGATGCTTCGAGGCCGGATGGTGTCAGTGAAAATAGGACAAGAAAGCATTAAGCAAAATAAGATGCTCCTTGAACTTGATGATGATGTACCTGAAGGCATCGATGACCCTCTGAGAGGACTTAAAAACTCAACATCTCCCAGCTCCATTACCCAGCAGTCTTCAGTGTTGTGAGGGTTTCTTCAGCTCGGACCAAAAGAGCCTACATTACAGTAAAGCAGTTTGTTAATAGTATCTCCATGTTTTATGGAACTTTGTTATTTCCTTGGAAGTAACACACAGTGTAAATGTTTTTAGACACATTGTTCTCCTTTTTCCATTATTAACTTCACTTTTAATCCTGTGAGAAGAAGTGTCACTAAAGGCCTCATTTTGTACAAACTTCCTTATACATTCCAGTATTTTCTATAGGAGCTTTTATAAATACAGTAGAACAACTTCTTCATCAACAGGAGGCTTCTAAGTTAATTTATATTCTTTTTTAGGTAAACTTAATTTTTTTTTAAATTTCAAATGAGTGTAAAGAACCTCCTGTAGTTTGTAATAGGCCCTTTTTAACAGAGTCTAGTTCAGACTGTTTGTAGACCACTTTGGGTTACTGGGTAAATGTACCACTGTGTAGGTGAATGAATTATTGTGGGGGGGGGGTGGACGACAGAGGAAAATTTAAAGTTGGAAGAAATAATGTGAATCCAGGTTTGAATAAAGGGTTTGGGTGTTGATGAAGGATGTGTATTTGGCTAATCAGTACCAGTGTCTCTCACAAAAGCAACTATGTTTGCTGTAAACTTGATTCAGAATACTATGAAAATTTATTTCAATAAAATGGTTGAATTCTGAATAAGACCAATGTCTCATCAATTAACACACTGTATGACTGGTGTTTACATCTTGTATCAGTTTGAAATGACTCAGTAATGTTAGGTTGATATATCAGTTATCATAAAAACTAGGCTTGAAATAAAAAGAACCATATGGTCCTTAAGTTACAGCTCCCATGAAAATCATTTTGTTTGCATTGATTCTGGCGACAAAGACTTTTCTCTGTGATGATTTTGTAATGAATATATGACATGATTGTTATTTTTCACAACAAAGAGTTCTTCAATTTTTGATGAATTCCTTCTTGGACAGAACCCCTGTCCAGACGGGCTACATGCAATACCTAAAGTGTCCACTAGATGACTCTATTATCCAGTTCATGTTTTCACACTCAGCGTTTCCTCACAGAGTCGAAAGTTCAGTCACATCTCAGACCATCAAGCGTCCTGTGCGTCATACAGGAATGACTACATCATTGCTTGTGCTGCTGCTAAAATGAGACTGTAGATAAAGATGCATTCGAGGACAATAATAAGTAGAAATCCTTTTAAGAGATAGGAAAACTCTTTTATTCTACTTTTGTATTCAAAGTTTTTTATATTATTTCTAACTAGTGAAGAAAATAGGTAATCTAAAGGTAAATTGATAATGTAATGTCATTTGCCGATAATATGTGGTGTGAGGGGTGAAAAGGGGGTAAAATACTATGATATGAAAAATTATAGACATCATAGAAATAACAATAAATCAATTTCACTTCTGAAAATATTTTGAAACCTGAGCACAATCTGCTGGAGTTTGGTGGCGAAAACAAATAACAGTAGATTCATGTTAAATACTCTCTTTAGGGGGACAACTCAACTGAATCAATCCAATGCCACATGTAAAACAAAGGTACAAAAAACAAACAAACTAACTAACAAACAAATAAACATTGGTTTTGAACTAGTGTGCTTTAAATACAAGACCATTTATGCCACTTGAAAATGTAAGAATGAACAAAACTTGTTTTGTTGGGACTTTTCCATCATATCAGGTAGAAATTTTTGAGATGAATGGTTAATTTAAACGTCAAATTTTAGTTTTTTTTTCCTCTGAAAACTTTTACGTAAATCTCAAAATTTCAATCTTATTTTCTCATAATTTTGACTTTGTCTCAAAGTCTAAACTTCTTAATCTCAAAATTTCTGTTCGCTCCTCCAAGTTTCGACTTCTCCCTGAAGATTTAACTTTTCCTCATTTGACTTCATTATCTCAAAATTTCTGTTTTAACTGAAAATTTTGACTTTTTCTGAACAATGACCTGTTCTAACCATGTTCACTTCATTATCTCAGAATTTTGACCATTTACTCAAAAATTTTACTCTTTTATCTCAAAATTTCGACCAATCTCAAAATATTGGGTTTTAATCTCGTGGTTTTGACATATACCCTTATAAATGATACTTTCTCCTCAAAATTTTGACTTCATAACCTCAAAATTTTTGGCTTTGTCATAAAAAAATTGACCCAATTATCCCAAAATGTTCATCTTTCCCCTGACAATTTCGACTTATCTACAAATTTGGACTGTTTTTTGCTGAAATTGCGATGTATTTAATCTCAAAATTTCGACTTAAAATGGGCCAAAAGAAAAAAAATCTCAACAAAGCCAAGTCCTCATGTTTATTTTCTTAACTGGCCAACATGGGCTTCCATAGTTTAACTGTAGACCCCATTCAAGAACTGTAAATAACTTTTTTGCCTCCATCTAAGACAGCAATAGCTTTCCCACTGTGTGACCATTATTTTTTCTTTCTTGACAATAATACCCTCACAATCCCCTTCCTCCTCTTTACACTCCACACCACACCACCCTTTCCTTTCTGACCCCCTCCTCCTCCCCCACCTCCTCCTCTTCCTCCACGTCATTCGTCATCATGGTGTTGAGCGGTCAGACCTGCCTCCCCTCCCTCCTCCTCCTCCTTCTCCTCCTCCTCCTCCTCCTCCTTCTCTCTCTGGGTCTCTTTTTCTCTGGCTTTTTCCAGGCTTCATGTCATACCACGGCTAATTCCTGAAATTCCTGCCCTCCTCTCACTTCAAACAAAACGGCTTCAGGAGGGAGACCGGGCAGCAGAAAAACAAAGGAAAAAAAATGAAACAGAAAAACTCCTAATTTTTCAAACCAATTATTGCTCCACCTGCCTGTCTGCCTGAGCTGCCACAGCTTCACCAGGTAAGCTCCTGCTCAAGTCTGTGACTGTTTCTTGTTGAAATGTTTCTCTCACATGTTCAGGCTCTAACTGCCTCTTCATAAGTCCGCGGAGTAACTTTCACTTTGTTGGATTTCGTGGATGCGAAGTGAGAATTTCACTCCGCTCTGCCTCTGAATCCTTCTCACTCACTGTCAGAGATAACATTCCTCAAATATCTCACATTTCTTCGCTCAAATTCCGACATTTTTTTCTTTAATTCCTCAGCTGCGGTGTGTGAGGGATTGTTCGACTTCCTGTGACTTTTTTCCCCCAGTTATTTTAAAGACTTTAACGTCACCGCCGAGACGTAAAACATTATGAACACATTAGCATGTCTGTTTAAAGTTTGACATGTGGAGTCTGAGTCATTCAAACTTTTCATTTATTAACTCGAAGTGTTAGTTCACAGAGTTTCCTCAACTCTTCTATCAACAAGTGTGTGTTTGGCTGAGTGTGCTCTGACAGCAGCGGTGCTCACACTGTTGTTGTCCTGTTATTGCTCTGTCCCTGACAGTTTTATCGCATTTTGTGTAAAAAAATAGATCCGATTTTAAAAAATAACTCGTAGTATTGCATGAGAAATGAAATATCTGTGCTGAAAAACGACGCTTAGAGTGACAGTTACAGCCTGTTAGCGTCACAAATCCAAATTTCTGTGGCGTATATATATATTTTGTTTTGACCCTTGTCTTTAACATTGAAGTAAAAATTGTGCTTTGAAAGTGAAGAAGTATCAGCACAAGTGTAGTTCTCACAGCAAATGCTCTGTCAGAGTTGTATTATGATATAATGCTACTGTCAATTCTTGGCAATGTCAGTGTGGTTGCAATGAAATCCAAGTTGTAATGCTTTCACTTCCCAATGCAAAGCTGATGATATTATTTTCTCTTCTATTAACTGTTTGAGATACTTCCAGAGATCTCAGAATCGGTACTGGTACCAGATTTTTGTACTTTTGTTTGTGTTAATGTGGTAAAAAAATGTTAATTTGTTCAAATTAACATATTTGTTTCTCAATATAAAAACTTTAGAAAATATATCAAGACAATATTCAACTGTTTGCACTGTAACATCGCAGTTTCACAAACTTACGCAACATGAAAACCCTTAACTAAAATGAACTTCAACTATGCAGATTTTTTTTCATGTTAATGCACAAATCAAAACTAAGCTCTACGTACTCCATGTCCATGTCCTGCGTGGAAAAGTAAGAATAGGAAAGTACACTCAAGAACAAGTTGTACATAAACCCTTTTGTGTCATTTTAAATGTTGTACTATGTTGTACTGTACTGAAAATAAAACGTTGCATTTGCCTGAAAACCTCTGAGCACAACAGCAAAGAAAGAAACAAGTGCTTCAAAGTATCTAGACGCTCAAGTAAGTCATATTATGTAAATTAAAACTCTAAATCTACTCACCTCCATCCTCTGAGCAACATGTAGTTTAAAGCCAAATGCTCTTTTTATTCACGCCAGGATCTCCTTAATTCATTCCTGAAAAATAATGTAAGCATGTCATGCAGCTGTTGGTGTTTCGTAAAATAATTCTTTCCGTTATCATTAAAGTGGCAGTTCACATCAGAAAAAAAAGAAAAAAACTTCACTCTGTGAGTTATAGACATGTTGGTTTTTGTTTTTTTTGTATGTTTTGGTGATGTGCAATGAAGTGGAGTAACCACAAGAAGGTTGTTTCATTTTTTGTTAAGTGGCTTTTTGTGACATACTTCTACTTCATATCTTGTTCATTTCCCTGCATATTATGATTTTACTCAAAACAAAACACTGTATATGATCTGTTTGTAATGATTGGATCCAACTTTACAGAACAATGAAGTTGTACATAAACTTTCAACTTTTCATCATTTATAAAATTAACCATATTTGAGATCTCACGCTACGGGAGCTGTGTTCAACATAGAAGCATAATCAGATTAACCACCTCACACAACAAAAACATCAACAATAACAACAACAACATAACATTCACATGAGTGTAAACAAAACACAGTAAAGGAATGTGAAGGACACAGTAAAGTAAGTGTACACTAACCAACAGGGATAATGGAAGTGATCAACATGCTTCCTCCAGGGGAGTTTGTCAAAGATAGAAAAGAGATTCAAAGCAGGATCTTCCTCCAAGATATTTTGCAGCCTTTAATGTGTTCAGACTTCATACTGTACAGACGTCACACTGGTTTTGCTAATTTTTCTGCATGAAAAGACTTTATTAGTCTTGACAGTCCTGGATGTGCAATTATGCAATTTTTATGCGTGATGTCCAATCCAAATTCTTGATTCAGCATGACACATGGGTGATAATTTAATGCGTCTGAAAAGTCTCCTTATAAACTGTTTAATATTTCACATTGACATCGTCACAAGCAGGAGTAGAAAATTGGAAACCAGTGAACAGCAGAAGAAGTGATGCTTTATCCTTTCCATGGACACACTTAAAACATGTTGAAAGCTAAGACTCTGATCTTGAAAGTATTGTTGTAGTCTAAGCAACATTAAAGGAGCTGTATTTTTTTTTGGAATTTTTCAAGTGATGCAGTTCATAAGAAATGTGTGTTATCAAAAAAAGGAAATGCAGGTACGTTATGACTAATTTTATGGAGGCCTTAAAAGGTAGTCTTTTATAATGTTTTCAAGATCAGTTCAGTTGCTTTACTGAGATCTTGACTTATTTTTTTCATCTAAATTGAGAAAAATATAGTTTTCTGAGGCTTATATTGTAGCCTTTTTCAAAACCTGGCTATTGTAAAATCAAATCGATAGGTTCATCTTTATCATTAGCTAGAAGATGGCTGACCAAGTAACGCCTCTTTCTTTTTGCTTTGCTACTTTACGAAGAACAGAAACAGGTTTCACTCACCTAAATCAGGTAGGCAGAGGCAGAAAGGTAGCTAAGCAGTTTTAGCAAGAGAAAAAAACTGATTTAATTTTCAGATAACCTGTTGTTTTCTTCAGATAGTGAGAAAAACAAGCCAGGATCTTGAGAATGCATTTGAAATGAATGGGTCAACTATATAAGACATTTTTGTTTAATGGTGGCAGAAACATTAATCACAACCTCTAGGGTCAAAGTGGGGATTACTAAACAAGACAAAACAAAACAAAGCAATATAATTCAGAAGTTGAAGTACTTGAAGTTTTTGCTCCAGTAAAACCTCTACAATTTTTCATCGAGAGTTATTGCATACATTTTTCTGTCTGTTATCAACTTTGTCTGTCAGGCCTTAAGTTTTAAACTTTATCAAACATTTTCCCACAAATATTAGAAACAATGAAGCCCTGACTTTTCTTGTGTGGTGTGAACACCACTCAGGCTTTGTTTTGTTTGATATAGGTTAAAAAAGTTCTTCTCTGCACCACGGTAGGAGCAGGGATGTCGGCACATGAGCCAGTGTTTTCACTCAGGGTTTGAGGTGTCTAACACAGGGGTTACTGCGGCTTTGTGTGTGTGTGTGTGTGTGTGTTAAAGAGCATTGTGTGTTATGGTGTCCCCAGGGCAGCTGAGTAGAGTGTGTTTTCCAAAGGGGGCAACAGGTGGAATGGAGCAGGGTTACAGTCTGATGAGGGGGAGGTTGGCTTGTGAAAAACACACCTGTCAAAGCTTCCTCTGAAGTGTCTGACAGCCAGAGGAGCTTGGGTTTTTTCCAGGCCTTGGACCTTTTTGTTTTCAAGGCCTTGAGTCCATCATTGTCCCAGACGGATGAATTATGTTGTAACGTGAACTCTAAGGTTGTACTGTTTGCATTTGTGTGTGTGTGTGTGTGTGTGTGTGTGTGTGTGTGTGTGTGTGTATTCACCTGTGCATCATGGCTGATGTGTGTGTGGGTGGATATGACTCCACCTGGAGGTTGATGTGTGGGTGAATAAGCAAAACAAGTAAGAAGGGAGGGAAAAGAGAAGTGTGTTTGAGCTCACAGGGAGCCACGGTGTGTGTTTGTGTGTATGTGTGTGTGTGTGTAGAGTTGCCTTGAGACAGGTCCTCTCCACAGTGGACCAGCTTGAGTTTTTACTCATCCCACATAGCGATCATATCTTCTCGGCTCACACGAGGGAAGCGAATAATGCCTCAGATATGAGCCTCCAAGAACAAAGACTTTCTGTACCCGCCACTGCCCCTCCTTTTTCTACCAACAGTACTCTGCACCCACAGCACTATGTACAGTGTGTGTGTGTGTGTGTATGTGTGTGTGTATGCATGTGTGTGTGATTGATTTCAGCCACTCTTATGGATCTTACTGTTGGATTATCTGGGGCTGTTTGATGGACCCTCTGTCCACTCTGGAGGCCGTTAGATAAGAAGTGGGAGCTTTGGGATTTGAATAAAGGAGAGCAGTGATGAAATTACGTCAAATTCAATGTTTAGAGGCCGAATCTTTTTGCAGGACGGATCCATCTCTCTTCATTTCAATCCTTCATAACTGATTAACACATAATCATCTTTTGATTTCTCAATATGTACATGCTCCCTTTCAAAGCAAAAGCAGAGAATCAATCTCAGAGTCTGTGGCTTTAGTCTCTCAGGTCTTCTGACCACTAAAAGGGCTTTACATAATTAGTCACATCCACCTCTTTACACGTTTTAACTTGGTTGTTTTATTTTATGATCCTGAGTTCTAACATTTTATTCTACCTTCATTGTTGCCTCATTAAAACCTTCCGATCGTGTTTTCTCCTTTTATCAGCACAGATTTGTGTTGTAGAGTTGTTTTTATGCACTAGGTGTAGGTTGGCATGTTAGAGGGTTTTTGTTGATGTGTGTGTTTGTTTTTTTGGGGGGTTGTGTCTTTATTAAATCTCATTGCAAGTACTATCAATTTTTGACTTATTTAAGTGACCGTGAGGAAAATCCATATGAAGTGAATTGCAGCGGCTCCTTCGGCGGAGGACTCGTGCTAACTGTTGAGATGACATGACTCGTGTTTGCTATGAAAGATGAAAGGAGATTGACTCTTCTTTTTAACACTTTTCTGTTCAAGACACCTTTTACATGATACAATGGAACCAGGTAATATATTTATCAACAGTTACTTAGTCCTGTTTTTTGAAACAGCAAATGTAAGTTTGTTTTAAACTTTGTTCGCTACATTCAGCCCTACTCACAGCTCTGTGCTCTGAGACGTATCTGTACATGTAACGTCAGTAAATCCTGGTTATGTCCTGCCAGTGTTCATCTACCAACCACAGCTAACATAACTTGGCTTCTTATTTTATTGATAAGACTCTCAAGTTTGAATGTACCACTATAGTTTAACTGCTGCATGTAGGTTGGAATGAACATGAACCCAAACAGCTTAACCTTGTTTTAGCCTTTAGGTCCTTTTATTTTTCAACCTGTGCTCTATCACTCTCCCTTTGGGCCTTCTTCTGCTCCTCTGTCCCTTTTCTGTCAGGCAGTCAAGCTCCAGTATACACTAATGCTAAAGAAATTTGAGAAATTGTTTTCAGCAGAGGAAAACACAAATCTCTCTTCTCTCTGATAAACTTTTTCAGCCGATGTGACGTTTTAATGGAGACTTACACTTGCCATAAATTAATATGGTCCAGTCCAGATGGGGAGGCTGAGAAAAGCATTTAAAAAATAATCTATTTTAGTGCTGATAGTTTTCGTTTCATATAAGGGATCATTCTCAGGCAAATAACAAGATCCAAGACTTTTTCAAGATCACCTAGAAACTCCTCACAGTCCCTTAAAGTACTTTGTGTAACTCAGTTGTGTATGAAAAGAGATCAGTGTATAAAATCTGATAGATCGACTGATGACAGAAGCTGTTGTGCAAAGATCTAATCAGTATAAACTGACAACCACAAGCCAATGGCACAGCACAGGAGGATTGAGAGACGACTGATTGGATGAGCAGGCAATTTTTTGAAGCTTTGAGTGTTGCCAGTAGTCGGTAACAGAGGACTTAAAGACAATATGTCTGTTAACAATCCAAATATGCCCAGAGAAAGGAAAACTGAGTTGGTTTTGAGAGATTATCTTTACAGTGTATCGCTGTAGACCTGTATGATGACATGCTGATGATCCTATAACAACACAGAATGATTAGCATGTAGCTGCTCCGCTAGATGCCAATGAGGCAGACCATATCTGTTGTAGCACCTCTTTGACAGACACATTTCCTGCTTTGCCTTGAAACAATAACCAGGAAAATTTCATTCTTTGTGATTTGTAAAGAACTGTACAATAGTGTCTTACCTGTCACATTACATTATAAACTACAGTCCTGTTGTCGTAGCCCTTTCCACCAAAATCAAAATCTTGACACATGTAGTCATTCATTAGCTGGCTTGAAGAAAGTTGGTGACACACAAGGCTCCCATCAATGTTTTAGGTGTCAAGGAAGTGAAAAACTTACAAAAGTTTTGAGGTTACCAAGAACATTTACAGTCCTCTTTTGAAGTGCGATTGGAAATACTTGAAATATTAACTCCTATATCCTCTTTCTTTTGGTAAAAACAAAAAGGTGTCCCACAAGGTTCATTTCTTGGACCTGTTTTGTTTGTAATTCATGAAATCTAATATGTAGTAATGTCACTGAAACATAGAAAGGTTAATGTGATATATATCTCTGAGTCTTTCTTGGGCTGTGTGACTGATTCTTTATGTTCAGACAACAGAAGTCGTCTGCTGATCCAGGCAGCTGGCTCACAGGTATCAGGTTCATGTGAGCAGAAATCTGTTTTGTCTGAAATGTTGAAACTCACTGTGCTACATGTGTGTCTGTGAGTGTTTGAATGTGTGCGAGAATGTGTGTGTGTGTGTTGCATGTGTACATTTATGCAGGACTCTGCGACTCCCGCTGTTGCAGCCCAGTGGGACTTGGTGCCAGAGAACATGTGCTTTCGCAAAAACCCAACAAAACAACCCCTTTAGTCTCCGCCAGCTCTCACTGCGACTTTCCATCGCATAGCCTGATCCCATACTGCTGCTTTATTTTCAGACTGTGTTTCCTGCCTTTACATTCCCGGCCCGATTAGTGAAAATTGTGACCAGTTGAGTACCCACACGCACATAACACACACACACACACACACACACACACGCACATAACACACACAATTAACAAAAACAAATCTGTAAATGGATGAACAAAAAGATCATTTTGTGGTGTTTTGTTATGGGGCCAACAATTTTTGGACTTTTATTGTTCATTGATTCTACATTCAGACGGTTTATCAGCAGGTGACTGAGACCAAAACTTGAGGTTAACTATCAGACTGGGGTAATGCTAACATGCTGATGTCAGACAAATGCATAAAGTCAATTGTAGTCGTGAAATAACTTAAACACTTTGTGTAAAGTATTAAGCGTATGTTATATAAATGGATCTGTTGTATCTAGATTTTATAATTATGGCTAAAATTTGAAAGAGGTGGAAAAAGAAATCCTTTCAGAAAATAAAAATAAGATGAAAATACTCTAAAAGGGGGGTGCGGATGGCCTAGTGGATATGGCTGCGCACCATGAGGCTTGCCCTCGAGCAGGCGGCCCGGGTTCGAATCCGACCTGTGGCCTATTTCCCGCATGCCACTCCCCACTCTCTCTCCCCCTTCTGACGCTATCCACTGTCCTCCGCTATCCAATAAAGGCACAAAGGCCAAAAAATAACTTTAAAAAAAAGAAAGTACTCTAAAAGGGTGTTTCATCTTTTAGTCAACATGAAAATTTAAATCATTATTTGGCTGGATTCATCCTTAATGTGGCCCTTTCCCTTGGTCATAGAAAATTTCTTGTTGCAAAGAAGCCATAATCTGGGAGTGACACTGTCAGTGAAGCCACTTCTTGAAGTCGCAATAGAAATGAAAGGTACAGTGTTCATAAAGTCTCAGAGGTACATACCCAAGATTTTAAAAACTGATTTGATAGGAGAAATAATTTTGTAGGGGAACGCTGGAAAGCATGTCCATCTCATTGATGCACTGTAGTTTCGCTGAGTCTACATATCTGATTTTGTTTTGGTGTACCATTATACAAATTGTGCCTTTTGTTTAGGGGTTAATTTAACAGTACGTCTTCTATCGATAGGATACCTGGAATACACATGTGCTATGTGATTAAAAACTAACTACTCAGTACATATCAGAACTCTAATTAAGAAAGATATCTCATCAATTCCCTTGGTAAAATAATTTTTGAAATTGTAAAGAGACTTTCTGGACACCCTGCATTAAACACACCTGTTGGGCATCAAGGGCTCTTGTAGCATAGCTACTGCTCACCTGGGCAGCCCAGGGCCCCACAGGGCAAAGATGAATAAAAGCTGGTTACCTGTGGTTTCTTTGGATGTTTGTATATGCATTAAAGTTCAGTTTGACACTGACAATACGTGTGTGTTGGCTCTAAATGGTTTATCTGAGTTTAACTGTTTTTTTCCCCCCTCAGTTTGTGTGTGTGTGTTTCTCTGTGTGTATGTGCTGTCGTGATAAGGGGTGGGGGCAGCCGAGGGGTTACGTGGCCCCTTGACCACAGCACCAGCTGGGGGATTATCCTGTTGAGCTGATCCAGAGAAGAGGGGCCTCACTGGGGCTGGATGGAGAGAGACAGGGGGCTGATGGGTGAGGAGGTAGAGGAGGGGGCTGCTGTGAGGCAGGGCTTAGGTTAATTAACCTCCTGGACACTTTGACTGAGGCACTAATCGTTTAGGTCCTTCAAAAATTTCACAGTGACGTTCAGCTGACTGTTAGCGACTGCCGCCAGTTTAAAATCAGTCGTAATACAAACAGAAGTCAATCTCAAGTTCTTCAGAAAGTATTTTTTTTCCTGTGATTTGAAGAAGCCAATGTCTCACGATGCAGTAGCTGGTTATCTCGTGATTAAGATTTGGGTTTATTGGATTTTGCATTACAGAGATTATAAACTAATTTTGGTTTTTGCGTACTGTGAATCTAAAACATGGTTTTAAATTAGTTAAGCTCCCCTTCCATTTAAGATGAGAATAAACTGAATAATCCAGTTGTAGTTGAACATCTTCCAGTTTGCATTCATGAGGATTTTATTGTTGACTTCTCAGCTTCAGTAAAACAGGACAGGAGCTGTCACAGGTTGCCCTGCTTAACTTATTTGAGCCTTTTGTGCCTAGTAGGTCATGAATTTTGCAGGACACATAATAAATGTAGTGCAGTGTAGTGTACATAACAGAAGGTCTAATATTACACTTCGATTAATATTAAAATCTCTCTTGTTAAGGGGAGAAATTTTTTGAAAAGAGTTAAAGCAACTGGTCATAAAGTTTTCACAGCCTCCCAAAAGTGGAAGTGTCACTTTTTACTTCAGTGTCTGTCTGCTTCAAATTTTCTTCTGGGGTCACCCAGAGTTCAATGTTTAGATTATTTTCTTTTGCAAAAGGTAATGAAGAAAAGCTCTCGGGCTGAGTTCATTTCATCTCCATAAATTTTCATTTTTGGAAATATCTACTACATTGCAAAGTTGTATTTGTGTGAAATCAACATGTTACTTTCAAACTTTTTCACCTTCTTTTCTTTTCCCAAATTTCTCATTTTTAGTTCTTATCCTTATTATTATTCATCTTGCAACTTTTTACTTTTGTATATTGTGAGCTACTGTGACACTAAATTTCCCCCATGGGGGATCCATAGAAAATATTGCGTTCTATTCTATTCTCTCTGAAGACACCAGTTTAGCTCAATGATTACAGCATTGACTTAAATATGGATGCTAGAATCCTTATCTCAGTGGTCACTGATTTAACCACTGACTCTGACTCTTTGCATCTGTCACCCTCTGCCCTAACTTTAAAAACGCAATCCAACAGAAAATCTATATCTGCAAATCTGCAATCTTGTTTCATAACCCCCCCCAAAAAACATCAAATATTCAACATTTAAATATTGTTACCTGCTGCTTTGGGACCCAAATTGTCCAGTTTTAGATCTCAGTTGAAGTAGTCCAAGATTTTTTTTTTCTGATAGAACTACTTTCTCCTGGCACTGAGTACTTTAACTACTGATCAGTTTTCAGAAACTGTTTTTTTTTCTCCCTACTCTCTCCTGTTTCCACATTGACATCTGTTTGGGCCCATGTGTTTATGTTTGTGTCTGTGTGTGACAGAAAAGGAGAGAGAGAGATTTGGAGAATGAATGACTGGCCAGACGCTTTACAGGAAGTGTTGTGGGGTGTCAGGGGGGCTCAGAGGAAGAGTGAGGGGGGGAGTGCACTGGCTGGAGAGTGTTACTCACTCCATTCAACACACTGACTCATTTGCACCAGGTCTGTGTGACCGCTCTTCAATCGTAGAGCCTCCATAAATCACATACACATTCATGTTTTTTGTACCTAATGGTCACTGCTTTTGTGTCACTGCCCTAAATGGACATGGAGGTCTCTTGCTTTCTTTCCTGTGGACAGGAAGAGGTGGAGCATCATCTGTGTCATTAATGTTGTACACAAAAATCCTAAACAAGTAGGTTGATAGAGAAAACAGGATGCGAAATGTGCCGTCACACAACTCGGGATCTCAAATCTCTACAACGGCTGTTTGTATTTTTGTCATAGAAAGCCTCAGGAATGTGAAGTTAATCTTCTTAATTAGTCTGCTGGTGATTGAAACACAGCAATAAGCAGCAAAACCAAAACAATGCAGAAATGAACAGAGCCTTAGCTGAGGATCTTGTCACTGTTATAGAACAGTCATATGTGGCGCTGATGAAGACATGGGCAGCCTTAAAGCCTCCTGGCATTCATATCCTGGTATGATCCTCCTTGGCATGTGTGTCTAAGTGTGTCTGAGGACACTGATCCAACTTTAGTGTGTTTCCTCAATTGTTGACTTAAGGCCTCTGGTGCTTTTTTCCCAGCTGTTGCAGTTGTCTCGACCTTGATTGCTGTTCAATATATTGTCTGCCTAATTGATGATGGAGCATTTTTTATTAGTTTTGATCAGCAGCTTAGGGGCTAATTGATCATTAACAATTTTCTGATCATATATAGTCGAAAATTTTAAACCCTTTTTATTCTTCATCATAAAAATATTAGACAAATATTTAAAGATATAATTGTTGATCTTACTAAATCAGGGCCTTAAACCAATTCGTGGAACGAAATCCAAAAACTTTTGCCATTTTGTTAGGAACAAAAATGAAACCAGAAACTTTTTTTTTTTTTTTTATAGATATTTTTTTGGGCTTTTCTGCCTTTAATCGGATAGGGGAGGACAGTGGATAGAGCAGGAAATGGGGTGAGAGAATGGGGAATGACATGCGGGAAACAGGCCACAGGCGGGAATCGAACCCGGGCCACCCGCTCGAGGGCAAGCCTCATGGTGCGCGGCCATATCCACTAGGCCATCTGCGCCCCGAAACCAGAAACTTTAAATTTTTGATGATCCAGAGCAGAATCAGAATCAGCTTTTTTCTTTTTCATATTTGAATGTTTGTTGTGTTGGTCACGTGGCCCAAACGCATCCACAGCCTGTGTCCCTCCCCCTCGCCCTGGTAAACCTGTACCAGCCACAAGGGCAGGTATTTTACTGGTAAAATATTTTCAAATTAAAAAAAGAATTTTGAATATTTTAAGACATAATATTTGAGAAGTATTATTTCTAATCTTTTAAAAAGCTATGTTTTCTGGTCAAAAGCTAGGCAAGACTGCTCAAAATCTGGACAAGAGGCAGAGTAAATTTCAGTCACACCAGTGAGACCACTGGAGTTGGCTGGGATATGGTGCAGATAATAATTAAGTCTTTGGCTAAATCTGCTGATAAATGTCAACATATGCAGACAGAAAGTTGAGTATTAAAAAAGATAAAGTACTTTGTTTGTGGTGATGAATTTCTTCTCTTCTCTAGTCTGTAGATAAATCAGGAGATCTGTGCTCCGGGTCAGTGGCAAATTTAACTTAATGACAACCCCTTGTAATGCACAGGCCAAGTGAATGTTTGGTGTGAGAAAGAGCAGCCCATTAGCAAGTGATAATGTTACACATACCAATTATGGCAGACATGGAACAATATTAACTGGTTCGGGGGCAAAATCGAGCAGTTCTAACCAGTTTGAGAACTTTAATTTTTGGAACCCAAAATCGAAAATGTTAAAATATTGTTACTGTACAGGATGAACTGATTGGAGCAAACTTCGGGTTCAAAGCCATGGTATAATCCTTTTTAACCTCTGGACTCGTTGAAACTTCTTGTCTACAGTATAATAATAATTTGAGTTTGTATTTTTCTTGTTCCCTAGGACTGAACCACAACATCATCAGCACATCAGTGGATTTCATACAGGCAGGCTTGCTGCTGCAGCCTCCTTTCTTTATCCTTCTCTCATCTACTCCAACTTGCTCTGTAGTCCCATCTCTGTCATCCCACCACGTCTGCGGAGTGGGTGCCAGCTCCCTCCCCCAGGGGTGGGAGTGAGGAGCTTGGGGATGGACTGGACAAACCCCTGGAGAATGATGCTGAGGGTGTGTGGAGCCCGGACATCGAGCAGAGCTTCCAAGAGGCCCTGGCCATCTACCCGCCCTGTGGCCGTAGGAAGATCATCCTCTCAGACGAGGGCAAGATGTACGGTACGCCCACCTTCCTCCTCATGGTATCATGGTGTACCCTTTCTTTCTTTCAGTGGATTAAAAATCTAATAACTGAAAAATATATGGAACACTTATCCCCTGTCATCATCTACTCATGCATATTTAGAAGTCCTGAAGTCTATCTCCCAACTCAGAAGATGCCACGGCCCAACATGACTACATTTGAGAGTCAGACTGAAAAACTGTGTGATAAGAGGTGTAGAATCACCCGAGCTGGACAGAAGTTACACCACATTTTGCTCCAAAAATTAACATTGGCCAAGTAGCCCCTTAAGGTTGTAGGATCTATTTGATATGGGCCAAATTGTTTGATGAGCTTTAGGGAGAGTTGCCTTTGATAGACAAAAAACGGCCCTTACCATGTAGCTCGATTGTAGAGTCTGCAGGGAACCTGGTCATATTTGTATGCAACATGCAGAAAAGAGAATCTGACTTCTAGCTGAGGATGTGTCATCTGCTTGATAGGTGGTGCGGTGTTCTTTTTTGATTAGCGAAGTTGCACGCGTGTCACACTAGTTTCAGGTAACCCGAACAGGAGACAACATTCTCATGATGCTTATCGAGATGTATGCAGCTGAACTTCTTGATGTATTAATGTATGTTTGTGTCATGGTGTTTGATTATTGTGTTTGACAAGTGAACTGACTTATCACCATCATCTACTTCTCTTTCGGCTGAAATTTGCTTGTGCTGTTTGCCGACCTACCGCACTAACCACATGCAGATCGCAATCACATTATCAAGGTGTGTCAGTTGAGGTGTGCTTAGTCCAATCTCAGTCAGACTTAGCTATTAACATGCATTGAATGGCTTGACTAAACTTATCGTCCCATTTCTCAAGCTGCATGCAAATGTTCTGACTGACAGATAACAGCTGATATTACCTAACATTACATAATTATGGACTACACCATGATTGCAGTTGAAACACAGGGTTAAGTGCAAAACATACGGCCAAATATCAAGTGATATAGTGATTCTGTTTTTCTGAAATATGCTCAAGAGTTTTTTTAACACTGTAACTTGTGCATAAAGGCTTGTGGCTGTCATTTGAGACTAATGGGTGCTTCAGTGTTCAAGTACAAAGAAATCTGTGTCCGTGTGTAGTTTTAATGTGACAGGACAGCCAGGGATTTAACATGATAAGATCAGTTGCAAACATTATTCTTTCTTTGATTCATATTCACATAATATAAACACAATACATTTAAAATGATTTTTCCAGCTGAGCTTTAGTAACAAATTAGCAAACTGACTCATAGCAACCTTGCCAGGTGCTAGAGGCTTTATTTTTTTCCCAACAGCTTTTTCATCAGAACAAAAAAAAATTCTCCCATAAGTAAAACACTGAAAAGTGAACAGAAGAGAAAATGTAAAGGACTTTTGTTTATAAATAAACTGACCCATGGTGGTCAGGCTTCAAGCTCATAAGCTACTACAGATCACCAGCCACTGTAGCTAGCTAGCCAAGCACTGGTTTTCTTAGCCTCTAATAAAATAATTCATAAATCCATTTTCATTATTGCTCTAGCATTGCTACAGAATTACATAAATGAATGTGAAAATATTTAGTCCATCTTTCTATGAAAGCTTTTGAATAATAGCTTTAGGCTGAACATGTGATATGGTGGGTTTAGCATTTTAAGTTAAAAAGCTGCACAGGCCTTGAACTAATGCTCACACCATGACTAAACACCAAGTCTAACAGTGCTGCAGAGGACAAACACACATTTGTTTCTCTCCCACATACACACAACAGTTCACCACCACTCCTCATCTTCATGTTTCACATCACTCCTGTTTCCTGCACAGCTGTCAGCTCCACTTGTTCCCATATTGTAAAGCATGATGGCATGATGAATCAGAAGCATGTGCACATACTCTAATCTCCCATTATTCTACACATATGCAGTTTATCGGTCTTCTATTTCTGAAGCCTCCACATTTCTCTGTGAATAAAATTACCACATTCACAGAGCAGCCATTCATGCCATGCATAGGGTGGGCCACTCAAAGGCATGGGCCTGATGCTGTGTTGTATTAAGTGTTGTACACATCTTCTTTTAAGGTATCTTAAATGCTCATTAAAATAAAAGGAGATAATATTGAAAATGTGATGAAAAATCTTGCAGTACTATATTTTACAAATTTGAATTCCCAGTTAGCTTTGTTTAAAAACAGCCAATGGTAGCATTCAACACCGTATCAGCTAGCACAGTTTATTTAGCTAGGAGGAGACTGGAAGCTACTTTAAGTGTATAAAGTGTACAAATGTTTAAATAAATCAAGTTTCACCTTGCAAGAGTAAAGCTAAGCTAAATATCTTGGAATTTGATGTCACATCTGATCAGAATTTGTTTTTAGTTCAGTTAATATGTGGTGAAGGTGACTGCTATTAGCTCTGTGTCAAATACATTTTTCCTACTTATTTAATTGCAGTACATCACTCTGGATTTAAAGTTTACATTATATTTAGTCACTAATTGATCAAGAAGTGATTAAATGGTCATCATTTATCTAGCTATCTTGAATCATGAGATGTACAGTATATTTGAGCTTGCAGCTGGGCTCAGTGCAAAGTGTCAGCCATATGGTGGTTAATACTCTGACACCTTTGTTAGGAAAATGTCTGTGTTGTTCCTTTCTCAATTTTTAAGAACTACAGCCCTGACTATTCAATTCAAGAGGGAAGCATTGAAGTCTATGCTTTGAGCCTCATCAAAATACAGAGAGATACTTGGGCAAGACCTTTGTCACGCTGTATTTCTGGCAGCAACAGTGGAGAGCACTTTATAGAGTTCCTGTTACCAAACTTAGCCCCAAATCACTCACCCTAAACAGGTGTAGAGAGACAGGGATAACTCTCACTTCCTATCCACAGGCTGATGCTACTATTAATTACAATTCTTTGTACACAGAAGTTTACCTTTTCTAACTTTTTTTCTACTTAAGCTTTAACTGTATCAGATATTTTTAGATATTTGGCCAAGGATAACAGTGTTTAATCCTTGAATAGGAAAATGGAGAAACCAGAAGTTGTATAGTAGTGAATCTTTCTTTGTAATGTCGTTACCAAACAGGTGTGGAGGAGGTAAGGTGAGGTGACATTCCTGCACAATAACGCGTTGAAAGATGTTTAGTAACAGATGTCTTGGCTGTAGTGACTGTCTGATAGTGGATCTGGTCAGTGGAAAAGGGGCGCTATCAGACAGCCTCTGTCATCACCTTGTTTTGTCCCAGAGCCAGACAGCTCCTTTAAATGTTAGCTTTGCCTAGTCTAGCTTTGCCCACCTATTGAAGTCATGGCCGCCCCCTGATCAGCACTTAAACCCTTATAAAGCCTGTAATAATAGTTGGAGGGGGGCAGGTGGCTCATTCTGTGTCATGGGGAAGGGGGGGGGCAGATAGAGGTGGTGATGGCAGTGGTTTTGGCAGGGCAGTAACTGAGGTGCCCCTTCCTCCCTGCGGGGGTCAGGGGCAGGTGATACGAGCCAGGGAGCGCGTTGGCCCGTTAGGAATGGCATGTGTGCTCGGGAGCCCGGGGGTTCAAGGCAGCTTGGCTGTAACTCTAAACCAGAATGGACGTTTACCCTTTGAGTGCCTGAAGGGGAGGAGGACTGGTGGACAAATAAACACCAAGGTGGGCAGTGATGTCTTGTGTGGCCTCAGGGCTCAGTAAACTGTTTCACACCTGTCCCCAGTGTGTGAACGTGTGCGTTTAGGAGTCACAGAGGTAGAGGTTGTGCCTTTGTGTTCGTCATTTCTCTGATTTACTCCCCTCATATCTTTTTGTTTCACTCTCACAAACTCTTTAGATTGTTTATGAACACACTCCTCTTTTTTCTGTCTGTTAGTCCGTGCTCCTTCCAGTCCTCCTCCAGCTGCCTGCTCAGCTCAACCTGACAGCCCTGTGGAAAATCCAGATTTATGACTTGAGTAAAGAGGCAAGACTGAGCCCAGGCTCGGTCTGCTGTGCCCCCATTGCCCCTCCAGAGCCTGGTCAACCCATCCTTCCCAGCCACCTTTCCTCCCCTTTGAGCACCATCCCTGGGGTCATGAGTGGCCAACTAGTCAAGTCATTCAAGCAACCACAATCAGTGCAAAGCCACTTTGAAGGTCTTTAGTGTTGTTAATGCTGTTAAAGTGCTGATGGCTGGTCTTAAATCAGCCAAATCAGATATCATCCAGGGATATCTGCAAAGGCATATGTGAAATGGTTAAGTAATGATTTGACGGCTCTAGAAATTCTATTTATCCTTCATGTTTGGGCTAAAAATGGGAACAGAGACAAAACCAGCACAAGAACTGTCTGTTCACTGAGAGCGACATGCTCTGAATTTTGGGTTGAATTCTCGTCTGAGAAAGAATGCCATTCTTTTCTGTGAAACAAACAATATGACATTGAGTCTCCAAGCAGCGAAGCAGAAGGAATGTGTCCTCCTGTCTATTGTAAATTCCTAAATTGACTGGAACGTTTCTACCTCATATTCCTCGTACATTCGCCACATTTTTTTCCCATAATTCTGTGCATAGCGCTGGCCCTCGCGCTCATTACTCAGCAGACATATTAGCTCGCTTATTAGGGATGGTGTCGCGGATGTTGTTGTGGTTATGTGCTCCAGCGGTAATTCGACATGCATCTGCCGAGGAAAACATTTCCTGGCTTGTGTGGCTCTCAGTAGGAGATGTGCCCTGTGGTCTGACCGGGGGCCTTCTGCTGGAATAATGGACAAACAGCCTCAAAGTTGTAACGTGGTGGAAAGTGAACGCACTCACAACTCTCACTAGAAGAATGTAAGAATGTGGAGTTATGATGTTCCCCTGGCTTGATTTACTGCCATAAAACAGGCATATTTATTTATTTATGTGCCACTTTTGCAATTGTTATTGTATCATTTTACGACATCATTCAACTTTTTTTTCATTTGGCAGCTTTAAATTTTCAACCAGACATGTTTAGTGCAGCTGTTTGGTTTCGTCACACTGTATTTCCTAACATCTGTGTGAGCAGCTCTTTTCTCACATTTTGATGAGTTCTGCTTCCTGAGAAAAAAAAGGTTGAATATTGGAATTAGTCAACAACGTTTTCATCAGTAGTGGCATATTTTTCTGTCAGTTCAAAATAAAGAAAACCCACACAATGAATCATGCTTTCACTGCGCTTTGCTTGTGCAACATGTCAACACATTGTGGTTTTATTTCAGGCCATGAAAATATGTTTTCATCTCGAGTTGTTCTCATTAAGAGTTGATGGAAAGGTCAGTGAAAAGTAACAGCCCGTCCTTGCCCTGATACAAACTTCAGCAGCAAAGTGGGAGATTCACCAGTGGACATGGTCATTTGACCTTTTGAAGAAAACTTTGGGAAAAGTAGTTTCCCTTTGTGGCTGTCGGTCTTTGCCATCAGCAAGTTTTTTCTCCCAAAGAAATAGAAAATGGTTCATTAACCTTGTAATGATACTTGCATTGATGAAGGTGAAGAACTGCAGTTTTTGGTGATCATTTTTTGATTTATTGCAAAGAAAAGTTACGATAATTTGGGGGTAAATTTCTGGATAGCTTGAACATATTTATCTTGATCTTAAACCGGTTCTTAGCTCTAGTTTGGTTGACTTAAGGCTTCGCAGTTCTCTTCTCCCCATACTTCAACTTTTTCTTAAGGCCAAGCGATATTCACTGCTGCTTTAAAATCTCCCTTGTACTGATTCCCGTAGATAAGATCTTCATAGTTGCTTGGGTAAACTAAGTATGTTTCTGTGTGAAAATAAGATAAAGGACTTTTCAACATAGAAACATAGAAAATGAATTTGTCAACTTGCTGATAGCGCTTCCTGCTATGTTTTGGAGTAGGGATCCTGGCTTTGGTCCCATCCCAGCAGTAGGATGAACACAACCCTTGACCATTAGGCTCTCGAGGGATTTGAAGCTCTTTAGAGAGTTTTCGAGGACTTTTTTGACTAAATTTAAACTTTCAAAATTCAGACAGTTAGTCTTGAGTGGGTTGGCTTATACCTATGATACGTTTTCTGTCTGTATCTCAGTGCAATTATTACATTGAAGTAAGTTTGATCATCACGTAACAGAGCCATCACTGTCACTTTATCTAGACATCGAGGGATCAGTAAGGATGCAAACAGGCCAGACATCTGTTGATGTCTATGTGATTAACTTACGCTGAGGCTACTCTGCATAAATCTCTTTAATTGGAAAGATGTTCAGAGCAGGTTGTGATGATATATCATGACATGTGTTAAATTTATTACTCTGTGAGAAATATTATACTTTGTCAGAACTGCTTCAGATAAGCTCTGACATAAGTTAAGCTGGTTGACATGCTGATAAGTGTGATACTAATCACCTCTCTTAGGTCTGATTTATGACTGCAAAAATCAAAGCTGAATATCATTTGATAGAATTTTCATTTGAAACTAAATACAGAATGTCCTTTGATAAAGAAGCTTGGACAGTCAAACATGCAGACTGACAAAAAGTCACTAACTGCAAAAATGTGAACCCTGAAAGGTAAACCAATACATTAGACCCTTCTAAATTTGTCTTTGTAGACATTTAAGTCTGCTTAAAGAAGATAAACTATCTTTGTCTAGATCTAGACATTTCTGAAATTGTCAGAATGGACTGATTTGTGCATCATTTCAATGTAAAGAGTGTGCAATGAAACAAAGTGGTTTGCCAAGGTTCTGTTTGCATCTCTGTTTGTAGTGAAACCCTACGGATTATGCATTAAAACTGAGTAGGAATACAAACAAGGAGTACTAGTGATGTAGACCAGTTGTAGCAGTTGTTTTTGTTTAAGTCAGAAAAAGATGTTGCAGCTGAGTGCAACATTTGTCATGCACAAGTTTCCTGTGATGGCACAGAGCTGAAGAAGTTTAATACATTTACACTTTGAGCATTCCCCCATAGGTTATTAAAGCCTTGAAGACATACAAATAGAGCTGAACACCCCTATTTGAAAAGTGTTTGTAGGACAAGAATTTTGTTTTGTTATAAGTGGGTGCTCAATTATGTAATGCTCGTGTACAAGAAAAAAAGAAAGAAAGAAAGAGTATAGCTAACACTATCAGAGTTAGCACCACATATATATTCAATCTTGTGCTGAACAGCTTAAGCAAAATTAACATTGTCAGTCAGGCCTTTGACAAAAACTGTGTTGTTTGCTTCACAGAATAGTGATTCTGGTGCTGATGTTCAAACTTGTCAACTTAACATGTATTTATGAAGCCATGATGATGTGCATTGAGTTGAACAGGGACCACCTAATTACTACCGTAATGCCCAACGTGCTCTCCTGTTCCTGACACTGTTTTACTATGTGTCTCAATGCTGGTGACAGAGAAGGATAGAGGATCTTTTCAGAGCTCAGGCGGCTTCGTCCCGGCTCTATCGAAGGGGAAATAACACCCAGCCAAGACATTCCTGCTGCCTAAATGTGACCTTTGTTTTCCTAAGCAGACCCAACGGGGGCATATGTGCTGTTGAGGGGAAACGTATGGCTGGCAGATGTGTCTTTAAGAAGATTGCAGCTTGTTTACGGTTTAAATCACAGGCCAGAATCAACACATGAGTATACTGACCTCTTGACTTTTTGATTTAAATTTGATCACAGACTCTAGTTTTGACTGAATAAGCAGTGTTAGCTCAGCAGTGTGTCACTTAAAGCAGCAAACAAGAACCCAATGATTTGAGATGGGACAATGATGTCAGTTTTGTTTATCACACACTTTTCAGAGGATTACATTGTTGTTCATACAGGATACATTTGTGTGCAAATGAGTGGTTTTGTAGGCTCATAATTATGACAGAGGCCCATGGGGTGATGTGGGAGCAGCAGATGCAGGACCCGGTGCAGACCAGTCAGTTTATAGGAATGTTAGGAATGCACTGAGCTGAGAGGAGAGAGAGATCAGACCGGGCCAGAGATGACCGCAGCTCCATTGGGGAAGGGCAGATTTATGACTAGCCGGACCGGGCGTTGACTTTGGAGGGGACGATGTAGGTTTCCTTCGTTTACTCTGTCCACCTCCCCCTGACATCCTCTGACAGGCCTGATGAGTAGGAGAGTCAGAGAGAAACTGCTGAAATTGTTTATCAAGTTTTTGGGGGGATCATATTGGCTCCAGGAATCTAGACTTGAGTATGCTTTCGATAGATTTCAGTGTTATTCATTTGTACTGCTTAACAATACTCTACTGTTGTTTCTGAAGAGAAGGCCCTCCCCTCACCAAACATGGGAGGTTAATTCACTAGAAACAATGAATAATAATTTGGCTTTACTTCTTAACCTCAAGAGGGCTTTTGACATTATTCAAGCTTGTTCCTCTTGTTACTCTTACATGCAGTATTTCTGAGGTAGAAACTTTTATTGTTGTTTTGTTTGGCAAATGTTAATCAATTCGATTTTCAGTTGACTCGTGAAATTAGATCCTCTGTGGAGATTGGATGTTCCTATTTCTTTTGGTCAATAAGGCCAGATATATAATCACATATACAAAGTGAATTTCAGATGGAGTTTCATTCATCCTGAAATTCATCGCCGCCAGAATTTGCTTTTTTCTCATGATGTTGATTTTTCAGATGCGCCTTCAATCTCAAAAACGTGTAAACCTCAGTGATGGTTTTACAACCCAGGGAGACCTTTTTATGACATTTTTGGATGAACTTTGCACGATTTCCTATAACCACACATTGGCTGAAAGAGCAGCATCACAGCTTTCACAAACTATTTGAATTTTTCAAATTGTGTGAACAGTTGAGGAATAACATTCAAAGTGTGTGTGAGCAAATGTCTTGGCACCGACAGACAAAGGTTAAGGGTTAAAGAGAATGCCTGTTTTTCTTTTTCTCATTTAATGTGCTCAGCTGACTGGCACTGGTGTTAAAAGCAGCCGATTAGCTGTAGGCAAAAGTTGTCATTGTAGCCACCGCTTTGCACACCTTGATAAAGCATTTAATAAATTACTGTCTTTCATTGTAATGAACTGTTTGTGCCGTGTATTAAAGCACAATTTTAAGATTTACTTTAGTTTGGAGTATAGAATATTAAAGATGTGTCATTCAGCAGCCTTTAAATTTGTAAAATGTTTGGAACTCATGAATAGCCAACAAGCTCTCCTGGTCCTGCACTGAGATGTCCCTTCCAGAGGTCACTGGTGTCTTTCTGTGGGTGATCAGAGATTAGAAAGCCCTGCAACTGCTGACTTTGGCAAATTATTGGAGTGGCTGACTCTGCTTAACGGTATTAACACTTCATTTTTCACTCATGGTCACAGCTTACAGCAGCTCAACAGTCAGATTATTAAATAATGAAATTATTATGAGAATTAAATGTTCTCTTGTCCCACGGTAAACACTTGCGGTCACTGTGGTCATTTTCATAACAATACATCAAGTGAGTACTAAATCAATATGATAATGTGAGATGGATGGATTCATCATCTGAATCTGCTGCTTCCTCACATTAGTAGAAAGACTTTCACCCATAGACTGTATAAAGGACAGACAGTGTGGCTCTGTCTTTCAGCGTTGTGCGGTTTTGAAACCAAGATACCCTCTTCTGAGGCACCCCCCATCTTGCAGTAGAGACTCTAGTGGCGAGTCTGAAAACCTGTGAGGAGCTGGATGACTAAAAAGAAAAGTTTATTCCTTTCTTTTGAAAGTCTAATCTCTTCTTGATTTATTTTACTATTCCCGTAAGAACTGCGCAAAAACAGCAGTTGTCGATTAATGTGGAATATAATGTAAAACCCCATTTTCAATGTCCAAAAATGAATGACAAAGAAACTTTGAGAAAAAAGAGGACTTGAACACATTGCAACCCAGTTATAAATTCACATCACTGCAGCGTACAAATGTGAGAAACGTTTGACCACAGCCCATTTGAAATGAACAGGGAGATGAAGTATTAGATCTACTTTGCAGCCGTCACCAGGGGGAGTAGTTTATGTTGCAACCTCACTTGGGCAGTTCAAGATGACGTCCATTTTTTCCCCTCAGTCTCAGGTTTCACCTTGTTGTCCCCCTGACAGTGAAACAACTACTCTCACTGCTTTCATAATGTCATATCTCTCAAAACAAAGAATAAGACCTTAAATAGATCATCTGCTAAAAGCAAGTGATCTAAACAAAATAATACAAAGCAGAGTAAAGAAGGAAACTTGTGAAAAAACAGTTGTACCTTATATTTCAGCTGCGCAAGGGAACAGCACTGTGTCATCAGAGTCAACCCTAACATGCACTCCTAAATTATGTAAATGTCAACCCTGCTCTGCACAGAGTGAAAACCGAAATATTAAAAGTAAAAATCTGAAACTGACCAGCAGCAAAACTATTTTCCTTGACCTGAAAAATTTTGACACTTTAAAATTTGATTACCCAAGTCTGTGTCACCCTGATTTAGCCCATGCTGTGGTTAGTGACTTTATGCCCTTCAAAAAATGTTTCTAGGGTCGTATTTCCTGAAACATGCCAGTGAGTGCAGCAGTGTGATAAACAAAATCAAGCTGTGGACCAGTGGGTGACGGTATAAAGTTCCCTCTGACTTTACGGCAGCCTCGGCTGGCACAGGTCCTCTGTCTGTGCTGCTCCCATTGGATATCATGATCTCATCGCTGTGTGACTGAGTCCCCTCTCTGATCTCATGGGTGTGTTGGAGGGTATTTTTGATGGGGCCCTTCCTCGCCACTCGCACTAGGAGTGGCAGAGCATCTGATATGAAAGCACGAAGCAAAGCCTCTGTGACAGCCTGTTAATGAAACGCTGTAATGATTGCAATATAGTCAAAGGCCAATTTGACATGGAGGTACCATCTGATAGACAAAGGTGTTTTTATGTTCCATTGTTAGTGGTAGAATTTCTTGTTAGTAAAACATTGACTTCAGAAAAAAAAGTTGCACACAAGGATCAGCAAAGAGCTGAGACTTCAGAGTGGAGTTAAATCACTTTTGTTTTGAATCACTTTGACAGAGGCAAAGGTGTTGTGCGACTCATCTTAGAGGATGGATTCTTCTTCTGAGTTAATGAAAAACTTTTACTCATCAGGCAGTGCATGCTCATCCATCTGTGTCTACGTCTAAAAGATATTTTGTACAGCTCACTGTACCCTGACTGAAGTTTCTAAAAGAAAATATGCCAAGAACTGTAAGAACTCGCCGCTGTAATGTGAGGAACTCGATACAGGGGATGTAATGCTCGTCTGAGGTCAACTACTGTGAGGACTTTGACAAAGCTTGCTGTTCGCTTTCTTTGAGTTTCCTTGCGAAGAAGTTTGGAGCACTTTCTTAATCCTCAAGGAATTAAAGAAATGTGCATTTAGGGGGCTCAAACAATCGAGCAGCGAGAGCACCTACCGATAAAAATTAAACGGTTGAGGAGTTACAGCTCTAAAAGAAAAAAATGAGATTGAGACTGTGAACGCTGCTAGTGCGACTGTGTGTATAAACCAGCGCAGACCATATTCGAGAGAGGGGTTAAGACCACAAAAGCTTCACACAATAGCAGTTCTGCGGCTGGGTAAAGTGTGTCTTTGTGTTCAGGAGCTTGGAACTTGACAAGAACTCAGATTCACAACTTTACCTCTCTTTTCTCTGAAATAGGTTAACTTAGTCTTGTGTGGTGTTGATTTTAATATTTATATTTTGAACACTTCGAAAGCTTAGATGTTACTTTGATAAAATAGTGGATGAGGAATTCCATTTTTCTTTATTTAACCAGGCTGATCCTCATAGTATAGATATAATTTCCCTTGAGGTGAAGCTAAAAACATCTGATAAAGTTGGAAAAAAATTGAAAAAGTCTGATTAACTGCATCGCCATCAATATTTACAAATGCCTTTTGATGGAATTGATACATCCCTCTTTACACTGTCCTCAGAAAATATGAAGGTATTTCCTGTAAATCGTTATTTACCTAATATTACATGTGTTTAAGAGTTTCAGTGATGGTAATAATATGACATCATCATCATTCCTGTCAGTACCTACAGTGACCTCATTAAAATTACTTTCCTGAAAACTTTTTTGGGCAAAGAACGATTGTATTTAGACAGTCTGATGAAAAACTGAACTTGATTAAAAGAACTAACTCCAAAGTTTAACAATTATGACATTAGTTCTTGTAGAGAAACATGAAAATTCTCTTAAATTTCATTTCAAATTGTCCGTTTCCTCTTTTTTTCATGACCTTAAAATAAGTTGTTTCCTACCTCATAAAGGCAGACCTCCTGCTTATTGGTTGATAACTATCTAATATTGCAGAGTTAATCTTAGTTGTATGTAGACTTGTGTCAAAGAGTTAACAACAAACCACCGATGCATCCAAAAAGCATCAGGTGAAAACTCACGTCTGAGTGAGTAAGGAGGAAACGGTGCTCAGCATTTCGTGTAAATTCTGAACACTTTTATTGGCTGACAAAATTTCTAACTGCAGCCCAGAGGAGCTTCAGGTTTCTTCTTTTTAATGTTTGAGGTTGCCTGATTGGTCAGTTTCTGGAGCGCTGTGAGGTCTGACCTGAGCGTCAGTATGTAAGGGAAAATCTGACGGGTTCGTACCGGGTTGTGTGTCGTGACTGATCTGTGTGTTAATTCACATGGAGATGTGGTGCCAAGGGAAAAATGACCGTGTTTAAGAGGTGGTGCAAAGACACACAAACTTGGAGCACTCTGAGTGTGTGTGGGTGTTTGTGTGTATCTGATGTGTGGGGCAGCCTGTGTGGGAGCGTGAGAGATCTCCTTTGACTGCATAGTTGTGTGAATCACTCTGTCACTGACCTTGAGTTTTCGTGTCTGTTTCTTTGTAACTGCCTGCAGTTCACAGTTCAGTTGAATTTTGATTAATCTGCTACTTATATCGAACAGTTATTGTACAAATCATCCAAAAGTGGGAGAATACCAGTGGGTTTTGAACTTCAGTGTGAATCTAAAATAACTTATTTCGTCCAGTCAATAGAGTTGAAGTTACAGAAATTCAGATGGTAATGATGACAAAACCATAGCAGCTGTAATCAGTTAAATAAATTTTCTCAATAAACTTGTATCCAGGATTGGGTATCTTTCACATTTGAACAGTCAATAAAACATTCAAGGATATTGTTGCTTTAAGAGGATGCAATAGAATCCAGGAAATTGTATCTTTCAGGAAACTGGTCAGTTTCTCCTAAAGCAGTGTTGTTAACAGGGTTGAAATTAAATCCCACCCCGTTTTGTTTTAACTGATCAACGAGTGTGGTGATGTTTCAAAAGCTTAAAAAGCTCCAGTCAGAATTTGACAATGTTTTCTATGTCTCACTTTAGTTGCTATGATAGAGCAGTGCATGAAACTCATCGGCTGTGGTCAGTGTTACATCGAAAAAAGGGAGTCTGAATATAAGATAAAAATACGAAATCTGATGGAAAAATATCTTAAAACTAGTGAAATTATCTGTCCATGCAGCAAGATAATTTCACTTGACTAGGAATCTTGAAATAAGATAGACAAATTTAAAAACAAGATGGCCTTGATAATTACTCTCAGATCGTAAAACAAGAAGAAAATGCTCATTTTTAGATTAAAATGCTTGAAAACAAACTTCCTGAAGAAGAATTTTAAGTGAAAGGTACTGAATATGAGCAATAGAATCTAATTTCATGCTTCTTATATTCTTAATTTTAGCAAATGAATGAAAAATGTCACTTTTTTTTAAGTCAAAACTACTTCGAATAAGAGAGGTATGATTAAGATAGTTCTTGATTCAAGTGCTCTCATCTTGAAATAAGCATAATCCATAGTAAAGGTTAAACCAGAATCTTAAAACCTGTCCGTGATTTAAGAACATGAATCCTCACTCGTGGTTTTGATTGCATGCCATGTTTTACACTTTTTGAGCATGGGTTTGTAAAATTCTTAGCTGTTTCCTAAATAAACTGTTTCTTAAAAAGATGATTTTTTTTGTGTTATTCTTAAATCAAGCAACTTGAGGTAGAGCTAAACCTTGAAACAAGTTTTAATGTTATGGAATTACATGTGAGATAACTAAAGTAACTTGTTTTAGCAGTTATCCACTCATTTTAGGATACTCAGACTAATTAAGACAAAATTGAAACATTCATGCTTTTTTGAGCTCTAACAGTTTGAAATGCTAGAAATAACTTTAAAAAAACATTAAAAAAAGATATTGTATTTAGCATGTCTTAAATAAGATTTTAAAACTTGGCAAGAGCAAGATTATTTGCAGTGTAGGTGGTTTTGCTTTTTGGAATCACAATATTATTTAAGTGTTATCTTTTTTGTATGGACTTATAGTTCTTATCTTTTTATGCTGACATAGACCTCTTTTTTGAAATAAATAAAGAAAGTAAGTATAAAAAAAACTGAAACACATGAATACAAGAAAACATTCTGTATCCATATCAGGCATCAGCAGTCAGAGCAAGTTGTGGTCTATGACAACTAAAAAGCAAAAAGAACATGCATTGCTTTTTGTGTTTGGGATTATTTCAAGTCAGTACAGTAAACGTGCTTCGCTCAGCATAGAGCATAGAGGAACTCAATTGTTGCGTCAGGTATGCACACCACAGTGTTTGTTTTGAGGTTTATTGTTGTATCCTCATAATTAAAACAGTTTGACCACACATGAGACATTATTCTCAAGTTGTGCAGGTTTATTCGTGTTTATTTGTTCTTACAATCTTAGCTATTAAACCACAGCTTTAGTTGTGGAGATGAGGGTGAGAGGGGCCACATGACCATTGCCCTCTGCTGTAACAGGAGACTCTGGGGGTGGAGGGGGGGAACAAGCCCAAGATTTACTGCAGGCGTAAAGGCATATTCCATAAACATTGACATACACACCAGCTGCCTGGCTGCCCCACTAGACTGGGCCCCCTCTTCGGTCAGTGGTCTGCGTGCTCCACGTCTGCCCCGGGTCCGGTCTGAGGATCGCATGCAGCGTCCACCTGCTCTGCCAATGTGACCTGTCTGTCAGCAGCACGCACACACTTGATACAGAGATAGGAGCGTGGTGTACACTCAGAGGGTCAGGCTGACACTGATGCACGTCTCACACACTGTTGTTTACACTTAGTTGTACACTTACACATGCAGTTTTCAGCAGTGACACTCAGGACAAGCTTCACTCCAGCTTTAGACACGTGCGTTTGCATCTATCCTTACATGCAAGCTCTGCCAAATATGAACACGCTGAGACAGAAATGCAAATATATACCAAGAGGTTAATTAAGCTTATCACACAGTGACCTCAGCACTTTGGCATTTGTTAAATTATGTGCACAGAAATACACAGTGCATAAACAGTTCCCCAATCCCCCAAAATATAGAGGAGGCTAACTGATGATGAGTTAATAATTTAAAATTTCCAATCTTTTCTTCAGTTTTATTCTCCAAATGCTTTATGCTAGTTATGAGAAGTTGAAGTTAAAAATTATTTCAGGTTTATCATCTGTTTCTTCTTGAACCTTTATCCTTTCAAATCCCCATTTTCTATGCCCAAATGTGACACATGGTTTGTATTTAAATCAGTGGTAGAGAGGTGAATTAAAAATGGCCAATATCCAAATCTTGATTTACTTTGTGTCTGACTAACATGATCTTATTTTTTGTTCCCCATCAGGACGAAACGAGTTGATTGCACGGTACATCAAACTGCGCACAGGGAAGACGCGGACGAGGAAGCAGGTAAGTTCTCTGGAAACTGCCATCTAAAGCGACTCCTATTTTTGGACCCCAGCAGAAAGTCCTCTCCTGCTGAGTGATGCCCCCAACACTCCGGGTCCCCCCCTCCTCCCCGACTTCTCTCTGCCTGATACATAGATGGCTGGACATGACAATTGATTGAGGGCCAGGGCCCAATGCACAGATGCTATAGGATCATGTGTCGGTGTTGTTTCTTCAGCACCTCATGGATCTGGGGCTTGTTAGACGGGGAAAGACGCCGGGAATATGTTGATCTGGACAGGAGACTGAGAAGGGACGGGCAAGGGATTTGGAACCCTATCCTCACTACGGTATCTGATATGGAGGGACTGATGTATGTGCAGTGATGGATGTGCAGAGAGAGCGTCCCCGCTAAGTCATCTGGCAGAGTCAAAGTGGGAATGAGAGGAGATGAGTGGGGATCAGAGGTGGGGGTGGGGGTGGGGGGGTCAGAGATGGATAGTGGCACAGGTCAGAGGGGTAGGGGGACACCTGCTGGTCCAATAAGAGGGAGCTTGTAGACTGCTATGTTGCTGTACTACTTCTTTTAAATGACTTACAGTGATGAAAAAACTACAAACAGAAAAGCAAGAGTTATTTTTAAGGTGGTACACTGCCTGAAGAAGCTGCCTGAACATAAAAGGAACTTCTTTCGTAAAACAAACTATTGTTTGGTTTTTAGATTTTTTTTTATATCACCAGTTGTTGATAACACAGAGATACCTATGATGTTGTTAGAACAATCAATTAGCTTTTACCACTTAGCCCACACAACAGCTATTTTACCTGAAAACATGCTGAATAAATTCAACACCTCCCCTATCTGTTACACTATTTGTCTTTCAGGTATCCAGTCACATCCAGGTCCTCGCCCGACGGAAGGCCAGAGAGATCCAGGTGAAGCTGAAGGTACGCTACGTGAGTCAACTTTTCTTTGCCTTCTCACATTCATTCACTACTTTCAAGATACTCAAGTTTTGCAAGTTATGAATGCGCTTTTTAGGGGAAAATAGACTTTTCAAGGGTATGTGGATTAGTTTTAATATGGATTTAACTTAGGCAGTAAATGGGAATCTTTCTCTGTGCGACTATTATGGCAGAGGTTTGCTTACCACTTCTGTTCTGAGCACATAGATGGAAAAAAATCCAATCAGTTTAAAGGATGTTCATAATTACAACTATGTGTCTTTTAATTGTATCTATTCTATTTTAGATTGAATTGTCGAAGGTTTTTGGATTATGATCAGACAAAAATGGCTGCTTCTATAATTTTACTGCATTTGAGAAGCAGCAGATGGAAAGAGAGCACATTGTTTCCTTCGTATTATTCCCAGTTATAATGAAGTTTCTGTTTGGTCAAAGGTATTTTAGCATCCATGGCCTCTGCACTACCATGTATTCACGTTCCATTATCACAAAGGCACTAACTCACAAAGGCTATTTTAATTTCACCATCTAATTGATGCTGGTTTTAAATTGGAAGCTGACACATTTTGATGAAATGTGAACATATTTCATGGAGCCTGAGGCTTAAAGGGCATATGATTATGAACAAGATGAACCAAATGCAATAGTCAGGAAACAAATTAATCCCTGCATTATACCTTGCAGGTGTTCTATTTAATAAGTGCCTTAATAAAAGTTTTCCTGTGAAGTTTGCTGAGAGCCAACACATCCCTGTCCCCTCAGTACTTTCTCAGTTTACATTACTCATCCACGTACGCCCACACACTTACAGGACTCTCCCTCACCTTGGACAGCAGCCACGAGGATTCAGCTGGCAGAGCCCAGCATCGGTCACAGGGTTGGCCCCTGTGACAGGCTCTTTTAAATACGTCTTTGGTGTAACTGAGCTCCCTGCCACATGTACCCCCCATATTTCAGCTATGCCCTTGTGTTAGCCAGTTCTGGGAAGAATGCACCCTGTGGCCTTGCCCATTAGGGCTGGGCGGCAAGTGCTTGTTGCTCTGTGGCTTGGAAACCGCTGAAAGAGTGGATTAAAAAACAAGAGCTGTGTCACTTTACAAGATAACACACTGAAGATAATTTTGTATCTATCCCGCCAATTAGATTTGTAAAATTGCATTAGCAATTAGCAATTTTGATACAATTGTCATCACATTAACATATCACCCTGTATCCTGACTTGACTTCCAGTTTGACCTCCAACAGAAGCTGCATGTCATCACCGGGCTGCTCCTGCCAAAGTAATAAACTTAACTCTTGACCCAAAGGTCCTTGACTGTAATATCAGCTTCTCCTCGGCTCTCCTCCTGGCAGGGGCTCACCCATGATGCAAGCTGGTCTCAGCCCTTCACTTCCCATGTTGGGGCTCTGCTTACCGCTGAAGTAGGGCACAGACTTAAAAGGAGTCGGATGATTTCTTTCCCTTTGCATGATTGTCTGTTTGTCTCTGTTTGTCTGTACAGGACCAGGCTGCCAAAGACAAGGCCCTGCAGAGTATGGCCACTATGTCCTCAGCTCAGATCATCTCACCCACAGCTTTCCAGAACAAGATGGCTCTCCAGGGCCTTTCAAGGCCGGCCTACCCCACAACTGGTGGAGTAAGTCCCCTCACCTGTGCTCCTTCAGGGGTGCAAATTCATCACCTTTCTGCAAAATTGCAGCTTTGGACCCAAAATAGGTCATTTCTGTGATTCATGTAGAATTCATGTAGCAATAGAAATATATTTTTTCGTGTGGACGGATGTTAATCTGCTACAAGAGCCCACGTCATTAATCTAATTCACTTGAATATGTTTTCCAAGCTTGTTTGGTCGACGTCCAATCTTCTTTTTTTTCCCCTTTTCTTTTTTTCCAACCTCACTGGTCATGCTGCCGTTGCATGACCATATTGTGCCTTCTCTTTTCAGGCATTTATTTACTTTTTCTTTGTATTTTATGTTAAGTTGGTACAGTAACACCAGTTTGTTTTGAAAAGTGTGTGTTGAGTGGGAAAAGAATCAACAAAAGTGACTTTTGAGAAGTGATGTGGACAATGGTTATAATTGGTTTTGATTTAAGTTAGGCTTAGAGTGGCGGGGGATTGTCACTTTTCTTTTACCCGTGACAAGTTTGCTCCCCTGTTCTTACACAACGAGAGTCTGATAGATTGACCTGTTGACCAAATAACCTATGATAGTAACCAGTTTATGGTGATACTTACACTCACAGTAGTGTTCTCACAGAAACAGTATTACCACAGTCACATTTTTCTTTACTTTTCTTCTAAAAATGAATAAGTTCCTGATTGAACTAATAATACGAGAAGAAACAATAGAATTGAAGTTGAGTTGGTAGAGATGGTTACATTTTTGTAAAAGAATGCAGATCCCTGGATGTTAAGTGGCAGGTGAAGGTTGTATCTTGTGGCTGTTAAAACTCTTGAAACTGTAAACTCAATGTGGTTGATTTTGCACGTGTTTGATGTATGAGTCCGGGGTTTGGACACAAAATCATTTTTTCTGTCAGAAGCATAAAGTATTTTTTATTCATACCACATGTATGAAAATGCATCGAAGAATGAGAATAGTTCCAATTTCTTAGATCCAACACATTTATATTTCATTTTCCTTATTTGCATCATGTTTTACATGTGAGAGAAATGATGCCTCACAAAAAATGTGTAATTTTCTGTTCTTCCTGAAGTTTTGGCACGGGGCCCTTCCAGGACAGCCAGGCAGCCATGAAGAGTGAGTAACCATCATTTTCTTCTCAGCATCCATTTTCTATGTGATCGGTTTAATAACCATCAGATAAATTTCACTCAGGAACTGAATCTCAGAAAATTAGTACAGATCAGAGCAATTATACAGAAAAGTCCTCAGCTGTCTGACTTTCAGCACACTGCTCTGCCTCCCGGAGTCTTTAGGGGTCAGACGGTCCAATTAGTATGTGAGGAGGGGTCATGGGGCCGAGAAGGTGCATAACATGCCTCTCCCTCTCTTGCCTGTCTCCTCTCCGCAGCATTAAGCCTTTCTCCCAGCAGAGTTACGCCATGCAAGTGTCTGGCCCGACCCCCATAACAGGTGGGTGCCCTCCCTTGCTGTGTTGACAGAGGGCTGTCATGCTAGCAAAGTGATGAGAATACCCAGCTCGTGATGAAGAGCTCAGAGAAATAGCTGCTATATTGCTGCATTTTCTTTTCATGTTTTTACATTGTTAATACCAAACCACACATTTACACATGCTCTGGCCTCTTTTTTGCAGGGTATGAAAGCACAGTGGGGCTGCAGATGTCTCCGGGTGCCCCCCCTTGGCAGGGGAGAAGTATTGCCAGCTCCAAATTGAGAATGCTGGAGTTCTCCGCCTTCCTGGAGCAACCTCAGGACCCAGAGACTGTAAGCAGACAAGCCAGGGGATAACTTTCTGTTATTATTAATCCACAAAGAAATAAAGTCAACACATCATGTCTTTTCATCTGCATTAAGACAGGTTATTCTCTTTACACTTAGGCTCAGATCTTTAAGAGAGATCCGGTCACCAAAAACACTAATACCAGAATTAGGAGATAAAAGATTAAGATAAGATAGAAACTTCATGAAAGATACATTACACTAAAATTCACTCCATCTATTATTATCATGATTATGTTTTTTTTCAAATTTGTCTTTTTATCTTTATTTCATTCATTAACCTTGCTGAAGACAGCTCAGATATCTTTGAATAATGATAACAACAATCATAGCCTTTAATTGTGTGGCACTTTCAAACACAAATTTACAAAGTGTTTCACAGGCAGCAAAAAAACAACCATTCCCAGGAAAACAGTCCCTGCAAACTCAATCACTTCTAAGAAATCAAAAATCAATTCCAAAACGTACAGGGAGCCAGTGTAAGGAAGAAAACATCAGCGTAAAATAAATATACACCATTACATACAGCAATTGTGCCTTCTTTTTGCCACAAAAATGGAAATAAGCTGGATTTTCTACCAATTATTTTTGGCTATTATTCATGACAGCAGCCATTTCTGTCCACACTAAAGTTATATATATATATATATATATATATATATATCCCCAATTGTTAATATCTTAAACTCGCTACTGTTCCTTCAGCGTCTGATAATGGTTTGAAATGAAAGACAGATCTGCAGAGACAAATGGCCACATAAGTTGTACATAGTTGTGAGTGCGTTTAGTGGAAAAAGAAGGGTGTGAACATTGAATGGATCTGATTCAGTGTAACAGCAGGCCAACTATGACAGATGCAAACAGCACCTGGTGTTATTGGCACTTTATCAAACATGACACTTGTCGGTCTTCAGCCCTGTTCATCTCTTGATACGCGCTTCTATCTCTGCAGTTCAACAAGCACCTGTTTGTGCACATTGGGCAGTCCAACCCCAGCTACAGCGACCCCTACCTGGAGTCCGTGGACATACGACAGATCTATGACAAGTTCCCTGAGAAGAAAGGAGGCCTGAAGGAGCTGTTTGACAAAGGGCCACACAATGCCTTCTTTCTCGTCAAATTCTGGGTAACACACTTTCTGCTGTGTTCATATGTAGACAAGCTTGAACCTAGTCTATTTGTTTGTATCAGTTCCATTTAAAGTCTTGAAAGCAGCTGATAAATCATTTGTTTCATTTCAACCCAACACAAATCCTAGTCAAATACTCTTGTTAATGTCATGTAGCACCTGTTGGATATTAAAGGCCTAGCTGTAATAACTGTGTTTAGATGGCTTTAGCATCAGAGTTAAAGGAACTTAAGAGAAAGTTGGAGCTAGTGTGAATGGAAAGCCAGTGCTCCAATGACCTGCAAGGAAGTAAGTGCTGCACAGCATGCATCAGGCATGGGTGGACTTATGTGTGTGTGTGTGTGTGTGTGTGTGTGTGTGTGTGTGTGTGTGTGTGTGTGTGTGTGTGTGTGTGTGTGTGTGTTTGTGTGTGTGCACGCAACAGCAGCCTTGGGTGGAGTGGCAGGCCTGATCTTTCACGAGGGGAAATATGAACCCAAGCACCTGTTTCTGTGCCATTAGACTGAGTCCAACCCTTATGCCCCCTCCTCTTACTTATTTTTAGATAAGCTCCCCCAAAACACACATACACATACAACTGCACACACCCCCAGTTCCCCATCATACACACTCAAAGAGATGAAAGAGTAACACATGATGACAGAAGCTGAGGATGAAAGAGATAAAGAAAAATGAGTGATGCAAGTGGGGAAAAAATGCATGTATCAATAAACAGCTTGAAAAATGTGTGAAAAAATGTAGGAAAAGGTAGGCATGGATTAAAGTGAGGTTAAGGGGTTAAGTTGGACTCCACTACCTTGTATCAGCTGATCTGGTCACCTTGCTTTCCCCCTCACAAGACCTTTGGTATTTAAACCTTGTACAGCATGTACACACTTTACAACCCACCCTCTTTTTTTACCTTGGGCTCCTCATAACTATAGCACATACAGAGTACACACAGTCAAGCTACACAAAATAACCTTTAATAATACTGTTAATTCATTCAGAAGTTTCTCTATTCGTGTTATGTTTGCTCTAGAAAACAAAAAGTAGAACCTCATTCCTGCACTGGCGTAGCACATTACTAGAATTTTATAGTTCCTGTTAGGTGTTTGGTGCAACAGCTCAGAGACTTTACCATAATACCTGGAAGTTATGAGCACCTTACAAGTAGCTGATAGTTTCCATAATTAACTACAGCCCTGTAACCTAATAAAGAAGTTAAAATATCATCAGTGGAAACTTCAGTAGTTATAGTTGTCACTGTCGTGGGTCGATAACAGACAGAATCAGAAGATGTTTTCACACACCCACAATCACTTGCCTGCAGGTGACAAATGTACACTTTCTCCATTAATATGCCAGTGTCCAAAGAGTTTAAAGTTTCATGAGGTGAGAATAATGTCCTAACACAGATGAACTAGTAATTTTTTTCTAACTTCGTTCTTTCTTACTCCTTCAGCAGATTTAGTTGTACTTTTTTCAAGCAACAGATGCCACTTTTGTCTTTCAGTATCTTGAGTTAAAACATGTTTTCTGGAGATGCATGTAGTTCAGATTACATCTAATCACACAGTTTTTACTAAGATGTGATGCAAATACTTGTGGGACTAAAATTTTCAAGTAATGAGCAAACTGATGGAGCCAAGATTCTAGCAAGAAGTAACATTGTAGTCTCCCTCATTTACTCTGATCAGTCAGATTAAGTCTGAGCTTAGTGATTTAACGTACTCAGTCCATTTGGTCCAAATCCTGTCAAATATTTTCTTTGAAACTGAGAGAGTCTGACAGCCTTACCCTAACATTTATTTAATAGATTATGACACTAGCATTTATTTGATGGATATTTTTGCTGATGTCAGGGGGATTTGTGCCAGTTTCGAGAACTGAAATCTAAGCAAGTCATTACGTCTTATTTTTAGTAAAAATTGTTTTACTATTCTCGATACGAGCTGCATTCAACTGAAAAATCCAAGAAAATGTCTTATTTCAAGTTATCAAAAGACAAAAATGAGGTTTGAATTGCAAGTTATCTGTAAAATAAATCTATCTTATCTGGGATCAGATAAGGATAAAACAGTTTTAACTAAAAATAAGACAAAATGACTTGCCTAGATTTCAGTTTTTGTGGTGCACTTAAATAAAATGTCACCCATAAACACCATGTTACATCTCACACATACATTCTAAACCTTTTATGTTCTGGAGTTTATCCACATCATCCATGAGCCTTAATAAACTCACCCCATCTAGGAAAAGGAAGGATGTGATAGAGTCATGTTTCTGTTGAAAACTGAGGGGACACTTTTGGTAGTGCATTGACTACTGCATACAATAAGACACAAAAACACATACAACTCAAGAATGGTTTTACTTTTTGGTGAATAATCTGGAGTTTGGAGCTGCTTATTTCCACTATTCAAAATAATGACTTCAAACTATTAGCATCACCATACAATAACCATCACACCACTCCACTTTGTTGAAAATATCATACACGGAGGCCACTCAGAGTTGAAAGCAGATTTATAGTTTAGCTTTAAGTGTTGTGCATCCGAGCGCCAAAGACTGTGAATGTCAAGTTCAAAGTGCCGCCACTGAAACTAAAGCCACCGCATGTATGTATGACATTACCCCTCTCACATGTTTGAGTGCCACATTATTTATTGTGGAGAGATAAAAGACACTGCAGAGTGACACCATTTTGGAAGTCGTCTTCTCTGGTCCTTGGCAAGAGCAGCTGGTCTGCGTGGCATTTGATTCATAGGGTGAAGAGGGGAAGGAGGGGGGAAGTCGCCTCACTGTAAATCATAAAGAAAAATAATGCAAGACAGCAATAAAGAGCAGGAGGTAGAAATAGAGACCACAATGTGAAAAAGAGATAGAAATGGCAAGAGAAATGGTGGGTGGTACGAACAAAAAAATCACATGGAAATATTATATCGTCTTCTTGATTCATGTCAGAGCCAAGAGAGCAGACAGTTCTGACATCAGCAGGTCCCCGCTGGAAGAAAACAAGCTCATAATATTTCCCCCTCTTGGTCCTTTCATCTCATCATATCCCAAGGGGGTCCTACAATTCTCAAGGCATCCATGACAAAACACAGAAATTCAACAAACAGCTGCAAACCAAAACCAAGAAGAGATGCTCCTGGTGGTGAAAGAAGCCAAATGAAATCCTCAACACATTTGAAAACGCATAACTGCATTTACGCCATCATAAAAGACCAGAAGAGCCGAGATGATGTTGCAGGTCATGACTCGAGGGTGTGCTAAGTCCAAGGTTGGCATGGTGACGGTGACAGGCAGCAGGCCATCCTCCAAAGCTATGGCACTCCAGATTGAATTTCCAGCAAACCTCCATGTCGGCCGCTGGCTGCCCTGCCCCTCTCCCCACCTTCCTCCTCGGCCTGAGGCGCCCGTGGCCCCGTCCTAACGGATTGTCTCACGCCTTTGAAGTGCAGGGGGAATCTGATTTGAGCCGCCTCTGCTAAATTGTTACACAGCCAGCCTGCCCACCATGATCTAATCAGCCAATTGCATGCTGCTGATTGTAATTGGATGAATTCCCTCGCAGGCTGTTAGGGAAGCAGGGAATGGAGGTTCGGGGAGGGTCACTAGGCCCCAGGGATGAAGACAAATAGAGGAATTACATGAGCAAAGGATGAAGATGAAGGGGGTGATGAAGAGATGAGAGGAGGCTGAGCGTTGTCTCAATGGCCCATTAGGAGACAGGAGCCTGACAGGGGAAAAGGTAAAACAGCCAAGCTGTCTGACTGACGAGACGGCACCTCAGTCTGATCCAAAATCTAATTACATCCACCTCAGTTGAACTAGTCAAAGTATCAGCGACCGGTGAATCTGCATGAGCAAAATGAAACTTGGGGCTGTTTTGCCTAAATTTAAACTTGATCTCTTCAACTTTTGACAAAGGAAGTAGTGAAGATGTTCTTCCAGTTTCAGCTGTTGTTGGTTGTGGGAAAAGTGGGTTGCCTTAATATTGAGAAGACAAAAATGACTTTGGTACCAACAATTGATGACAGTTACCTGGTGGTCATTTTCCTTGAATATTGCACTCTGTTTCAGAATTTTAGACGCCAATATACAGTAATTCTTCTGTGTTAGTGGTTTTGCCCAATTAAGAGAAACATCTTGTTTCCTCTGAAATCCATGACAAACTGCTGACCATATTCTATGAAACCTACAGGGACATTTAGGCATTTTATGTGAAGTTCAAGCATCATACTCATATTTAGCTGTTCTTGAAGTACTGTTAAAGATAGTCAGCAGCAAGTGTTGATATTTTAGTTTATTTGAGAAGGCTGCAAAAAAGTAGAAACAAGCTCAAGCAACTGCTTTCTCTGTACGGTAGATACAAGCTCATTTGCAAGTTGTACTTTACTTTATATCGTTAAAATGCCAGATTTTTCTGTTTTAAGAAAAGAATAATAAAAATGTTAGATTCCACCAATTTCTTAGCTTGCAGTAGTGTCATTTATTTATTTCCAAGCATTTCTTTTCTCTTTCATTCGCAATATCTTGACTGTAGCAAACTCATCATCCCATTTTTGTTGCAACTTGAATATGACCAGTCATCTTTCCTTAGCACTGTTCAATTTCTGTTCAATTAGCAATTGAAGGGAGAGAAATCAAGAGAAAATTATCAAATATCCTTACTTTATCTCACTTGTAACCTTAAAAACATAAGTACTCCATGAAACCATTTAAACCTCCAACCCTTAGCATGATGCTACATGAAAACGTTTGTTATGAAAGTATGTTCAGTGAAAAAACCAACCCCAGCTCCAACATCTCTTGAAAATGTGAATGTTTTTCCTTAAAAAAAATGTTACAATTAAATTGTAAAAATTGCCTCAGTGTAAACTCATTGTTTAGAGTTGTCTTGTATGATTGTCTTCCACACAAAATCCACACAAACACACACACACACACACACGCACACACACACACACACACCGAGTGATGCACACCATCTTGTGAATCTCAGGGCTGGATTTGACAGCGTTAAAAAGGGTTAACAAGGATCGCACCATTGGATTCCTCTTGGCTTTACAGAGAATCATTCTGAAGGTTGGTTGAGCTGTAACACTCTTACTGATGTCTTTGTCGGCCTGACACACAATGCTCCTTAAGATCCATATCTGTGGGCAGAACTGGATATTTTTCTATAGATTATGGAGCTGGTTTTGTACATTCTCCTGATCTTGGATGATAAGTGTGAACAAGGTGATGTGTACGGTAACACACCTCAAGTTAAAAGAGAGGAAGAAATCCTCCATCATATTTTCCCAGTGAGAGGCAGCATTCATGGCTTCTTTTGAGTCAGACTGATAGGTGTGTGTATTGATCTTGAACGTGTTATTTGTGTCTTATCTTTAGGCAGACCTGAGTGTAAACCTTCAGGATGACAGCAGCTTCTTCTATGGTGTTTCAAGTCAATATGAGAGCTCTGAGAACATGATCATCACGTCATCCACCAAAGTCTGCTCCTTTGGAAAGCAGGTGGTAGAGAAAGTAGAGGTAAGACACAGACGGAATACAACGGAATACAAGAAGTTTCTAACTGGTTATGAAATGGACTGATATTAACAGTAATGCTTTTTATGACCAACAAAAGCAATTTAGACAATGCAATTATAGAGCGAGGAAGAGAAACATTTCTTACTTAGACCACAGCATGCCACGATTCATTGATGCAATAATGTATGGGGAAGAAAAACCATCCAACTACTGTGTGAATAGATACATATTTTAGAGGTTTGACATTTGGCTGTTTTAAATTTCTTTTTTTTCTACTGTTCTAAATAGAATTTCAAATTATTAAAGATTTTGATTTAAATTACAAAAACATGAACAGAAAATCGTGATATTCTGATTTATTCAGCTGCATTTGAATTCATGTTTGACTGTTAAAATTAATCAGGATGATACTTTTCATTGTTAAATTTCCCAAACACAACTTGATGCGCAAGTAAGGGACAAAAAAGCAAAGAGATGAGCAGTACCTGCTTGTCCACAGGGGCTACCAAAGTGAACACAAAGAGAAATAAGCTATTTTTCCATTAACTTGTGTTTCAAATTGCTTACCTCCATAAATACACTTACACTGAGTGCACTGTGTACACTCTGCACTTTGTAAAACAGAGCACTAAATCTTGCAGGGTAGTGTCATCCCAAATAAAATGTTGGGGCTTCTCAGTTACCATAAATTACGATTTCACAACTGTTCAATCAATTCCTACTCCATCCTCAACATATCAAATATGGGGAACATTGAGCGCAAGAAGTGTGAAGAGTTTCACACTCAACTGTCTGACTGTTCTGAGTGCACCAGCTGAGAAATCAAAGTGCGTTGTGTCTTTTCATACTGTCAGTGTGAATGCACTTATGCACTCAAAATTGTAAGTGTAAGTGTAAGAGCAGAAGTATGTGATTTGGGACACAGCCAGAGTTTTCAAGTTTTTTTTTTTTGAACAGGTCATGTTTGGATTTTTGTATTTAGAGCAAAGTTCTACCTTATAAAAAGAACAATTTTGTGAAATAGTTTGGCACATTCCCACTCAGATGTTTTATATTTCTACGAACAGTTCTCATTGTTTATAACAATTCTAAAAACAAGAAAACAAAAAAAGAAATTTGATTCTTCTCAACACAAAAAAGTCCCCCTTGATGAGCAGCCACGCGGCATTGCAAGTTCTTATTTTATGAATTCTTCTCCTCCTTTAGATACCAAATTTTCACTCATTACAGGGGGAAAAATGCACCTTTGAGACATTTTATAATAGAAGGTTTAGTGACCAGGCTGATCATAATGCAGTATATGCTCTTAGCTTTGCCTGTAAATGTATAAAATAGCATTCATGTGGTTTTTGAAGTAGTGCTTGTATTATCATCAGCCATGGACTATATACTTTGCCGTCTCAAGAAACTTGCATCACTGATTGGTTAATAAAAGTGTGATATTTCAACATGAAGAGGTCATGACCATGTTAAAAAAGCACTATTCTCACTATGAGGAGTGAATAACTGCTGCTGGCCGGGAGGGATTCCAGTCAATTACCACTGATCTGTGGTCAGGAAACTGACGTGAGCCTCAAATCTCCCCAGCATGACTAACTGTTGTGCTTCCCGTTAACTGGACACAATAGTGGCCCTGCCCTCAACTGCCTCTGATGGATTGTACAATATAAACACACACACACACACACACACACACACACACACACACAGGTTGTGCCATCTGCCTCAGTGTGCAACATGATATTTATTGGCTACATTATTTGATTACGGCTGTCACAAGAAATATGTTTGTTGTACTTTTTTGGCATGCCATAAGCTGCATTAGGTTTATTATATTACATGAATTACAGCCTATATCTGAGAGGTCATTCTCCAATATGTTTAATCCAATTTCAGTGATATATGCATCCTAATTCTTCAACAGTAGATTTCAAATTTTATCCTGTAATGTTGTTTAAATTCTCTTTATACATGATATATGTTCTGGTAAATTAGAAAGCTTGTTTTATTCATTATAATCTATGTTTCCCCAGACAGAGTATGCACGTTTTGAGAACGGGCGCTACGTGTTTCGAATCCACCGCTCCCCTTTATGTGAATACATGATCAACTTCATCCACAAGCTGAAACACCTGCCGGAGAAGTACATGATGAACAGTGTACTGGAAAACTTTACCATCCTACAGGTACGCACAGAATCAGAATGAAGATGTTTGTTGAATATATGCCACTCCTCTGCTGTTAGAAGTACAGTTTAAAGGGTGTTCTGCTAAATATCAAAAATTTATTAGACAGTGTTAATTTTCTTTTTAGAACACTGACATACCTTTGAGCCTAATTTTAAGTCACAGCCAGTGTAACTGATAGAAACCTGGTGAAATCAAGCTCTACTGTCTGTTAAAGTACAAAATAATAAATCTACCAGCACCTGCACCACTCACTCCCAACATCAGCTCTGACGTGCGCTGAAAACGTTGCTTGTGGCGAAGATAGATAAGAAGTAAACTAATTTGGATCTGACTAATTTTCTCATGCGCTCACTGTCCTTCATCACTCATGTAGTTTTTCTCATACCACTCAGAGTTGATAAGAACACACAGGGCCACACAGACCTTCAGTAGCCCGAGTGTGTGAATATTTTTCTTTCAATTTCAAAAGGCTTTTTGCAGGCCCCACACTGTCGTAAAAGGGTGTGAAACAGGAGAAAAAGCAGCTTGGTTTCTGAATGAATAAGGTAGTGCTGTGGTGGTTCCTCTGGGTATCTGTGACAGACCATTAACAGCTGGCAGCAATCTTCCCCTGCCCATGAAAAGCAATTTGTACAGTTTCCTACAGAGTTGAAACATTTTGTCCATTCCACTGCAAGCTGGACTTTTCTGAATGAGCCCATGTGCTCCTCAGAGAGGGACGTGAATAGAGTGGAGTGTGTCGCCATGGTAACAAAGTGGTCCTCAACACCAGGGTTCAAAGACATTGGTGTCCCTTCCACTGGCGACTGCATTCCTACTCGCCGAGGGACAATGACCATATTGAGCCCACACTGACGACTACATGGCAGCATGTCATTAGGTTTCTCAATGGGCTGATTTAGCTCATATTAGCCATGAACAGCTCATTAACAGATGTCCACACACTGACGCAGACACACACACACACACATGATTAGACAACAGACACATGCACCCAGAGATTCCACAATGTGTGGCTGAGCACAATGGATCGATAGGCCTCATGTAACAAGTGCTGTGTTCATGATGAAGTTGGGCTCTTGTTTATTGCCACACTCATTGTCCTGTGTTTGCATTTACACATTTTTAAGCCAACTAAGAAAAAAAATCTGAACCACAACCGTCTTGTGAATATTCACTTTTTTCTTTTCAGAAGTGCATCTGTTTTTTTTAGTTGTCTCTTTTGGATTTCTCTATTAATATTTTAATTTTGTTACGTACAGAAACATCTGGATGATGCAGCGAGATGATCAAAGTTTTTGTGCAGACTCTTTTGCTGATCATGAAACAAACTTAAGTTGATGTTAATGCTTCTGTACGACCTACAAAACCGTAATTGTTCCAATTTCAGTGGCATTTCTATGTAATATTTTTAAGGGCTAAATTCATTGCAGGTGGGAAGCTGCAAGCTACAGAGATAGCTTTAAGGTTAAAACTTTCCCCCCAAAGACCGTTCAAGACATGGACGTAATCTTTGTGACATCACTCATCTGCTTCAAAACTGAAGTTTTGAAACTTGCCATCAGTGGGTGCTGTAGTGGAAAAGCTTCCACAACCCAGCTTTTGTCAAGATGGGATGAATGTTGGAAAGGATACCAGTATACAAAAATAAATTGTGAAAAGACAAACAGGGAACAGCTTTGACTTTAGGGCCACCAAATCTGACATTTAACCAAAAGTTCTGTGTAATCTCTGTCACAAATAGAAGCTGAGCTTTTACGCATCTTTTAGCTTCTACACATGTTCAGTAATTGAAGGGAATCAGTAAAAATGCATAAAAAAGACTGTTCATTGATGTCCATAAAAAAACTATAAGAACTGAAAAAATCATCATGTTTTTAAAGTTCTTTAGTGTCACTGCAACCTTTTTTCTGTTTCTTCAATAAAAATGTTTTTGTATTTCAAGATTATTTTGGCTGATTTTCAAAGTTGGCTTGGTGCTAGTCCTTGTCCTTGCTCTTTTATAAGAACTAAACTTTAGCTTTTGCAGTGTTTGTAAAACAAAGAAATTAATTTAATTTCACTGGAGACCATAGAAAGTGTTTGAGAATTTTTTTTTGAGTTTCAGAGTTGTCCAAGCTCTGCTGCACAATAAATTTCTCTGTTTTTTTTGTTTCATAGACTTGTTTTTGAAACACATAGGTTGCTCTTCGTTTTCTTTCGCAGCATGATTTAACATTACTCGCCTGTTTTTGTCCACAGGTGGTGACTAACAGGGACACACTGGAGACCCTCCTGTGCATAGCATATGTCTTCGAGGTGTCCACCAGTGAGCACGGTGCACAGCATCACATTTACAGGCTAGTCAAAGACTGACACAGTTGGACCTGACCCGTTTTAGACCCATTGTAGCACCTCAGTGAACAACTACAGTAAACAACGGACTACTTCCTCCCCAAGCTTAAAGCTGAAACCATACGAGTCGATCAGGAGCCCAGATAAACTCTGGCTTTGTTAGCACGCCCATGAACACTACTACTGCTGAGGAAGATGAGGATTTGGGATGACAGAAGCTGACACAGGCTTTGTGTGAAAAGAGAGGACCATGACACGCTGTGGTCTCTAAACCAAAAAGAGCCAAACCAGACCTGCATGAGAAAGTTGTTGAAAGTTGGTGGTGTTTCCATCTCATTTTACTTGTGCTTGTTTTTGACTTCAAATTGTATACACACATGCATGTGCAGGGGATGTTTGCTACAGAGGAGTTTGGCTGCCTCAGGATGCCCCCTAGTGACTCCAGTATGAATAACAACTGGGAAAACTAATCCAAGTAGACTGAGAATCCCTGCTTTGCACATCCAAAAAAATATCACTGTTTTTTGGTGCCATTCTTTTGTGTTATTTGAGTAATTATGTACAGTATCAGAAACACCTCCTCTAAGCAGATTTATGAAGAAAAGAGGCTAAATGATTTAAAGAGTTATTGTATTCACTTTGTTTGATGTTTAATGTGAACTGTTTCTTGTATTGTCTTAATGTTTCTGATTGAAATGATCTGACTTCATCAAATGGCACATATAACACTGCTAACTTGAATCAGATTTAAACCTGTAAGCTGATGACAGATGTTGTCTGTAACTGAAACTTGCCCTGAAATGTCAGATGAAAATACAAGTGTTTCTTACAAAGCTCCTCCTTTGCTGCATATCTATTGATTTGATGTCAGAAATAACTACAGTATATTATGTGCTTTTACCCTTCTTGATAATATGTCTCTTTCTGTATATCTTTAACAGTCATTGAATATTACACCTCATCATCATCCTGATGATTTCAGTTATGACGAAACACTGGTTGATCCCTGCTGTCTCAAGCTTGGAGATGTCACAAATCGACTGTTTTGGCTTAAAGAGCCGCTCTGTTGATTGATGTCTTTCAGCAGGATGCACCCCCTTGAAAGGCTTTAAACTAGCGTTAAATATCTATGTGATGAGAATATTTTGGCATATGAACAACGTAACGGGTGCATTCCTGGAGACAGGTTTAGCTGAAGGTCTCCAGTTTACAAGGTCACTCTTGAAACCATAACACAGGGAGCTGACATAGACACATCAACGTCTTAAGGTATGAAGAGAATTATTTGGGAATAATTACACTTAAGAGAATCAGAGGTGTATGTGATTTTATTGTGGACTGAGGGTGGACTAAAACACTGGGTGCTCCACCAATCAGAAACACTCAGCCAGCAGGCTCTGACTCCACAGTTCATTGGACCTTTAGAAAGTACAGGGTCATTTCAAGGGGTGCATGAGTTACCCCAGAACTAATGTTAGACCTTTGGGTTCCTGCAGTCTGAGAGCACATAATTCCTCAAAAGTCCCTAGTTCTTCGAAAAGATTCATTTTGGAAAAAATGTGTCACTTTATTACCATCTCTACATACAGTAAATTTAAAGTTGAAGATTTTAATTCTGTACCTTACAGAGAATACAAAGGTAAATTTGTTTTATCAGTCAGGACCCAAGACTGATTTTTTTTTCTCTGCTTCCCCAAATGCGAACAAGTAGAGCACATTATAGAAGCCAGGACTGAGCTACATGATAAAGTCAGATCCTAGTCTTAAGTTTCCAAATTATGTAGTACATTTTAACATGAGAAAAAGTTTATTGGTGACGAGTTTGGTGATCCATCATTTGACTTTTTTCCATATATTGAGCTTTCTTTACTGCATTTGTTACACATTTTTACTGAAGATCTAAACTACTTTGATTTTTTCTGTAAGCTTAGTGCAGATTGGAAGTAAACACCGCCATCTGATGGTGATATATCATCACTACAATCTAACTAGAAGGAACCTCATGTGAGCGCCCATGTGATCTACTTGGATTTCATACCAAATAATCGTACTTTTTTTTTTTTGTACGTGGTTTTACCCCCAACTTTGGAAACTAAGACCAGAGAGTCAGTCTGGATTTTGACACTTGTCAGTTTTCCATGAACAGTACTTCAAGGCACCACTCTGCAAGTATTCTTACGTCATACTTCAAAGACTTATTAGCATGCACATTTTATTTATTTATTTATTTTTTTGTAAAAATTTCGACTTTTTATCTTCAATGCTTCACTTTTCATTTATTTCATAACTTCGACTTTTTTTTTTTGCTTCATATTTGACTTTTTTAAATCATGATTTTGACTTTCATCTCATCTCATCTCACACTAAACTTGAACTTTTTTTTCTCAAAATTACGATGGGCCCAAAATAAATTTATTAATCTTTACAAATCAAAGTTATCATTTTTATTTTGCAGCTGGTGGAAATAGGCCCTCATAATTTTATTTATTTAAAAATAAATTTAAGCGTAATAAGGGCCCAAAAGATTCTTGGAGCAACAAACCATTTAACTTTTAAAAAAAAATCATTCAAAACATTTTATAGTGCGTGCAAAAAAACATAACAACAACAACAACAACAACAAAAAAAACATCAAACGGGAAATCGACTATTATAGCTACGGTGGCCTTGATTATCTAAAATAAACTGGTTGTTGTTGGCACTGTTTAGTAGTTCGGGCTGCTCGGTGGTTAAGTTATAGCCTGGACACCTACGCAGGGCGGGGTCTGCTCCTCCAGGTGCAACACGCTTCAGTAGGAGCAAAAAACACTGCAGTCTTTACTTCGTGCCTGTTAAATCCTGTGGTCAAATCCAAGAACTCGAAGTCCCAGATATGTTAGTGCTTCGTCGAAATCGTAGTTTGACATGTTTTAAGTTACTCCACGCGCTATGAACGTCACGTGGAGTTTGCTGGCGGTTTTGGGTCTGGTGTGTCACTCTGAGTCCAGGTGTTCACCGACTTCTTATTACAAAAACTGCTGGATCAGACGCTTCCCGGGCTTTTACATCGACATCGAAGAGTCTCAGAGGAGAGGAGCTCAGCTGTTGAAGTCTTACCTGGAGGAAACTGCGCTCAAATGCAGCCGCACCTGCTGCCTCACCAGAAACTGTGAGTCTATCAGCTTCACACACACAAAGAGAAACTTCCCCTGCATTTGTAAAAACAGGCAAATTGATCGTCCTTTTCTCCCACAGTCTCCTGTAATCTGGCCATATTCCACTATGAGACCTCTCAAGAAAGCATGAACTGTTTCCACCTGCACTGTCCAACACTGGAGAGTTGTATCCTGAGCCACAGAAGAAACGTGGTCCTTTACAACATCACCAAGGGTAAGTCTAGTGCAGGGGTTTCCAAACTTTTTTCTAAAAGGGCTGTATTGCATATTGTGAGAATGACCAAGGGCCGACGGTTCTTACATACATGTTTATTATCAGTGAAAGCAAAAAATAAGTACTTAATTTGAAAACTATTTAGTTTTGGTAGTTTCTGTGAAAAACAAACAAACAACCAAACAAAAAACTATCTCCAAGTTCAGTCAAACATGATAGTGTTAATATCTCAGACCTATGAGATAAAACCAAACCTGGGAAAAATATGTTGTTTTTGTATGGCAGGATCAGGATCTTGAATTTATCATGTTTGTTTATAAGACAGTTGTAAGAACATTTTCAAGCCCAAATATTTTTGATCCTACATTCTGAACCATTGTATGCATCAACTTTTGTCTTTTCTTTGCCATTTCAGAACTTAAATTCAGTCTTTTGTCCTATCGTTTGTTTTTTTACTTGAAGTGGCCTATACACAGTCCAAATTTTTATGAGATGTTCCCAGATATATTTAGGGTTTTTTCAAGCATCTGACGAAAACTGTAAATGTACAAAACTAGAACATGCTTAATTTAAGTTACAAAATTAGTACATATCAAAATGACAGCTGGGGGCTGCATGAAAATAGACAGTGGGCCACAATTGGCCCCCCGGGCCTTAGTTTGGACACCCCTGGTCTTGTGCATGGGAAGGTTTCTGTTCTAGCCAAGTGTGCAACAGGAATAAACAATCCTTCCAGGCACGTTACATCTTCATATTTGTGTTCTTGTACCTTTTATTTTTGGTACATTTTCCATGTGTGGATGAAAGTGCTTTCAGGTAGGACATCAAATATCTCATTCTGTAGGGACTTTGTTTGGGAACTGGGTGTTGTGAATTCAAGTCCCCGTGCAGGCAACTGAACAAGAGTTAAGAGTGGTCAGTGGAGAGGTATCTTTCACTCCCAAAGTATCTCCAAGGTTCCCTTTAGCAAGGCACTAAACCTCTAATTACTCTTGCTCGCTTGCCTCCATGTATGGGAATTGGGCCCGAGGTCATTGACAGTGTAAACATTTTAAATGTCCCCCTTTCTTGGGATTTATAAGCACGTTTTTATCTTTTCCCCAATTTGTGTGTATAGGGTGACCATATTCTGAAAACTCAAAAGAGGGCTCCTTACCTGGCCTCTTGAGGATACTGTAAAAATACCCAGGTGATCAAAAATGACTTCATAAAACATAAATTTGTTAAAATCATTCCTCTTCTATTTGAAGTGAACATTTTTCTATAACATAAGTATTGGTAATGCCTCACAACATCAAAAAGAAAAAGCCCATAGCTCAAAAATATATTTCCCTTGTGCAAAAATATAAGTAATGCCTGCCGAACTTAAGTCTCTGTTAAACAAAAAGAGAAAAAGAGGTGTTTTTCTGTGATGTTTTATAAACAAAAGAAAAGGTCATGTCTTCTAGTTTTATTTGGACCAATGTCAGAATATAAATAGTGGTTCAAAATTCAAGACAGCTCCCCTTTAGTCCTCCTGTATTGATGGTTTTCCAAGTCTCCCGAATCTTCCCACAGATAACAACCACAACAAAAGAAAAGTAGTTTTTCCTGCAGTTCCTCTGTAAACTCTACATACTCCTGAGTTCTACTGTTGTTTTTCTTTGTTTGATATGGCCAAACATTTAAGTGATCACCTATCACCTATCGATCATTCAGGATTTTCTCCCGATTATATTTCTTCCAGAAAGACGTTGGTTCCCCGGCTTCCTTCCAGTTTTTAATAATGCGGTGGACAATTCTGAACTCAGTTTTGGTGGTTTCTACAATCTCTTTAGTTGTTTTCTCTGCTTGATACATGCAAATGGTTTGACCCTTTCAAACAGACTAACATCTTCTCCACAACCACTGGATATGTTTTTTACCATGGTTGTTTAAGAAATGAGAAATTACCCACTGCATCAGCTGGGCTTTAATAATTTGTTGCCAGCTGAAAGATCATCATCCTCAATGCAGCAATTATCTAATAGGGGGCTTGGACATATTTGTTTGGTTAAATCCAGGTGGGATAATTTTTTTTCGGCCTGGCAGAGAATCATTCAGTTCAGTTTAGATAATTTTAGTATGTTACATTTCATCAAAGGAAAAGATCTTAATACTTTGTTTATCAAAAAGATCCAGAGGCTTAACAGGTAACTGGCACTAAAAAATATTGAAAATACTAAATGAGTTAGTAGACTTGATATTTTTATAGTGTATTTTGAAAGTCAGCAGAAAGTGAAATAGGCAAAAATGAGAAAGTCATAGGTCAAGCATGTTTGGTTTTCTAGGTGTGGATCCTGATCTGTTGGTGTTTGGAAAATACTTCACATCAAATGTCCGAGTGTTGCCTCACCACTACAGTCGAGTCAACACCTCCGAGCTGCTGTCCTCAGACAAGCGATATTTCATCCATCCACCTCCTGCTCCACCTGCTGCCCTGCCCCTAACCTCTGCACCAACACTTCAACCCACAGCGTCAGAAAAAACAGAACTCACCACAACCTTGAAAACCACCACCACCACCACTACCACCACCCTACAGAGAACCAGTCAGCCTACAAAAGCCCCCACAACCACAAGCGCCTTATTTTCAACTTCAAAGACTCTGTTTGATTCAGAGGGCAATGTGCCGACATCAACCCCAGCTATCTCCACCTCCTCTCATGCCCCCAGCTTCACGACTCCACCCTCATTCACAAGAGCAGCTACGCTCAGCCCGGACACCACGCCTGCCTTTTCTTTCACCACCTCACAGCCCTCACAGCCCTCCACACCCCCCATCCATCATCACAGCACCACCCTCTCTCAGATATCCACCACAGCTGTTATGGGAAGTATAGAAAGCAGCAAGCAAAACACAAACGACACCAAGGGCAGCGTGGGGAGGAACCACACTGCAGGTGGTGAGGGGGGACAAAGTGTAAGTGGGGAGGACACCTCACAGGATTTTGTACCTAGTTGGCATGTGGCCACACACACCCTGCTGGTGGCTGTGGTTGTCTGTATCACAGTGCTGCTGAGCTGCTGCTGCTCCTTTCTGCTGGTGGTGAGCTGGAGGGGGCAGAGGAAGAGGATGGGGCGATATCGAACATCATGGAGAGGAAAAAGAGGCTCTATGCGTCTCATAAAGTATGTGCTGGTCAGAGAAAACACTTGAGAGTAAAGCACAAAAAGTGACGCATTTTCTTAAGTTTAAGCTCAGACAGAAGTGACTGTATGAAACACTGAACAGGATGGAGTATTTCAAAATCGGGCAATGATTGGCCATCCAGGCTTTGGAAGTGACTGTCAACTTTATGGAGCATCTGTTGCAGCCTGCAGTTAAGGAATTTGCAACTGTAAAAAGAAAGAATTAAGACGAAAGACTGAATTGGTAGCATCACTACCAATTCCAATAACTGTTGATGGACATTATTTGAAAACATCAGTTGTTCCTAGGATTCATCATTGTGGACTATATTATGCTCCCTTTTCTGCCCACACATCCTGTTTTAATCTAGTTAAGAGGATATCTCTAAGAAGCACCAGTGGACAAAACTACATAGGACTTTGGATAAAAATATAAACACTTGGAAAAGAAGATCAGTAACTATATCTGTTTCTCCTAAAGCCTCTATAAGGAGACTTGAGCTAGTTTTAAAGTTGATACTTCTTTGTAACAAGACCGTTCGTGAAAAGTCTGACTGTTTCTGTAGGTACCTTTGTTGCATGTATTCACTGCTACTGGGTAAATCACAGACAAAGCGAGCTGCTGGTGTGAAATTCTCAGTCATACTTACTGACTTTGAACAGGATGTATTTTTGACCCAGAGAAGCAGAGATTCAAGATTTGATTGATTGCTGTGGCTTCAAAAAAAAAAAAAANACAAAAGCCCCCACAACCACAAGCGCCTTATTTTCAACTTCAAAGACTCTGTTTGATTCAGAGGGCAATGTGCCGACATCAACCCCAGCTATCTCCACCTCCTCTCATGCCCCCAGCTTCACGACTCCACCCTCATTCACAAGAGCAGCTACGCTCAGCCCGGACACCACGCCTGCCTTTTCTTTCACCACCTCACAGCCCTCACAGCCCTCCACACCCCCCATCCATCATCACAGCACCACCCTCTCTCAGATATCCACCACAGCTGTTATGGGAAGTATAGAAAGCAGCAAGCAAAACACAAACGACACCAAGGGCAGCGTGGGGAGGAACCACACTGCAGGTGGTGAGGGGGGACAAGGTGTAAGTGGGGAGGACACCTCACAGGATTTTGTACCTAGTTGGCATGTGGCCACACACACCCTGCTGGTGGCTGTGGTTGTCTGTATCACAGTGCTGCTGAGCTGCTGCTGCTCCTTTCTGCTGGTGGTGAGCTGGAGGGGGCAGAGGAAGAGGATGGGGCGATATCGAACATCGTGGAGAGGAAAAAGAGGCTCTATGCGTCTCATAAAGTATGTGCTGGTCAGAGAAAACACTTGAGAGTAAAGCACAAAAAGTGACGCATTTTCTTAAGTTTAAGCTCAGACAGAAGTGACTGTATGAAACACTGAACTGGATGGAGTATTTCAAAATCGGGCAATGATTGGCCATCCAGGCTTTGGAAGTGACTGTCAACTTTATGGAGCATCTGTTGCAGCCTGCAGTTAAGGAATTTGCAACTGTAAAAAGAAAGAATTAAGACGAAAGACTGAATTGGTAGCATCACTACCAATTCCAATAACTGTTGATGAACATTATTTGAAAACATCAGTTGTTCCTAGGATTTCATCATTGTGGACTATATTATGCTCCCTTTTCTGCCCACACATCCTGTTTTAATCTAGTGAAGAGGATATCTCTAAGAAGCACCAGTGGACAAAACTACATAGGACTTTGGATAAAAATATAAACACTTGGAAAAGAAGATCAGTAACTATATCTGTTTCTCCTAAAGCCTCTATAAGGAGACTTGAGCTAGTTTTAAAGTTGCTACTTCTTTGTAACAAGACCGTTCGTGAAAAGTCTGACTGTTTCTGTAGGTACCTTTGTTGCATGTATTCACTGCTACTGGGTAAATCACAGACAAAGCGAGCTGCTGGTGTGAAATTCTCAGTCATACTGACTTTGAACAGGATGTATTTTTGACCCAGAGAAGCAGAGATTCAAGATTTGATTGATTGCTGTGGCTTCAAAAAAAAAAAAAAAAAAAAAGATCAGATGAAACCAGGGGGCACCAAACTTTTAAGTTTGTGAACAACAGAACAAAACAGATAAAAGTGAAGAAATAAGGCTTACAATATTTAAATTAGTTGATCAGTAGAAAAGTAGATCCATGTGGACAAACAGCTGTTTCCCAATTTAACCTGACACCACTGGTACTTTCTTTATCCTTGCTTTATCACCTTCAGAGTCTGGTGGCAACAAAAATATGTGAGTGATGTTTCGTATAAACATTTTTTGGAATCTGTGTGTATGATTTTACACAATATGCAACCCCCAATATTTTAATGTAATGGATGAAATATGCAACCTTTAAAAGATTTGTATTTCAGAGAGCATTACACCACCCCCTCAGTGTTTTGAGACCCCTCAGAGAGGACCCTGAGCCCTACTTTAGGAACCACTTGACTCAAATTAAATTCCTGTTGGGCTAATCTATAATTCATAGCGCATCGAGTTAAAACTGTTGTTGGTGCAACAACATGTAAATGTTTGTTAGCAAACTATGTGGGTCTTAAGTGGACATTAATGATTGTGACATAAAAAACCCTCCATCTTGAGTTGAGGGTCTTTTTTAGATGGTGTGAAGTCAGAACACTTTTTGTCTTTAGTGTTTAACCCTCCTCACCTTCCTCCATGCGTCTGATTCCTCTTCATCTGAAAGAGCACAAACCTTTGCAGTATCACTCTCTTAAGAGGGTAAAGTACTTCTCAACAACCTGCTGCTGAAAGCTTCCTTTCACTAGGGTGCAGACCCTCGACCTGACAGTGATAGGAGCTGGATGGGAACAAACTGAAAAGGGATTTATTACAGAGAAGCTTTAACCATCGTGTGTGCAGATTTCACAGAGCTTTCCAGCTTCAAAGAGGAGACATTAGACTTTTATTTTTGGATAAAGACATGATGATATAACAGATTGGCAGGAAAAATAAATACAGTTATTTCTACCCTTCAGTTGTGAGATCCACATTTACATCAGAACCGCTCTTTCATTTGTGTAGATCAAAAAACAAAAGACATTTAAAATGTTATTATGGACCTTTATTTCATCTCTCTGTTTTACAGGTTTAGTACTTTCTTTACTGCCTCTTTGTACTGCTGCATGGCGCTCTCGCTTTCCCCCTCATTCTTCAACCTGGTGACAGAGTCCTTATACTCCTGCACTTCTTTCCTCCCCAGCAGCTGCTCTCGCACTTCCTCACCCTCTCCTTCTCCAGCCGTCTTCATTCTGACTAAAACGTTGAGGATGTTCTTTTGAGACGGGCTGTCCTCCCAGCTGTACTCCTCCATGTCTGCTACAGTCTTCCCAGCCTCCCAGGCCTCGGTTTTCTGAAAGAGGAGAAACAGTGCATTTTGTTTCAGACCGCAAAGCAATATATAGAGCATCAGTTACTTCACATTAATCTGAGAAAACTTTAATGTTCGCTTTGAAAGGTTTAGTTAGTGTCCAGTTTTGAACTCATGAAAGTGACAGTTGTAAAATATGTTCTTCTTTGATGCTCCTCTTACAGAGATAGTATTTCTCCATATGTAGCTTTTCCTCTGCTGCCTGCATGTGCTGTCATCACCTCCTTTTAGAACAATACAGCCCTGTGTGTAGCAGCTTACAGGAGGCCAGCCTCAGCTCTTACTCTCCAGGTGTATGAGTTTAATGACCGTCATTACTGCCGTACATATCTGATCCACAGAACGTCCCGTCTGGAGCAGTTAAGTGAGAAGCATGGGAGAGCATGGGACTAGATCACTTTCTCTATTAGTGTCTTTTATTTATATCACTTTCACTTATCTCAGATAGGAAACCTGAATACAGACAAGAGTCTCAGGGAGTGAAGAGTAGAAATGCAGCTGAAGACTGAGCCTGGGAGTCGAACTTGTGCCTAATGCATCTTGGACTGTAGCTTCTCCTCTCCCTGTTTAGTGACTTAATTGTCCGGCATGTGTCTCAAATTCATCTTTAAATGCCAAGTATTTAAAAATTTAAGAGCTTCACTTACATCTGATTCATAGGGTTATCTAGTTTGTTAATAAAAAGGTAAAATCTTTGACAGGCCCTTTGTTCTGTGCTGTAGAAAAAGCTCAAAGGCATAGATTAGGGTTGGGCAATAAATTGTAAATGAGATTACACTGAAGTATGACCTGCTGCAATATTCTTACCACAGAAAAGCAATTTGTCCTTGACTTCAAATGTTTCAGAATGCCTGATAATTTTTTGTAGTAGATGTTTTTATGCTCTTCACTCATGTTACTTGACCCCGCTCAATGAAAGTCAAATTGTTGAAAACTACTTTTGCAAGAGAAACGGTCTATGTGGTGAAAAGTGGCAAAAAGGCAAGGATAAAAAATTAAAAGTAAATTTAAGGTGGCAAAAATAGTCCAAAAGGAGCAAAGATGAATGAGGAGGGGCAAAAAAAATATGGCCAGAAAGTGGCTAAACTTTTCCAAGGCTTAACATTTCTGTTTAAATTATCCTTTTAAAAATATATGTATGTACATTCTTTTGAGTTACTGATATCAGCTGCTAAATTGAGGGGGATGACATTTCTTTTTAATCTTTTTGAGTAAGAAAAACACATACATGAGGGAGAAAAAGTAGGATTTTTGTTTGCATGTTTTTCTTGAAATGTCAAGAAGTTTTGCCCGCTGATAATATCTTTGTGTCTCAGAAAATTAGTACATTACATAAGATGGGAGCCTAAAAACAATCGTACCATAAATCGTGGATGCAATTAAGATAAAAATGATCAGATTATTTTTTGCTAATTTTTTAGCTCTTGCATCATGTAAAAGGTGCAGTAAGTCATGAATGCTGTCTGTAACATTAGATTTTCAAAGGGGAGTTTGAGTCTTTACAAGAAGTTCTACTATACAAACAGGATTACTCATGTCTTGCTGAGGAGTTCAAACCTTTACTCAGATTCTTTTGTTGTTACCCTATATAATGCAAAATTAATGCAGAAGTTTTGACAGTAGATTCAACATGTTGCTGCATCAATACATAATTACACGGAGAATATGTAATGTTTTGCTGGGGTACAAATGGACCCCTTTTTGCCAGATCAGTTCAACTACTGGCTAAATGCTGTTTATATCCTAAGTCCAGGAAAAGAACAGGTGTTTAAAAGGAAAGTACTAAGTAGATACGCTGCCTCTAGTGGAGAACCTCTCACCACCTATGAGGTAGCTTTGAGCAGTCTGCCCTAACGCTGGCCTGGATTAGCACACACTGGAATTAGCAGGGAAGTCCATCTCCCTGAGTGGGCAGATAAAATCACCTCAATGACTGCTAACAATCAGACTCTTTGTGAGCTAGCGTTACAACCTGAATGATACGCCGCTCTCACAGCTTCCCTGAGCCTGCTGGACAAGCACTGTGCCACCATTGTGTGTCATAAAGGGCAGTGGACAGTGTTCTGCTCTCTGGCTTGGACGCCTTTCCCAAATGAGAGATGCTTTCTTCTTCTTTTTTTTTTTTAACCAAGGACCGGGAAAGCTCCCTGATGCAAAGGCTGCACAAAAGGGAGAGTCGTTCCCTTTTGTGCAGCTGGCAGTTTGGACAGAGGCGGGTAATGACCTGGTGGCAGACTTCTCTGATGTGGCACGGTTGGCTTAATGTGAATGAGTATCAGGGTCAACACATGATAGGGGAGGCTGTTCCCCTCTCATAAGTGGGGAAATGTCAACTGGACAATGCTGCTGTTTGCTGTCCTTCTGCCCATTCAAGACTGATACTTCCCTAATGGGTCCAGTCTCTCAGATCACAGAGCAAGATAGACACCGTTTAAGTAAAAAGGTACTGGAGCACATCTGTAGCCATGATTAAATGTCGGCAAAGTTATTTTTTTATCTCATTTTTATCTCACACACTCCAATATGTTGTTGGACGGCCTTTAGCTCTGATTACAGCACTCATTCGCCATGCCATTGTTTGGATAAACTTCTGCAATGCCACAAGATTTATTCCCATCCAGTGTTGCATTAATTTTTTACCAACATCTTGTATTGATGTTGGGAGAGTGCATCACTTCACCTGCATCTCTTCTTACCCTGATGCGCCCATCGCTCTGGGAAATCAGGATTCATCAGACCCATTGACCTTCTTCTTCTTTCATTCCTCCAGAGTCCAAACTTTATGCTGCCTAGCAAACTGAGGCCTTTTTTCCAGTTAGCCTTACTGATTAGTGGTTCTCTCAAGACTACACAGCTGCTAACCCCAATCCCTTGGGTTCCCTCTACATTGTGTGTGGGGAAATGCTCTTACTTTACTACTAAATGTACTCCTGAGTTATACTGTTGTTTCTTTGATTTGATTTAGACAAATGTTTAATTGATCACCTATCATGAACATTCATGAGTTTTTTCCGACCACTTCCTGGAAGATGTTGGTTCCCCACCACCTTTCCAGTTTTTAATAATGCGGAGGACAGTTTTTAATTCAATTTCAGTAGTTTCCGCAACCTCCTTAGATGTTTTCTTTGCTTGATGCATAGGAGGCTTTGTATGTTTAAATAAATCCAGGTGGTGACTTTGTTCTTGGCCAGGCAAGGAAGTAGGGTCATAGTATTCTCAATTGATTGGCTTTATAAACAAAATACTCACCCAAGACTCGTGATAGAGGACAGTCAGTAGGTACATGGCATAATCCTGGTTCTGCCGTCTCATTGGGCAGCTGAATAGAGAAAGAAGGCGAGAGTCAGGGGTTTCTCTACAATCACCATTTGTACACTTTCTGTATTGATTACAAAAGGAGGGTGCACCTGTCTGTTTTGATGGTGAGAATATCAGTCTTTTCGTCGTATCTATCCCCAACAAGTTTGAGCATTTTCTTGCGTGCGTGCTCATCCAAGTTTAGACAAGACAGTTTAACCTAAAAGAGCAATGACAAAAATGAGATTACCATGAGACAAACAACAGTTTAAAGGCTGTTTTTTTTTTCATAAAGAGCTTTACCATGAATAAAAGACCCATGAGGACGTGCTGTCGGTATCGTTCAACCTGTGCTCTAAGCCTTTCAGATTGAAAGAAAGATCAATGTTTGTTTTGAACATAAAGAGTCCCTCTGACTTGTGTAGATTAAAATACCATACACTCTAAAGATAAAATAACACAATTCATGCTATGGAGAGAAACATTTAAACCCTTTGCAAAATAGGAGGTCAGAAAAAGCAAGGTTTAATCCTTGATTAATTTTTTTTATGGCCCAGATTTTTATACTTTGTAAAAGAAATCCTTAGTATCAATGGTGGATGTTGCAGTGAATCTTTCATATTTACATCATGCAACTGTTGTGATGCACTTAGTAAAGAAAAGTCACTTTCTTAACTGTGTGAAAACTTGTTACGATTTCTTTCTGCTGTCATAATGAACAAAGATGAAACTAATGTTAATCATAAAATATAAAATTAGAATTTAAGGGCTGAATGAATTTTGTTCATGTTTCTGTCATGCTGAATTGTCTGGTTCCACTTGCTCTGAATTCGGAACCTAATTGTGCAAGCTTTACGCTCCAATCTGTCTTTCAGCCTAATCCACCTGGATTAATGTCTGTATAATTCCTCTGATGCTGATATAATCTAAGGCAAAGTGTCAGTGGAGCAGATGGTTTGGGGTGAATGATAATAAAATTTGTCAAATTCTTACCTGCACACATGACAAATGTGTCGAAATGCAATTTAAAATTTCGTTGTTAAGTAATATTTCTTATTTCAAATCTGTGAATTTTGTTTAGTTAATCTTTGCACTCATCGGTGAAAGGTACACAACATCGACAACAATAACAACAACAACTCCACACTTCAGTCAGAATGTTCCTATGACTTCCTTTTCCTTGATTTCCAGACAGGATCTGTAGTATAAACCTTTGAAGATTGTGGGTTTATGTGTTGCTTTGTGTTTTCATGCACAGCTCTGTGAGGAGGATTGTATATCAGTGGATTAGTGATGGTTGTAGCAGTGAGGGGATTAAGAGGAACATAAAAATGTACCAACAAATATGTTGATGTCAAAGGTTTTCTCACTTCTTTCTGTTATTTACATATAAGTTGTTGGTGACTGAACATATTCTTGAAATAACTAAAGATTTAGATTGGAAGATGACGTCGACATAGCTTCATCATGAGCCTAAAAGAAATCTAAATCTGCGTAATCTCACTGTAGACTTAATGGCATCATTTCTTAGGTTTGAGGTCAATGGACAATGAACGTCTCTCTGGATAAGTCACGGGGACATGATGTCAGCCTGTGATTATGAGTTGCTGCAAATCTCTAATCTCATTTCTCTCCACTTTCCATACATCGATAAACAGTCAAAGCTCAGATCATCAGGTGACAGTTGAGATGACAGTTGAGGTCAAAAAGAAGGTGAACTCACTCTGAGATGAATAATACGAGCCAAAGGGTTTCTGACTGAGGGGCCAGCTGACACATAGTCTGTGCTTTCCACTTTGATGGGAAAGTGCTTGTCACATTTGGCTTCAGAGTCCAGGGCAGACGGCCACTTTGTACAGAATGCTAGAGACAGTGAACAACATCTTGTAATATGTTGAGTATTCAGACATTTTCTACTGAAATAAGCAACAGCTTAACTAATCATATAAATAGTCTTTCCATGATTATGAAAAATAATTACGTTTTAGAGCTTCACAGTGTTTCTTGATGGCTGCTGGTGTCAAATGCAGAAAGTTTGGTATCTGAAAAAGATAAGAAAATAAACATTAACAAATATTTAGATGCATAACTGCAAATGAAATGCAGTGTTGTTAAACAATACTCATTACTAATGACTATTGAGGAAAAGAATATTTAATGTGTAACTTTTTTTTTTTTTTTCATTTTAAGCCAAGTTTTGTACCCAAAAAGTGAATTAACTGCAGGATAGTTTGTTTCAGCTTTGTTTATCGAATGCCCTCAGCCGGGAGTGAGTTAAGCTATAAGAGCACCTACTTTCAAAATCATCATCAATACATTTCTTAAAATTTGCATATGACAGAATCTTTGGTATCAGTGAGTTTATTTTTATTGCATTTCTTCTCAGTAGTTGTTATTTTTTCCAAGCAGATGTAGATAAAAACATTACTCATACAATGCCACTTTCCAATTTAGACTTTTCTGCAGACACTGAGTGTCACTCCTTATGTGAACAGCACATAATTTTTATGGGCCTATATATAACAAAATTATAAACCATCATAGAATTCACAAAAATGAATCAGTTTTGCTGTAAGTTGAGGTGAATGGGCCATGTAGCATACGTTTCAGGTTGGAAAACTTGTGGAGAAAACGTTTTGCTGAAGGCTTTTAAAGTCAGGATACTCTGATTTAAGAAGACTGTTAACTACAACTCTATTCACCCTTTGAGGATAGAAGGTTATAGAAAACACTTCTGTTTCAAACATGTTGAACTGAAAAATAAATATTCACAGGTGTTCTTAGTGATGGGTCTAAAATAAAAGGGTTTGCTTTGAAGTGATCAAGTATTAAAAATTAGTTCAAAATCAACAGCATAAAGCTCCTGATGGCAGACAGAGAGTGACATCAGTGTCATTGGGACGCACAGCAGAGCTCCAGATGTGCCCGGGATAGTCCTGGATCTGTAAGTGGCTCAAATCCAGATGGAGCAGCTGTTTTCTGGATACAGCTGCTCAATAATCTGGGGAACAGGGACTGACTCTTCAGAGCCATACAGCTACTATACATCTCCATCAACACTGCAAGAACACTGGCTGCCATTTCCTGAGCCAGTTCAAGTGAACACTATGCTGCTGAACTCGGCCCATAGAAGAACTTTGTAAAAGAGTGTGGATTATGTACACATCTTTGTTTTTTAACCATTTTTATCTCATGATGATTGATTCATGAGATGGTTTTGAAGGTGCAGTAAATTACATATTAAAAATGTCTGACCTTGATCAGCTCCAAGTTTCCTGTTTTCTCAGGAGGAACCCCTCCCCTCACAGGGTAACCCATTCTCACAGGCAGCGGGACAGAGTTTGGGCTGAAGGGAGCTGCTGCCGGATAAACCGCCGTCCAGTCCTGATCTACTGCCATCTTTGCTGTCCTGGGCTCCCCTTCCTGATACAGTCACAGGAGACAAAATACTTCTTCCAATAAAACTGTGAGGTACTTCAAGAGTGCAGTAACACGATTGTGCTTAATAAAAACAAAATTTATAAGAAATTTAATTTATTGTTCCATTTCTTGCCAAGTTTATTTTCTTATTTAATAAAAAAGTTGCACACATACCTCTCTTCTGGGTCTTCTGATAATTGGCCCTTGTGTAGCTTTTTCCTGGATGCCTAAAAAAAGGTTCAAATTTGTTAAGTCTCTCACATGCCAACACTTATGTATTGTGAAAAGATATAGTTTTAGCAATTAACATGTCACTCATACTGCTGACATCATCACGTGTGAATACAAGACAAATAACAAAAATTCTTTTTCCATAACAGTATTTTAACATTCTCACAAAAATATTGTTATGGAACTAGTGTGTTAAGATTTTCTATATTTGCTACCTCCTGGCATCATCATCCGTAAACTAGGATGTAAGTTTTCCTCTGTTCTAATTTTTGTCGATGGTTAAATCAACATCTAACAAAGTGTAACCGTTTCTGAAGTAATAAAAGGACAGATTTGAAAGACACCATCCTTGACTCAGGGTGACTGCAATCTACATTTTAAATTTATCCAACTAACATTTAACATTTGTAAATGTTTATTGAGCATTTCCTAACACTTGTTTTGCTGTTTTTCAAGTTTTCTGCGTTGAGTTCATCTGTGTATAGAGTATTATAACAATGAGTGCTGCTCTCCTAGTTCTGACATGACTCTAAAGTTAGAGCTGTTCTTTTTACGAGTGTGTCCTTCCGATGTAAATACTCACTTGTTTGCAAAGTTAAGTCACAACTGAAACATATCTTTTCTAAAATATAGGAGGAGGATCGGCTCACTAGCATTAGTGAAACCATTTTGATCTGTTAGCTTAGCCAGCACTGATCATCCTCAGGCTCCGTTAACCGATCAAAAGAAACAGTGTCACCTACCTTTATTCCTTTGTGAAGAGTTTGCAGATATTTCTGTTGAATATGTCATCCTGCTCATAAAGCCCTGAAGTCCCAAATTAGGAACATTAATTCGACCTACAGAGAGAAATGCCCTGCATGTGTGTGAAGCCATGTTTCCAAGCAGACTACGGAAAACAGAGAGGGGCAAAACAAGCGAATTGCGAGACGCGTATTGTAGAGCGGTGTTAGCGTTTGGTGCCCCCTCAGGTGAAGATTTGAGTGTAAATTCAACCAGCTTTATGTTGGGTGTTTGTGGAGTGTAGTTCGGTAGTAGAGAGTGACAAAACTGATGCTAAATAAACGGTGACGTGTTCGCGCCATTCGTTGTCAAATGAAGCTCGTTTTTTCATCAAACTATATGTAAGCTGTTATCAATGGCTGGGCCGTCACCAGCTGCTGTGTTGTGTTCGCGTGTATCCGTCAATTCCGACGCCGCAATCTGTCAAAAATGTTTCATGGAGATTTCCACGCAAAGTTACCCACACTACTGCCAATGTGGGGGTCTTAATTTTGTTCAGGAGTGTGCATACGAGTGCATGTACTCCTAATGATTGTTGTGTCAGAGGCCTGAAGATTTTAACTCCTTCTTATCAGGTTCAGCAGCTGTTACTCTCATTCTCCTGTCTGTGTTGCTCAGTTGTTGGTTGCTTTCCCCCTTTGTTTTGTTGATTCTCGCTCCTCTTCTCTTTTTTCTCTATATCTCTCCCTTTCTCAGTCTCTCTTTTCTGTTGTCATTCATGTCCAGCAGCATTATGCAAACTTGGAAATAAACCAATTACTAATGAAAAATAACATTTAAAATCCAGGGGGGGGGGGGCTCAAACCCAAAAGGCTCCTCTTCGTAAAGTAAATTTGTTCTGCACTCTGCTGTCATGATGCTGAACAGGACATGAAAAAGAAATGTAGGTTTTGTGCCGCATCCACAGCAAAATGCTCTGCACACAAGTAACATCTGGGGTAGTGGTGAAAGAATCAAGGCTGTAGGGAATAAAATGGAATCACCCCAATTTTGCAGTTTCATGAGGTTGAATTTGAGGTGGTTCATTTTTCTCTGTGATAGTTTCCTTAACAGCCTCTTGGGGTATCAGTTTTAGCTTGATATTAAAAACATTAGACCTTGTTTTTTCTCTTATTCACCAAGGAGACATGTCTTAATGCTCTTCCAGGTAATAAATGCAGATCATTTTCATAACAGAGGCTCCAGCCATGAAAAATATCTAAACTTATCTGAGGTGATCTGTGTCAAACACTCAGCTGATTTTAGGATTGTGCACTATAGGTGATCGGGCAAGTTACTTTTTCAACTTAAATAGTACCACAGGATTTCACAATTTTGAGATCACCTTATGTGGCAGTGTACCTCTTGTTTTAAAAATAGTGAATTATTATATCATATTATATCAAATTAAATCATATTATATTAAATTAAATTAAATCACATTATATTATATTATATCATGTATGGAGTTCTGGAAGTTGAATGTGAAGTGTCCAGGAGACTTGAGAGATATCTTTTGCCCGAGCATCTCAACCCCCTATTTTGTCGCACAAGTTTTTTTTTTTTACTGTTGTTTTGTTTTTATTTTTTTTATTTTTTTATTTCTCTCAGCGTAGGTTCTAACATTCACTGTTTGGAAACAGCACAAGTTACGCACCACAATACTGCATGCACAGTAATTACGAAATTTCCTACAGTCTTTGAATGTAACATTTGTACAGACACAAGCTGCGATGCACTTCAAAGGGATAAGTCCTGTAGGCAGCAGCCAAATAAAGGGTCGTGCTCGTGAATTTTATTTTTTACTGTTGTTTTTTTAAATTCATTTTTCAACGCTGGAAGATGAAATAAGCTTGTTTTTTTTTTTAATTTTACGGGTGGATTATTTTTTGACAATAAAAGGTGAACTTGTTATGGGTTCATACATTTCTGTATTGTGCAGGTGTTCGCCTTAAACTTATGATGTAAAACTTGTGGAGTTTACGGCAAGACTAGGAACATGTGTTAGTTGGGTATTTTATTCGTTTAACGCAGAAAAAAAGGGTTAGAACCCCTTTCAATGAATTTTTAAAAAATCTTAAAATTTATCTTTACTAAAACGAACTTACCTCTGTTTTTCTTCAGGCTGCTTTAAGGAAACCAGTGACGCAAACGACAGGTAAGACTGTGTTTTCATTGGAAGTGCTTTATCTCACCCCACGTTAGCATTCAATTTGTGCCAGAGGTCCCGCAAGGGGTCGGCTCAGTTAATCGGAAAAAAACTACTGAATGAGTTCCACAGCAGCGGCCTGTCTAAGTCTGACAGGTCATTGTGCGCCTCTGGGTAGTTTTTAAAGGTAGAAACTTCATCTGCAGGGAGACAGCAGCATGAGCGGCTCCTGTCAGCGGCTCATCCATAGGTGAGGACTGATGTGGACGGGGATGGCTGCTAACAATTAGCCTGCCTCTATTGTCTCTGGGTACTTTTTTTCCGATACATTTAGACAACAATTCGACCATCTGTCACTCTACCTGGGTCAATGACTGTTTTAGAGTCCCCCCATTCACATTTGATACTGTGACTGCAAAAGACAGCAGGGGTAGAGGCAGCATGCCTTAGTTTATGGAAAGTGTTTTTGTCAAGTTGTCATGCTCACCAGGCAAAGTTACAGACACACTGTCATTTTGCAGACATTTTGTTCATGAAACTAAGACCAACTGTGAAACATCTATTGCATGAGCTGCAACTTTCATTTACCCACATGTTGATGAGGCTTCTTTGACATCTAGGGTAACATTTAGGGAAGGTCATCTCCTGTTGCTGAAGTTGTACTGGTTTAAAATTTGCTGCAGACTTGGATATGGACATTGGACTTTTGTCTTGAATGTTTATTTTGAAATTCATCCGAAGGAAATAACACATGATGTTGTCAACAGGAAAGGAGATGTTTTGAGAGACAGGCGGACATTAACTTGTGTGTTGATCTAGTGCTGCAACTTTGACGTGTATAAATCTGCTTTAGGGATAAAATATGTTACTTGTGTGTCATATCAACAGGTCAAAGGTCAAGAGCCTGCATATCCATTTTCAAAAGTTCACAGTAATGTCATTGTGAGTTCTTGCGCACAAATGTTAATCCCCGTCTTTTATGACCTCACAAACAGGAAAACCACAGCGCTTCACAATCTAAAGATAAATCTTCGCACAAAAGTAGAGCTGTTAAACGATGAGAAGCTCTAATGGGCGTTCATGCGCGGAGCACAATCAGTCTCTAATCCAAGGAGGGTTGCAGTTAAAAATAGATTGTGGGAAGGATACACTATTGCCATTTGGTGGATTTACATTATTTTTGGAGTGCTTTCCTGTAGTGTTTGGCTGCCAGCTGTTGCAGTGGCAGATGTTTTGTAAAGATGTACTCTATGTAAATGTAAACATAGATATAGATAGTTGGTTCAAACCAGGTTCTACAGTGCCTGTGTGTTGTATTTTTTTTTCAAGACGAATGTTAAGTTCACCAGGTCTCTGCTGTAAGAGGGCTGGGCTTATTATCAGTCACACTATCTCCTTGTCTCATGTCACTTCTTCCGCTGCAGGTATGGGTACACATGAAACACAGCAGAGTGGGCTCCTGTCAGCAGCAGGCAGCTAGCCATGACCTGCTAGGTGTTTACTCCATCTGAACCTCAGCCTTGGTCACAACCTCCAGGACTTTCCAGGACTTTTAAACCCCTCTGGGCTGCCTCCTTTAGGGCCACCATGGGGGAGAAACGGGCGCACTCTTTCCACATGACGTGCCATGTGCAACGCGACTATGGCAGCAGGCTTGGAAGCTCCTTCATACGATGCAGCCCAAATGGATATGCCAGCACTAGCCTCAGCCTCAGTTTGGACCAGGACTTGGATGTTGATCCTGCTGATGTCTCCATGGTCACTACAACTACTGCTTCTTCCCTGCAGGCTCCAGCACCGGACAGAAGCCTCTACTCTCCTGTTGCACTGGAACTGGACCCCAAAGTGGTGAATAATGAATCAGGATCAGGCATTCCTCGCTGCCCTACGGCAAAGGACACAAAGGACCCTGTACTTGGGACCACAAACAGCCGACCCTCTATCACCACAATCCAGCAGCCTCTCCCTCTTTCCAGCTGGCTGCATCATCACCAAAAAGAATTTCAGAACCCTTACATCCAGACTAGCATGCAAGGGGATGTTTACAACTTCCTGGAAAGACCTGCCGGATTCAAATGCTTCCTCTACCACTTCCTTGTGTGAGTACCAGTCTATGCTGAGATCAGTGCAACCAGATGAGGTTTCCGCAGTGTGAAAAAAAACTCCAGTCCCTCTCTTCTTAATTACATCTAGTGCTGCTCCTTCAAGTATTAGGTTCTGGTTACCAGTAACACGAAAAGGGTGTCTGTAGCCAGCAAGCTATCTGAGGGTTGTTTTAAGTCAGGACACCAGAAGCAGGTCAGCATGATTCGTTCTCTGATGAACTGAGTCTCTTCTGCACTATAATGTCAACACATTAGCAGGCTCATGCATGAAACATGGAGCTTCCTTCTTGATGCTCCAACCTGACCTGCTGGGGCAGCTCACACTGACCTACAGCTACAACGCAGTTTAAAGGAATCATTTCATTAGATGCCGCAAGGAACACAGCAGAGTGTAATGACAGGGGAAGCTAATACTTCAGAGAAGTGATATATTTGAAGTTAGGTATCCTAAAAATAGCTTACTTTGTGCAAATCTTATGTGAAGTTTTTTTAATCAAATATATACAAAGTAACAAAAATATAGGTGCATGTTGAAGCGTATGGACTAAACAAGTCATACACAAATCAAGATATCGATCATGCAATCTACATTTGAGTAACATCCTGTTCAGAAATATTCAACAATCAGTTTTAGCCCAGCCTGTTAGTCTTTGCTCAAACAGTCACTTTTAAAAACAGACTTTCAGTGTGACAAAGTCAAATAGTAGCTTGAATAGAAATAAGAACTTGTCAATGTATTAATAGTGTGCTGACATTACCAGTGAGTGAACCTGGAGACAAAAATAAAAACATTACTCTGAAACAAACACACCATGACCAACATTTCCCTTTCACTTGTGACCAAAGGATCTGTTCTCTCCAAAGTATGCCACAATTTATTCCCAGACGTCATAGTAAGCCCTGAGCCTGGGATTTAGACCAGATTAGATGAAAATATGGATGATAATACGGGAATCCAAGAGGCCTCTGCTGAACTGCTTTACGGTCATCTGTCTTACGCGTTGAGCCTTATTTTTAATCTTATTTTTTTATGATAGAGTGTTGGTGAGTTACAACTGAAGCATGGCAATGCAGCATCCTTTGCAAACTGTTAGAAACTCACTCTGAAGAGGTGCCAGGAGGATCTGTTGTAGTGGCTGATGTAGTGACACGCACATGCTTACTCAGAGCTGTGAGCTAGAACTTCTGCCCCAGGTCTGTGCCTGATTTCAAAGGCCCAATGAATTTATTTTCAAAATTTGACTAACTGGAAATAAGGAAAGGAACAATGGTGGCCTGTTAGGAGACATTGCGCAGAGAGCTGAACTCTTCTTATTATGTTAGATGTTACATAATTTTGACACTTAAAGATAGACTCTGTCAGTTTTAGCTAGGTTCAGGTCAATCAAGTTTGCTTGAAGGAAGGAAAGGCCTTTTTTAAATCTTTGATTTTAACTAGATTAAATTTATCTGAAAAAGCTGTTTTATGGCCCTCCTCTGAGAGAGTCTCTCTTCAGCCTCTTTGGTGTGTGATGCGCTGTGCATGTACATGACGATGCTCTCTCTTCAGAACAGGAGAGTGTGCAGATGGAAGAGACTGACTAAGCCAGTGAAAAAGAAGGGGGAGTTTCAACCAAAATGTCTAACACAGTGCCAGTAAAACATATGCACTTGCACGAATTCGACTAGATGAAATGCTTACTCCCACACAATGGAAAAAAAACTGCACATGTAACCATTTGATCACAGTCTCTAGCCCTGCTTAGCATGATGCTGGAATGATTTTTTTTCCTGGCTTAGAAGCAGTAAATGATTATATAAATGATAAATTCCTATACATTATTTTTTTTCTTTGAAAAGACAGCTGAGAGGCTTTGTTTTGCTGACCTAAATTCTTAGGGTAATAGGTCTAAGTCTAAAATCAAAAATCTTAAGTAGATAAAGATCAAAAGCACACTGTCAAAACAGCATAAAGGTTTTGTTCTGAAAATATTGCAAATGGTGCATTTGAGACACTGTTTCAGAATTTATCATGGACTGAATCCTCTTACATTTGACATATAAGAGTGAGGAATATCTTCATTGTTTATAAGTACACACAAAAGAAAAAGTGACACATAAATACAAAAAATACTGCTACACAGCCCATATTATTTATATACCTTTTTTAGGATGGCATGTGAGCTGACCATTGCCACCCCTGGCCCTCTCTCTGGACAAGCTCCTGCTCTCAAGTCATCCATTATCCAAATACTGTCTGTTAGCTTCTAATTACCCAATAATTGAAACATCACGAAACACTTCTACTCTGTCTGCGTAAAAGGGTTTTTGGTCAGAAGCAAACCCCTAAATAAATAACCTTATTTATACAAAGATGGATGGAAACACTCTCTGTGTTTGTGTTTTTATGTCACTGCATTGCTGATAATCTGGCCCAGCAGTAAATGAAGGTCTAATTTTCTCCCCCCTCATAGAGGAGGGAGAGAACTTGAGCCTGTGCTTCATCTAATATTAAACCCTTTTGACTGACCTCTATTGACACTCCTTCAAGTAACTCTTACTGGTCAATGGCTATCGCTGGTGGCCGTCTATTCTCTCGGCCTCTTTACAGATCAGCAGAAGAGAGCGAGGCATAAAGAGCTGTCTGCAGCACTCGTGACAAGCCAAATAGGTCTGCTCTTATAGGCCTGCTCTGCATTATGCTCACACATACACACATACACACATACACACAGGTGGTGGCTCAATTTATCACTTATCACTTCCTTCATCAGGATAAAGCCAGCACCAAATCAACACACAAACACAGAACTGTCTGAACACGCACACACACACACCACGAGTCATGCATCTACCAAAACACACAAGCTTAAACAGATGTGCAATGTAGTGAAAGTCAGTGACTAACACAGGCTGCTCTCATCAACACTCCATCTGGCTGTTTGGGAACATGTGTTCATACAGCAGATGGTGTCACACATTAATTTATGAGAAACCAGTTATTACAATTTATGTGGAAATACATTCTTGGTATGTGTTTTAAATTTGTTTCGTAATCACTTTTCATTATTATTTTTTTCATTCATGAGTTTCAAGTGAAAACATAACTACTTTGTATACATTGACAGTTATATTATTCAGGCATAATGGTACAAATCAAAGGCTGTGTGTACTTTTCACTTGTTAACTTTTCCCGAAAAAAACGTAGATCTCTTAGTCTCTTGCATAATTGTAAATGAAAAATACAAGTGATTTATTTATTTTTTTTAAGCAACAGGTTTGTTATGTGATTTCCAGAAGGCGTTATCTTTCCTCTTGATGTTGGGAAACAATGAATCCTTTATATAAACACATTTAAACATGAGATTTGTCCAGACCCAGACAGAAACACGCACAGACTACGCTAATGACTACAGACTTAGTGAGACTAGGTAAAACACTCTGGCACTCGGGATAACGAAGAGAGCGCCCGAAAATAGTCTTACGCAACAGCCTGCAGACTCACAGGCACACTGAGAACCTGGGGCAGTGATCCCCTTCATGATGGGCCTCTCCCTCTGAGTCTTTTACATAACTAAAAGGGATGAACATGCAAGTCCTCAATGCTCCTAAATGCCCCGCTCAGACTACAAGTAGCTACAACTAAACAAGTACTTCTTATCCAACAAGCCTGTCTTACATCATGTTTAGATGAACACCTAAATGCGAAAGTTTCATTCACAACAGTCAAAGACAACTTGATAGAGACTTTTTATGCAGCATTTGCAGCCAAAATGTCATTATTATGAAACGTAATCATCAAACAGGGTGCTACACCTCTTTAGCCCTCTGAAAAAGCAGGGGCCCAGATGTTGTCAGGAATCTTTGGTTCTGTTGTGTTTTATGTCTGAACAGATTTTTTTTTTTCAAATGGTTGTAATGCATCAACTCCATCCATGTGGAGAGCACGGAAAAGAAACCACCTGTTGACGATCTGCTTAAAAGAGATTGTTGATGAAAGAAGTGGACTGATCGGGTCACTCACAATCTCAGCAGGGAGTTGGGTGCACAAGGGATGTTTTTTAGGATGTAGGTCCAACAGACATCAAACATTAAAAAGGTTACACGATAACTCATATAATATGCTTCGGAGTTTCATTTCTTGTACCACTTGAGCACACTATGATCATTGAGTCAGCCAGTATTGGCCCTGTTGGCAGAAATAAACAGATCAATGAATTATGTGCTATTCACTGATATTTGAAGCAATGTGCAAAATGTGTTGCTTTGTGCAAATGTTGATAAATGAGCTGAAGAAGAATACATCTAAGCTCTGGAAAGAAACTATTTCTGTAATTTTTTTTCCCAAACCCATTTCTAGAGATAGATATGTATTTTTCAAGGCCAACACTGATACTGATTATTCGTAGTCAAGGAGGCCAACAACCAATATTGGGAGCCAATATCTTTTTGCAGTACAAGTGAAAATACTGGTGTCAAAGTTATAAACCATAAAAACTTCACACACTTAATTTTATTTAAATGCCTTTAAGCATATGTTTACAAAATTGTGAGGACTTTCTGAGTGATTCATTGTAAATGGATTTTGTTTATTATTGTTGCATTCATGTCAGTGTATTCTCATTGGTACTCTTGCGTATGATTTGATAGTTATATTGATTATATTTTCACAGTGGTGTCTCACATTTAAATAAAAAAAAAGTAGAATTCCGAATATACTCACTGAGCTGCACCTTGAGCAAACATCATGCTCATGTGTTCTCAAAAACTTAACCCAGTATAGAAATATTCAAGAGCTCATCATGCCCATACAATTGTATTCATTTAGGCCATTATTTGGGAAATCTTGTCCTTAAGCTGTGCATAACTTTGATGTTTGTGGAGTCACACTTCTTAAATGAACTAGCCTCCATTATGTCATACTTTTATCTGGCTTCATTCATCTTTTCCTCCAACCTGTAAGGAGATTTGCATCTGTTTTTTTTTTTCCAAGTATTTGGTGGACAAGTTGATAGCTTAGCCAGGATGGAATATCCATGTTTGTGGCTGTGGCTGATGTGGTGTAATCCACCCTAAGCTCCTCCATTGAAGGAACAGGGAGGGTGGTACTTTGGAGAGGGAGGGAGGGAGAGAGAGACGGTGGGGGGGTTCAGAGCCGGGGTCTGTGCAGAGCTGTTCTGCCTCTGACCATGCTCGCTAGCAGTAATGCCTTGGGCAGTATGCAAGCTATTGGCTTGATGTTTGTGCTTTTTAAGGTCACAGCTTTTTTCATTTCATGTGATGTCCAAGAAGTGCTCTTAGAAAAGTAAAAGTTCACAGTGTATTCCTCATTGAAGAAGTCATACAAGCAAATTCTCATGGAAGAGATTCGTTCATCACCATGAATTTACAGGCAATGTGTGAAATTAAAAGCTGGATCTGAATCTGTGTTGCAACTTTTTTAACAGAATACTCTATAATTTCTTGATTTAATTGGATGGGTTCCATTTTTATTCTAATCACGGTACTCAAAAATAGGGTGAAACCAGAAAGTACGCATTAGTAGAGTTTGTTCTTTAACTGGGATGAGCTAATGCTAACTTTAAAATCATCAGGAACATTCAGTTCACAAGCACAGAGTGAAAGAGCCTGTGTAACACTGTTTCCTGAATATTAGTTATTAGCATGTTAATGACCGTTTGAGGCCTGCTTGGTCTAAACATCTGCTGGTGATGTTGTCTGTGGCTCCATTGTCCTGTGGTGGAGGTTGTTTGCTTTGATGAGTGGTAAAAGGAGGCCTTTCAAGTTTCAAAGAGGTGTTTGATACACAGTTCTCATTTGGGGGGGCTGTTGTGAGGGTTTAGGTTGAGGGTGCTGGAATTGTGTGACTCAGTGAAAAAGATATTTAGAATTACCCAGTAAAAATAACTGGATTTAGATCCCCTTATTGAAGCACTCATCTTTATGAATGGGAAACTTTAAGAAAATATAACTATCAGGCACTGCTGTCTTTTTTACTCAACATCTTGGAAAGCTTTTGTTATGAGTGATTTTGGTTTTCAGTATCACTTTTGGTTGATCTTAACAGTCTGTGATGACTGGACACCTCAACTAGCCATGGCTCTGAATAGATATGTGGCACCATCCACATGAGGCTCAGCCTTAGTAAACAAAAGCTATTCGAATGAACCAATATTTAGATTCTCCATTTACATCCCCTCACAAGAACCAAAACTGAACACTCAAACAAATATATTTTGCTGTCTTAGAAAATATTCATATTCAATACTGTCAGCATGTTATACATCTCCTTATGTACCACGGACGGTAGAGAAAACAGCACTAGCTTGATGCTAAGGTACTGTATATTGGGTATTACATGGATAGGCTAGTGGTTAGCATACATGGCTTTAATGTTAAAGTATTTTATATTATAAAATAATAGCATTTCTTGTTTCTCTTTTGTAAATTATACACTATATTAACTTCAGTTTTAGACTATAATTTAAAACTTTAATCACGGAATCACATCACAATTACTTTTCGTAAACAATATTGAAACCCCTAAATGTCAAAATAGTGACAGGCAACTGTTTCAAAGAAAAAACATGTGAAGGCTCATGGCTGACTTCAGCACACCTACGGCAAGCTCAAGGTTCCAATAACTCAGAACATTGCTAGATGGCCTACTTCAGTCAATAAAACATAACAAAACAAATACATCAATGTCACAAGATTTTTATGTGGAGATCTAGGACCCAGTGACCACGTGCAAAGATTTTTACTAACTTCTATTTTACTTGCGTCTAGAGACATCCAGAGTCATCAGCCAACTCTGTACTTATTGACTCATAAACTCCAAAAAATTTGGACACAGAAAACCTGTAAAGCATACTGTTTGCACACAAAGCAGTCACAGGAGGAATTGATAAGGCAATTGATAAAGAATCAGATTGATAAGTGGACTCAATAAGGGTATCAGTATCAATAAAATCCTATAAATCCCCATCCCTAGTTTTTGTTGTGGTCAATAAAGAATCGTCTTCTCTAATTGTTGACTTTGTTCTATGCTGTGCAAGGTAGTAACTTCTGACTAGAATAAAACTCTGCTATCCTTCATCTGTTTGCTTTATTAAATTTAGCACCATGCTGTTTAACCCAACAACAAAAGTGGTGTCTTTAAAAACTCCTTTAACAACTTTATCACTACATCTCTGCAACAACAGATGTTAAATATAAGACTCTTAACCTTGTGACTGATAGTTTTGTTTTCTTTTTCACGGGTTACAGAGAGACCACACTTTAAATTCAGTCTGTTTCACAATCAGTTAAAAACTCTGAACAGCTTTTATACTTTTAAGTGCACTGATAGTTCAAATGGACTGGTTTTAAACTTGGCTTTTTGTCTTTCTATCAACTTAAATTAAATGAAAACTATGTGAGCAGCAGTCATAGTAACCTGCTAGTTAAATAAAGGTAGTCACTTGTTATGAACCCCTGTAATTATGAAGTCAGAAGACTAATGCTGAAAACCGGCACTGCTTAAATTTGCAAACTAGCAGCTTTGAATTTGGATTGTACTCATATTTTTGTGAAACCATTACATACTGCTGTAGTTTAGAGATGAAGTGGAGGGTTGGTGTGCCTTCTCTGTGTACTTATTCCAGTGGAGCTGAACGGATCTGCAGTCAGTAATACGCGCTAAAGCCCCAGCTGTTATGCTTTAATCAGATCCCAGGGGTTTTGGCTAGCTAAATAAAGTTAGCTAATGGTTGTGAGTGACCCAGTCCAGCCCACAGCTAAAACACTTCAGTGGTGTCATCAGAAAGATTTAGGATAATAAATCAGGAAAATGCTAAATCACTCTCTCTGGCTGTTTGTAAACAGCTAACCCAAATGTAGCACCTTAAAACATCATATCTCTATGTAATGAATCACTAAACACAAAATTGAAGCCAAAACAGCTTAAAGAACAGGCAACTTTTTTTTCTATCATAAGCATCAATCACTTGACTTGGGTAGGCAATGTTGCTGACAGGTCTGTAATAAGAACTACAAGTAAGTTTCAGCAGTTTCACGCTTATAAAACATGTGACGTGTGAAGAAAATGCCGTTTTCAACAAAGAAATACATTATATAACAAAGATCTTTTTAAAAAGAGCATATCCAGGGCTTTTTAACAGATCCTAATGAATTATTTAATAGAAATTAGACCTCAACTTGATTATTCAAAAACTTCTACTTTTGGAGACGTCTACATCTGTTGCTAACCCTGGAGATGTTCTGAACATCCAAGTTCATATAAGGGATGCTGTTGTGATTCCATGTTAACTATATGTGGTGCACTTTTTAGCACATTGCTGGTAAGCTTGCCCAAAGAAAAGGAAAATATTTTTCTACTCCTCCTGTTTGTTTATCTAAATTCTGCCATTTATCCCACTGTTAGTGCATTTCTGGGAACAAGTAATGCATCTCAGTGTTTCAAAACAAAATTAAGTGAATGCCCCAAAACACAGAGATTACATGACCCTGTCTGTAGCCTGCATGACTCTGACATCACATGTATGCCTGATGCAATGAGATGATCTCATTTCAACAAAAGAAAAATAGGTTTGGAGTTGTCCTTACATGGCCTTTTCATAACCTGCCACCTTCTTAACCTTCCTGAGAGGCTGGTAATGCCACTGTCGGGGAGCATGACAACCACTACTAACAGTGGTTGTTTTTTTTTTTCCTTTTGACTGTTTTTTTTTTTTTTTTTTTTTTTTTTTTTTTTTTTTTTTTTTTTTTTTTTTTTTTTTTTTTTTTTTTTTTTTTTTTTTTTTTTTTTTTTTTTTTTTTTTTTTTTTTTTTTTTTTTTTTTTTCTGAACCGGTTGCTGCATACAGAAAATGTGCTCAAGGCATGATTGTTATAATAGATGTGACGGGGGATAATGTTTTCCAATATTATAGGACAGACTTGTAAGTAGCAAAACTGGATGATTAGATTTTATTTTTGGACTTGACTTTTTTGAATAAATAATTGCAATGGACTACACTGCATCCATCAAAGTCTTATGTTCCTGACATTACTCTTTCATTCTCACCTAAACTTTGCATCGACATTTTGATAGAAAATCTGCAGCATGTGAATACTTCGCTGATATTCAAAGGACAATGTGGTATTGATTATTTAATTTGAAGGCTGCATATCTCTGGACCTATTGAAGAGCTTTCATTACAGTGAATTGCAGTAATCCAAGCAAAAGGAAAAAAATGCCTCAAACAGTTTTGTTTGTAACATTTCAAAGGAGGATTTTTTTTTAGATTTTAGTAATATAAAAAAGACGAATCATGGTTGTGCTTTAAAATTTTTGTATGTGAGAATAGACAAAATAAATGATTAAATTCAACTCCCAGATTCTTAATAGTAATTGTGGACACTGGGATGAATAAAAACTGGCCATCCAGGTTTTTTGGGGTTTCAAGCATAATTCCAGTTTAATTAGTTATTTAGTTTTATCTGACTGAAATGATAAGTATAATCAATAATTTTCTGCAAAATGGTAAAACCAAGTGACTCCTTCGTCATGATGCAACTCAGGAGTGGTGAATTAATTGTGATAAGCCGCCTCACAGAACTTTGTGGAGCTCTATGGCCGGTCTCTTTGTGTGCAGAAAACATGTCTTCATACGATTTTCAAACTGAGATTGATCTGATTATAGATTATGTTTGATTAGCTGTAGGTTGTGTAATACAGAAGCCCAACAAAGTGAGACAAAACCCCCAATGTGAAACCAGGGTCTCTCCCCACAAATATGTTGTGACAGAATAGATCTGAAAATGAGTTTATTGGTTTTAAAATGACCTACTTACTTACTTAAAAAAAAAAGCCTTTGATTTCTTATCATTATTGGCTAAACAGTTTGAATATAGCAGGAAAGTTACGTCTGACCAGTGAACCATTCAAAACTTTTTGGTAAGAAACACATTGGCATAAAATAGTTATTCTTAGTATCGTGTTTTTATTGTGCATCCCTATTCATTGAAATGTACAGCTTTGTAATTTTGAAAGTTTCAGTTTAAGTGGCTCACTCATCATTTGCTTGACAAGTGGGGCTCTCCCATGCTTTGATTCAGTGTCCTGGTTGTTCAGTATCATCCTTGGCTTTTACAGTCACCCGACAGAAAAAGGGTTTAAGGTCTTTTGCCGGTCCTATTTATCAAAGTCATGACTTGCCCATCCGTAATATGTCGATGGCCAGCGTCTTGGGTGTCCACCCTAAATCTGATTAGCTGATTATGAAGTTTGGACAGTAATCCTGAAACATGCTTGTTCGAAGCAGGGAGTACCAAAAACACCAACCCAACGTGCGCTCTCTGTGTCTCCATGCTTTGAGGCACTGTCTCTCAATTTCTTTCACTCAGCACCACAGCACTGACTCAAGTGTTATTTGACTTTTTTTCTTAGGGATTGTGCTTTAAACTGAATTCAAGAGTTTAAGAAGATTTTGTTTGTGTGAGGTTGAGCAGTAATCCTCCACACAGCTTGGATTCCATTTGGCAAATGCATCGAGGTGTGTGTGCAAGGTGGACTCTTCCTTAAGTCACCACTTGAGGCCCCGAATCCCCAAAATCTTTTGCCACACAGACAAACATATGTAACAGTTAGCAGTCTTGTAAACGCAGCATCAACACTAATTGTGTTGTTGTGTTTTGGGGAATACCTCCCTCTGTTAGTTTACATGTTACATGAATGATAGTAAACAACAGACCCTTACATAACCCTTCCCGGACATGCTTGTAATCCTGTCTGTAGCACACAGCATTATAAAGCACCCATTCCTGTGTGTTTTTAATGTGAGCTCAATTATGACGGTGATGCATGCAAACTGTCATGGGATGTCATGTAACAGCTCTTAAAAGATGTGCTGCATGGATTATTTCTGTGATGGTGAAAATGCACACAGGGGCTCTTAATCCTGTTGGGTCAGAAATGACTGTGCAAAGTTCCTCATGTGCTTGTTTTAGAAATTTAGAATGAATTATCAGTGAATAGTTGATGTTTTTTATTGTTGACACTAGTATGTGCTTTTCTACCGTCATTGATTTTATTTTTTCCCAATCAATATTTTTAACATTGTTTACCAATACTTCTTTGTGTGCCTTGAATTCCCTGGATATTTTAACATATACGTATCATTTCAGATTATATCATGTCATAACATTCAAAATGGTATGATATCTCATGTCAGATTGCAACATATCTTATAATATAATGTCATACTGTTGGGTAGGGCTGAACGATTTATCGTTTTTTTGATCAAAATCGCAATTTCAGACATCGTGATCATGTGGTCGCCAAAGCCGCGATTTTTATTTTTGCTCCTGACTGACCCGGGATCTGTTCTGTCAGCAGTTCCACACACACCTGTCTTGAGTGTAAAACTGTTGGGAAAAATCCTTTTTTTCCTTGGGAATGTTGTTGATTTTATTTTAATTAACTTGACACAATTAAAGATATTTTGCACTACATTATTTTTAAAAGTCAAGAGTCACAGATAGCTCTTTCTGTTCTTCAGTATTTATAACTAAAAATACTATTTAAAAAGTCCGGTTTAGAAAAAGCAGGAATGGGAGTTAGGTTTTGAGAAGAGTCCAAATTCAACAACTTATCGAAAAATCTTTCTAAAATTTTTTTTTTTGCCTCTGTATTTATTTCTCATAATTTCGACTTACATCTTAAAAATTTGACTTTCTCTATCAAAATTTCAACTTTTTATTAAAAAAATTGCTTTTATTGCAAAATGTAGACTTTTATTTTTGACTTTTGTCATCTTAAAATTTTGACCTTAAATAAGAATGTTTGGACTTTTTTAACATAATCTTAAACCGATTTCTTAAACTTAAGAAGGTTCATCTCTTGACTTTATGTCTCAGAATATTGTCTTTATTTCTCAAAATTTTCAGTTTTTATGTTAAAATATTGACCTTTTATTTAAAAGTTTGAAACAATACTTACCTTCAGTTTTCATTTTCATCTTCGCATTAGAGTAAAAGCTTTTGATGTTTCAATGATTTGATGTAATTTTCTGTCAAGTTTGTAAATGTTTCTGTTCATCGTGAAAACTTCACTAAAGTTTGATTTAAAGAAAATCGTGAATCGAATTGAAATCGCTGTATCTGCCAAAAAATCGCAATTAGAACTTTTTCTAAAATCGTTCACCCCTACTGTTGGGTGTATCTTGCATTATATTGTTTGTTGTACTTCAGTTGTGATTTTATTTGTAAGGCATGGTAAGGGATCGTTAAATGACATTCAAAGGTTGCCACTTGGTAATGATACACTCAAGGAAAACACCAGTAAAGCTTAAGACAAAAAAACAGGAACAGTTTGGATTAAAGAGTTGATCCTATACTGAAGTATAAAATCCCCCTAAAAAACTTCAGAGTATTGCAAATAAAATAATTACATGAATGAAATCAGATGCCATGAAATGTATGAAAGTCATTGTGTTCTCTCAGAAATACAGTGTATCTGATTTTTGAACTAAGTTCTTTTTTCTTTGCATAACTTTTCTTTTTATATTTCTTTTCTTGACATTTAGCTGTGTAGTTTTTCCCATAAGCAATTTATTTTTAATTGATAAAACAGACCATACAGTGAAGATATATGTCTGACTCAGTTTGATTAATCAACAAAAAAATGAAGAATCTTTCAGATGCCCCCCCCCCCCCCCCCCCCCCCCCCCCCCCCCCCCCCCCCCCCCCCCCTGCCTCACCTTTTACCTCCTCTTTGTCCAGTTGGAGTGCTGGTTGTGCATGTTCCACTCACTGGCTGTATTTGTAGACTATACATGTACACTGACAGATGGGCAGTCTTGTTGAAATGTTTAAATGTTGTTAGGAGTCGTGGAAACGTTCTGTCAGGTGTTAATAAGAACCAATTGATGAGTAATAGGAAAATACACAAGGAGTACTTTGGCATCTTTGAAAGGAAAACAAGTGGATTAACAGTTTCTGAAGGTTTAAGTGGGTTTTTTTAATGCCACACTGTAAACTTTACACTGTAAGAGACTCATATTTATGTCATTGTTTTTGTCAGACTGAAGCACTGTTTTATATACCAGTCATTTTTAAAATTAAATATGGAGCTTAATCTCAGATCGAAGGTACGTTAGACCTTTGAGTATTTGTTTGGTATCTTATCTTTGCTGCTTTGATATAAAACTTGTATATGATACAACTTTACTTTGAAAGCCTGAAATCAGTCAATGATTCCTAATTTTAGAGTTTTGATTTTTGGTTCACCTTTTAAAGTCTCTATAACACATGTTGTTTTACTGTTTAGTATTTCATTTTTTGACCGTTTGGGACTTACACAGACTGAATATTTGTGACAAAATCAGAGATATCAGAGAGAAAAATACCAGTGAAGGTCAAGTTGTTAGACCAGTAACCAAATTTCTTCAAGTACCACTTTGCTCCTTTTAGCTTGTGGATGCAGTTTATTTAGACAATAAAGAGTAAATGATGCCAAATTTTAAGATGAATGTTTAAGAAAAGAAAGAAAAATTCTGTGGTGATAGGTCATACTTAAATAAGGGAGTTGATCTTGTCTGGTGATGACTGATGACTGATGACCTGTTTCCTCTCCTTGCAGCTTCCTCATGGTTCTGGTGTGTTTGATCTTCAGTGTCCTGTCCACAATAGAGCAATATGCAGAATTTGCCACAGGGACTCTCTTCTGGATGGTAAGTTTTTTTGTGCCAAAAAGAAAATTAAAATAATTTTTGTCTTTTATAACTTGAAAAAAGTTTTTTTTTTGTTTTGTTTTTAGATTTTTCAGGTGAATGTGTCTCATATTAAGTCTAATATAGTGGTCAGATCACCCTTTACTTTTTTTCACAGGAAAAATTGCTGAGTGATATGTTTCACATTTGGGAAACTAAAAGATTATATTTATTGTTAAAAATATCATATTTTTGGTCTTTTATGTCTTTGTGGAAAGAGTACAGGACAGTGACATACATGAAAGCTGCAGGTTAGAATCAAACTTGAACCTGCTGCTTGGCATTTATGATTCTGTACAAGGGGCTCATGGCTCAACTACCAAGATAAAAAAGAAGAAAACGGATTTTAAAAGGTTTCATCAAGGAGCTGGTATGGCCTAACGGTTAGATCACCAGCCTCATGAGTTTAACCTTTAAAAGGGTGGCCCTGGGTTAGAGTCCAACCTGCTGCCCCAGTCTTATTCTCACCCTGTCTATCTTTAGTCCTGACCTATTGAATAAAAGCATCGAATTTCAAATAAATGACTTAAAAACAATCTGTTCAGAGACGGAGCCAAAAATGATCATAGACCAAAAATTCCTCACAGGAACTTTACATTACAGTACATTTTTAATTATTGGCAGGCTTTTTCTTCCTCAAGGAATAGCACTTCCTTGAGTCAAGTCTCCTTTTTTGTGTGTTTTTTGAAGTTAAATTCAACCTGTTTATTTCATAATGAGTCATGATTCAAGTGGATGTGAATGTGAATGAAACTCAGTGGGCATTCTCCTCTGTAGATTTTGCAATCATGATTATGCTGAAGGGTTGGATTTATTACTGCCACCCTCGCAGTTTAGATTCATGTTTTGTTATGTATCATCATTTGTTTTTCTTGACAATAAAACCAATATCTATAGTTGTTGAGAGATTTAATTGAGAAAGTTGCAGATTACTGGTTTAAACCCATCTTCGATGCATTGCAGTACCCTCCTGTGTCCACATGATGGAGACAGAAGATCTTGTCTTGGAGGGATTGCACCCACCATCTTACACCTCAGTGCAAAATTTTACAAAGCATAATAAGAAAGATTCCCTGTACTTATAGCATACAAACACCACCTGCCAGTTTGCAAAGCCCTTTACATGTGTACACCTTAAATAATTAGCATGGGAATGGTCAGGAGCTGGTGGTGTTGTACCATTAGTGATGACAGTTTGGCTCCACATAGACTGCTCTTGCTGATCCATGCTGCTAAATTGACTTTTTCAGTAGCCTATTGGGCTATTTAGGCTGCTAAGTGATGCAATAAATCCAGGACCTTACAACAGGTAGAAAAATTATGGCTCCTGTTTGGAAGTGTTTCAAAGAGCTCTTATCATTTGTCTCTCACAGTTGATATAAATACACACGCAGCTACTGCACACTTACACAAAGTTTACACAGACATTGGCTCAAAGGCTGCTCACACACACAGTCATGGGAAAACACACAATCACAAAACACACACATGTACTGTACCACCTCCTGAGTCCTGGGAGCAAACACAGGACACAGGGACACTGTGTTCTATAAACTTTTGGCCAGTTCCCTGCAAAGAACTATTCATTTATTTTGTACCAAAGAGGAGCCAAACTCTCCAGGATTGTTTCTAATTCATTTTCTCCCTTGTCATTTTTCTTTTTTCATCTCTTTCTTCTCCTTTCATCTGCCTTTTATGTCTTTTGTTGCCGTATTTTTAGTCAACCAGCAGTTATCTGGACACTTATTTAAAATCTCTCTCTCACACAATTGTCAGTCTGGGTGGTTTATTTGTACACCTGGCTTCCGTGTTTGTATATCAAAGTTTTGGTCCAATATCAATTGTGAGATAAGATAAAAGCTTATCTTTCGTTAGAGGGGACACTCACTTACGCCAGAGTTTATAGTATGAGTGTATTTTAGGGGTGGAGCTATGTAAGTGGTGTCATGGTGGCATATAGTGGATGTAGTAGCTAAACTTAGAAAGTTCAGGGTTAGCTAACATCTATGAATCATTGGCTGCTTGTTTTGGAAAGCAGAGGGGACATTAGTCCTTGAGGATATTTGGCCTTCAGGGCAGCTGCCAAAGTAAAGATGGTCAGGCTGGACAGGAGGCACAGAAGCACACGCACACACAGACGTAAACACGCACATGTGGCGCTTGGATTTCTTCTTTTCTTCCCTTTTTCTACCTGTCATGAATTCATTGCATGCCTATGAAAGATTTTGAAATGTATTGGGTCTTGTTCTGCTCTGTTCGCCTTTGCCAAGACACGCAAAACTGTGAAGCAGACCAGAAATACTTGTAGGTGAAGAAAGCAGTAGTTTGACTGACAAGACTGTTGTAGGATTGATGGCACAACTAAAAAAAATATTTCATCAAGTGATGAAACTGAAAAACGGGTACATTACAAGAAATAATTAAAGAAAAACCACTTTTTATACCAGCGAGTCAAACTGGCTTTTAAAGAAGCTACATTGTGCTTTATGGTCTGAAGAAACTGATCTCTTCAAACAGATTCTGCAAAACAAATCTGCAGGGGCGTGGCAATTTTTCTCATCTGATGTATTTTTATTTTTAATCCAAGCCCCATCATCCATTGTTTTTTTAGTACACACTTGAATTATGCAGTAATGAGCTCAAATTCAGTTCAAAGGGGGTACACAAAGTACCACCATGACACAACCCTGAATCTCATCTGTGGTTGTTAATCTGCATGAAAGTACAGACTTCAGTCCACTCTTATGCAGCCCCTCATCTCTAACTCTTTTCTTGCATCTCAAATTGCCAGTCAGACTGTAAATTATACAAAACATCTCAAACCGGAGCAAACTGATTTGTCTAGTTTCTCATAAAAATGACTTACAAGACCCAATACATATCACATGCACCCATTCAGTGTAGAAGAATGTCGTATTTTAAGATTTCAGGAGGCAAAAATAAGGCAGTTCATATGAAAAAAAAAAATTTAAATCACTGCCAATGGAATAAGAAAAACTGACATGTCTGGTTTCCTAAGACAAGAAAACTGTTTCAATCTAAGAAATTCAAAAAGTAAATTATTCTTATTACATTGGCATTTTTCCTCATTAAAAGCAATTTGGGCTTCATTTTTGATTCATTTAGACAAAAACACCCCCTTTGCTTGACTTTTTTTGCATACCAAACAAGAAGTCTTTCATCTCTTACTGTTGGCTACACTGGAAGCTCCCAAAACACAAAGCTGTTCCCAGAGGTTTTGGATCCAGTATTGGAACGAAATAAAAAAAACCAGAGCATATTAGGGCCACGAAACTGATTACAAAAATAATTATAGACATCAGCTCAGCTATGGACTTATGAATGAGCAGATTAAAGCTTTTTTTAATGTGCAGACATTTGTTGTGTCTGCACATTATTTTGTGCGTCTGAGTTCTGTTCCTCTGTGAACTAAAAAAGAGACAGTTCCAGTTATATTAATTTCTCTTTGCCTAAAATATCATGGTACAATGCTACCTTTTGATCCCTCTGCAAATCCCAATTGAAACATATTTTTTCTTGATTTGTATATCAATCACCAGCAGTGCTTACAATCGAAGTTTACTCATCTCAGAGTGACAGCTGGTTTAAGATGAGAGTGTTACCATGATCTGTCATTCTACATTCATCACAGAATATGAGTTGTGTAACATTCATGAGTTGTATAATCTTTGTAAAGCAGTAGGTCACACAGATGAAACAGTCCAACCACATATGCATCTGATACCGCAATTCTAAGCAGCTCTGTGAATGGGCTTCATCCTCTCCTGGCTTTATGAGATTAAAGCTGTGTGAACAGGCGGCTATTTTCTGTAAACATGCAGTCACAGGTTACTGATACACATACAGACACACAGCAACATTTGGGTGACCTATTTTATGGTATTATTGTGACTAATCCCTGCAGAGTCTCCAAATTCATGTGAACCTTTGACTTTCAAATGATAACCAGATGCCATAACTATAAAGCTCAATCAATTGGGATCATTGGGCATCTAAGGTTGGTACTTCAACTGTGGGCTTCTGTTTATTTCGTTATTTTAGTAACTTTTTTCATTTTCTCTAACTAGTTATCATATTACGAATGGTTTCGCGTATGTGCTTTATTTTGCCACGAGTTCTACTTTTTCTCCCCATTCATCTTTTTCCTATTATTCTCCTTCCTCTTTACACACTTGCCAGTTTTTGGTGTTCCCATTTTAGAGTGAATGAAGGAATCATCTCCTCCAAGTTCCCACGTTGATTATGAGTAATAGTCAGTAACTGCCAGAAGTATTTATGAACTATTCAGTGTTGTATAGACACAACAACAGGGGCTTGAAACACAGTCTGTTACTTTCCTGCACAAACAATAAAGCCATGGCTGACTGGCCAAGTTCAGCTGAACTGGATGTTATAGGTAGCTTGGCTCCAGACCCCTGAATGTCTGCCCAGATCTCCGATTTGTTCAGCAATTCAAATCTAAGCAAATGAAGTGAAACCGAATGGTAATTCAGTCTGATTATCAGGCTATGTTATAGGAATTTACTGAACCATTTCTGCCGTCTCTGTCTTCAATTCTGCTTCTTTACCATCCTCTGTCTTTGTCTTTAACTCACTGACAGAAAATGAGCAATTCATGGACATGAATAAGAGGGTATAGGAATCCTAGGCCTGGCCATTCAAGCACTAAGTCTAAAGCTGTAAACATGTTTAATTAATGAAAAGGGGCAAACTAAAAATGCAGAGTGCAGCCAAAAGGATCTGTCCATCTGTTTATCCTAACACCAAGATGACCCTGGGGAGGCCTGAGGCTGGCATTACAACAAAAGATCATTTCTACTTCAATGGAAAGTGTCATTAAATGCTTAATGAGTGTATTCAGTCTTCGAGCTGCCAAATTAGAGTGACATTTTTTGCCATCCAGAGTAGCATCTGCTTTGACTGACAGGTCATTGTTTTGGGGCTTGGTTTTGCTGTGTTATTGCAGTAGGGCTCACGGTATTAAGTTTCATATGAGAGGTGGTCAGGGAGCACACAGTTCAAGCAATCAGGGAGATGGCCACCCACATGGGCCTTTAGGTTTTGAACAGACAGTACTGTGACTAAATATTATGCATGCATGGTGGCCTGGAAAAACGATCCCTGTCTGTTAATGAATCCACTGAAACACACGTGTGAAAAAATGGAAAAACAAATGCACAACAGCACATTTTTTAACACAGTTTCAAAACACCAAACTCAATACCAAGCCCTTATTTTTGATGTTCAGGCAAAGTTCACTGCATTTTTCAGGTTTTGCAGAAAAATTTCACTTTTACCACCAGATCCACAGCAATTTGTTTGTTCTTCTTATCTGTCAGGCAGCAGTGTGATGGCATTTCATCCTGCGGCTTCAATCACTTAGCCATTGACCTGGTTTCAATACTTTCTGTCATCAGCCATGTTATCAACCTTCATCTTTCCTCTTGGGTGATCTTGCTACGACTGGACCACCTCAGTGTTTCTCTTTCTCTTACTCACACACCTGTCATTACCTCCTAGTATCATATCCTAAATCTTACTGAGTGATTATAATGACCTTAATGCTTGTAGATTGCTCTTCATGCATGGCACAGTGCTATCAGTGCTTTTAAAAAATGATCCCTGTTCTACTTCCTACTCCCTTCATCCTTTATGAGTTTCACAATCTCTGTCTCTATTCCAGGGGATTAATGTAACCTTTTACTCTGTGTGTTTTCATTGTCATTCACAGGAGATTGTGCTGGTGCTGTTCTTTGGCACTGAGTATGTGGTCCGGCTGTGGTCCGCTGGCTGTCGCAGCAAATATGCTGGCATCAAAGGACGGCTGCGCTTTATCAGGAAGCCCATATCAATTATAGGTGCACCTGGTGTTATTTCCCCTCATAATCCACAGATGCCTTTTATTGTTCTTGTAGAGCAACCTCTTTGATTATGCTTGCAAAGTAAGCAATTTTTCATTGTAGGCAAAGTGATCAAAACTCTTAATCTGTTCTCTCATTTTCTTTCTGTCTATGGTCTCCATGTATCGGGCTTTTACAGATTTGATTGTGGTCATTGCCTCAATCATTGTGTTGGGTGTAGGTTCAAATGGTCAAGTATTTGCCACTTCAGCAATCAGGTAAATGGACTACATGTTTATAATTATTTACTCATATCTAAAGGGGGATCTGAAGACAATGAGACAGATGAGGTGATGTTTGTGTTGCAGAGGCATCCGTTTCCTCCAAATCCTGCGTATGCTGCATGTGGATCGACAGGGGGGAACGTGGAGGCTTCTGGGGTCTGTGGTCTTTATTCATCGACAGGTAGGGAAACTGTGACCCTGAGTACACATCTCAGCTTTCAGTCTGCTTTTAAACTTGTATAGATGTATATATTCACAATGTATAACTTTTCTCTTGATTTTTTTGCTTTGTTTTAAGCAAACATAAAATCTAATCTTGTTTAATTTATTTCTGATTTCTTCTCTACTTTGAGTACATAGAGCTAGCCCTGCTCTCCTGGTGCTGCTCTTATTAAACCAATCCAGTGTGCATAGTCTAAAAAAAAAGAGAGCACACAGCGGACCTGACTTTTTAAGGCAAGGAAAAGAGATTGTCAAAGTTGCTTCCTTTATATATATATATATATATAAAAAAAAAAAACATATCATGGTACACTTGGTTTAGTTATTGCTCGGGCTGGTACACAATGAAGTCAGAGGATGTAATGTTCTCTTCCTAATCCTTGAAGAAGACTCTGTTCTTTGGTTATAGTTGACCTGACATTCTTGTCTCTTTGTACTAAGAGAACTGGAATAATCAGAGAGGATTGCATGCAAAGGTCAAGAAAGTAAATGTTGGAAGAAGAAAATATGAACCCTATTTGATTTGTTGCCATCTCTCTTCTTTGTCATGTGACCAACTTACCAAATGATGTACTCTGATTAGTGGAAATACAGTGTCCTCAGAAGTGTCCTAGTGGATTGAATGTGGAGAGGCTGAGATCACTGAAATGAGTGGTTGGAAAGCTTCTGGAATCCAGTCAGCTCTAACAGAGAGGCTTCTTTTAGGTTTTTATATGCAGTATGCCCCAAATATTAACTCTCCATCGCTTTTATGTAGATCACTGATCTCATTTTACAGTATTTGCTTTACTTACCCACATATTGTTGTCATATACAGTTCTTTGCACATTGCAAATAAGGTTTGGTGAATTTAGTTTGTAAGACTTTGATGCTCAATATTTTTGCATTTTCTAGATTTACTTTAGTCATTGGGTGAAATACGTGGTTGGCTGAAAAAAGTTATTGTAAAAATGATTACAGCAGTCAACCACACTGTTCAGTACAATGAAACCTGTATTATCGAATTTTGAAATGAAATACTTTAATTACATTTTTAAGTTGGTATTTAGTATAAAATACCTAATTTCACAAATGCAAGTCATAACCAAACACAGATTACAGAATATTTATCTCCATTTACCATATCAAAGCACTTCAAAGCTGCACTCAAAATACTATTTTTCATCTGTGCTTCTTCACATCAGGGTAGTAGAGTATCATAGCATACGAGCAGTGAAGCTGCAGCTCTTAGATGTGGCAGATGGCTGTACTTTGTCTGCATTCTTATCCTTGCTCACAGTATGACAATACAAACCAGTTTATGAACTACATACAGGCACTTCAATGATTTAACTGAACAATCATTACTGAAAAAATCTAAGTGACACCTCTCAGTATAGATACAGAAAGAAGGATGGCTAGAGCCTCATGCGTAGATTAAAACATTTTTCATTCTGTGTTGATGAGCATTGACAGTAACCTCAAATACTTAAAACGTCACTTGTAAGGCTTGTTGTTTCATGCTGAAAAAGCAAGTTTTGCATGTTTAATTTTAAATACAAAGTACTTTGTTGCTTTTGTTGCTCAGTTTTAACTTGCTCAGAGAGCAAGTGTTGCTAATAATGGACAAAAGAACAAGAATAATATTTTCGAAATTCGGTATTTCTCGTGTGACATTTTTCCAAATTCTCTTATGCTTTAATGTGTTATTCAGGAGCTGATCACCACACTGTACATCGGTTTCCTGGGCCTGATCTTTTCCTCCTACTTTGTCTATCTGGCTGAGAAGGATGCTGTGGATGAGGAGGGCAAGACAGGCTTCTCCAGCTATGCTGATGCTCTTTGGTGGGGTGTGGTAAGACAGATACATTACTAAATAGGAGACGAATGAACAGAAGAAAAAAGCTCTTCAGTATATTTTGATCTCAGTGGTGCATAAATTAGCAGGCTCTTTGAATACTACTTGAATTTCACAACAGTTTGAAAATCTAAAAGGTATTATAATCTGTACAAGAAGAAAAGTTTCTTTTGCTCAAAGAGCTGTGAGAAATAACTAACACAATGCCCCCTCAAGTGGAGTCTGAGAATCAGAGAAATGGAGATCTTGGCCACCCTGGTTTGACCAATTATTACCTCCTTGTGTTTTTAGCATGCATGTGTTGCTGTTACACTCAACACCGCAGCGTTGGTGTTGTTTTCTGTGCTCAGAGCTGGTTTCTTATTCCCCTCTGTACAGAGGCTCAGGTTTCCAAAGCAGTTAATTAAACATTTGAATTGAGAGCGCAGAGTAATGAGAAACCTATGGTAGCCTTGTGCAGGGGATCAGAGTGTCACAAAGACACGGTAATAAACCATTCACCTCTGGGCTCTTTGGCTCAAAGAACTTTTAGAGCACCAATATAAAGTGTCAGTTCCCTTAATTAAAACTTTAATTGTGGGATTACTACCTTTATGTAACGAGGGTCAGAGGGGTCATAGAGCTCCTCATCACTCAGCAGAAGGTCAAAGAAAAGCTGTTATTTATGTTGCTCTGTTCCTGAGGTTGAGAAAATGAATCCTTTTTGTTTTTTTCAGACTGTAAACTCAAGAGTTATCACATGCAATAGGGTTGTAAGTGTTGGCGTGTTAATTGAAAAGAGAGTGAGCTGATTGGAGAATGCAGAGCTCTCTCAGCATGAATTCCTACTCTTGGCATGGTTTCCACGTTCGGATGTGCAGGTGCAGAGCACAGCTGGCGGACAAGCCAACGCAATGATTCATATCCCCTTCTCGTGCTCGCTCTCTCTTTTCCTCCTCCTTTTTTCCCCTTTTACCATTTACTAATTGTTACATAACCACTGTTAACAACCTGACTTACATCAACCAGATCACAGCTTGAAGGAAAAATGAAAAAGAAAAAAAGAGCTGTGAGTGCCAAGTCAACAAGGTTTGTGGATACACTCATGTTCATACAGAAAACACAAATTTATAGACCTGGTCTGGTGCACACCCCTACAGTCCAAATGAGAGGGTCTTTTGAATAAGCCATTCCTCTCTGATGGTTCAAAGGACATTGTTTAGTCATTGGATTTGTGTGGGGATTAAATCCCCCTAAAACTTACACCCAGTCACCCTTCTCCTCCTTTTCTTTTTCCCGGACCCTCAAAGCCCTTTTAAGTATCTCACCTTACTTCAGCCGCTTTGTGTGAGTTCACAGCAGTGTCTCATGCAGGGATACCTCCACAGACACCCTCAGTAAGCCAAGTTTACTCTGAATGTGTCAGAATTGGCTCAGCTTTCAGAGTGGGTGCACATGCAAATGTAAGGAGGTATTTATTTTATCCCCTTAACCTGGCAAATTCCTACACTCATGGAGGATTAGTGGTTGAGAATTGTATTCCCTTTGAGGACTGCCAACTTCAAATACCCTGATGGTTGGGGGACAGAGACAATACAGCTGATAACTTGTTTCCTTACTATAAAACTCCTTTCATAGATTGCAGGGTAGAGCCTTTACGACTGCAGACACCATCACCTTCATTAAACCTACACATTTGTTAAAGATGAAAGGAAAATGCAGGAGTGGGATTATAACCAAATCCTGGGAACTGATAAGATATTATTTTTGTTCTTGTTTTTTAGAGCCTTTTGCAAACCTGAATCAGACATATCTATTTTATTGCTCACTCAGCTTTAAGATTAACTAGAAATTGGTGCTGTTTAATGCAGTAATTTTCACTCATAGTTGATGTTTGAGTATCACTATTGTTTGTGTTTTTTACTGTTCTATGATTTATTTTAATATTTTTAACAGGAGGCACTTGGTGATTCTATTAAAGGTCCTATACTAAAAAAGTGTACTTAACTTACATTCTGTCTTTAGGTGACTGTCACCACTATTGGCTATGGAGACAAAATTCCTCAAACCTGGATTGGAAAAGCCATCGCTTCATGCTTCAGTGTCTTTGCCATCTCCTTCTTCGCTCTGCCTGCTGTTAGTGTCATTAAAAAATTTGTTCCTTTTATGAAGTTGCTTCTTTAAAATCATCAAAACGTGCATGTAATTCTTCTCAATATAGAATGACATTATTTTGCATCTTTCTTCAAATATTTCTGTACTTATGCTATGTCATAATGTTGGAGTTCTTTTTGAGAGATTCTGCATCTGTATTTTGAATCTTTGCATGTGTAAACTTTAACACACTATGTTGTCTTAAAGTATCATGAGATTTTGATCCAGTACAACCTTTTTCTGCTCTCAGGGTATCCTGGGCTCAGGGTTTGCATTGAAAGTCCAACAGAAGCAGAGACAGAAGCATTTTAACAGACAGATCCCTGCTGCAGCCTGCCTCATACAGGTACAGCCTCAAACATTTGGTTTGTGTCAAGTTTAGCGGCCTCTGGAGACAGAGTAGTATCTCTCATCTTTCTGCTTATCATGCACAAATCATGTACAGATAATGATTTTCAACCCAAACCTCCATCTTGACTTCTTTTAAAGGGCATGTATCATATTAAAAAATCTTTGCCATGGCAATTACTCATAATTTTACCTATTAACTTTGTCAGCGATTGATTTTGCTGATCATTGAAAAGATGAAATAATAAAAATGTTGTACTTTGACCTGACTGCAAGATTTGATGTCTTCCCTCTACATCCTTTTTTTAACTACTGCTCTCTCACCTTATATCTCTTCAACTACTCCTAGTTTTACTTGAATAGGATCTGAGCACTTAAATGACTCGTTAACGCAAAGATTAAAGAGAAAAGAGAAAACTCTGCTGTCCAGTCGCAATTTTCACTGAAGGAGTTCCTTTTTTATGTCGAAGCAAACAAGTCCCATTCCTGTCATTACTTTTCTCAATTGCTAATTATCAAAATAAGTAGTGGCCTTAAAACTCCAAGAGTTTATGCTGATGGTCTAATGAATTTGAACTTTTGTTTATTAAATAAACAGCTCTGTGCTCCTTTTGAGAACTTAACCTGGATTCACTTTTGATTTGTGCAATGAAATCCACAATGTATATTTTATACAGCATGCCTGATACACTCAGTCAATATGAGGTGTAAACCTGCTATGTTTGAATCTCCCCATTGTCAGAATGAGCAAACGTAGAGATAGGAACATTAAAAGTGTTATTAGTATAAATTTGGTGGTGGGCAATGATGCGCTTAAAAGAAAAAAAAAAAAAAAAAAATCATTTCTTCATGTTATTATACATATTACCGTAGAAAAACTATGATGGTGAACTGTATAATGTGAAGTTAACTCCACTTCAAGCTTTTATTTTACCGACACGTATTTTGTGACTGATTCTGTCCTCCTAGACTCTTTGGAGATGCTATGCAGCAGAGAAACCAAATGGTAGTGATGCTACGTGGAAAATGTACGTTCTGACTCCAGAGGCTGTCGCACAAGCAGAACCAGAGTCCAGCCCCTATGTCAGGAAACTGAATCTGTCGGTAAGTATCCCCTTCTCGACAGACTGTCGTGAAAGGTGTCATATTTTTGTAACTCTGATCGCAAATGATTTAGATGTTTCTGTTTATAGAAATGTATATCTTTGATGGGACTGGCCAACCTTTGACTTCCTGGCTTTAGGTTCAAACAGAGATCTTTCACATCTTTGTGTCATGCTTATTGTGCATCCCTTCTTTGATCCAACCTCTGACGGTGAAACCTAACCCATAAAAATAACAGCATTCAGTCTTTTGAACCCAAGTCATGTGACTGTTTGCTGATTGTTGGGAACTTATTTTAAATCAGTAGAACAAATATGAATTTTCTTCATGGAGAGCGATGTTTCTTTATAATTACACATTTAAAAGAATCCTTTGAAGTCAAGGATCTGAACATCAAGATGTTTACAAAAGAGCATTGTCAGAAAAAAGCCGGCAGACTGTGATAGTGCAGGGCTGATTTGCATACGTCTGGCCCACACCGTATTGTCCCCCTCAACAGTTCACCTTTCACAACAATATTAGCTATGTTGCGCCCAGGCCATACAACATAAAAGGGTAAGTTAAGTTCCCACAAACATACACACACTGGGAAGGGCGAACAACACACACAATATACACAATACGCACACACACAGCCGCCCCCTTCACCCGAAGGCCGGACTCCACCAGGATGACTCGAGGCCTTTGTCTCGGCTGGACAAAGACTCAGTCAGTTGAGATGATGTCACTGCTGCCTTTCTCATGGGAGTAAACCTTTGTCTAGTAGAACAACAACAAAAAAATCTTTGTGTAGCATTGAACCCACATGTATTGGGGAGAATGATGGCTGCTTCCGCTCCTTTCTGTTTCGGCATGTGACTCCTCTGACTCTCCTCTCACTCCCCTCTCCTTGTCTCCTCTCCTGCTTCGTCTGACTTTATTCGTCTTTTCTTTATCTTGCCTGCTCTTCCTGTCTCCTCTCTGTTTTGTCTGTTTCCTCTTATTAACTGTTTTTCTCCGTTTATTCTTTGTATTTCAGTCCACCTGACTCTGTGTCTCAACTTTCTCCATCTTAAACTCAATGTCTGTTACCATGTCTTCTCAGTCTTTTCCTTTCCTTTGTCTTTTCTTTTCTTTTTCAGTCTTTTGACACTCCCCACCACCCTCTTCTCTCACCCACTCTACTAATGACTCATTCAAACTTTGGGCATTTGGATTGAACTGCTGCCCAGTGGTCAATGCCAGAGTCTGATCCACTAAGTCTACATAATCGAGTTTCTATGAAGGTCAAGTCAATGACGTTGGTGTGGGTCAGAGGGTCTCAGCGTTGGACTGGAGGAAATTCTAAGACCTTTAGAAACTCACTCAACACATAGGCGTGATCTCATTGGAAGAAACTTGGGCTGGATATGTAATGCTGATGTAACCAGCAAATACATGCTCTGCTCTGCAATATAGCACTGTAAAATGGAAACACAAGACTCAGTTACTTAGATAAATGAGGGATGCTTTTGACCAAGCATGGTGCTCAGCTTTTTCCTGAAGTGGTTGCTTAGAATTGTCATGTTTAGATAATATGTCACGACGTTTACTGTGAAAAAACACAGTTACTTTATTTATAATGTTAATGTTCATTTTTGAACTGCCTAGCTGACATTGGTCTGTGCTAGCATCAATTGTCAGGACCCCTCTTGTTAAGAGATTAATTAAGTGCACAAAATAAGAAATATTTGACAGTATGGCTATGATCTGGGAACTCCCTGCCTTTCTACATGCCTATGGGGAAAGGCAAAGACAATCCAGGGAGCGCAGCGATGAAATCCCCACAAGTTGCAGAGAGAAAACAGGGTTGGCTTAGGCAATGGCGGAGGCTGCTTGCTTGAAGGCTAACATTATGGGGCGGTCAGTTTTCAGCTTGTTTAATCCTTGTGACAAAGATACTGGAAGGGAGGACACAGATGCACAATTCTAAAGGTTCTTTGTTACCAAAAAAGTTCCAGACAGGAGGAAAAACTAAAAAAATAACAGAAAGTCAAAACAAAGCTGGCAAAAACTAGATAACTAAGAAACCAAAAATCTCAGCAAAGCTGGAAGTGAACAAGATATAGGTAAATCCCAAGACCATGACTTCAGAAGACATACAAACGCTGACCAGACTATCTGATATAGGACAAGGGGACACAGGTGGAAACAATGAGGATCACAATCACAACGGCAGGAAAAAAAAAACATCAGGGCAGGAAGTGAAGAGACCTAGAATGAGAGGAGAGGTGTGACTACAAGATAAAACCAGACATGACAAACATGAAAGAAAAGACTAAAATGAAAGGTGTAACTTAACGAAACTGATGAGACATGACACCTTGCTGTGGACTGTTCCTTGATGACTTTGTTTTTTTTTTTCTTAAAGTTTCTCCGCAGTTAAAGCTTTTTTTTTTCCCCATACCACTGTTGCAAAAAGTTGTCAGTGGCCTGTTGAATTACTTTGGTAATTATTTGGTACTTTTCGAACAACTGTTTTTGATTGGTTGGTTGATTGAAAAGGAGTAACTCTGCTCCTGTGTAACCTTGGTTGTGTGTGACTCATTCTCTCTTAAGAATAAGCTTGTTCGAGCCTTTGCTTTCTTTATTTATTTGCCAAATGCAAGGAGCAGTCTATCATTGTATGCTTGTCCCAAACTGGCTCTATGAACGTTCTTGTAACTGATACGATTTTATTATAATGATGGTTATGCACTGTTTTAAAATGGGTCATTATTTCTTTCAGAAAAAAGGCACCAAGAGGAGGTTGAAGTCCAGGGGTAACGGCTCTATAACGGTGCCGTCTGAGCAGACTGTGGCCATCCCTCAGATCACCTATGATCACATTGACAACTCTGAAGAGAAGAAAGATGATTCGTATTTCCTGGAACAACCTGGTGGGGCAGCTGAAGGTATTAGTCAATATTCTGTTTTCTATTCCCTTTTTTAATTTCGAGCTTTTTACCTCAAGGAAAATCTGCTTCCCTCGTGAATTACCAGTTCAAGTGAAGTGTGGTACTCAAGATCACATGGAAATTCTCTTCCCTCTCTGATTACTGCTTGATCAAACTCACTTCATCTGGCTCTTTAATGACTGTACTTTTGGTTTAACCTTGACACCTAAGGGTGCCATTCCCTGTGATGGTGTTTTTGTATGGTGTTGATTATTACCTTGAGATTATCTGTGCAGACCAGCTGGCAGAAGGTTGCATGTTGTGTGGAGGACATGACCGAGTGAATTACTGCAGTCATGAAACCAACTCCTCTTTTCCTAATTTTACACTTTTTTGGATGAAATAACTTGTGATCAGAGCTGTGAAGTGATGTCTAGCTGTCTGAAAAATGCTTGAAAAATCCATTATCTCAAGAAAGGTGTCATATGGTTTTGCATTCAGGGATTTCAATTAAAAATGGCTTCAGAAACATTTACTGTCAGCATTAGGGTATCACTCTTATTGCAGTTAAATTAAAAAAGGACAAGGTCAGTCTGACCAGTTTATTATGTAAAGCAAATCTGTAACATGTCTAATAAGGTACTAAGTTGTGCACATTAGGTCTAATTTAGCCATAATAAAAGTTTAAAACTACAAAAACAATATTTTCTTTTATTCCTCAAAGCAATGGAAGGCAAACTATTTAAGTCTAAAAGCTACACCCAGTCCTTACATGAGAGTCTTAATATTTAAGTCTTAATACGAATAAGATATTGGAGAAAAAAATAGAAGGGAGTGACTCTGAGACACTGTTTTTCTACTGCTGAAGAAGGGACACTAGTATAACAATCACAAGGATTACAATACTAGACTGACAGTATTATTATTTATAAGCATTCTTACATGGATATTTGCTTTCCCGCATCCTTGCAAAGCTTGGGGGTATAGAAGTATGAGTGCAGAAGGAAATTTCAGGGCAATTCACAGCAAGCAAGTTGATATAGTTGATGACCTTTGTATCAGGACACCAACAGTAACCTGTAAGAGTGACAGGTAACAAGATGGATGATGATAAAGGAGAAGAGGAATCATCAAGGAAAGATCAATCAGAAAAATGTTTCGGTTACGTTTCTAACTCCCAAGATATTATACCCTGCCAACTGGCCCCTTCATCACAAAAAAACACTTCATACATGGAGAGACACATCGACAAAAATCTTTTTAAGACAGATTCTTGTCACTTTGCTGTGTAAAACGTCCCTGCACATTGCTGTTAGCTTGTAAGTGATTTTTTTCTCGTTCATGTTGTCATTCATTAAAAGCCTTAATAGGGAACTCATTAAAATATTTTGAAATTAAATAAACCTAAAGTGTTATTGGAGGACATATAAAACTTTTTTAGTTTTGTGATATTTTACAGATTATTATTATTATTATTTTTTTTTACAAGTTCCTAAATATGATTCATTGCCCTATGAATGGTTACAAATCATTAACAGAAAAGGCAGTAACTTAAATTTCAGGTTATTAGCAATCCCCTAGCAAGATATTTCAATTTTACTCTCTGTTTTGTCAGGTAAGAAATGAGGGCTACATGTTGTGATCTGTTTTCTTATTTTAACACAGTCAAACAGGAGTCGTATCTTGATCCTTTTTGACCAAAGATGGCTGCCAGGTGTCTCTGGTAGACCAGATGGAAGCCATTACTGTCTCAGCGGTGATTAGAGGTCATGGTTACAAGCTCTTAACTGCTTCTCTTGACTCTTATCTGGTCACGGAGCCTCAAACTGGGCTGGAGTCAAAATGTTAAAATAAAGACATGTGAAGGTTAAAAGTGAGAATAACTTGTCGTTGTATAGCCATGCCAAACCACAGGTGTTATTTTTCTAATCACTCAAAATCAAGGCTGTATAAAATGATAGTGTTGATTTAGTAACATCAGTCAGCTTTGTTATCAGAAAACTTGTACTTTGCAATTAGACCCAGTCATTGTAAAATAAATAAACAGATAAAAGTAATTATCTTGTCTTTTCTGAGTACACGCCTGTGCACGTTACATATTATCGATGTCTGGTTTGTAAAGGAGGTGTTGGTTTAGCTTCCTGTCTTAAAAACTCTGCCCTCGGAATGAATTGACCCAGACTGCAGGTTAATAAATGTACTTTATGAGTTTTTCCTGTCAAGGCGTGCCATCATAAAGAGAGCTGGAGAGACATAAAGGCAGACCATCAGAGGAGCAACCACTTATAGGGGGAAAACTTGTTTAGTTTCCTGCCTAATGGGTTGGATCCTATGTAATGGGACAGAGCATCTGTGGCTGTGTGTGGAAAAAGTAATCAAAATAATGATCAAAATGGTTAGGCAGAACTTATACCCATGATATTTTCATTTTATGCTGTAAAATGTACTATATCCTATCTTCCAGTAACGGTAATATTTGAATTATATAACCCAGAGGTAAATTAATGCACTCAGTCTTTTTCTTTTATTTACTTATTAATGTTTTGCTTACAGGGCAGCTTAAGAAAGGAGAGATGCAGTACGAAAAAGAGATAGTTTTTGGGTACTGACAAAACAGCTGATCCACCAGTGTGATGAGGATTGTGTCCTCTGTACATGGGGTGCCCACTCTACTATCTGAGCCTAACTCTTGCAACTCATTTCTTGGTCTATAATAAAAACTGTTTCTTTGACGGCTTAATAATCCACACTGTTTGCAGATGGTTGCTTTCTTTGTCAATCTGCGGGCTGACTGAGAACATCTGACTCTAAGGACAGTCAAATGCTGCCAATGCTGAAAACAGCTGGTGTCAAAAATAATGCACAGAGTGGAAAGAGTTCACCAATACATTCTTACTGTTGGCTGACCAACTTGTGATCCCATTAATAACTTTGATCATAAAAATCGTGTTCATAGAAGCAAACAATGCAAAGCATTTTCGTAAAAGTGTAAAATGGGTCCAGCATTTTTTGCTCCATCATATTTGAAATAAAATAAATTTGAGGCTTAATGTGAATCTTAATTTGAACAAGATTTTGAAATAAAATCAGTCATATACCAATCAATGGGTATAAAAGTGTGCATTTTTGTGTTTCAAAGCAGAAACCTAAGTGGATAGTTTGGATGAGTTCATCACTCCTTCACAATGCTAATGGTATCTCACCCTTCTTTGCAGGGCTTGCCAGAATGTTTGGAAGAACAGGTGAGACATTCTCAGTGCCATTTGATTATTTTAGAGTTCCATCAGATGATTTTATCATAAGTTTTCCGTTCCCTTTGCTTTTATGCTGAAGTTTCCATTCTGTAGTTTGTTGAATTTTTAAACAGTCTTCCCAACAAAGTGAAAAGCTCAGTGCGTGCATATCTGTGATTGCTGCTCTGTCTAACTAGGAGCCCTTTCCTCTGGTTAAGTACTTCTCTCTCCTTTTAAAAAGTTCTCTGTGTTAATCATTAGCTAGCCTGCCTTTTTAATGTGGCCCAGACAGTATTTTAATTAGACTCGCAGGCTGGCTGGGCCTTTGTCCCCAACCGGACCAAACCAGAGCCAAGCGCACAGACTCAGACTTTGGTCCTGGGCTGACCCAGCCTGTTTTCTTTACTGGATGCCCTGCCAACACCACGGGTGAGGAACAGGGTTGGCCTGGGTACGAATGGACAGGGGCCCAGGGGAGTGTTGGGACCCAGGCTTGGACACGAAAGAGTGAGTGAGAGGTAGAGAAAGGGGGGTGTGGAGGTGATAAGCAGCCATTGTGGAGCTCCAGTGGTCAGAAATAAACTGGTCATTGTTTGATTTAGTCAGTGTCCGGCTTATCGCTCCACTTATCTGTCTGGCCTCACCCACCTCTCTGTCTGTGAGAATCTCTCAATGGAGCCCCCTCCCTCACAATTCTCGGCACCCATTCTCTTTCTACCTTCCAAACACGTTCGCACTGATGGGCCAGATTAACTTAATAGTGTTTGTAAAATCCTTCTTATATTTGTGTAGCTGATAACCCTGTTCAAGTCTGAATTTCAGGCCAAAGGTGGCTCTTGTTGGCTTTAATTACCCCCACCCCCCTCCTTTTTCTCCTTCTTTCTCTCCTCTCCTATATCTCTTTCTCTCGACCGCTGTATCTGCTTCCTTCCGGCTTGGACAAAGTCAAACAAACTCAATGATGGAATACAAGAGAGGCTGAATAGGTTTAGCTTGAATTGAAAATGTTCGTTCTGTTCCTGGACACAGATTTGCCCCCATTCTTCATCACAATGGAGGCCTGGAGCTTTGGAGGAGAGACTTGTCAAACTCAGTCGCTGACAGTCTGACTGCAGGTCAAGACCCAGCTACACATGTTATTCTTTGCTGTTGTTTTAAGCTGCACTGACAGCCAGTAAGCTGAACCAGTGAACTCCAGTGCCATAATCACAAGCTTCTTGTACAAATAGTGCAAAAAATCTGAAACTGAAAAACTGTTTAGACTTGAAACAAAACTGTGTTTTTCTAAGCCCCTATATTTTTTTGGTACATCAAAAAGCACTGAGAAAAGGTTCAACTGTTGTTTTTCAAATGTTTTCTCCATCCCCTTTTCTTTTCCTTCTCTTTTGTTTCTTTCTTACATCAGGCCCTCCTCAACATTCTTGGTCATCTTTCACTTTGAGCTGCCCTGGATCTCCAGGTATCTGTCTATTTCTTTCTTTGTGATACTCACCACCACTTTTGCGTTTACTTTGTCATTGTACTTTTTGTATGGAAGCTCTGAGAGGTATGTAAGAAGACATTTCTTGTCATGTTTCTGTATTTAATCTTTATTGTTCCCATGAAAATGAAACTACACATGGCAATTGCCAGTGATATCTTTTTTTATTGCTTATTCATTCATTGCATTATTTTTTGAAGAGCAGCCAGAACCTGTAATAAAATGAGGAGAGTGAAGGATCTTGTGCAATTTTAGTTTCAAGCAAGTTTCATATATAACTAAATGCTCAATCATGATAGCTTTTTTAGTATTTTTGGGTATAGTCATCTAGTATTAGTAAGTTATATTTTCAGTCTTGTATGCCTGAAGGATGGGACAGTGGTTAGAGGAGGAAATGGAGTGAGAGTGAGGAATGTTGCATCTATTCAATCAAACCCCACCCATCATTATTTTTCTAATCGATACAGTTGAGGATACATGTCCTCCATATTAACGATACTTGTTATTAGTAACCAGCCAGCTACAAGCACACTTTCAATACGGGATGCACTGATACCAGTATCCATATCCGAGACCACATTCAATTACTTGTACTCATACCTGTAAAAGTACGTTGAATACTACAACATTGAATACCGCTATTAGCAAGTTGACTTGTCTGCGTCCAGATAGAGGACTGTTGACTGTTGAAATGCCAGAAACATACAGGTGCATCATGGTCTTCATTTCATTTGTTAAAATGAGACAGTGAGGAAATAAAAGATATTTTCTGAGTCACATTAGAGTTGCAGTGAAGTTATTAAGTGTTTGGATTGGTATTCAGTATTGGTGAGTACTCAAACTTAAGTACTCGTACTTGGTTTGATAAAAGGTGGTATCGGTGCATCCCTACTTTCAATATTATCTTTCATTGTTGTCCTTTGCAGTAAGGAAGGAAATTAATAACAGCACCTCCATCGACATCATGCGCACCAACAGCATAACAGATGAGCTGGACTTCATGACTGAGGACATGTCCCTGCCTGTGGTGACTGCCAAAACCCAGTAAGTCCTAAACATTTCCCCTTCCACTTTTTTTTTCTGGTGCCCCTGTGACTCTGCGATCCATCACCCTGCACTGACTTCCATTCTCCCATCCATATAATAGTGATTTGCCTACTCGTCATTCTCCCCAGAGGTCTTTTGTCAGAGCAGAGAGCCCCTCTAGCTGCTCTCTAAATGAAGCTGTTTTGTTGAACTCTCTTGAGGGTTAAAGAGACTCTCAAGGGCTAAGGCCATATCAGGTACACAGAGTTATAAAGGGGATTATCCCTTTATTCTAGGGGGAAATGTCAAAGAAATCCCTCTCAAAAGGTTGGAGGACATGTTAAGGTACTGGATGGCTTGTCTCTACATGCCCTCATGGGATTGAGTGGCCTGCTGTTGGCTGGTGTGAATGGGGAGTGGGGTTTGTTGGTGTTTCTTCTTGACAAGCAAAAGATGTCATAATGACTGCTGTCAAATCATCATTTCTCCTCCAACTCTTTTGAATCACCAGAAACAATAGATTAACACTTTATAATATTCACGAAGAAGACTAGAGAAAAGATTTTGCATCAACATCTTATAAACACTGTTGTGTGTCTAAATGCCATCAGTGGGAGATTGGCAGAGTGGTTTTCCCATATGGCCATGGTCCTATAGCATCATTGCATTGGGATTATGTAATTACACACAACACTGTCAGGTAATACAAAGCTCCAGAGGGATAATTGCAGATGTTGAAATAGATTCATGACTTTAAATCAGCATTAATCCCCGGATGAGTCTATTGTTGACGTTGTGTATTGTTGGCCTCATGGTATTAACATAAACTTATAGATGTTATTGGTACCAATGTAATGCCAGCAGAGTGACAGCTTGTGTTCACTGAAAGCTTCACTGTACCAATAGATTTCTTGCTGTCACATACTGACATGCTTTTTTAAAAAAAATTGAATCTGCTCCTCAGTATATAACTAAATAAATGTGTGTTTTTTTATAGTCTAAAGGTAAAGAGTTGCATGTTTTTGAATTGACATATTTGGTTCTGAAACTTGTTTGTTACCCACCATGATTGCTCTACTGTTTTGTATATAACTTTGGTTAGAGTCTCACACAAAGGAAATTCTACCAAAATAGTAGAAAGAAGTATTGTGCAAAGTTATATCTATCATACATCTCTTTGCCTTTGTGCTTCTTATTTTTAGATTACAAGTGCAGATGCATTAGCATAGATCCTCTTAATTAAAGATGCTTTAGGTGTGGTTTATACCCAAAAACGTTCATCCTTCCAGTCTTTTTGTTGCATGTCTTCAGTCTGCACACTATTTTACCTTGTCCGATTCTGTCCGCTTTTCCCCTCAGAGTACTTGGAGGGGGAAAAGTTTGCCTTTTGTTCTGATGAATGGAGTCCTTTACCTTATAGGGTAAAACTAGAACACAGCTTCCACAAGCTTCAGTTCAAAATACCTGATAACCCAAAGCACCTCATCAACAAGAGGTCACCAGATTTTTTTTTTTTATCATGGGGGAATGAATAAAATAAATCCTCAACACCGCAGTGAGAGTTCTGAGCAGAGGAAATGTTTTCTCTCTTGTAGTCTTTTGACCTGCCCCTTCGTGGCATCGGTCCAGGTCTCCTTTTTTTACACAGCACTTGAATTCTGCAAGGTACTGTTCAAGCTCTCTCGCTATTCTTCGTCCGCTTTGTTTTTTCTCTCTTCTCCTTGTCTCTATCCTTATAGCCACCCTCCTTTCATCTGCTGAAAGGAGGCCGTGGACATGTGAACTTTGATATAACATACATAAAACTCCAAGCTGATCACTCATTGAGTTTTCATTAGTTGTGCTGCTCATGGAAAAAAAGGGATTTCAGTTTTTTATGTTTCTGGATCATTTTACTGCTCAATGGTTAGATTCTTGTTCAAGCATTGTTTTTCTTGACGAAGGGAATTTTGTCTATGGGTTTAACATTCCCACATTAAAGAAGAAGTTGATCTGATGTAATAACAGATCAAAAGTGCATAGATGCCATCAGTAAATGCAGATATTGCAATCTGTGCTCTTTGCTGCTGTCACAGTATATTTTTTCCTGTTGTGAGATAAGAAAAGGATTATCTTATCTTCCAGTAGACTAATATTAAATGTCCATTGAAGAAATATTGAAGCTGTCCTCAAGAAATTTGAAATTCTAGTTTCAATCTGTTTGTTTATAAATGTTTCTCATATTCTGTAAGAAGTAATTGAGTGTGTCTTAAATGGACTATGTATGCATATGTATTTCTTCGAGCATGTGTTTCAGTTTCCTACTTGCGTGTGCTTGGCATATTTGCATGCTCCTGCGGGCGTGGGACCACTGGTTGTTAATGCCTAAGTATGTGTGAGCTAGACTTCCAGCTGCAGAGGCACTCTGTGTCTATTTGTATCCAATGCACGGCTTCTGTGCCCACAACTCAGCTCTAACAGCCAAGCTGAGATTTGGGCCATGCTGGGTGCTTTCCCATAACAGCTGGTTTGTTTTGCCTGTGGTGTCACGCCACCAGGGACGGCACTGTCATTTGGCATCCTTATCTGGCTTTCTGCAGACAGCTACCACATCCACCCTTGCTGCTTGGGGGTGTCTTGCACGCACAGACACCATATCAGTTTTTGGATTTAGCATTCTTTCACTTACTCTAATCTGTATGTCAGTGTCTCAGGAGCTAATTCTTTTCTTTTCCAACATTTCTGACACAGTCATTTCTTTTATATCTCTCCGCACTAGTTTGGACATTACAGTGTGGCTTTCACTTTGCAGTAACAGACAACCCCCAAACGCGTGTGGATGTTTTGGTGTGCTCGTGTGTGTGATTGAGGCATCAAAACAGCTGGTGTGACGGGTCTGGGCTCCTGTGGAGGAAGTGGTATAGGGCAGAGTCCGCACGCAATCATGTCTCCCCCTGAATTCAAAACATACACACTCTGGCACTCTCACACACTCATACCTACTGCACAAAAACACAGAAAGACATAGTTTTCCCTCTGAGAAGGTAAATCATTTTTATTGCTGTGTTTGTTTTGTTAATACCACTTGGTGGTGGTTTTATTAGATTTTATGAAATATCCTTAAAAAAAATCTCACACAAAGTACACACACTTGTTCCTGCAGCGTCAGCATAGTTCTGAGCTTGTTACTGTAAACACTGCTTCCACTATTTGTTTACTTAACTCTGTGTAAATGAGGCTGATTCTTGACCGATGTGTGTGTGTATCTCCAGCTGTAGACTTTGAGGATGTAAATTTAGGAGATTTACCGGTTGACTGCCCAACAGATCATAACAAACCCCAGCCTAACTTGCTGATACTACATCCACCACAAAGCAGAGTGACATTTACCCTCTTTGAGAATGAGTAAATGTTTTCAAGTACACGTCTTTCCCCAAACAGAGGAGGGCCCTGTTTAGGTGATTGAAGCGATTGTGCTGTCTCTCTTTCTCTCTCTTACTCTGCCTTATGTTGTACTATCCCTGTTTCTCCCATCTTTTCAGTCACTTTATTTACCAATATGATGCTGACAGGAGCAAAATATTTTATACACTTACTTAGTATTTCATCCAATTGCACTGCATTCATTACACAGCAATAAATGATATCAAAAGTCCAAAGCTCTGCAGGGTTTCATCTACAAAGAAGGACAGTTTATTTTGCTTTTTTCACTAATTTTTTTGATGTAACATTCTTTTTAAGGTTTTTTTTCCAATTTGTTTTTAGGTGTGGAATGAAACCAAGGCATCCCACAGAAAACCCTCCCAGACACACAGTAACGTGTGAAGTCCTGATAAACAGAAATTAGCAGCTGCTCTTTTTTCAGAATTTCACACGTTCCTCCATATTACCTGTTGACCTGATACAACCTGTTTGTGCATGTATACACTGTAAAATGTGACTTGGCACATTTGTTATTGTAGGATATTACTCTGTCAGCATTACATAAGATTACTGAAGTTGTTGTGATAGCACTTAGTTATAAGTTGGCATCATCTCATCTACAAAACATATTTCAACTTGAAAATCTGTCCAAATAAATCAGTAATGCATGCTGACTTGACACTCATCTTAGCCCCTCCCAGCTGTTTAGTAAAGGTACAGCTTTCAAGTTGTACCCAGAATTTCTATGTGAATTTGAACCTAACAGTTACGCCACGAGTGAGGAGGGATTGCAATGAATTTTGAAAGCCTGTTGTACTCCCAAAAAGTTGCAGAAGGGGCAGGAACAGGGTGGGGTGTTGGTATTTTAAGATGGTGGAGTTCAGGTTTTTTTTCTCCTTATGCTGCCTCTGCCTCTCCTTTATTGACAGTGAATGTTGTGTGATCAACTTTTTCAATTTCCTCCATAGAGAGCTCCTTATTACCTCAGGTGTTTCCTTGACCATCTCGTGTTTATTTTCATGCCTTAGATGTCTTCTAGACCATGTTTCTCTCTCTGTCTGGATGTTGTCCAGTCTTAAGGAGAGCTGTGTCGAACCAGTTAGCAACATAAATGCCTGGCAACTTACCTTCCCTGTGGTCAATGACAGGTTGTATTATTTAGCATTGTAAACTGCAGGATCAATAACTCATTGTGAATTGAAATAGCAAGTAAGTTTGAGACTTGAAATATAAGCTGTGGATGCTCTTGATATAAATTCAAGAATGAACACATTTTGTGTTTTCCAGCAGAGAGGTGAATAAAAGCTCCATGTTTTAATAAATACAATTTATCTAAATAACATTGCTTTTTGTCAGAACAAAGTTGAGTGATTTTCATCTGTAGTTTTTGACCATTGACTTAATGGAGCTGGGCAGCCTTCTGGGATATCGAGCCCTGACAGAGAAAGCTTATCTAAAGTGGCTCTCACATGCTCTTCTGTTGTCATTGGGTTTGCTGAACAGGAAACCAGAAAGGAAATATTTATGTTGTTTAGCTTGCTGAATCAGCATGCTAGTACACAGTTCTTTGAATAAGTTTATCGTTTCTGTTTTAAGTGTCCCTAAGAGACCACCACCACCATAAAAAAAAAAAAAGAGTAGAAACCTTTCCTGGTTCAGTCATCTCTGTCATCTCATGACCTGAGGCAGTTGCCTCTTCCTCCTGCTGGGTGTGTCCAGCTTCTCGAACCCTCTCCTCTTCCCCCTCTTGGTTCTCTCAGACCTGTAAAAGCCTGCATGGGCCACCTGCAGGCAGCTCTTAATTAGTTCCCCTCTTACAAGCTAGCCAGAGATAAAGAATGAAAAGCCACTGCAGCGCCACAGGAGGGGAGGCGAAGGCAGAGACACATGCATCACGGCCTGTCCTCTTCAAGTAGGGGCCTCTCTCTTCTGAGCAACTGCAGCTTTTGTGCAGGGCTCTGAACAAATTGGCTTTTTGTCTATGCAGCCTCTGTACGCCTGTCTCCTACACTGTAGTCGTATATTGATGGCACGGAGGGTTGTTACAAACGTGGAGTTCAGTCCAGAGCAAAAATCCAAAATGTATTCATGGTTTTATGTCACAGGAGTCTTTTTAAACCTTGAGAATTGTCACTTTAACAGATGTTAGTAATATAAGGTATTTCCAGCATCTTGCCCCTCTTTTATTCAGCTCTGTGCTCCAGAACATGTGCTGTCCAAGACAGTATTTTATGGGGCTTTATGCAAGATTCAGCAGTGAATGTAATGTGAACATATCCAATAAATCCTCTTAATATTTTTGGCTTTACTGCCAAGTATTAGAATGACAAACCAGGCCGAGGGCCCCACGCCAGGCTCATGCAGCAGACACAAATGCACACGCACATATGAACACAGACAAACGGATGGAGGGGAGTAAATCTTTAGCCTCCTGCCACACAGCAAGCAAAGAAGCCGTCTGGCTGCTGCTGGTTTATGAAAAGATAGTAAAAGCAACCAAGAAAGAAAGGAACAAATTGTGCAAGAAAGAAAGGGACAGATTGTGTCTAGTTTCTTGAGTTTCTGCCAGTTTATGAAATAAAAAAAGGTTAAAAAAACCCAGTCTCGACACAGTAAATGGCAACTTGCTGACTCAACCTCTGAACGGTGAATATTTGTCAAGGGATTCAGTGTCTAGTCTCATCAGAGGCTCTCGGCACTTCATGATTTCACCTTTACCTACTTACTAAAATTTTTTGGATTACACTTTTTAACTCACTCCAGCATAGGATAGTTAATGTTTAATGCAAATCCTCACTAATGTCCAGATTACTCAACATTAAAGCCACTTATACAGTTACCTTTGGAAGCCTGAACCACCAAACTGGGAAAAAACTGCTTCTACCCAGGTTTTGCAAGGGTAAGCCAGATTCAGCTCAGTTACTCTTGAAAATACTGTCACATGAATTTGAAACTCTGAACTGTTGTCATGAATCATAAGCTCCAAGTATCTTCAATCAATTTTTAATATTTTAGAACCTAAGGCCTTGTTGAGAAGAATGCTAATCAACACTTTTTTCTGTTGGTTGCAGTGATGAGTTTTACTCAAGGCTACAGCTGATTTTTCTGGACTGAATCCTGACATGGAAGAAATGTTAAATAATAAAGAATTTCAAGCAGGGTCAACTCCAATAAAGATCAGGAGTTTTCATTCCAGGAAATATTTATCTTTGTATTTTTAATAGCACAAAGAGTGATGTGTAATCACACAAATGCAATCAAAAAGTTCTTTAAAAACAGTCTGCTTATGGAAACTGGTTCATACTTTTTGCTGGTTAAGAGCATCCCCCTATTCATGCCAAAATCAGAATCATCAATTCATCTTTTATGACATGTCACACCCACGGCAGTAAAGAGCATTTTCACTAAGTAATTAGTAAGAGAATATGCTTTTAAGGTTTAACACTGGCTGCCCTGCATTGATTAAGGCGTTATACTGCTCATACTTCCCCTCACCGCCATTGTGGTTCAGGGAAGTTTAATGGAGAGCAAACATCAGTGGCTGGAAGAGAGCTTTATTATCTTCTACCACAAGTCAGAAAACCCAACACTCAGCAAGATATTGTTGCATGAATTAACCAGATAGAAAGATTAACTCACCAATGAAATTTCTATTAGTTCCGTTCAGATTGCTCACCAGACCAATATAGCTTTGTGAGTTCTGTGTAAATGCGCCTTTATTTTCCACAGTGATTGACCCAACATGTCACAGCATACTGGTTTAGAAAGTATCAAAAACCCGTAATCAGCATGGTTACTTTAAAACAGGCCAGATCGAGTCAGGGCCCAAAATAGAATGGAGCAAAATGTTGTTGGGCTCACAGACCATCGTTATAACTTTCCTCTCACTGTTCTGCATCGCTTTGTCCTGCACTAGTTTATCTTTGCCACCAAAAAAGGAATAAATAACAAAGAAAATGAACTCAGGAAATTACTGTTTTGGAAACACGACTCCCTGAGCAGCTCTGTGATGTCACGCCACAGTCTTTGTTTAAGGGCAGGATGATGTGAAAGAAAATTGTGGGATATGGTAGATAAAAGCAGAATGCTGTTACCAATAACACTACATGAATAACAGTGAATGTTATTTTATGAGCTGCCTTAAAATTAAATTGGTTCTTGCAGTTCTTTAATACCCCTTGTTGGATTGTTTTTATTTAATTATGTTGGTCTTAATGAATTGCAACATTATAAAACTGAGGGCAAATACACAAGTTAACCTAATGAATTAAAAGAATTATCCTTAAGTAGATTAATGCCCTGTTAATGGAAGTCAGATTGGGGTAGCTTAAGGGTATTTGTTTCCACATTAAAACAGCAAAGTGGAACAAACAGATAAGAAACTCAGCTCTGCTGCTGATTTCATTATGCAACTCTACCTTTATAGACTGATTCATTTGCTACAGAGGGGAAGTGATTATTAAACCAAAATCACATTGATAAGTCAGACAAAAAACTAATAAGATAATTATCAGACCCATAAGTTCGTGCAACAGTGGTTGACGTTTTCACTTATGTTTTGCCAGTGTCTTGTCAGGAATAAGAACTTAGATTTAAGAATAAAGTAATAAATAAATAAATTAGATAAATTAAAAAACATGTAAAGAATATGTCTGACCACAGTTACTCTATGCCTCTGCTGGTAAAACTGATAGGGTACAACTTGGCTGGTTAGCTGAGGCATACAACTGAGAGCCTGTAATTCTGAGTAAACCCAGTGAACTCAGGGTGCATGCTCTGATCCTGAAATAGTCGTGAGTAATTGGCTTCTTTTCTCACTAAGAATGTTGAAAGAGGCATCTACAGCACTGGGGGAATGTTGAAGAGTAGAGCAGAGGTAACTGTAGGAGGAAAAGTGGTGTGTTGGTAGAAGTTTTGAAGCCAAAGTACTGGAAATTAAGTATAAGTACTGATTCTTGTAGTGGACGTAGAAGTGGGGGTTTTGGTGGTAAAGGAAGCACTAACTCTCACAAGATCACTTACAATGGAAGTTGTAGCTACTGTAGATGAAGAAGAAATTGTAGTAACAGTAACGACAGTTTTGATAGTAGCAGATGTTCCTGTTAAGATCAAAATGTTTGTGTAAATTGTTCGTAACTGCATGGAGTTAATTATGCAATTAAGTTGTAGCAATGATAGAAGCAGTAGCTTTTATTTGTAACTGCTATTTTTGTTATAGTAAAGTATATTTATTGGTGTAATAACCTTCCATAACTTTTGCCATTATTCATGTATCATATATTTCTTCATTGAATGTACAGTCTATAAATCTTATTCTTATTTTTCAAGACATGTGACATTTACATCTATTTTTGTACCTTTCCTATATTTTAACAGTTTTTTAATGGTAGTAGCTGTGACTTCCAAGCAATTATCCCATGGGGATATTAGACTTAGTAACTATGGTGAATGTTTATTTGTTGATGGAATATTTTTTAAAAAGTTTTTCCTTGTGATTGTTGTATTTTTCTGAAAGTGATAATTGTGGTTGATGATGTTTTTCTAGTTTAGTATTTAATCGAGGAACAGTAGCAGCAGAAGTAGAACTTCAAGTAGAAGTACTTGAAGTTTATACTGTTGTATATTTAGCAGTACTTGATATTCAAATACTAAAGTTGTAAAGATGGTATACACTGGTTTTGTTACAGTAGTGGTTGTTATAGCAGTATTGGTTGCAGTGGTTGTTGTATTATTTGGAAAACTAAAAAATATAACATTGGTATGAAAATAAAGTAACAACAGTAGTTATACGGTATCATTAGTAAAAGTTTTTTTTTTTTAATTGGTAGCTGGAAGCTATAACTGCAATTTTGTACAGTATTAATAGTTGTGAAATATTACAAATAGTTGATATTTTCATAGTGGCATGGATAGTAGTAGCAGTTGTTGAAGTAGTGTTAGCTGTTGTACAAAAGGGGTGGTAATAGTGTTATGTGTTGTTTAGTTGCAGTGTTGTATTGAACAGAGGTTGTTGCTGTAAATGGAGCTAATGAGGAAATTGCAGTGTTGTTGTACGAGTAGTCATTGTGGTTGTTATTGCTGTGCATACATTCTTGTTTTGTGTTAGTTGTTATTTTTGCAGTGGTTATTATAGTAGAGGTACCTGAGATCATTGCAGATTGAATGTAATACATGTAATACAAGGAGATGGAGCAGAAGTTGCAGTTCAAGTACTTAGTATATCAATCAAACATGACAATTTTAGGCTCAACTTTGAATTTGTGTGTTTTATGTTTTGCACACTTTATTCACTCCTCTTTCAAAGTGATCTTGGTAAGAATGTGAATTTGATTCAGATTTATTTGGTTGAGTGTCACACATATTTATCTGACTTTAGAGAAATCAAAGGAAAGCCCAGCCGAGGTGTTTCTAAAAGAGACCCTAATCTTGCCATGGATGCTTCTCTGTCTCTTAAAGGTGTGTCCACCTCCTTGCTGCGATCTTAGAGGCACCTGTATAAATACCTTCTTTCGTCCTGTGAGTGCGTGTTTCTCTCCCCCTCCTCCTGTGCAGGGCTCACTTTCTTCCTCTCCTCTTTTAATAAAAACAGTAGTCTGTTGCAGCACCCGAGTGGCCTGTTTGTACAGCCAATCCTAATCCTGCAGCCTTCTACAACTCTGTGGCCACCTTTTTTTTTCTGCACGGCTCTCCAGGTTCTCGTGCTCTCAGGTTTTCAAACAGACCAGCCCTGCCATTTGATGTGGGTTTGAGGGGTTTATTCAGGTGTGGCGACCGGTGCTGCCACCACCCTGCCTCTGATGTTGCGTCCATCTACAACCAGGTGCCGGAGCTGCATCTGAGAGCCCAGTGTTCCAGCCCTGGAGATGAATAGAGGGCCTGTTGATGGAGCTCATCTGTGGGGCCTTGTGGTTTCTCCTCTCTCACAAGCAAAGGCAGGGATATAGCAGCGGCCAGGGTTAAGATATGGTGGATTAGTTTGTGTGTGCCTTTTTTTTACTCCACCTTGACCGAGTACCTGCCCCACCTGCTGCAACGAACACCTCTGTGCGATTGAGCTAAGGTTGGTCTGGGTTAGCAAAGTTGAATTGGCTTAAATGGGCTGTCTGGCGTTGCATCAAGGACACAGCCCGCAATCACTCCATGTGGTCGAGGGGTTTGGGTGTATTTTTATAGGAGGTGTAATTGGTCTAAAATATCCCTTCACTTTATTTTAGATAGAATAAAGAGGGTTATTAATGTAGTATTGACACGGAGGTATTTCAGTCGGCCAGACTTGCATCAAAATATTCTTTGACACCCAATTTTGACAGAGTAATGGAGCCTGCGACCACTCAAAAAGAGGCTTTATACTGTTATTGCCCTTACTGCTCGGTTATATTTGGCTAGCTGTAAAGGAATTTCCACTCTTGATATTTAATTTGTACATCCACAGGGTGTCTTCAGGACTTGGGAAGCATTGAAATCCATGTACTGAGGTAAAAAGATAAACATCATTCCAAGGATAACGGTGGCTTGTTTTTTTTCATTCATACCAACCATGATAAAAATCGACAAAGCTGAAACTTTTAATAATGCAGTGTCAACAAAACATATTGCTATTTCACCTGTTAATGATATACACTCTTGATCAAAATCTCAAGACCAGTTGAAAAATTGGGCAACTTTACATGTCGCGCTGTGGGGTCCTGGAAAGGTTCTAAGTAGAGCTTCAAAATGCAAAAAGAAGAACTGGAGGTGAAAAAAAATTAAGTAAGCAATTTATCAGCAGCAACAATCATACTGAAATAGTTTATTCATCCAAAGTAGGGAAAGATCCTGTCCTATAGTCCAAGTGACATTAGCCAAGTTGTGATCTTTCTAACTACACAGCAACTTAAACTTAGTGGTAATACCAACAATGTTGAAGTTCTGGCATTATGTTTTAATATTATGTCTTAATGTATGATTATTGAAATGAAAGTTCCTTACATGTACATGTAGCCTTGAAATTATGCTGCAAATATCAATGAAATCAATGCAGGGATTGAATAACTGTAATGACTTTCAGTATGGCTAAAAGAGGCATGATTTGTCATTAATGTCTTAAAAATGTCTTAAAATGTTGTTTAAATGATACAAATTTCTGAAACCCTCATCCTTGTTCGTTGAAAAATGCCACTGATAAAACAAAAGAAGCAATTCAAAGTGCCTTATTGAGGGGATTTACAGACTGTTAGCATCACTGTTTTTGGAATCAGCTGTTTTTTGATCTTCACAGTTGAGGAGTTAATCTGAAAACAAGTTCTCAGAAATAAAAGAATCAATTTTTTTTCAGTTTAATTCTCACTCTCTGGTCTCTGAGAACTGAGCAGGCTAAAGGCAGTCACCCACACGCTGCTTCTATCACACCACCATCAGCAGGCCCTTCAGGCGACAGCTCACGGACACGCATTCACCGCTTCACCACAGAGAGTACACTGGAATTTAGCGCTCTTTTTGCTTCGAGGAGAAATGAACCACAGTGTTTCTGGGGTTTCATTTCTGACTTCATGTGGCATGGAGAGTTCATCTTACATTTGCAATTCCAAGCAGATCGAAGAAATTGCCAGGTAGTGTTGCAGATTACAGAGAAAGGTGAAAAGACCGTCCTGTCACAGTTTACTGTATCTTCAACATTATTCCAGATAAAGAAGCAGTCTGCAGGTTATAAATCAGAAAGTGACAATCTGCAGCCAGATGTGTAAAATGGTGGAGCAACCAAAAAGCTTTAAATCATAGATGAGGGACAGACAAGTCTTGGTTCAGTGTCTCTCTCACACAAACATACACGCACGCACACACACACACCCTCGCACACGTACACACTTCCTCCTTCTTCCCCTTGTGTATTTTTTCCACTGCTGTTAATAGGAGCCATATAGAGCTCAGTTCATAATGAAAGACCCCCCAGAGGCCATGGCAGGGACTAATAACTCTCCTAATAAGTCTCTGTTAGTGTTGAAAGGACCGCCTCTTTATGTTACACGTGTATATGTGCTGTAAAGTCCTACCCAGCTTACTTCTGTGATTTTATGGCTCGGTTTTATCCTTTTTACTCAAAGCCCATCAGAAAAAAAATAAGGAGAGAAGTCAGAGAGTGTGTTAGGGTGTTTTGCCGCAGGCCCTTCAAGTTGTAAAATTGCATTTAAAGGCTCAGATAAATTTTTCTGAACTTAACAATTAGTGGTGTGCAAATTAGAAAATTCAAGAGCAAAGTCATAACCAGTTCAGAAGCCTAAGGTTAGATTTTCATGCTTGTATTAATCTAAGATTAAGTAGGTGCATACAAAGGTCTTTGTGTGTGAAAGAACCTGACTATTCAAAGCCTCTGTTGGCTGTAGCATAAACAGATAGTGGAAACAATAACATTTAAAAAGTTGTATAAAGAAAGAAATATGAAATAATCTTGTCACAATAGCAATTTAGGTTCAACACAATCAAAAATTAAGACTGTAGGTTTGAACTCCATGAGTTGTAAGAATGTAAACATAAGAACAAGAAATGGAATCAGTAATTAATTGAATATGAAAGTTTAAGTCAGTGACTTCTAAGGTGCAATAAAATGAGTCTCAATGGCATGAGTTGGAATTGAGAGCAGGACTAAAATAAAATAAAATAAAATACCGATCTCATCTGTTATATGTCAGCAGAAACAGAGGTGGCCACATTGTTCCACTGTTACATAATGAGTGTACTAACTACAGCAAGACACTATCCACAATTACACACTGAGTCAGAATGTGGAGCAGGGATAAAGTTAAACATCAGAGACAAGAGTCACTCTAACAAAATTTACAAGACAGTAGGAAAGGGGATATTTGAAGAATTTTAAGCTGTTGGTGTAGTTAAGCTTCGAGTGCTAAAACGTGTTAAAAACAATTACATTATAAAATAAAATTCAAGTAGCTGTGCATTTGTTACATAGTTGGTTAGTTTTAACATTTATTGAAAGGAAGTTGTGTTTCCAGGATTCTCATTGCATGTTTAGTTAAATTATGTGTCAAACAATTGAGAGGGGGGAGGTAATGACACAACTGATCGCTGTTTTTCTTTTATTTTACTCTTGAAATATCTTTTTAGCAGCTGTTTGAGTAATTAATAATAAAGATACAGAATGGATTCATATTTATGCAACATGTTCTAATGTTACCAATCGAAAAATCTCCTTGCATGCGCTTTAAAAAACATTCCTACAAGTAAACACAGGTGATCATATAATTAATGTTGAAAGGGATGAGCAAAAACTGGTGTTTCTATTGTGTCTAAAACTGAGATGAGCGGTTTTTTTTTTGTGTGTGAGTTACCCTTATTGCAACACTCTTCAGTACACCAAGTGTTTGTGTGAATTCTTGTGAAGGTTTATGGAACAACAGCCAAGCTCGTCTTGGTCATTTGTTGTCCAGTATAGTTTATAGTACATAGTTTATATGTTTAAGTGACAAAGAGGTTGCATTTGGCTGAAATGCTGCAATAACAGCAGCGTATAAAAAAAGGCCAAACGTCAGCCGTCCTGCAGTGTTGAGGAGGGAAACAGAGATGAAAAATCCCCCCTGTGACCAGCAGGCTGTGCTGAAGCAACATCACTTCTTCCTGAGCTTCACTGTCTCTTCGAACAGACAGGCCACAATCACTGAACTCTTTTTTTTTTAATGAAAGTGTGGATTTAACAATTCTGCCTCTGCTGGGTTGTCACAGAGAGGAAACAGACGCTGACAGCACAGGGTTCAGCTGAAATATAAATATCCTGTCAAATAAGTTTTTCACAAATGCAGACAGGTGGGTTCACAACACCACTTCATGCTTCTCCAGCCAACCCTGATCTTCATGCTTTTTATTATTTTGCCATCACATTTTTTTGTTGTGCAACATAGGAAAGAGTAAAGAGGTGAGCTTGAACAGAAAAAGGAACAAACCTAGGCCTTTTCAGTGGTTAGTGACTTTCTGGAGTGCTGTTCTCACCAGGAACAACAGCTTCAGTAAACCATCTCTCAAACATTTGCTGGCAGATTGAGAATCTGAGTCAGGAGCTTTTATCTCTGGATAGACAAGAGATGTCTTGGTTCTGGCAACATTGATAAAGTGTGTGTGTGTTTGCATTCAAATTTGCAAGCTCCATACTTCAGCATTTACAGCCTTTCACTGACTGTTCCGCAGGTCAAGTAGACCTCTTATTTTCTTCTCTCTCTCTCTCCCTTTGTCCGTCTCACTCTCTCCCATTCAGCCTGGCCTGTGTACAAGTCTCAGCAGTTGTCAGTTTCAGGAAATGCACCATGCTCTGTTGGGAAGTGAGGTATCTGCCTCTGGGCCAGACATTTTTTCCCCCCAATTTTTATCAACTGCTTACGGGAAGCAGCAGATGCCATAAGCAGACAATGTTCACTTAGCCTTTCCACTCCCGCTGTGCTTGTATGCAAAATGATACAAACTGAATGCAGGCTGTGTTGAAAGATAGTGCAGATATTTGAATCACAGGGAAAAATGGGTGAAAGGCTGCAACTTGAAAATCCCCACTGCTCTCCCCGTGGTGTTAATATCTAGTATGTGTGAGTGAGGGTATGCATGCATGTAGGGCTTTACTGCACAGACACACACTCACAGTTACACACTTGCACTATTCTGTACTACAAAAGCACTGTACCACCCTCTTGTTAATCCAAATGCTTTTACACTTTGTTTAACGTGATTTCTATGAGCTCTATATTTACACTGCTGAGCTACAACTTCAGCCCCCTGCTGTTCACATTCCCCGCCCTCCTTGCACACACTTACACAGACACGCACACACACACACTTGTAGCTTTGCTTCCTTTCAAACCACGCTTCAGAGTAAAAGCCTTGTTGAACCAGCCGCACCAGATCTGCAGAGCAGCACCACAAGCGTGTGCACAGAAAAGCAACAAAAACAAAGCCTTATGTTTTAGGGCTTGAATGTGATGCATGAGCAAACTTAAGTGTGTGTGTGTGTGTGTGTCCTGGAGTGTGTGAGTGTGTGTGCATGTGTGCTTGTGTGTAGGAGTGGGGGAGAGCAGCTTGAGTCCAAACAGGATATTGTAGTACACGGGGGCACAGATTCTTCCTGCGGCAGCTTGGCTCAGTGGGTTTCAGGACAGGCTCGGCGACAAGCAGGCAGCACCCCCTACGATGTTACACACACACACACACACACACACACACACACACACACACACACACACACGCGCACACACACACACACACGCACACATGCACATTGACACACACACACGCAGTTTCTTTGTGCCTCTCATCAGATAACTAACTTAAATGCCAGCCTTCCTTTTTGTGAAGAAAACAACTTGATATGATAGTTTCCTGAGAATAGAGGAGACAGAAAATTCAAGTCATCTCATGTCATGATGAAAAAAAAAACTGTGGTTCATGCAAATAATCCTCACTAGCATAGTATCTCAAGCTTAACTTCTTCATTTTCTCCCCCACTCCTACACACACGCACACATACAAGTGCTCAAATAAGAGCGTTTTGACATTTTGGTGATAATTCCTGAAATAACTGCTGCTGTTTGGAGTACATTGGTTACATCACGTCTTAAACTTTCCATTTTGTTCCGTGCAGATCATACCACAGTTGACTGTCTGATAAATCTGTCACTCCTTATAAAACCATTTGTCAGACATGCAAAAGAAGAGAAAGTAACACCCGAGGGAAAGGAAACTTCACCAGGAGAGATGTTATTTAAAGACCGAATCGAGGCCAGTGTACTAGAATAACCCTGCAGCAGTGAGCTCTCAGAGCTGTTTGATATAACCGACTCTGTGTTGCTTTTTCCACTCTTATTCTTCAAGAGCAAAGAGTCAGAAACCAAAGACTTTGTTCTTATTAAAAGTTAAGCACATCTGCACAAAATTCAAGAAGGTTGAGACTAAGAAGGAAATGGGCGATTCAGGAGTTGGAGTGAGGGCGGAACAGTGTCACGTCACGATGGAGACCTGGAGAGAAATGACGAGGGCCAGAGGAGAGGAGAGTGTGTAGGTGTGGACAGAGGTTCTTCTCACAGGGATGTCAGAGCTTTAAAACAAGCTGTCTGTCAGGTGCCAAAACCGGCAACACCCGTCCACTCAATCCATCCTTGGTGCTCTCACACTCTCACCACTGAGAGAGTGTGTGTAGCTACAATGATTTTTTTCTTTGAGGGAAATTTTCTGTGCACCATATGGACAACATACTGCAGTAAAAAGCAGGTCATGGATATAAACAATGAAACAATTTAGGCAGAATGTGAGTCAGAGCTCACTAAATTATTTGATTTGGGTGAAGACCAGCTTTTCCCGTTTCCCCCATCCCCTGTGTGTTTTGCTGAGTTTCTCGGTAGCTCCATAAAAATGTTGTTTGGACAAGAAAGCAGACATTGTTATTTGACTAAATTTTATTGGTAAATATGACTTTATGAGCCCTGAGTTTCCATCATTTTTTAGTCATTAACATCTGGTCATTTGTGTGCTGTTAAGCTTAAAACTCAGTTCTCATTCATTACTTTACACAAAGTGTTTTGTAATAAAATAAATGAAGCAGCGTGTTGTGATTAATTTTGTGTTTCCAGCCAACAATCAGATTTTAGAGTCAATTTTTTCTGTTGAATGTTATAGAATCTGTCATTCATTGCAAAATAAATTAAGTATTGTTAAATGAGTATAAATCACATTTATACTTCAAAAATTAATTAATTAATAAATAACAGCTGTAATGTAAATTTCCTTTTTTTATTTTTATTTTGTTGTCCACCTTTCTAGTTGTGAAATTAAATACCCAAGACTCAGCTCATGTCCCTGGAAATGCAGTTGTTATAGTTAGGAATGTGCACCTTAACTTGACCAAACTATTTCATTATATCCTTGCAAATTAGCTGAAGGATCACTAGTGACCGAAATAAGTGATTGATATTTTTTGATGAATTTTGGACCCGAAAGATTTAGTATCACATTATCTATGAGCTGTAACACAAATAATTGCCACCAGCTGGAGCAGTATCTCAGGTTAATGGCTCCTACCATCACATCATAATACTCCTACTACCAAGATGAAAACAAGCATAGAGGACATCTTGTAGCTTGGTACAATTTAGTAGCATTTGACTTTGTGAAAGGCGGGGTCTGCAGGAATTTTTTTTCGTTAATGTTTATAAACACAGCATCCAAACTGTGTCCTTCTCTGTGGCTCAGTGCCAGCAGCAGTACATGCCCACTGCCTCCAATTGTAGTTAATAGTCGAAGCTTTGTGAACACACTTACCAGCCCAGCGAGCACCTGCAGCATAGCGTTTCTACGTGGGAGTGTCGTACACCTGACTTCCTGCAAGTAAATGAGGTATGCTGCAAATATTGTGTCATTCTTTCTTTTTGCAGCTATCCTAGCCTCTCAGGATAGCTTCTCCCACTCGCTAACATCAATAAACAAAGTCACTTTGCTCATTGAGCACACCGTGATTGGCTGGTCACATTCTGCCCAGAAACATCCCGAGTCAACCAAAAGATCAACATTACAGGTTTTGAACAGAACCATTCTTATAAAAGTTGATTTTTTTTATTTTATCAAAAAATTCTGCAGGCCCTACCTTTTACAAGTAGGTTCACTGATCCTGAATTTAGCAGCGTAAGGTAAATTTTGCTCGACTTTGACTGTGAAATCGGAAGCTCAATCATCATTCAAGGAACTGAAAAGAAAAAAAAACTAACTGTGCAAAAGAAAACTTTTCTGTGATGCCTAAAAAACAACAAGTCCTCACTCACAAGTAATTTAAAACAACCCCTGACCCCTCTCCTTTTAATGTTTTCTTATTCTTCATGTGTGCTTACTTAATTGCCAGGGGTTATGGCTGGTGAAAGATGAACCCATCCCTCTGTGCCTTTGCTGAGAGCAGGTTCATACTCACCCCCAAGCGGGAAAAAGCAATAGGAAGCCAAAGCAATAAAAGGCTTTGACATTGATGGGCCTGTTTCCCAAACACTTAGGACCTTAAGTCGTCTCCTCTCCAGTCTGGCTGCAGGGGCCGGGGGCTCCACGTCTTATTGCTGTGTCTGACCAGAGTCGCCATGCCTCAGAGAGGGTTGATGTTTGGTCTCAGCCTCTTGGTTCCTGTCTGCCCGTCTTTCTGTCTGTCCATGAGTCACTGAACATGCTACAGAACAGGCAGTGGGGTAGGTGGGTGAGGAATTTCTTTGTGTGTTGAAGACCTTCAGCAAACAGTCTGCACAGTGTGAAAGCAAATATATAAGGCTGTTCTACTGCGCATTAAAAAAAGAGAGAGAAAGATAAATCAGACTGTTTCCCGATCAATTGAAGTGCATTCACAGGACACCTTTGAAACAAACATGCACTCTGTCATACACCACATGGGGAACAATAGACAACATAGAAGCATAAATTGTCAATAAATTATTGAAATATATACCCCCAAATTCTTCAAATAGTGAAACATTCTTCAAATTTAAATCTTTATAAAATTATGCTTAGTCAAGGACTAGAGCTGTGGAGAAAACATGTCACATTAGATCATGTTTTTTAAAAATCTTTAAAATATCTTTGAAATATCAATAAATATCAGCCACAGAAGAACAATCATCTCCATTGTGATAAAAACGACTCTGTTTCATTTTCATGTTACTATGAGAGGATTCAAATCCATCACAACCCCCTTTTTTCCCCCAGAGTTGCTGTTGAACAACTTCTTAACCCCCTCTGTCCATCCATTTGGCTTCACTGACTGGATTAGCTTCATGCACAAGGCCCCTACTCACGCCACTGGATTGCTTATGACAGGCCCTTATGCAGACACCTTGGCTGCCATGAGCAATTACTTTAAATACACAGGAGAGGGCCAGAGCTGGGCTGACCTGTGGGAAGGAGAGAGGAGGTGGGAAAGAGAGAAACAGGGAGAGCTGCTTTTTAGGGAGAGAGAGGAAAGAGGAACTCCCTAAAGCTAATTCTAGAGTACACTTAATTGGGTGTTTTTCCTCCCTATATCACACTTTTAAGTGCCCAATGTGTGTCATAAGTTTAAGTAATACCTCCACTTAAAGCTGATGTGAGGACCTTTCTTGTTGTGTTAACTTGTCTCCTGAAGACACGTCAATATGAAGTAGAGCTAAAATATTGTAAGATCTCACCACCAACGGTCTCAACTGTAAGTCATGAAGCCTATATCCACAATTTACACGGATTATCAAACTACTGAATCAAAAAAACTTAATTAACAATAGAATAAAAGGAAATTTTCAGCCCTAAACCAGTCTAAGCATTCTGAGTGTGTTTAAAAGTTTGCATGTCTGGATCTGACCCAGAAGTCAAACAGCACAAATGTGTAGGAGGAAGCCACATACTTGACAGAAGATGAAAAAGAAGCTCATCAGAGAACATGAATAAGAAACATGAAAGAAAAGGAACAAGAAATGTGTATGTGAATAAAGATAGGGCTGCATATTTGTCCGTATTTTCAAATTTGACAACTGCTTAGCCTCTTACAAACTTATTTGTAAAAAGTTTGGGTATCACAGGCATCATATATCCACCAGAAGAAGAAGCAGGAGGAGATGCATTATAGATGTAGCTTTATATACAGTCAGAAGTCTGACCTGTTTGCTGATCCTCAACTCTTGTTCTGCGAGTGTAAAAAAATGCATAAAAGTAGTGTGTTTACTTTGTAGGCATCAGTCAGTCAGTCAGTCTGTCCCACGGCAAAAGTCTATACAGCAGCTGTAAGACAGGGAGGGAAACATCCAGATTTAACATGTAGTTCTGTGTAACATCGATGAAATCTTTTGATGTCATTTGTAATTAGATAACATTCAAATCACACTTGTGCAACTGAATCTGTCTCCACCCTGCTGTTCCTACAACCTGTAATGTTACCAAAATCCATACATGTCTCGCCTCAGTGCTACACCTCAGATATTCTTTCATGTCTGCACGTTTGACACTGTGGCAGAACTGACAGCAGTCCTGATCCCTCCCAGCCTCCCCCAGCCTGAGTCTGTGTGTGTGTGTGTGTGTGTGTGTGTGTGTTGATCAGGTTTCATGCATATCTGGACTAGCTCTGTTACACTACAGGCCTTGTTGTCCCTGCTGCTGCTGGGGTTTCCTGCTTGCTCTGCTCTGTTTCAGCTAAAATAAGGGAGGGTCCTAAGAAACTGACGAGGGCTAATGAGTGCAAAGAGTTCACAGGGTTGTTGTTGCTGGGGTATAGTTGGTGATGTATGTGAAAAAAAGACATGTTTCCTCAGGTGCTTTGGGTCTGCTTAAGTGCTTTTACTCACCCATCGCTCTGTTAGGCCATGCTGTTGTACTGACATGAGGAAAAATTAAAAAATCCCTTTGAAAAAAAACTACACATTTTTTGAACTGATTAAGAAAAAACATTTCCTATAACATAAGCAGAAGAAATGACAGCTGGTTTGTCATATAACAGTTAATGCAAGTAGTGCTACAACCAGAAGAGATCTGTTAAGTATCACAACCGTGTATCAAATAGACTACATAAGTGTGTCACTCAAACAAAGAATCTCTTGGCTGAGACAACACCATGGTCCTATCACATTTCCTTTACCAATTTATATTTCCAACATTGCTTTTGATATCCTCTAACTCTGATTTTTCTCATTATCTAATTATCAAAACAAATTTATATCAATTTAAGATTACTTTCCAGCTAAGGGATTATATGCACACAAACATAACTTTTCAGTTATCATTTACTTTTTTTCTAACACCTACTGCTACCTCCCACTCTATACAGGCTCTCTCGCACTCATGAACACACATCAACCACATACCTCTCGCTCTCGCTCTCACATTTTATATACATCACGCTTGTGCACACAACTCATTAACGGACACACGCTATTGGTACAACAGTACTCCTCACATGTATGTCCTGTACTGCCATTCTAAAACAACCGGTTTTGATTTTAAGAAACTTTTGAAAACAGCACCCAGAGTTGGATTTTTCTGCAGCATTGTTGTATGATAAGCCTGCTAGCATTTTCTGGCACGTTACTCTTCCATTGTGGCATCTTAGATTGCGGTGCACGACCAGCCAACAACAGTAACATTCTGTGTACATGCATATCTTTTTATTGCGTTTAGTTGTGTTGTCAGGTGAAAAGTTGTAAAACTATGACGTGTAAGCAGGACTTTTTTGCAGTTCCTGTCCTTTGCCTGATTGAACTAGCCAGGTCGGACACATAGCACATGCCACATTTCACTGTCAGTAATTGTAAAATGCAGTTAGTAGTGCCATTATTTTTAACACTTTTTTATTTCAGCTACGTTATTCTTAAGCCCACAAATCAAGACTTTAAGTATTAGTTCCTCAGGGTACAAGGCTAAACCAACAGAAACTATCTTTAAAACATGTTTAATTAGTTGTAAGAATGTTTATACATCATAGTTCTCTTTAAACTGTCTTGAGGTGGGGGTACTGTGTTTTTTATCTGTTGTGCCAGTGAAAATGATTTGAGAGTTTTAAGACAGCACTGTTGGAGTGCAGATAAAGAGCATCTAGGAGCACAAAATGTCTGAGAGAATGAAGGAGTGGTGAAGGCCAGAGTCTTCATGAGGTGATCCAAAGCTTTTGCACTTTGTTCTGCTTCACTTCTTTCTCTGAAATGTATTTCCCTCCAGCTCACTCTGTGTGATGTCTTGCTCTGACACACATACACACGCGCACACGCATTGACTGTGATGGCGAAGAGTGTGTTTGTATGTGTGTGCGGAGCTGCTGAGCTGTTCCACATGTGTAGGGTGCGTCAGATCAAATTAGGCCTCGTTGACAAAAGGCCTTTTACACACACAGGTGGATCATGGGTGAGGGTGTGAGGGGAGCTGTAGTCTGTCCAAAACCCAGCCAGTCAGCCAACCAGCCAGTCAGTTAGTTAATCAGTCAACCTGCCACTCAGACGGCAGCGACTTCAGCTGCAGCGTGTGATGTTTGGAATTGCAGAGTGTGATCTGACAGCTTTTTCTTCCACTCACATAGTTGTTTCAAAAGAATGCAAAGAAATATCTGAGGATGTCAGGATTTTCCCTCAGTGTCTCAGCACACCCTCATCATCATATTTCTAACTCTGAGGAGGCTTGGTGCTCTCAGACTTACTCACGGTTTGAAGTATCTGTGTGCAAGGCTGTGACACATGCAGTCTAACCACAAAACTTGACAGTGTGTCATCATGCTGCATTTGCCAGATAAAAAGTGTAATGCACAATAGTTTTGGACTGTTTACCTCTCTTTTTCTTTTTTTATTCATTCTTTTACCACATTGCTGCTTTTCATGTAGAAGCACAAATCCCACTATGGCACACACAAATATATAGAGATGCACGCACACTCATACACACACAGCACCCCCTGCATTATGGTGCTGGGGTAACCATAATGCAGCTGCAGCAGCACAGGCTGAGTTATTACGTTTAATCCGTCTAATTGTTGAGTTTCATAGAATGGGACCCAGTCTGCCTTGGAACTAATTCTGTCTGGGCATTCTATTTAATTCGCCACACTGGGCCCTAAGCTCCTCTAAAGGAAGGCTTGCCCCCTCCTCTCTACTCCTTCCACCCCACCCTTTAAGAATATAAACCCCTTATCTTCTCCTCTCCCCTCCCCACTCTCTTGCATGGCAGAACACTGGGTGACTTGTGCTGGAGAGTGATTTCTCAGCAGTCCATAAAATATTCTTCTGACATTTTGGACATCCACTCTAATGAGGCGGGATAATAGGAGCAGAGCTATCATGAGCCCTGCAGTAGCACCAGCTTTGCCAGCAGACACTTTTATACAACAATAATATCACAGTTGCGTGAAGACATGAGGCACGGCATGAAATGAATGGAAATTGAGATGCATGTCTGGGATGACTAAAGAGAAGCGTATTGGCGTTGTCACGTGTGTAGCCAAATCTTTGAAAATACTCACATAGCGACATAAAAGATCTAAAAATATGTTGATATGTGAATAGAAGTGTGTGCCTCAGCTGGTGTTTAGTTTGAACAACTGTACAAGAACTGTGTGTAGCTTAGCTGACGTGCTAGCAGCCTCACTCGAAAACAATGCTGCTTTAACTGGTGGGGGGTTGATTGGCTGGATGGTTGGTTGCGTGGCTGAACAGTGATAATCCTCAATTGCAAATCCCATGCGTTTAGTCAAATTATTCCCCAGCCTTAAGGCTCCCATTGTGGCCGCTGGCTGGTGTGCTGCTGTCTGAGCCCCCCATGGGGACAACAATGCCACCATTCAAGGCCACTTGCTGCTACCGACGGGCAATTTCAGGTGTGAATTGGCAGTGTAACCAGTGGCTTATATTAAATGACCTTAGATGTGACCTCCAGGGGGTAAGAGAGGATAGAAAAAGAGGGGGTGAAGGAAAGAAACAGAGTAAGTATTCAAGAACGAAAAGGGTTGTGACAAAGAGAGGCAGTACTTCACTTTGTCCTGCTCTGATAGCTGGAAGATGCTATGTTTTTGAAAAAGAAACAAAAGAAAAAAAAGAGGGAATCTGTTTAACAGGTAGGGCATTATCCCCTTGGCCCTCATCTTCTTTTCTTGCTAAACCTTCTCCCCTGTGCTCCCCTCCTCTCCCCCAATAATGTGCTTTTAATCATATCTCCTTGGCTGGCTCGCTTGCGTGGGTGAGTGCTGCGTCAAGGCCCTTTGATGGGAATCTGTGATGTGCCCTAAACTCTTTTGAAGTGGCCGGCTGGGGAGCTACAGGGGGGCTAACTATGGGGCTGAGGGCTTTGATGTGCCAGGGTCTGGAGAGGCCGGCTGCACGCTGCCCTGCACCGATCTGTCAGTAGCACAGCTGCACTGCTCACTGGGGAGCCCCGGCCTCCAAACCCTGACTGACTGACCGATTTGCTCACCTAGATGACTGGATTCTCTATGTACCTGCAGAAAATAGAGCCAACTCTTTGGGAAATGCAGGAGAAATTAGCAGTACAAGGCACAATTATCTGCTTTACAGGATTAACTTTGAACTTTTTATTAAAAAATTGCACTTTTTGTCTACTTGTTCTCAATTCTTTTTTGAGATTGCACGCTCAAAGCTCATACAAATCCAAGTGCTGCAAATTTATTTTCTGTATTTTTTGTAAAGCAGCTTGCAGAGAAAAAATCTGTAGTTGACGGCTGTTTTCTGCTCATAGTCTATGTAAATGTGCCATTGGGAATTTTTCACTTCGGCTCTCTCCGAATGGAATCTGTTTTCTCCGCAGCTGCACGAAACCATTAAAAAGAGACCATGTGTTCTAACCTGTTAGGTTTCAGTCGAGCTCAACCTTGGCTCAACTCTCCACCTGGAGAGAAGAGCAGTTTCCAAGGCCAGAGATATTGACACTTAGCTCACGCACAGCTTGTCTCTGCTTTTATGGGGAGGATTCATTAAATATGTGACTGCAAATGATTTCCCAATGATGATTTTTTTAGCATGATGAATCCACTTTTTGAAATATATTTTAATCTTGTTTTTAATTTATTCTGCTCAGTCATGCATGGAAAGCAAAGAAAATAAGAAAGACAGCTAACAGACTTTAAGCTGTGCCTTTTCTAGTGTCATAGTATTGGAGCACAGCTTAACTTTTATGTGTACAGTTTTTTCATGTTGTGCTACTATTCCAGCTGTTGCAAAGCTCTTGTAGTTAAAGTCTAATTTCTCCTCAATTATAAAGAGATCAGAAAGGAAATGAACAAATGCACGGTCTGCCTTTTTACACTAACTCAGTTACGCATTTTCACACCTTGGCGTTGTCCAGCACTACTGTACAGTGTGTTCTGTAGTATTAGCTGCTAAGTATTTCTCTTGGATTAGTTGGGGCCTGTTGACTTCAATGTCACAGTTGTAGGTAAAGGAGCAGGGGAAGGGGGTCAGCATATTTTACATGCACATTTTAATTTCAGGTTTCCCAGCCAGCCCAGAGTTAACGCCTGGAGACAAGCCAGTTTCTGAGTAAGCTACATTTGTTAAGAAAATATTGAGATTGTAATTGAATATGTATAGAAGGCAGGATAAATAGTGGGAGACTCGCACTAGAGCCCCTGTGGCGGTCATTTTTTTCCTGAAGGATTAGCTTGACTGTAATGAAAAATGATGATGGGGAATTGCTCTCCAGTGGCAGTTTGCTTGTTGACGTTGCCTGTGGATCATTCCCTCCTCTGGAGAAGAGATCATCCTCAGTTAACCTCACTGAACATCACTTTGATTTATGGCTCTCCTCTCTTCACCTGTGGTAACATTTCTCTGTAACACAGCAGCCGTCAGGCGCAACAGATAAGAGTCTCAGCAGCTTCAATCTGCCAGTGACTTGGTATGAATTGGAAATGTTTTGTGCGGATTTTTTTTTATCAAGTAGGAATGTGGGATCTTGCTTGAGTTTTTTTACCCAACAACTTTGAGTTTGAAAGTTCATCTAATTTGACTCCATGTGAAGGGGTTGTTCCTATTGTTTCAGCTAATGTGACATCTTGAGATACAAATACGACTGCAATTCAGAAGCAACAGGCTGTTGTTTTTTTTTGTTTTTTTTGTTTTTTTTTACCACACCGCCTTTACTCTGCTAACACAGTACACATAGCCCCACAGGGGCCACATCTGTCAACTGAGCTGTCAGTGGTCCTGTTGTATCTTTTTCAGAGCCTCAAATGACTGACAACATTAAGTTCTGCAGTAAAAAGTGCATAAAAGTAGGACGGAGGATTAGGGCTTTGTTTAAAAAGAAGTAAATTTGCGAGATTAATCTCATGAATTTACGGGAATTAAGTTGTACATTTACAAGAATAAAGTCATAAACTATCGAGAATAGTCATCAGTTCACGAGAATAGTGTCAAAAGTTTATGTGAATAATCTCATAAGCATGTGTCAACTGCGCAGGCTGTCTGTCATTGGTCCTGTTTGTTTTCCAACTTTTTTGCCTGGTTGCAATTACTCAATTGCATGATTTTGAAATATCTAGTGTCTCGCATACTTATGACTTAATTCTTGTAAGTTCACAACTTAATTCTCGCAATTTTATGCCTTCATTCTCTTAATTTTATGAAATTATTCTCGTAAATTTACTTTTTGTGTGTGTGTGTGTGTGTTTAGCCTTAATCCACAGCCGTATAAAAGTAAACAGATGATATGTTTGAGAAAAAAGGTAAAATAATTCAACAGTTTAATTTTCTATTTCCACCTCTCTTTTAAGTGGATGGGGTGTTAACGACTTTTATTTCAAGCAGGCAGTAGCAGCACAAACTTTAGCTTTAATTTTCCAATCTTCTCTGACAAATATTAAGACTAGCTACTCAGTGTTATGTACAGTTTTTGAATGTTACCACCTATTACTTGTGTGCCAGCTTCACCAAATATCATGTGGTTGATTACCAGATTTGAGAATGGTGGAGAGACAAAGAAAATCAACGCTTAGAGAGCTTTTCTACTCGACACCAGCTTTCATTGAATGCCTCTCATCCAATCAGATAGCTCGGTTGGAGAGATTTATAACAATGGAGCCGTCTATCACCCATCTGTGACCCGAGGGGTTACTTCAACTCTCCTGACATTTGTGAGAGGCAAACAAAATCACCAAAAACATGTTACACATCTTTTCACGATTATTCGTGCAAACTCAGCCATGTTAGTGTTGGACTCATCAGATGCCCTCTGTCTGACCTGTGAGTGCAAGCCTGCTATCTCCAACACATCTGTGCATGGTTAAATGAAGGTTGTATTTTAGGCCTATTATAGTCAAGGAGACAACGGGGCCTGACTGCTAGTTTGACCACTCATCCCTATCTGACTCGCACATGTGGTCAGTCACCATGGCAATAAGCTGGAAAAACTGCTTCCTGAGACTTTGTTGTGTTTGGGTCTTGGCAGGGCATTGTAACCTAGATATTATTTTTAGTCCGTCAGCAAAGGCCCTGTGTGTTGACTTAGGATGTGAGCTGAGTGCCTCTTAGTGCGCGCACACACCCACACACACACTTGCACACACAGGAACTCAAGTAAACAAATTCCGACAGAGCTTGACAATATTGAGCATTTTGAACTTTGCAGCACCGTGTATTGACATCCTGCGTCTGTGAAGGCTCAAACAATCATCAGGTCATTGAAGTCATCGTCAGCAGTGAGGGTATGAGAAAAGCTCTGTTTCTTCTCGGCTTTTTCTTGCCTCTTGTCAGCTGTGTAGTCCCACACCCATCTGTGGCCTTTTATTGCTTTTCTCTCTCTCTCTCTTTATTTCTCTGTCTGCCTTGCTCGCCCTGTGGCAGGCAGTAATAAAGGCCTGGCGGGCAGAGCGTGAAGGTCATGGTTATTAGATGGTAAAGGCGCAAGCCACAGCTGGGCTGGGCAGGCCTCCTCTTTGGCAAAAGTGATGAGTTGTGTGCGTTTGGACAGAGAGGGGGAGGGGGGTTCTTATTTGACACAACGTTTTTCTTCTTCACTTACAGCCACCTGGTTTGGTGAGGGAAAAGCCCCAAGGTCTTTTGATAAAGTGTGGGGTGTGAGTGAGAAGAAGGGGTGGTGATTATGAGCAAGCCAACAAGTTGAAATACTGTCCAAGTGTTGTGTATATTTGTGTGTGTGTGTGTGTGTCCGCTCCTCTGACAGGCCCAGAGGCGTTCACACCTGCTGCTCCTTGAGCTCTATTTGAGCTTCTGTGGCCAAGGCTACAGGAGCTAAACTGTGACACCTGTAGACACAAACACACATACACAATTCAATCCCTTTTTGATGAGACAACAGTATTGCAAAACTCTTTGTGGCTCAGATAACTTTAACCAACATTGATGTCTTTGTTGTTTTATTTTGAATAAATTAGCAGAAGTAATTTTTAAAATCCTTGATTTTTTTTGTGGTCACTCACTATAGGGGTGTGGTGTGACAATTTTTTTTTCCATTTCAGAATAAAGCTGTAACATAACAAATTGTGGAGAAAGGGAACCTGTGTAAAAACACTGCATGTATAACTTTCTATAAGTGCAGTTCTGTTTATATATGTATAACTATGAGTGATAGATGTTGGATTAGACTTTCTGAACCTCCCAACTGTGTCTATGAAGTGGGCAGGGTTTGTTACAAAGCATAGTCAATCCTTTCGTGTCATTTTCGCTAAATTGATTGTCAGGATAGGTATGCCTTGTTGGTAAATGGCTGTATGTTACCGCTGCTAGTAGTTTACACAAGTATTAATGTTGTAAACTTACAGTGTTTAATCTTGGTGTTTGTTTGTGTTTATGTTGCAGGTTTACAACCTAGCCAAGAGGCTATTAACAGAATATTTTACATGGAGTATAGCATACATATATGTATGTATAAATGTTTATTTACAGGGCACAAGAGATGACAAAGTATTGCACATATTCACACATTGCACTGAAATCAAAACTATTGTCCATGTACAAAGTGGGGAGTGGAGTGAATTGGTGATTTGGGGGGGGGGGTTGTTCCCAGAGATCCCAGGGATCCCGACGATCCCCGCAGGTTCTGCTAGCCCTGCAGTTTCCAGACCAGACTGAGATGCAGCTTGACGGCAGGCTTGCAATGATCCCTCTGTAGAAGGTGAAAAGAATAAGAGGGGAAGGGAAGTCTCTTCTCATCCAGCGCAGGAAGTGCAGGTGCTGCTGTGTCTCCTTCACCAAGAAAGTGGTCTTAGGAGACCAACTGAGTTTATTTGTAATATGCAACCCCAGAAACTTGGTGCTTATGACGCCTTCCACTACTGTGTGGTTAATGAGTTGTGCGTGACTGGGGTTGGGTCTTAAGTCAACAATGATCTCAACACCTTGATTCATCATCAAATCACTGTAATGTGGTGGCATGTATCAGATCAGATTTGTTTGTGCACAGCTATTGTGCAACTTACAAAGCTATTTGAATGGATAAGAAATACGCATCATTTGCACGTTTCATCTTTAAGCATAGTGATAAATAAAACCACTTTGCTGAAAAGCAGGTTGTAGCTTGGCCTTAAAACCTAAAACTTCTGTTTTTCGAGATTTTGCAAGGCCCTTTCTTGTTGATTTATCACATCCCAAAGTAAAAGCCATAAATTGATACTTGCATAAGTAGTCTCCACTTGGAGCAAAGAATGGGGGATAAGAAAGAAATGTAACAAGTACAGATGACTTTTCTTGTGTGCTCTTTTCATAAAAACATTGTCTTTGGATGACTTCCAATTTCTTTCATTGCCAAAATCTGACACTTCCAAACCTTGAGTATTCTCAAACAGGCTCTGAACTGTTTTCAAAAGTAGTGCAGAGAAAGGAAGAAGAGAAGTGTCACTTATATCTTCGGCAGAGATCGAATCAGCATGTTTTTTACTCCTGAGTATCAACCTCAGCTTCAAAAAACCTCCCAAAGTGTTCCAGGATGAACTCCTCTCCAACCTCATTTGCACTGATATGAAATTTGGACAAAAATCCAATAAAGGGGGGACACAGCGGGGCGATGACGGGGTCACTAGACAACCATAAAAGAGAATCCCCACAAGCCGCCGCCGCCAAAGCCAAGAAAAGAAGCACCGCGTCGGGCAAAACAGGACTCAGACTAGGGCTCATTGTGTCTGCTATCTGTTGCTACACAATGAGCTGTCTCAGTCTTTGGGAAGGGTGTCAGGAGTTCAGCCTTTATGGCCACGACCCACATTTGACCTCACAGGAGGGTTAAGATGCAGCTGAAGAGGCCTCACGGAGGAACAGACCCCCGGGTGCTTCTATCAGGCTCATCACTCAGGACGAGCTTAGAAAACAACACTGACACATAAACGTACACTTATGATGCACACATACCTCAGTGCGTGAAGATATTTTTTTTTCAGATGAGTGACAGCAAATACTCTGAAGAAGTAACCAAAAAATGTCAACTGACCTCCTCTTCCTGGAGAATTTGGTGGCATGAAGAGTTTAAATAAACATTGACAGCTACATACCGATGGGCAGATTTTAGCCCCTGACAATAAGTTTGTTTTGTGAGGAGAGAAGAGGTGAAAGAGAGGACCAAGAAGGAGGTTTACTCAAGAATAACAGACTTTCCACAAAGCCTGCTGGAGCGATGTTGGCCTGGTTGATGCTAAACCCAAGTTAAAATGACATTTATCATGATAGGCCTCTTGGAGTCAGAGATATGGGTAGACCATGGTGACAGAGGCCTGTTCCTCCACTCCATCATGAACTAGTTAAGATATTCTTGTGTGATTACCTCATCATTTTAGTAAGTCTTGTAAAAATCATGACTATGTTTATGCGTGAAAATCTGCACAGGTCTAAAACAAGGGTCACAGAAATTTTCACAGTTGTTTATCTACTTTTGACTGACACAAGAATCTGTCCCTTTCTGCTTTTGTGGTTTTGGTTAGTTCTGTGTGTTTTAGGTGGTGGAAGGTGTGATATATCAATACATAGTCTCCATCAGCTGCTCGTTTGTCTCCCAAAAAAACCTGTAATGTGTTGCAGAAATGGTTGTTTTTTGGCTTTACCTTTATTATTATTATTATTATTTTATTATTTATTTGTAGAGTAGGGAGGCACACGGTCCGTCTTTACAGTTTGTACTGACAACTTATGTTGATCGTAACTGTGCCCATCTAACACTGTTATGTGTTAACGCACATTATTAATATATGTGTTCTGGTCTTTTTTTATTCATTTATTTTCCCATCTGAGAACAGATTCTATATTTTGTATAAATATCCACTTGTACTTGTTTCTCAAAGTTGAACTGATTATTTTTAGGTTGTCAAAGGTCAGGATCGTTTCGGCCTTGTGTCGTTTCCATTGTTTGTGGGTGCATTTTGGCAAACTTGATCATATTACTGGATTATTTCAGATTTTTGAATCTATATTTTTATACTCCATTTGGTTGCTATACAACAATCCATGTCCTATCGTATCTATTCTCTTTTTGTTTAACTGTTCTCCCTACCTTTTCAAAAATTGTCAGGTTTCTGAAATACAAGCTGCGTCTGCCGAATTTTTGAGGAAAATATCAAATATCTTCTACAAGAGGTGTCATCCGTGTAACTGCAGACTTATTGTCCCGTTTTATCTGACCTAAGAGGACTTTTTGGAGAATTTTCCCTTTCTTAAATGCATTGTTTTGACTCTGGCTGTTGGAAACTGTTTGCAAAACTTGCAAACTATTTTCTCAGCATCAGCAGGTTGTTTGTGCAAAGCCCAAGTATGCTACCAGTTCAGCAACAAGCTACAGACAAATAAAACTTGTCTAAACTCTTTACCAGCAAATATTTTAAGTGAAACGCACAACAGTCAGGGAACAAAGTACATTGATAATTACAATGAAACCAGAGATACAGCAAAGATTTAACTCAATACTCTGTGAAATGACTGATTCCAGTGTGACGCTTTGTTTTGATTTACAGTGACAACAGTGTAATTTGGAAAACTTGTGTTTTTCAGCTTGTTCCATCGCCCTGAACACTCAGATATACAGCCTTAAATCAAGAACAGTCTAATTATGACACAAGTTTGTGTATAATTTTTCATCCAGTACTGTAAGTACACACAGGCCACTATCATCATGGCAGCAGCACACACTCATTACCATCTTCATCACTGTCGTCATTTCAGCTGTCATCAGTTCAACCTCCAATTTTTGTCAGTATGAATTACCACAACCGAAACCCAACCCTAGAATTATGAAGTGTTATTCTTCCATAGGCACCCCCCCACCCTACTCACTCTCACACACACACACACACACACACACACACACACACACACAAACACACTCGCGCGCACACACACACACACGCACACACTTGCACTCTAGCTGTATTTCCAGGGGTTTCAGAACAGATTAAACACTAGAGCATCAGGTCTTGGGTCAGCACCGCTGCTCACACTGTACAAACATTCCACATCCGTCCAAGCACAGGGCGGACCTGCTGTCAGTCACACAGGGTGGAAAACATTTACAGTCGGGTCATTTGGACACCCAGCAGGAGCTTTTGGACACACACTCAAGCGTCACTGTCACTCACAAACTTCTCTGTATATTAGCTGGAAAATTGGATAGTAAGAAGGTACACTACATGATATTGATGTTAGCTGTGTTTTCATCATTATACATTTAAACCGATTCTCATTCTTGGATTAGGTGGGTAAGAATCAGTAAATCATTTGATGTTTAATTCATTTGATAAGCTCCTCTTCAGAACTGTAGGATGAGAATGAGACAGCAAGTGGGGCATTTCTCCAAGTGTAAATTTGTTTTGCTACAGACGCTCACAACTGTGTTGCAAAATGTAAGCAGCACAGATTCACGTGAGAAAAGTAGTTGTGCAATTAAAGTGGCTGATCTGAGGAGTTTTATTTTTGCAGAGTTGTGGTTGTAAATAATAATATGAATAGAGTAAATGTTGGATTACAACTTTGCAGCTGTCATTTTCTTGTAAATATTAATATGCAAGTCCTCACTTCACATTCTTCAAGCTCTCACATGGTGTTCTATTGATTATAACTTTTTTGGGACCATATTGAGTCAAAAATGTGAGATAAACAGTCAAAACTTTATAATAAAAAGTCAAAACTCTGCGAAAAATTTGAGATGGGTCTAAATTGTAACAGAATAAAGTCAAAATTTTGAGATGAAGAGTCAAAATTTTGACTTTTTATCTCTTTAATTTGAAAAAAAAATCAAGAATTTTTAAAAAATTTTGTTTATTTTTTTTAAACTGGTAAAATTGAGCTTCTGTGTATTATTCATATTTACAGTGAGGAAAATGTTCACTTCAAACAGAAAAGGAAGGAAGGAAAGGTACATTTTGAATAAATGTGCAGGTTATGGAGCTCCTTTGATGTATTTGAGTATCTATGGGTATTTTTGTAGTATTTTCAAGAGGCCAGGTAGGGGGTCCTCTTTTGGGGTTTTTAGAATATGATCACCTTACCCACCAAAACACTCTCCTGCATGACACACTGCAGATGAGGAGTGTTGATATTTTGCCTTGAATAGCAGTATTTAGGAGCGATGTCTATTTGACAATAGCCAATGGGTTTGTAGTTTGTCTGCTCAGTTGGATCAGCCTGTCTTCACTTTTCTGATTTTTTTGTTTTCTTCTTTCCTTTGCTTTCTTTACCTCTCTTTTATCGTTCTTCTTTTTTTTTTTTCTTTTCACCTCTCCTAACATTTTGCATACAGCTGCATGTTGGATGTGGTCATGTGGTTTGAAGTTTGAATATGTACATCACACTCTTCAGCATGTCCTCACATCTGTTGTGTGCTTTGGCGTTTTTATATGTCTCTCTATCTGCGCAGTGGCAGCCAGCTGTGGAGATAAGCAGGTTGCAGCACCTTTGCAGACTTTTCTTAAACAGGAAGTGGATAGCTGTCATGGGTGAAACAGCATCAAAACAAGTTCTAATTGTGCAAGCAGTGTCTTCTGTTCTGTCAGCTTACAAGACATAATATAGATGCATACATTTTTTAAAACGTAGTGAAATTTTTAGAAAAAAAGTACAGATCCCAGCAGTGTCAGTTGATGTTTTATGGTTTTACCTTTCCTGAGTTCATGTCTTCAAGAGTTTCTGAAGATTTATGGATGTCATCATTTTGTCCTCCATGCACTTGATGTGTGGTTTGATACATCTCACCTTGACAAGGTTAATATTGTCTTCATTACATCCCCTGTTGACACAGCAGACATGCACCCTTCCATCACACTCCAGCTCTTGTCTCTTAGTGTAAAGTCGGGAGAGTAAAACCAACACACGGTCCTAACTCTGCCAATCTACTCCCTCCTCTCATTTCGGCGTCGCTAGGCAGCCCTCTTTTTTGCAGCACCCTCTTTCTCTTCCTCCTTTGGTTCAGCTGAAAGGGGTCAATGCCTCTGCATGATGGAACCACAGGGCTAAAAGTCTTTGGGCCAGACACTGGAGGAGTCTACTACTAATTGCTCTCAGCGAATCCCCAACTATTGTCCTCCAGTAGGATTCAATTTGAATTTGAATAGAGGTAGCTAGCTGGTGCTGAGAGTGTAAGGTACACAAATGACTGTCACTGGGAATGGATAGCAGCGGTACAAGGATTGTGAACTTGTCCTCTAAATAAGCACTGTTGGCTTTTTGGCTCTGCATAAGTTAGGGGGTGTTTGCACTAGCATAAGCGCCATATTGATGTACGCTTGGTTGAAGTAGTATTTGGAATTGAATGGGAGATTTTTTTGGGTTGACATTTTGTTAAAAGGATTTCTTTTTTGGCGTTGATTGAGGTGCAAAGTTGGATCTTGCAGCATCACGTTAGAGGTTTAAGTCTAGCATTATAATGGACTTTGGAGAAAATGATCCACAGCCCATAGCCCACAGCTCTTTAGCATTCCCATTTCTTTAAAATGATGCACCTCCGACTGCAAAAACACAGGGAGTAGAAGCAATACCTCAATAACTTGAAAAAGAAGATGCAAAGATGGTAAGATGGACTGGAAAGGTCTGCTCCGACAGAAACACAGACAGCTGAACAAATTGCCAGACCTCCCCCTCCCCACAGTCCACTTGTTCCATCTCTATAGAGGCGAGGGTCCTGGTCCGTGTCTCCCTCTTCTCCTGCCCCACTAGTGGTTAATTGAGCCCCTGCCAGGCCTCGCCCCTTTATTGCCTCCATTTGTCAAAGCCTGCAGGCCTGAATGGTGCCAGAGACCTTATACAAATGAGTAGCCTCCTTGCCCCTCTCTGTCTCTGTCCCTTCATCCCTTTATCGCTCTCTCCATCCCGGAGAGCAAACAGGTCTGACCCGGAGCAGCTCAGGGCAAACAGCCCCTCAACAAAGGCAAGAGCTCAAGTTGGGGATGTGGACAGGTGGCAGATGTTCTCTACAATGACTCTGAGGTCAGCAGAGTTAAATATCAAGGCCTACCTTGTCCATAAGAGGTGAGAGGAAAATTAAGACAGCATTAATAGAACAGTTACTTCTGATCAAATCGCTTTCCACCAGCTCTGAGGTCAAACACAGTTTTCTGAAGTGGGGTTGTAAAAGGTAGTTGTCCCAAGTTAGTGTATGACCCAGAGGGGATCCTGGTCATTTTAGTATATCCTTGATTATATATTCACAATGACTACAGCCAGAGCAAGTTATGCAGCAGGTGAACGCCTTATTCTTGAAGTTAATTTGCAGGAAGCAGGAAAAATGGGCGAGCTTAGGACTTTGAGAAGGAAAAAGCTGACAACTGGGTTGGAGTGCATCAAAAATTTCTTCTCTTGTGGGGTGACCCAATGTTAAAAAATGTTTAAAAGAGAGGCATAAGATGAACGTGTGGGGATTAAAAGCTGAAATGCTTTACACTGAGTATCAAATTTGTAAATATTGTGTTGTAAAGCATGGTATTCCTAATTTGTATGCGCATTATGGAAAAAATTGTTCAAGTGGTTAAAAAGTTACGTGATGAGGTCATATCCTTTTTCTCACCCAAGAAACGGAACCAAAAGAAGCTTCAAACTTCCACACATGCAAAAGCAGCATCATGCTTTCATTGTGGTTCAGCGCAGACCTTGTAGACCTCTAAGTTGGGGACAGGTGTACACTAGGAGGTATTGTATGGTGCCAGAGTCTGTCCAGTGTGAACCTGTCATCAGCACATATGCTGCTGCCATCCCGTGGCCTGCACACTGCAGATAAGAGCAGCTATTCAGCGGTGCAGCAAACCATTCACTATAGTGATCTTTGTTTGCCCGAGCCAGAGACAGACCTGTAACGTACAGAGAAAGATGTGGGAGGAGGCCCGAGTGCTCACAAGCAGAACAAAATACAAGGAAGAATGACAGAATGAAGAAAACAACAAATGAAAGAAAGAGTCGGTGCGGTGCCATATGGAATCAGAGAACACAAGAGACTGTTTGTCCGTGCAGCGTGTGTCGGCTGCCACACATACGGTATCAGATTCACGCAAAATTAGAATTAGAATTGGAGAGTGCTGCGCTGTGCTGGATCAGTTCTTTGTGGACTTTCTATTCCCTCTCATAAGGTGTGTGGATAAAACATAAAATTCAATCATGTGGTCTCAACACAGAGCCCAGAAGTGTAATTTCTATTTTCATTTATGCATGTGTATTTATATATTACTATCTTTTTTTTGTGAAGTAGAACAAATGTAAAAGTGCTTTTACCCATGGACTGATTGAGAGACTTTTCACTCAAAGACTCCTCTTCTCAAACATTAATGCTCAAGGACACAGGTCAAGTGAGGTATCAAAATGTTGGTCAGAAAAGAAGAAGCCTAGTATAGGCATCTTAAACTTGTGCTGATCACTATGAAATTATTATAACCTTGGCTCACCAGTTTGATTGTGAGGGGGTGGGGGATTCCTGCCTTTTTGCAAGTAAGCACCAGGTACAGATACCAGAGTATGTGCTCCAGGGTGAGTGAAACTGAGTCACTGTTGGACAGTTTCACCATGACTCAAGGTTTTTTCAAGCCACAGTGATAATGCGCTTATTCATCTCTCTCTTTACAACTTCGAGGTGTTCAATAATTTGTTGGTTAATGAATCTCAGTTTTAATTCAGTGTTTTAAGATGGAATAGATTTATCACTGCTCTGTGCTATTTTTCTGCCTTTTAAAGAAAACAAGTTAAGAAAGACTCACAGAACAGTAAAAAAAAAAATAATTACACATTTTACATATACAAAGCATAAATCACCTGAAAAAAGGACTTCAAAACAAAAGTGCACTCATAATCTTGGCAGTCATATGCAACAGTAAGCTATAGGGTCTTCAACTTTAAGAAACCTCAAGTGAACCTGCCTGTCTAAATTCAAGTTTGACACAGTTCCATATAGTTGGAATGAAAACGCACTCTCACAAAACGTCTTTTTCCTGACTTAAGGCACACTTAGAAGTCCAATCCCCTGAGAACTTTATGTCTGAGCAGACACATATGGTCTCAATAGGTCAGGTTTGAGAGAGCAGTGCTATTCACTACTTTGTATGTCAAAAGCAGCACCTTAAAAATCTACTCTGGTGAGAGCAGGAAAGCCATGCATATCATGGTGTTATGTGGTATTGCATTTTATTTTATGTTATGGTAAGATATGCAGAACCTAGCACACAACTTTAAGGATTAATGAAAAAAAACTCTTCATTGCTGTGAGTAACAAAGCTAAGTCTCAACCCAAATTGCAGCCTGAACATTGGAAAGAAATAATTGAGTAATAACAAAAAACAGCTAGGTTAGAAAAACTCCTAGATAATACAGCAATTACAGAAAATCATAAATAAGAGCTAAGCAAGAAAAATTAAAACAAAGAATCTCACTTACAATCTCAGTATTTTTATTTTGCCCAAGGGTTCAGCTTCTTGTAGCAAAATGTTCAGTCACTAATTCCCATTGTTTTAAGTACTGCAGCCAGTGAAGTCGTGTTGAACTGTTGTGAAATAAGAACGCACTGCTTGGCCCATTAGAACAAACATCATCTGGTTTTTAGCTTACCCCACTTCAGATCTAAGTTCATCCCCTCATGCTTCACCCATGATGTTTGTTTTCCTTGATGGCCTGAGACATTGCCTCATGCGTGCCTGTCTTTTCCATGTATGACGCATCCTGAATGCTTTTGAAGTTCAAGTTCATCAACAGGGTCCTGAAAGTTCATGACCAAGTCCACAAACATCCCAGTGTTCCCGCAGTCATAAACTGCTCAGAGCATCTGAATGACACAAGTGTGGGACACGTTTTAGTGTTTGGGGGTTTGATGCTCTCACTGGAGCAGCAAAGACTATACTTGAAAATTAAGAGTGGACTATTTCATAATTTTATTAACACTTATTGGTTTTGTAAATGTAAGATGTCAAAGAATCAATTGATATTAACAGGCCATATAAGAAAAGTGGCCGTTGTTTTGTGTATGATTACTCTTCATTGTTGTGATCAAATATGATTATTTAAGTGACATTTTATTTTTCAGTTTTTAAGTTTTTATTTTTGCCAAGTCACAAAACGTTCTTACACCTGCAAATGTTAAAATTGTCTATTTCTGTATGCATTGTTTATTTTTTGTAGAGTGTTGTGTAATAACTTTCTGGCATGTTGTTTTATTTATTTGTATTCACGTGTGTTTGTGCATGTGTCTGCTCCGCCCACCAGGGTGCCGTGCCCCGGTGCAGCACTCTTTGTTGTAAACGCAGAGCCATGAGTCAGGCCTGTGGGAACGATCCCAGCTTTTCTCCTCTCTCTCCCACGCTTTCACACTCATCGCATCCTGTGTACTGCAGCTTCACTCCTGTGGAAAAGAGAGTTGGTGTGTAGTGAACACCACTTTGGAAAATCTCTCACACACACATGTAAAAGGGTCATGAGCTCTTGAAAAAAAAATTGACATTAAAAACATGTTCATGTATAGTATATAGTATTTGTTTGCATCTTTACTCAACTTTTTTTGTATTGTCTGTTGCATTTCTTGCTTATGATGTCTTGTAATGACCCTGCTATGCATGAGTATAGGGGTATTCTAAAGTCAGACAAATCAAAACAAGTTGAACTAACTTCAACAGCAGGACTCCTGACAACATCTGTCCATCAAAAATTGATTAGAAATATGATTTTTTTTTCATATTATGAAGCTTTATTCATTAATTTAATTACATTATAACCTTATATACTTGATTTTAAAAAAATCCTAGAAGTACCACTTTGAATCACAAGATGCTATTTTCTAGATGAGTATTTCTCTCATGCCAAAGGGTGCTTTGCCCTTTGATAATTGAAATTGTCAACAGGGACTGCCATTTTATACCTTGTTACTATTTGGCTACTTTTATGTGAGGATAGATGGAGACATAAAAAAACCCTTTATTTTTATCGGATATATCAATCAAGATTGTTTTTTGTAATTTTTTTATTTATTTATTTTAAGGGGAAAAGAGCCATCAGCCAACTCTTACAGTGATCCAAAGCTCCAAACTGGTGTTGGTCTGTGGACTTTCCAGTGTTGTATTTTCCTCCCAGTCTCAATCTGCCAGCACCAGGTGATCCCCCTCCAGTGGATGCCATCTGGCTGGCTGTGCCCCAACCAAAGATTTCATTTGAGGGTTTCAGTAGCAGCAGCAGGGTGACAACAGTGGGTGGGAAGGGCAGATCCAGGCAGTCAGACCAGACCCTGGCCGGGACACCTTGAAGCCCCTCACCCTGACCTAAAGACAGGGGGCCTGAGCAAACCGGCCCTGAGAGAGAGAGAGAGAGAGAGAGAGAGAGCCTTTATCAGCATGCCTGAGTACAATTGTGGTGTGCAGTGTGGGAGTTGGGGGAGTTAACTCATTGTACAGATGAATGGATGAATAGAAGAGGAGGGCTGAAACACTAGTATTTCCCCCTCCTCACTAACCCTACTCCACCATGCTGGATCTCTGTATGTTTTAAACCAGCCATCTCGGGGCCCCGGGGCCCCTCTCCATGGACAGACCGACAGATACCATCAATTACCAAGGCCAGCCCCTGGCCACCATATGGCCGGTGGCTGTATAGGAAAGGAGCCTGTTCACTTCACAGCACCAGGCGTGCATGTGCTGCAAGACTGTGAGCAGAGATGTTCTGCAACTGGTGCGTGTGTGTTTTTGTGTGTAATATGCTGTGCTGGCAGAGGTTTGGCTTGAGTTACAGGGTGACCTAAGGGTCAGGGGGTAAGGATGGAGTTACAGGATTGAATTTTACCTGTGTGTGTGTGTGTGTGTGTGTGTCTGTCTGTGTCTGTATGTCTGTATGTCTGTGTGTGTGACTTTGTGGGGCTCATGGTGTACTTTAATCATTACAAGTGAGGACATTTTTGGAGTCACTTCTATTATGACCTCTTTCAGAAGTCAGAATTTGGTTGAGTTTAGGGTAAATTATCCCTGTATTGTATGAAACCACAGACTTGTTTATAGTCTAAATTAAGAAACAACTGATAATACTTTCACACTATGAGTTTGATTCCTACCACTTGCTAACCAAACAAGTTGCCTTCTTCTCTGAGGGGCCTACCATGGGGTGCATGTCAGAAGAGCTCAGGATATGTGCTTGTTGTATTTCAGCAAACTAGCAAAATTGGTTCTCTTCCAGTGTTTATTGGTAGGTGCATGAAGTAGCAAAAGGTCCAACCAAGAACCATACTTCCCTGAAGTTACTGAACATTTTAGATAACATTTTTTATCCTATTTCTCTCTCTGTGTACCCCAGAGGCAGCGTTTTCTTGCTTTTTACAGGGGTTGTGAAATAAAAGTATGCATCGAGTACACAGGGTTGTAAATAAATGCATACTGATAAAACAGATAAGGGTTTATTTGGCCAAAATTTAGTATGCATTCTTATGTCGGCCAAGTTGAAGAAATGAATCTAAGAATGGACAGAACACACTATCGGCACCACATCTGCACACTTTTCTAATATTTACCTCTGTGCTTCAACAGAATAGTCCCCAAATAATTCACATTTATTTTTGTTGTAGCTTTCCATGTCAGGGTATACATTGAACATATTCAGTTATTCTGATCAGTATGTTGGTCGCTGTGTAATGGCATCATACAGATGTAGTTAAGAGTAGAATTGGTCAATGAGCAGGTCTCCTTGACTCTTCTAGAAGCATTACACTCAGCTGGCAGCCAATCAGTACTAATAATCAGACACCTGCCAACAAGACTTTGAAAATTTGGATGCATTTTAACCAAAAGAAAAAAGAGCAAGTAGAGTAAACAAGTGACAGAGTAGCTGTCTTTCTGCTATGCACTCTGACTTCTTGAAGGGGACAAATCTTCCCATACACACTATGATTTCATTAGACATGTCTGTTTGAAATCAAACTGCAAGTGGAAAAATAATCTTCCTCTTGCTGGTCCGCCCCCATGCACTACATGCCCATTAACAAAAAACACATTGCCTGATGGGAGGAGGAGGAGGGAGGGAGGGAGGTTAAGCAAGACAGAGAGCAAGTAGTGAGAGAGGGAGATGTTTCTGTTTGATATATAATGTGAGAAAGAGCCAACAGCAAAACAAGGAAACATCTGGGTGATTAATCTTTTGGAGGGGAGGAAAATGGGGAGGCAAATAGTACCAGCCAGAATAGGCACACATACTTGCACACTAGCACACACACACACACACACACACACACACACACGCACACACGCAAGCACTCAAATTTCCACACACCCATGCACGCACGAACAGCTGGGAGCCAGAGACACTGATCCAAGTGAGTCACAACCTTCATTAATATTGAATCAAATTGTATTTAACAGAGATGGTGTTTACATTTGTTGAAAGTAGTTTAAATGAAAGTGAATTTAAACTATTTTTGGCCTTTTATTTTTTAAATAAACTTTTTTAAATGCAGAGAGAATGCCTTTAATTCCAAAGAAACTGTTGGTTTTAATCCTTAAACCCCTACTCAAGGCTGTTTTACTGGGAACATATGCTCTTCTCATTCATCAGTCACACACATTCACACTTCGAAGGCTGCCCAAGACAACCACAGCAGTTACACTTTCTGCCACCGTGCTGTACTCTACCAAAGCAGCTGTGGGCAAAACACCTTGTCTGAAGAAGGGAAAGTGTTACTCATTCACTTCTCCCCACCCAAATTATGCCTTTCTAGGAGTTTAAACCACAGGCTTACTTATCACACAGCAGTTGCAGTAACATCTAGGCTACCGCAGTGTTGCAAACAGCATGCAAGTTCAGAAAAAGCTTGGTTGGATGGTGGGATGGTGGATCTCTGGAAATTCAATGATTTTTCTTGAATGTAAAAATAACTTTTTGTAATGTTTATTCCTCAAAAATAAGAATGATAGAACATACTGCTTGCCCACATATTCTCCTCGATGCATGAGTGACAGCTCTGCTGAAGTTTGGCTACATACTCCCTTATCAGTCAACACCTCTGGCTGCACTTGCAGAGTGAAGCATAGGGCAGCAACACCAAGCTGCTAGTCTGTCAGGATTCTCCTTGATAATTTAAGAAACTGTGGTTTTCCACCTCCTTGATAATTTTCCTGTTGACCTCAGGCCTAATGTAAAGTTTATAAATTAAAATGAAAGACAATCTTGTGTCAAAGAGCAATTTATTCTGAAAGTGAACTGGATGTTTTGATTTTGTTTCTCTGTCTGACTTCTCACACTTGATCTACACCATGCTGAGTGTGTGGGCTGTGCTCTTGCAAAAAAAGGCATATTTGCTACAGAAGGCTCTGTGTTGCTGGATTTGTAATGGGACAAACTCAATGTAGTGGAGCCAGTGGAAAGCACACATATACCCTTTTTCAGCAGAGCTGGTGCCTGACTTTTCACCCTTTCTTTTTGTTCCCACCAACAAAGCACTGGCTCCAGGTGCTAAAAACTGGTGCTTAGCAAGCACCAACTTTTTGCTGGGCCAGGGCAAAGCATCGACCAACAATCAGCTGTAACAAACAGCCACTTAAAAAAAGAAACGCTGCTGGGCGAGTGGTCTTTTGTTTTATTGGCATTTCCCCATTCAAAACTGAAAATGTTGGCTAAATTGAAGCAGCAACATCTCTCATAGATCAGGTCTATGCCTTGTAGTGTTATTTAACAGACTAAAAAAGCTTTATGTTATTTGTCTTATTTACATGACCATATCTTCTCTTCCTCATAGTCGCATGTTCACTATCCTCTGCTCTCCGTATTGCGTGCTTTCTAAAAAAATCTCATGCAAGTATCTGGAAAAAAGGCATTTAGTTTGGCTTTTGGAAATTATAGGTCGTCCAAGAACTGAATAGGTTGTTCATGTATACGCTCATATATTGATATATACTACTCTGTTCACATTCTGTTCACATTATACATCTCTTGCTTTTATTTGAAGTGACCTGTGTGCATGAGTTAGTTGTAGTTTTGTTGTTTGTGTTAGCACAGCTTACGTCATTCTGTTCCAGATCACCCTCATAGAAAAGATACCTTTTCATCAAAATGTCAATCATTGTGTTCCATGTGTTCAGCATGTTTCCATAAATGAGTCACTTATAGTTTATGACAGTTCCTCACAGCTTTCCCAGGGTCTTTTACAATATACAACACAAAGGCAGCTGTAGTGTGAAGTTTTGCAATAGACTCTTATGTAGAATACTTCAGACAGTTGAGAGCATCACTGTTTATCAAAGCTGGCTGAGGGAAACAGTAACAGGCTGCAGCATAACAGCCCAAATGGAAGAGTCACAACTAGCACATTTCTGCCACAGCTCAACCTGATGAGATGGACAGATAGACAGGGAACATCTGTTAAGCTCAGCATATGTGCACTCATGCTCACACACACCAACCAGGGCCCCACTGAGGGGTCTGATCCTTTCGTAGTCATTGCAGGTGTTCTGCGATAGGCATACATGCGGATAACACATGCCCAGACCACACACACACACACACACAGACACACACACACACACAAACACACACACACATGCACGGTGTACACACCAGTGATGTTCAAGCCCAAAAAGAACATTTCATGCACTGTTGGTACTCTGATACTGTGACCAGCTCATATTGGTACCATCTGTTGTTCAGAGAGAATTCACTGTAAAGCTCACAACTATTAAACATATAAATGCTAAGGCAACATCTTCAAATCTACAGAGTATGTACACGAATGGTAAATTAAAAATTACACAGGAAGATACAGATTCTTGTCTTCAGTTTTCTTTTTTCTTCTCCAGTGTTGTAAAGTCTCCTTTTGCACCACGGTTTTAGCCGAGTAAAGCTAGGTTAAGTTCTGTTTTTGGTTCAGGTTCTGGTTGAATTGTGCTTAATTTAAATCTTTCATACTACACTGGTTACACTTGCAGTGTATCTGTATAAGTAGCTGGTTGCTTTCTATTTCTCCTTTTGCTCTTATTTCACAAAAGGATACAGAAAACCAGATATAAACCTGCTACCTTTGACTGATAGTAACATCCGTTTTCTTTTGTTGCACACAAACATACTTTTTGCTCTGTTAGTGATGGCACTGGGCCAGTCTGAAGGCCAGCTGGCCTCGGCCCCATTGTACTGGAGTTTTCCACTCACACACACTGGCATTGGAGCACCTTGCCAGCCTCATGTGACCCCCCCCCTAAAAGTACAGTGTGCAAATACAGACATGCTTTCATGTCCTAAAACACATGCACACATGCACTACACATTGTGCTACAGAGGTTTACACAAAGTATAGATGGAAAAAGCGCCTAACAAAACACATGCACTGAGGCAGGAAGTGCAGCCAGTGGTTCTTGGCTGCCAGTTCAAACCTCTCCTGTTCGTCATGAATCCAGATTCTTGTATGAATGTCCTCAGTGCGATTTAGCTGCAGCAACAGTGACAGACAGGTTGCATACTCCAGCAGAAGAGCTGTCTGGTTTTATGTTTGGGTTTAACTTTATCCAGGATGTGACTTTCAGGTAGGTACCTGGTTAGGTCAGCTCCTGAGTTGTATATAAAATTGAACTTGCATATTGGCTGACCCTAATTTATAAAAATATTTAAGTCTGTGTCACAGTTCCTGTATTTTTAATTGAAAAAACTATGTTTTTTATAATCTATACTGAAATTTCATTTTAACTGCTCTCATGACATGTGCTGCTGACCTCTTGGTCAGGTCACCCTTGTGTAAGAGATCCTGATCTCATTGGGCTCTTTATCTTGGTAAATAAAAAGATAAGTAAAATAGTTGTCTTGCATTATCTAAAAACAGTTTTTAGACGCTTTATAGATCTTATTTTAGTACATACCTTGGTGGTGGTGTTTCCAGCATTATTGTCAAAAGCATTGATACTGTTCACCACTAGTGCTTCAGTTGTTATTCTGAACAATCCCTAACCAGTTCTAGCCAGAGCTGATAGCCGTTGCAGGCAGTAGCTACAATAACTCTCCCACAGCCAGTGAGGTGGAAGCAGTGGACGGAGCCCAAATCCCCACTTCCCCTCTTCATTCCCATACGGCTCCCTGGTCCATTCCTGTTGTGGGGACAAAAAAGAATCCATCCGGTCACACACTGTGCAAAACCATGCAGTTAGGTCAGGGGCATCTGTGCTTGCCCTGTCTGTGGCAGATTGTTATCATAGGCTAATCCTCCCCTCCAAAAAGAGGCAATCGCACACTGGTATCTTTATTTTATGTCACTGAACAGGAGTTGCTCTTGCTTCATTAGAGCACATTGAATGTCAGACCTCACCTACAAAAATCCTGTTAGAAAAAAGCCCAAGTTTGCCTTACAGTGGTAAATGTCTGATTGAATACCTTAGTCATAGTGAAAGAAGCATCAAATTAGTCTCAATTTTCATGGCACTCTTGTCTTAGAATTATGATCCAGTGCATGCTCAAACACAAAGAAGTAGCAAAAGATAAAAGGACAATATAGTTAACAGTTGGTTTGTTAAATATAAGTTGTTATGTTTGGAAAAGCTGTGATTGAAACTTTGGTCGTCTTCAGGGCTGCAGCTCCTCCAGAGGCTTAAGTCTTGGATTAATAACAAGCAACTGCCTAGTTTCACTGTAGGAACTACAAACAAATGTTTATTTGTCTGACTTCAGATCTCAACATGAATCCACAGTTTAACTGGCAAGCAATGAAAAGAGAGGAAAATTATTCTTTCTGCCTCTATTTGAATAATCTCCTATTTATCAAAGGTTTATATTGGTTGGACAAGCATTACAGGATGTAATTTATTTCATGTTTGTCTGACCTTTTATCCTTGATATGTCCTTTGAAGTGCTTGTACTTCAGCTTTTATTTCCTCTTAGTTGTCATTCCTCTAATTCCAGGATCAATTTGTACCCTTTCTCCTGTAGAAATGGTATATAGTGAACAAATCAGAATCTCAATAATATTGGGCAGTACCTCAATATTTCAAAGCATTTATACTATTTTTTTTACTTGTGGTGTCAGTCAATTCGTGGTGGATATGCATTCACCAGCTCCTCTGCTGTCGCCTGTATGGTGAAATGGTACCTCAGCTTTTCCAATTTAGAGATGATTGGAATCCAGTAGCTCCTGTACACACTCTCACATCTGTGCCCTGTAATTATTCCCCAACTTTCAAAAGCAGCCTGAAGCAAATGGGAATATTTTTGCCACATTGGTCAACAGCCAGTGATGAAATTTGCCAGACTCTCAAATGTGGGTTGATTTGATGTAATGTGTGATCAGATTGTCTCAGCTTTTGTTGTTGACAGTATTTTACTGCTTTCATAGGGTTTTGAATGATCAGAATCAAGTAAATACAGCTGGGCTGCTAATGTATCTAATAATTCAAAATTTGATCAATAGATGTACAGTTATGCATTTGAGTATTATGGCTACTGTCTTTTTGATTATTGGTACCAGGTTTTTTTTTGAGTAAAGTTTTATGGGCATGCCTGCATAAATATGCACCAAACGTAATCACCAACTGAGAGAGGATGGATGTGTGTTTAGTGCTTTTTTGCAAGAGATGACACAATGAGAGAGTATAACGTTCATGGGGCCCCATTGTGAGTGACCAGGAGAGAAGGATCCATATCATTGTCCATATCAACCAAGGCTCCCCTGGCTTTGTTGCTTTAAACAAATCCCCTCTCTTCCTATTGCAGTCAAAACACTCCCACTGCTGCAGCTTTGTGTGTGTGTGTGTGTGTGTGTGTGTGTGTGTGTGTGTGTGTGTGTGTGTGTGTGTAACAGGGAGTGTGTGTATGTGTGGGAGAGCATGTGACAGCAGTAGACTTTGTTTGTGTGTATGGTGTGATTCTGTGAATGACAAAGTGAAAGAGATGCACCCCTGATAAGGACTCAGTGTTTGTTTTAGAGTAGTTCACAGTTCACTTGGATGGAATCCAAAAATACATTACAGCAATATTAGCGTTTTTTTGTTATCTGTTTTAATAGGGAACCAAATTTATGTTAAACCTTCCTGAGTGAATTTATCTCATGCTCTCACAGCCCTTTCAATGTTTGTCATCTCCCTGTCAAACATATTTGAAACATGTATGTCTCTAAATGCTCATCTTCTGTAACAGCGCCTCTCAATCTGCTAACCAAAGGGTGCTTATAGTGTCTCGGCTAATTAGCATCAAACTAAACTAGCATGAACGCTTCACTTCCAATGCAAATTCCCTTTCCTGGGCCTTGCCCTGGGAGATTGGACTACGTGGCCCGGTTGAGCAAACCAAAGCAGAGCCACATATGTCTTGCATTTAGACATTAAAGCCGACTATTATAAGATTAAATCGGGGACTTGTGATATACTCGGTTCAAATCTCAGCTCCCACCAGCCTCAGTCACGCAGAGGAAACTTTCAAACTGATATTGAGTTCACTTTCTGCCAAAGCTTCACAATCAGCAACAATGGGAAAGGAAGTGAAATGAAGGTGTTTTGTCTTGAACTTGTACCTCAGATAGATTTGGATCACTGGAAAGATTCTGTTTATATTACTGAAACATTTTGAACTTGAGGTTAAAAGGGTAAGAGGCCCAAAGATAAGGGCATGTATGTATATAATGCATGTTTACTCTTGTCAGAAAGGTTTAGAAATTAGACATGTAACCTCAAACTCAAAACTGTGACTTTGGTGGGCCAAGACTTAGCTGGCAGCCAAATTAACTTATTTAAAAAGCAAAGATATTCAGTCATGTGTGATGATTTATCATAAAAAGGAGCCCTGAGCAGGGTGGTGATATTGGGTATTAACCATGTTCCCTGCACTGACAAGCCCAGCCCTGCCCATAAAAAGTTTTCTTTTACTATGTGTCAAATTTTGTTGAATGTATAATAAAAGTCACAAGGAGGGGACAGAAACCTGCAGCATGTTGGTGCACTTTGAAGAAATCCAAATGATTAAGTGTACTTTGTGTGTAATATTTCCCTGTCACCAAACCTTTTGGTGCCTTTGTGGAAACATTGTGTAAGTTTGTGCATGTGCATGTATGTGTGTGTGTGTGCTCCCCTGTCCCCGTCCCTTGGGCCTGTAAGGTGATGAATGACCTGCAGGCCCACAAGTGACAACTGGGCTCTTAATGACTCACCAACCGACTGACTGACTGGTCTTAATGGGGGACTTGCTGAACACACACACGCATACACACGCACATACATACACACACACACACACACACACACACACACAGAGGTGGTTCCACGTGGGGTTATTTGTGGCATTTATAACAGAGAGCACACACATACTTTAAAAGAAACATTGTGAGTACACCATACTCGTGAAAGGTTGGGATACTTATCCCTCTCTGCTGAAAGAGATGTGTGATTGAAGTTGTTCCTACAGTATTTATCGCTGACACAGGCTGTGATCAGATCATCTAACTTGGGCTACAGCGCTGATGTTTAAAAGCTATGTTTTCCTCTCTAGTTTTTATTTCATATGAGGGGCTTCCAGAAAAGTTTGGTCAGGACTCTGGGGCGGAGTTAGAGGGGTAGGGATGGATCTAGGAAGAAGTAAAAGACTGAAGGTAAAGAGAAATAAGTGAGCTGAGAGCAAATGAAACCGTTCCAATAAGGTCTTCAGCTGCCAATTGGGCTCAGTCCAGTAGCCAGGGGTTCTGGAAAAAGAGACCATCATCTGCAAACCATCATCCGGTCCATACTTGGACCTGCTCTCAGCACCTGTCACCCGTCCTGTCAGTGTGACAAACTCAAATAAACATCCAAAAATTAATCACACCATTACCACTGAACCCAGCAGTAATCATCCTCTTGCTCCTCTAAAAAATACGAAAAAACACATCTCCAACTGAGCAGATGTTGGACTTTTCCCCCTGTTTTTATTTCTTGTTTCTTCCGCTCCTTCAGTTATGTTTAATTGTTACGAGGCACATGTGTGTTCATACGCAAAGCTGTCAAAGGTTTGGGTGCGGTTTACAAGCTGTTTAGTCATGGTGGAGTTAGGGGAGGGCAGCGCAGTGGGTTGTTTCACTGCTGGATTCCTCTGGAGGTCTTTTTGCACTGGGATGCAGAGTGCATCACTGAGCTTGCTGCTCTATATTGACAGCTGTCTCCGTGTGCCCACAGGCCACAGAACCTTCTTGGAATTAATTAAACCAAACAGCTGCCAGTCCTGCTAAGTTTCCACATGTGGGCTGTTGTAATTACTAGAGGAGAAGGCCAACATGTTTCAGGGTGTGAATGTGAGCGAAACAGTGATACTCACACGCAGTGATGGAACTATGGAAGTATTCGATGTACAAGTTTGAGTGAGAGTTGAAATCATATCTGAGGGTCAGGGGTTGGTCTTACATGAAAAAAAAAAATCTTGTTTACATTGAAAACAGGTGCCCCATTTACAGATAGACACCAGCTAAGCAGAGAGGGTGAACAGACAAGAAGAGGCACAAAAGGGAAATCTCACAAAAAAAACATTAATGTATTGACATAATGATGAAGCTTTTCTTGCTGCAAACATGGTTTGGGTCAATCCTTTTATAGGAAATTTCAGCAGAGACTAAAATAAATCAAAAGCTGCGCAACTTTATAATCATCAGGAGGTCTTTTGTTCTCAATGTGATGCTCTAAACTTTGAATTCAAATCAGTTTGAATTATGGTAACACAGAATATGTCCTCCATTGATACCTGCTCACCTACACTTGAGCTACTTTATTTAGTTGATTTACTTGACATGCCTGATTATGACCTTATCAGGACAAGAGCTGTTATGTGTAAGAGATGGGTGTTCAAGGGCAAGCTATAGTTACTAACTGTAATCACTAGAAACTATTCCAGGGTTAATCAAATAGCCCCCCATCCCCACCCCCACCCTGCCATTTTGCATGTTACATTGCTTTGTGTGCATAATCTGTAAGATTTCTAAGGTAAGCCAATTGGACCTAACAAGATTGCAACCTTAGGTGTGGTTTTTGTATGTGGTTCGTGTTTGGTTCCTCAAAAGTTTGGGTGGAATTAAGCTAAAACCCATCTCATTATGTGCTAAGATGATGATGAAAAATTGATGATAGAAACAACAAACCTGGTCATCATCTGCATGTTTGCATTGCCTTTGTTGTATCTTACCGTTCTACGTTTTAGGCGGAAATAAAATTAACAGTAGCATGGTTTTTCAGTGCTATTTTTGCTTTTCTTGTGTCATTTGTGTAGAAGATTTAAACTTTTGACTCAATTACAGTGAACAAGCTGGAAGCCTAAAAGAGTTTGTGTTTCGTAAAAAAATAAGATTAAAAAATCTTACGTTCAGTTGACTAATTTTAATGGTATTGCGATGCAGTTGAAGAGCTGGAGTGGGAAACTTTTTTTATGGCTGACTCAGTCTTCTATTTTCCTTTGAACCTTTCCTGTCATTGACTTTCAGCAATAACGTTATGCATAAAGGAAAAGAAAATGTCCAATTCTCGTTCCTTGAGTTAGAGCAGTCCTCCACAAAGACAAAAAGCAGCCACAAAACGACCCAGAGTCCAGAATAAAGAAAAACTCTGGTCAAGATTTCTGCTGGCAAGAGAAACAGCACTGCTGTGTGTTGACCAAATTCAGGCAACATATAATTTTTAGGCCCATTTGTTGTTTTTAGTCATTGAAAAGCAAAACAAAGTTTCTCTGCAGTCCTCCCTACTACAGTCTGGAGCTCATTATCTGTTTTTATGCCTAAAGAACAATCTCTGTTCTGTTATAGTTTTAATTTTCATACAACCTGATAAATAACACTCTTCTCAGTGAGTGCATGGCCTAAATGTGACTAAATCAGAATGAGAGCTTGGTGTGTGCGTAGCCTTTGTGCAGCCACATGGTCTTCTCTATTGTACTATGTTTCCATGGTTTTACAGCATTGCAGGTGTGTTTATGGTGCAGCAGGTGCTGCTGGCTGCCATGTTTTGCAGCGGGCGAGGGAGGGTGTCACGGCCAATATACGAGGAAAGAACCTCTCACACATGGCACTGGTATAGGACGCCTCTGGAAAATCCATTTGAAGACTTGCACAGGCCGAAACACACTCACAGTGAGCACTAAGAAATACACATAAGTCACATGTATATGAACACACACTTTATGGAGAAAGACACTTGAAGAGGGGGAGATGGTCTTTTCTTTTTACATCCACTCACATTGGCTGGTCAGGAAAATTCTTGAATTTATATGCAGGAAAAGAAAACAAGACTTTTGTGTTCTGTCAAAGTAAACAGTATTAAAGTATTAAAAATGATTTTATACACACATCCATTACACACTACCTCTTGTTTTTAAAATGTCACAAACAGTGTTAACATTTATGTAAAGCTTTTGTTGACAGAGTAATATCCATGTGTTGTTGCATCAGTCATACAGTACTCTGTTTTTTTCCTCAGATTTTTTCCTCTGCCTCTTCCACTTAGCATCAGATTCTCTACAGTTTGAATGTTTTACTGTCCTCTCTATAGAGGGCACCCTCTCTCTTCTTCCCTTTCCTCCTCTTTCCTTTTTCAGTTGTTCTGTCAATCTCATATTTTTGTTTTAATCAACTTAACCCTCTCCTCACACACATAACTTGTTTCATTTTCATCTTTTTTCCCTGCTTCCTTTCTTGCTTTTGTCTCTCTGTTCTCCACTCATACAGTCCACCATTGGCCACAGTACATAGTGTCAGACTACACTGCGTAAACAGAGGGGGTGTTTGTGTCTGCAGGGCCTCGGGCCTTTCTTTCTCACCAGCTACAGCTCGTCTGGATCAGCAGACAGGATGATGCATGAGAGGGGTCATGGAGGTTACCAAAAAATGGTGACAGCAAATCAATGTAGCATACATTTTTTCTTCTTCAAGTTGGAGGAAGGGATGAAAAAATATATACAGTATGGATTAATAGATAATGAAGAAAATCCTCAATAAATCTTTTGATCTCTTCTTTGTCGAAAAATATCCAGCATTGGTCTCATGTTGCATTCAGCTGTGAGAGTGACTCATTCTAAAAATGTCCCAGTGTCTGCTTGCTGGGCAAAGTGTTGCACTTATAGACTGTGCAACACTTGGGTGATGTCTCCATGTCATCACCAGTCTGTTAGTGATACATAGTTTTGAAGCTCATCCTCAGAAGGTGCTGTTTTGGAAATACTGAATTCATCCTAACTTGCATTTTTTAGCTCTTCCACATCAGCTTCACTTTTTGCAGCTGGATGTTGCTGCCTGGTTGCACTCAGCAGGGGCTGCCGCTGTGTGCTGGCTCGCTGCCATGGCTTTTTTAGGGGGGTAAGCAGTTAACAACAGTTGTCACCAATGACACAAGGGATGACTTAAACTGTTTTAGCCACATCACCTGTTTTTTTTTTTTAATCCAAAACCAGCAGCTTAGTAAAAAGTCAATAAAGATAAATTTTCCAAGACTAGCAAAGCTGTAACTGCAGCAACTGTATGGACCAGCAACGTTAGCACTACCTTGGTGTGCACTCCCTGACGCCGGATCATATACTGTACAGAATCTTATTTTTCTCAGTTGTAAAGTGTATTCAGAAAACTAGATGCTGTGAGTTCAAGACAATTATTTTTATTGACTGTTTTGTTTGTCTTTCATTCAACATCATGTGGTATGTATCTGACTTTAGGGTTGTTAAATGTTAGGTGACCACATTGTAAAAGCTCAAAAAGAGGACCCCCCAAATACCCCCCAAAAAAACTCATGGTTGACAAAGTAACTCACTGACCAATACATTCATGTAAACACTCCTTTCCTGTTTAAAGTGAAGTTTTTCTGTAATATAGGCATAAACAATGTATTTCAGCCCATTCCAGTCAATTAAGAATGAAAAAAATTGCTTTGTTGAGATTCATATCTTTTTGCACATAAAAAGAAAAACGTTTTGAGATAAGGCAAAAGTTCAACTATTTTCTCATAGTTGTGACTATTTATCTTAAAATTCTGACTTTGTATCATCAATTTTGACTTGAATGTCTTGAATATCTTGAAATTATGACTGTATTATCTAAAAATATTGACTTTCCAGTTCATAACTTTGACTTTTTAGCTCGAAATGTTGACTTTTATCACAGAATTTCTACTTTGTATCCCAAAATTTGACTTTGTAAGGGCCAAAAAAAAACCCCAACACTGGTCACTACCATGACAAAAAGAGGGGTACTACTGTATATTCCCATTTTGTCTGTAAAAGTTCATTTCCACTAGAGCATTTTCAGCCTTAATTATGATTATTTATTATAAATGTCAATGGTCTGTAGGACAAGCTGAGAAAAACCCAGACATTTTTGGGAATTGTATAAAAATTCCTCTTGGCATAATTTTATGCCCAGAGAGGAGGACATGTCTGGGCAAAAGAGGATGTTTGATCACCCAAGTTAAATGTGTCCATGTGCCGGCTCTGCATGTTAATATTTAGAGCAACAAACAATTACTTTGTATGTTGAGTAGCTTTTGCAGTCGGATGTAAGCAAAAGACTGCTGGGGTCAGTATGTAATATAGAGAAAAATCACATTTGGCATCCATTGGAAATATGTTAATTTATTCTTTCAAAAAAGTACTTGATAATTGATTTTTAACCAAACTGTTACTGTAACCGTTACAATGACTGATTATGAAGAGTATAAAAGTTTTCAACCCTGGAGTTAGCCCAAGTGTGTTTCCCTTACACAGAGTTGTTGACCTGACTCTTGGCTGTGTGTCATGCTGAACTAAATCCCCTTTTTGGTTGTCGTAGAGCAACAAATATTTGCATCTACTGTAATTCTTCAGACATTCTCATGGCCTTGTGTGTCATCTGCAGTCTTGCTGTGCTAGTTCTAGTTTATTTTTGGCCATGAATCATTGTCCACTGACTACCAATGAGACCACTTTACAGACTCCTCTTGAGCCTATGATTCTTGTGCGTAATTACTGTATTTACAGCTTGGTGGATGGAGTCAGGCTGGTGATCACCTGGGTTGCTATGCAGGTATTCTTGCTATAAGGTGTAATTTTCATTTTATACTAGCGGCAGGCTAAAACTGCATTCCACCGCAGGATGAGCCTTTCCCTCCCTCCCACTGTATAGAAACTGAGGTGTTTGTGGCCCTCAACCTGCCATTACAGCATCATGTGATATCACGGCGAAGGTCTCAGGGGGGAGGCAGAACGCCTTGGTGGTGTGGTTGCATACGTATGTGTTTTCCCATCAGATGAAGTTGACAAATCCACACAGAAGAGAGGAAGAAAGTCACTTCCTCTTCAGACTTTGATGTCAAGACTCATTTCCTGTCGTCACCATACTAGAAAGACCAGGAAAGAGGGAAAAGAAACATTCTCTTCAGAGCGCGCTGCCTTTGTTTTGGCTAGAGGCCTTTCTCATTACATGCAGAATAGTGATTGCGCCAACAGAGATTGTGTAAGCTTCAAACTCATCAAAGCGGGACACTCTTTCATATTTCAGTCATGTTTTTCCAGGACTAGTTTTCCGGATGAATTGTGCGACATGAGAAAATATTACATTTCAGAACAAATGAGCTCTCATTCCGCTCAATCTCTTTCCAGTGTCATTTGTTAGACACAGAGCTCTGAAGAAGCCCAACTTCCACATTTCTAACCCTCTTGTAACAAATATCCCGGCTGCGGATCTTTAACTGGCCCCTAGAGAACAAACCAGAACATTCTGTTATTGTTTTCAGAGGGGAAATAATCCGTTAGCAGAAGGATGCGCTCTGCTGGTTGCTGTATTTATTTCTTTTTTTCTTTTTTTTCAGAAGCAATTAGGTTCTGTTAATAAAGGCAATAAAACACAGAGCAGTTGTTGTGCTCCAGGCGTGGCCATGGTACTCAAACTGGCAGGTTTCTAGGAAATGAAGTGATGAAGTTTAATCATTCATTGGAAATGGAAAAGGAGAGTCATCAGGGGAGACCTGGTCTTAATCTGTGAGGGAAATGCATTTAAGTAAGACTGCTTTGGTAACATTACTCATTCCATTTGAATTGTGAAATGAAAACATCGAGGCGTAGAGAGGAGATTTGGTTACCGTTTCCTGAGAGTCTTGATCGAGTTAAAAAATGCCATAAATGATGGATGACACCAACTTGCCAATGGAAAAATAACACTTTTTACACAGTACTATAAATATCACTTTTGGTTTTATAGCGTGAAAAGATTTGTTTCAGGAACGCATAAAACTTGGTGGAGCTTCAGGTCCAGCCGTGCAGGTGACAGATGTTAGAGCCGACTAATCTGCACTTCAGTTGTGACATCTCTCAGCAAAACAAAACCAGATAGCTTACAGAGCTGCCACACCACTCTAAGCTGTGAGTGTGTCTGTGTATGGTGTGCAGAATACAGGAATGCAGCATTATCACATAAATCTGCCTGAGAATGACTGTCCTCCATTGTATTGCTAACGTTTTCATGCATTGATATAATACAAATGGAAGCATGCTTTAAATGCAACAGTGTTTTTTAGAGGAGGTATTTGTGTGAAGTGTGTACAGTGTGTGTTTGTGTATGTGTGTGGAGTTAGAGCACAGCACACCTGTAGGTGGGTGTTCATTACAGCAGGCCTGAGTGATGGCTTGGCCTATGGGAGGCCCTTGTTCATTGTCATCTCCCCTCACTTAATTAGCCCTCACTCACAGGTCACAGGAGACCACTGAGGGCCCCTGTGTGTGTGTGTGTGTGTGTGTGTGTGTGTGTGTGTGTGTGTGTGTGTGTGTGTGTGTGTGTGTGTGTGTGTGTGTGTGTGTGTGTGTGTGTGTGTGTGTGTGTGTGCGTGCATGCGTGCATGCATGCATGCGGACACACATGCATATGTTTAGGGCTGAGCTTTGTGCTTGACGTAGTACCAGAGGATACACACACACACATACACACACACACACACACACACTGTATCTACACCTCCTTGCCTTATCAGCAAACCACCTGTGCATAATTTGAGCAGAGATCAGACTGGCACAGGCTGTGTCCTTGTTTCTTTGATTCTCTGAAATTACACCAGAATAAATGTTCACAAACTTAATGTCACTCTGTTTCTAGCTCTATCAGAGATTAGAAGCCAATCTGTTACTGGAAATGCTGTAAGCAAAGCCTCACTGTGAAACACACCCCCTACAAAAAATGCAGTTGAGTTCAGTTCATAATGTTGTATATAACTTAAAAACAATAATGTTTTTAAATGTCAAATATTTATTTAAACCCTCCATAAAGGGTAAAGTAAGTTGGGAAAAGTAAACCTCTTAAGGGGCTACTTTTCAAAGTTTGTTGTGAATGGGTTAAAAAAGGTTAATGTCAACATGTCTTGCACTGTATAAGATTTTAGTGTCATTGCACTCATGTAATTTGATCCAGGCTAATAAACCCAAACTTTCTGTGTTGGACATTTTTTGTAGTGTAAAAGCCTGTACAGGTCATTCTCTGTGGCGTGTGTGCTGGAGTTAAGCTGCTTATTAAATGACATCGCTACATGGCCACCTTGGGCCTGGACCCACATGGCCTCCAGCGGAGAGGGAGAAAAAAGTAGTGTGGATGTGAAACAGGAGAAGTGAAGGAGACAGAAAGGGGAACAGACGGTGTAAAGGTTCTTTTCTAAACACAAATACTCCATGTATTGGGAGCTGACTCTGTGGTCGTGCATTTTCTGTTTGAGTATTTGTGTGTAATGTTAATGTGGCACTTGATTACTACTGCTGAAATATCCTGTCAAAAATGATTGTGAAATGTTCAAACCACTATTCATCTTCACTGTTTAGATTTTATGTGTTTACTTGGTTCCCTCAAGCTTTGTCAAAGTAAATACATTATAATCATGTGTAACTTTCATGAGGAATGGGGGAAAAGTGAAGATTCAGGGGGAAATTCTCTCTCTACACTTATTATATTTCATGTAGGTCTCTTTCATACTGGAATTACACTATTTAGGGTTGCGTGTATGGATGCAAATGGCTAAATATGCTCACCTCAGCTATTTGGGACTTTGTCCTGCAGTCAAAAGTTCTGACTTAGCTAGGTTTAGCTGATGTGTACACAGGACATGAATCATCTGAATTCCTAGTGCTTTTATACTTTTCATTACCACATGTTTTTGAGTATTAACAATATTTGATAATTACACACAAGATTCTTCCAAAAAGGGCCAAAGCCTCTGTAAACAGCTGAACTACAGTTTCATTTTTAACCTTTCTGAAAGCTAAAAGTTTAGATAGAGTGAGTATGATGGTGGTGCTCAATCACTTTAAATTTAAAACAAAAGAACATCTGTAAAGGAAACAAAGGAAAAAACAGGAAATTAAGAAGTTACTCAGTGGTCCTGCTAAAATTGGGCTTTTTCCTGCCTGGTGTGAATCTCCCTGCTCTGCTCTCTGCCACAGCCTCTGCACTGCCAACAGCTAACACTCAAAGGTCAGCAAATCACATTTGGTTAAGTCCCTTTGATGTCTCATTATGACACTTGTGTCTGTGTTGGGGAGAGAATAGCAGGAAGATGTCACCTGATTTTCTGAGCATGACCCACACAATCCCATAAGGTGATTCTCACAACTTCTGGGGTGAGCTTAACCTGAATTGTGTACAAAATGTCTGAGGTAAATGAATGTGAGGGGCAGTAGTAGAGTAAGTGTTATTGCTACTTCAACACCCATCCAGTCCCTCTGACAGGGCTCACATGTGTTCTGGCACTGGTCCAGGGTCCTGGAGGGAGGAGGGTCGAGGAGGATGAAGAAGAGGAGGATGAGGTGGAGAGGTTGGACGTATATGTGTGGGGTGGGCTGACTCCCTTAGCTCCTCTTCTCTCCTTCCCTCTTCTCTTCAGACCTGTTAGGCAGCCAGCCAGCAAGTAATGTGGAAATGTGGCTGGCTGGCGTCGACTTGATTAAGTCTGCGCACGTGTCTCTGCAGAGAGGAGACCCCAGGCTTAATCACCCCTAGCCCTGACACCCTCCTCCTCCTCCTTCTCTTGCGCTGTCTCCTTCTTTTCTCTCTCATTTCTCTTCATTTTTTCTCTTTCTCCTGCTCTCCTTCTCACTCCTCCCACTTCAAGTCTGCAGATTTTTTTTTCCAACTCTGCTCTTTGTCTTTTTTTTTTTTGCTGATTTTGTTTTTTTGGATGTTTTTTTTCCCCCTTCCTCATCACTCCCTGTGTTACTGACTTTTCTTTTGTCAAGCCTTTCTGTCTTTCTTTATCTTGCGCTCTTTCTCTTGCTGCTCTCACTCCTACCCTTTTCATGTACCCCCCTGCCTCCAACCCGCTTTCTTTCTCTGTTGTTTCAATGTGTTCCAGGCAGTCTTTTTGTGACTTTATTTGTGTCCTTATCTGTGAGAGGAGCACTGAATACACAATATGTGTGTTGTTTGGGAGGTTGTGTTTCCCAGAGTGCAGCAGTGTGTACCATGCAGTATTAGAGCCTCTCCCAACAGCTACAGGCTAACTTCTGCACAGAGAGGATTTCATGTATGTAATGCACTCCCTCCTGGACTGGCTTTGGGCCAACTATAGCATGCAAAACCCCCAAACTAACAGATTGTACAACACGCTCAGTGACATGCTGGGTCACCTGTTGAGGTTTTGCAGACATACAGCTGTGCTCATACGTTTAAATACCCTGGCAAAATTTATGATTTTGCCACTACCACAATGACGTTGATTAAAAGTTTACATACTCATGTATTGAACCCTTCAGAACACCAATGACAGCTTGAGGTCTTTTGAAGTTGTGGATGAGAATCTTTATTTTTTCAGATAGTAAAGGTGCCCAATCTTCTGAGCAAAAAGCCTCCAGTTCTTGTAAATTCTTGGGCTGCCTTGCATGAACTGCAGGTTTCAGATCTCCCCAGAGTGGCTCAATGATATTGAGGTCAGGAGACTGAGATGGCCACTCCAGAACCCTCACTTTATTCTGCTGTAGCCAATGGCAGGTTGACTTTCATCAATTTTGACCTAGTTGCCTGTGCCTTTGTAGCTCACACATCTCCAAAACATCGGTGATGCACCTCAGTGTTTCACAGTAGGAATGTAACGTTTATGGTTGAGGCCGAAAAGTTCAATTTTGGTCTCATCACTTAAAATGACTTTGTTCTAGAAGTTCTGGGGCTTGTCTCTGTGCTGTTTGGCACACTGTAAGATATATACTTTGCAGCATTCGCATAGAAATTGCTTTCTTGTGGTGACTCAACCATGTAGCCTATTTTTCTTTAAGGGCCTCCTTATTGTGCATGTTGAATTTTTTTTTTTCAGAAACTCCTGTATGTCAGCCAAAATTTTCCACATTTTAATAAGAGTTTGAACACTGTCTGCTGGCATCCTCAATTGCTTTATACAGTTTAATTACCTTTTCCTGCAGATCCTTTGACAATTCTTTTGCTTTCTTCATGACTCAGAACAAAGAAATCTCAGTGCAGCAATGAATGAAAATGCAAGGGTCTGTCAGGAGCTCAGAATGGGCAAATGGGGCATTTAAGTGTATGAGCACAACTGTATAAACATGGCTATCTACAGCACACACCATGTTTAGGCCACTTCAATGTGCTCACTAGGAAAATCTGCAATGAAGACTTCTTAATGATGTGAGTTTTGCAGTTTCAGTTCTTTTATTTAATTTTCTTTCATTTAATATGTCTTATTTTTCTCTCATAGTTCTCTGTTTGTGACACCAAAGCTGTATCCTTACCTATCCTTCCTTGGTGAGCTGCATAAGCAAATCCAAACTGGTAAAAATGTCACCCTAGTTTTGCTCAGACTTTTCACTGAAAAGTTAGGGAGATGAAGCAGAGAAACTTCCTCGCAAGCTGGTGAGCAGAGGTGCTACTACTTTTTATAATGCAGCAGGTGCATAAAGAAGGGGGAACACATTTTATGATAATTAAAAACATTTGAGGTTGATGAATAAGAATTTCTTATGAGATGAGAACTGAAAGAGTGGCTAAATAAAAATATGGCAAGTTAACATGGATGGATCCCTGTTTTCTCTATAATCTCTTTCTTCTGAAGTAGTTGTGCAAAGCATTATGTGTCAACAAACGTGAAGCTTGCACTGATCACATTTCTATTGTTATTCCTAACAAACGTTTATTTCTCCTGCCTCATGAGTTTAAAAGTTTGAAGGTCCGTGGTGAGCTGTGAATGACAGTTTGTTTGTGGAAGTAGAGGACAGCACAGGGGCGGTCCCGAGCTGCAATGGCATAACACAGCGGTCTTTCCAAAAGCAACATGCACAGTCATCATTTTACTCTCACATGCACGCACCCTGAGATAGACGAGGCTCTGTACTTTCTGCCAAGAGCTTTGAAATGCTCAAACACACACACAAGCACGCACATGCTACGCACACGCACACACACACATGCCAACACCCATTCAAGTGCAGAAATATACACACAGATCCTGTTGCCTGAGTCTTTGTTAGTGTTACCTACTGGTGCAGTGAGTCAGCAGGGCTAACCTGGTTGCAGCAGCAGCAGCAGCAGATGCATGGCTTCATCCATCACATGCTGCTGCTGCGATGCCGGCGTGCTAAATGATTCTATTAGTGCGTCACGCTGGCCACTCAAAGCTCCCACTGTTCCCACCTCCACAAAGTGGCCCCAGAAATTCAACCCATGCGTTGATAATTTGCCATGAAAAATTGGAAGGGGACAAGCAACCAATTATGGCTCTGTACCCCCTGTTCCCATAACTCAGCACTTTGAGCATAAAAGGAAATCCTGTGTTTCTTCATCAATTTCTACTCCCTTTTCCTCCCTTTTTTTCATCTTCAGTTTTTCTGTTTGCTGTAAACATATACACTCAGCATTGTGTGAGACATACCGTGGGTGAAGCATGCTGATAGATATCTGATCTAAGCTTAGTTTATTGTTATGACATATAAGTCTCAAAGCCTGCCATTTTTTCCCCAGGCACTGAGCAAACATATCTGTCTGTCTGTTTGGATTCGCATTGAACGTCATTTTTCATCATATTCATTACCTTATCTTTCCAGCTGTCATGTCATTAAGTCTTTGTTAAATCATGTTTGTCTCACATCAGTAGCAACAATTTATGCACATCAATTTATTCTCTGTATCAGTCTCATGATTGTGTGCTAACATGTAGCCTGCAGCTGTGGCTCAGTTGACTCTGGTCGAATCCAAAACAAGGTCCTTTGACATGCTATTCCCTGAGGCTGTTACTTTGATGAATCATAAATTTTCCCCAGTGTTTGGTTTAGGTTTTGAGTTTAGATTTAACTTCAGGGCTTATTAATCAGACCCCTCTGCTCATGTGTTTTCATCCGAAGGCTGGCAGCTGCTCCTTGTTTTTGAAATTGGTCCAAAATGTCCTGGTTTTATTTTTTTTTTTCCCCACTCAAATTAGATTTCCATTTTTTTATGGAGTAGAATGTCACTACCAAAGATCTGGCTGCTGACTCACTATGAAGCTGGAATAATGATAAAATGATAGTTACCAAACTTCTCAAAACTATACTGAAGCAACATGCTCTTGGTGTCAATATGAACATTACAGAAACATTTTCTAATGCATGTGGAGTGTTTCAAACCTCATGTTCAGATTTGATGAAATACATTTCCTGTTCATCTATAGACATCTCATTGAAAGGTAAGAATCAGAATCAGAATCGCCTTTATTGCCACGTATCTTCAAGAAGCATACAAGGAATTTGACTTTGGTTTTAACTGTGCTCTCTTTGTACAAAAAAAATAAGTAAGAATAAACATTAAATATTGCATATGTTAGAACAACAGATATTAAGTAACTACAAATTAGAAATATAGAAATATTAGAAATATAGAAACTTTGTACAAGAGGAAGAAAGAAAATAAAAAATATAAATATCCACATTTAGATTAAGTAGTGCAATGAAAATGTGCAACACAGAGAATTTGCAAGATAGCAGGATGACAGATTGATTAATTTTTTTTTCCGTCAAAGTAAAGGATTATCTGTTTTTTTCTTTTTTTTCTAAATGTACCAATTAGTCCTAACACTGAAAGATGATCTCTGTGGACAGTTTTAATCCTCAGCTATAGAACTATTCATTTGATGTAACATTTTCTTTTCATTTGGTGACTGAAATGATCTGTTTATTATTCCCCATACTAAAAAGGTACTGTTTCCTCTGTGGAAAATGCCAGTAGTGCATATACTCTCAACAAAAAGTATATTACAGCTTGATTAAATCCCACAGAAATGACTGTAAAAAGATGCTTTGACACTAACTTCAATTCAAAGGTTCAGTCAAATTCAGTTTCTCAGAAAAATTCATAAAAATGCTCTTGATGAACTACAACAGTATTTAGTGATTAATGAAAGAATTAAAGTGCATACATACACAACTTTAAGTCATCTGTTGTGGCTGTTGATGCAACAGATGATAAAATCATCGAACATGTGAAGCATTTTTTAAAGAAATTTTGATAAAAGAAAACCTCGGACCATTAAATTCTAAGTAACAGATTTCTGATAAAGGGGGAAGGATGAAACCAAAACAACCTTTTTCTCACCAGCTGTTTTTCTGTCAATCAGAGGTGATACAGCACTGAAATCCATCCCGATGCCTTCCTCTTCTATCTTCCCTCATCACAGAACATAAGGAGCATCAATTGGAGCAATCAGAGACCCCTCTGCACCCACAGAGCCCTCTGATTGTCTTTCACCTCCTCCTGGGCCTGTGAACTCTCAGTGTACAGTTATTTGATCCTCTTATAGCAGCAAGCAAGAGGCAGCTCTTCAAGAGCACCTCAGCCTCTGACCCACTCATAGCCTGTATTCAGCATGTACATGTTATGGTGTTCCCTGTTTGTCCCCGTTCCGCCATTTGTTCAGGTAACACAACACTACACCATGCAAAGCCTGTTGAGCATAAACCTAAATTTGAACCTTGAGCTCATTTCCCGAATGCAGCGGTGGAGAAAACTGCACGTCTAGGTCTTGCAGATGGAGAGCAAAAAGAGAAAAAGTACACAGAAAAGCCTACAAGCTAAAGGTTTATTCAAAAAAGGAAACTGCCGTCAGTTTTGGATTTCCAGTGTATGCTAAGAAAGAGCATTAAAAAACATGGGAACAAACTGGGTACGAATCACATGCTCTGTGATGTAACTGGTTATACAACTGTGAGTCGTGCTGGCTCAGTGGAGATTTTTCTTTACATAATTCAGTTTTGTGTTCTTCTTTTCTACTTAAATCATATGTATTTTCTCCACACAGCTTTTTATCGAATGAGCAGTTTCAAAGTCTTACATGTCTATGTCAAACATAAAACCTTATCAATATTCCAACTGAGGTGAGGACTCGAGTTTGAGACTTGAACTTGAGTAGCACCTAGGTTCCTCAGAAACATGATTAAGGATCTGTCTTTGAGACCGAAGACTAGACAATTGGGACTTGTGTAATGTCATTTTTGAATGGGATCAGTTTTGTCTGAGGAACTCTGATAATTTGTAATAATTGTGAAGGACTTCTATGTTTCAAGTCAACCATGTCCACAATATGTAGGGTGAAATCCCAGAGCAAATCACAGATCATATTCCAAGACACACACAGATACTCTGATAATACAAATCCAGCCATCAGCATTTCTGTAATTTCAAGTGGAAAGATTGTTGGAGATGGTGTCTGCAGTTTTTCTGACCATTTTCTGGTCAAATATGATTCAAACAGTGTTGGACATTAGCTACGTACTTCTTTGTCATGTGAATAGTTTATAAAAAGTAAAATTTATGAACATGAATATAACAATTGAAAAAACTGTGATTTTCTATCTGCCTCATTGTACTTTTTCAAAAATCAACAATTTTAAACACTTCCATTCTCTTTATCTTGTTCTTACATTTTTTGACTTGTACATGCACTGAAAGTTTCTTAGATTTTTTTCTGAAATCTTGTTAATCTGTATTCATCAGCTGGCCTCATAAAAACTAAAGCTAAAGCAGAGGCAATCAGGCTGATGGGATTGTTCATTAGCTAACCTCTTCCTCCTAATATCCTCTCTGTGTTTTTAAAGAAGCTTGCAGTGTTGTGTTTGGCTAGACTTTTACCCTCCTACCCTGTTCTCTCTAAATGACATACACGCACACACACACACACGCACATACACACATTTAAGAAACTCAGTTTGTCCTTATTTGTCTGTAATAGTCTCCCTCCTATAGATGAGGGAGCACACCTTGTAAGAAAGCTTGAGAAGACAAAGTCTGCCATGAGTGTTACGATTTTGGGTGTGAAAAGGTCATTATTCACAGTACTCATACAATACAAAACAGCAAATTTAAGGGGAGCAAAGGCTTTGATGTGGCTTTCAGGGCAAATTAAAATAAACATACAAGAAGATACAATGAGAAACTGCTCAACATATTTACAGTCATCAATACACCCATTTGCTGCACACTGGAGCTGGTGGGTTCCATTTTCATGATGACCAGATTTAATGAGAAAGACCATTTTAGTAGCATTCAAAATCATCGTTTTCCTGATTTGGTTAAAGTCATGCATCACATTTGTGCAGATGACATTTTTGATGGATTAGATAAGTGACCATACAAACTGAGACACAAGGCTTTCATATGCTTAAGAGGAATCTCCTCCATCAGGAAATTGATTAAGAAGTTACAAAAGATTAATGGAGGATGGAAAATGATTCTTCCCCTTTACCTCTTTTCTCTGCTTTCCCTTTTATTTCTCAAACAGCCAAAGATCATTAGGGGAGCCAACTAGGCCTCCTGTGGCTGGGTAGGAACAAAAAGGCTGACCACTAGAGAAAAGGCCTAATTAAACAGCAGTCTTTAATGTCAGTCAGCCCCCCCACTGTAGTCCTGAACCACACACAAATAAAAGAATAATACTCCTTTAAAAAGGAGTACTGTTTTATGATTTAGGCTCACTGGCTTATGAGAGGGAAGCACAGAAGCTGAAAGGGCCCACAGGTCACCCTCCATCTTTTCCTTTCTTTCCTCTTTCCCTTCTTCCCTCCTTCTTTTTTCATCTCTCTGTCCTCTTCTCTGTACTCCTGCTGGGTCCAAAGCCAGGGTTAAGCCAGGCTGAACACAGGCAAGTCTGTGACCACCACCTCCAGCAGGCCCTCGCACCCCAGAGAGGCGGGGTGGTGCTAATTGTTCCTAAAATACACACACAGAAACACACATTAGCAGCATGTGTGTTGGCATGACTAACAACTGGGCTCATGTGCTTGGATTATCAGAGCGCTATGAAAGAGAAGCAGCCAATTTAATCCAGAGATGGTGGCTTGGGGGCTTAGATCTTAAAGAGGGGAGGGAGTTTGGGTGCTCAGGGGTTTCAATGCCAGAGGTTATCCTAGAAAAATGATAGGGGAAAAAAAAATCAAGGGTCCTGTGTGCTGCCTGATTCCCCCACAAACTTCACCTCTCCACCACCCATCCCCTAAACCCTCCCCACCTCACCCCACCTAGGCCCCAGGACCCCCCGACAGGCAGCAATAAATAGATTCTTTCTCTAACATGCCTAATCCTGCTAAACAGCAACAAATCCTATTAAGCCATGAATTTTAAATCCTTCTTCACCATCTCACCCCCCTATCCCTTCCAACTGGAGAAACCCAATCACCCTCCTGTCCTCATAGTATGCACAGGCATACCCACACATGGACAAACACACATGGCCTCAAGAATTTTGCTGCAAACAGAAAGGAATTGCAAGGGTTGGATGTCAAGGCATCGGTATGTACGTTTCTATAAGTTACTGGTGCATTCAGTTTCATGTATTCAGCCCCTTACAAGGTTTACTGCCCCACATATCATTCTGGAGTGAAACCAAAGCTTTCACAGATCACTAATGTGCATACAAGCGGGGATACTCTCATATACACTCGGGTTAGAATAAACAGTAAAGAGAGGGGTGAGTCATGCTTCTAATGAACAGGACTTTAGAGGAATAAACTGTGAGGGCACAATTTGGACTAGAGCAAACTACAATCTCCAAAAAACGTTATTAACTGACTACACTTGAAAAACACTTGCCACTGGCACCCATTGGATGTTTTCTCAAATTATGTAAGAATCCTAGGAGAAGCACGCAGCAGGAGATTGTTCGTATTAGACTCATTCTTGTCCACTAGAAAATCTGTGTTTGGTTCTGATGATTATTGCCTTTGGTTTCGAAGTAATCATCTGAAATTGTATTGATTTTACTTGATTCATCAAATTATGTGTATATCCAGTATGAATGAAATAGGGTGGCACATTAGAAACCCATGTAGTAAAAAGTCAGAACCAAGTATGTCATGAAAACTCTGCACGTTGGCTTTGAGGACACTATGCTGTTTTTTCACACACCAGCTTGGTTTGACCTTTTATGGACCTTGTGCCAGTAGCTTGCAATATCCGTCTAATATCTGAATAAGTTCAGGGTTGTGCATCAAGAGTAGGACTGGGTCTCAAACTGCAGACTCCTGTGAGTACACTTACATTAAGTGCACTACACTGTGCACTTTCTTGATCAGTGCACAAAATATGAAAAGGGTAGTGTTGTCTCGGATCCATCACTGTAGCCTTGCACTTGCCGGAAGTTATGATCCCATTTCACAACCATCCACAAGTGTCCATTGTTCGATCAGTTCCTGCCCCGTCCTCTGCACATCCAAGGTGGCGGCCACTGAGTGCGAGAAGTGTCCACTACTTCAGACTAAACTTTTGATGGTTTCAGGTACGCAATCTCAGAAAAAAACCTGCAATTTGTTTTTCCATACTGTCAGTGGGAACACACTCAAAAAAGTAAGTGGAAGTGCAGTACTGAAGTAACTGATCTGAGATACAGCATAGGTGAATTATGTATACTCAAGTTGAGATAGTGCATTTAAACATTAAGCTGTATAATATATGGATGTGATGTCAACCATTCATCTATGATACATCATTGCCAGGGCACAAATTGGTCATGCTGAATTCAACCTGTCATATGTACTGTCATTAATCCCCACTTTACTCTGCCACTGGGGTTCTTTGCTGCATTTTCCTCTATTGGCACGTGGAAAGGCAGGGAGCTCCCAGAACAAAACTTTATTGCCAGTCTATTATTGCTTACCAATAATCAGTTCTCTTGACAAGAGAGGTCCTAGCTGAAAATTTGGTTTCCATCCCGGTTTAGGTCTTGAGAATTGGTAAATGCCAGTTCATAGGCACTTACGTGAGGAGAGCAACATCATGTCAGTGCAGTCAGGCAGTAATAGAGCTGGTTAGTGGATATGTAAGTCATAGTCCCTGCTTGATAACGCACTTGAAACCGTAAGTGGAAGCAATAAGAAGAGCAATAGCCATATTGAAACTATGTGATCTACCACAAATCTGTTCAAAGGTGAGTCAGCTGCAAAGCCAAGAGGATCCTTCTCCCTGCATTGTGGTCATGTTTATCCAAGTAGAAAATTTATTTGCGAAACCCGCTGCTCACTGTACATTATCCCTTACTTGATATGCGTAAAATAGTGAGTGTAGATGATGTTGCATGTGCTCTTCCATCTACATTACTAGTTATAGATATTCTAGCATTTCAAAGCGTAAATTTAACTAAACCAGAAACATGATTTTATAGGAAAAAATTTTCAATCATTTGAAACAGGGTGAGAGATTTAACTTATAACTCAAGGTGACAGACCAATTCATCCGACGTTACTTTTTATTAGCCATAAAAGTGCACCTGTAAGACACAAAGCCTCTTAAAAAGATTAGCTTGCAGGTCACACATGTCCACTGGAAAGAACACTTGTACCCTGATGCACTGTTTAACACGCATGTCCAGAATACTGGCACACCTTAGGCTAAACACTTAGACTAGAAGACCGTCTGGCACCAAGGAGGGGGTCATTACCCTCAAATCTATCTGACTCTCTAATCAGGCTGACTTTGAAGACTGGTTACAGCCATGTCCTCCTCTTAGGGCTACACCTTAGGCCTGGAACATTAACCCTCACAGTCTGATTTAGTCTGGACACATCCACCATAGAGTGACTGTCCAAAATCCCTTCCTTTTTTATGGCTTCCAGGTTGTTAATGGCAGGAACAGAAACATCTGGGGACAGACTAAAGAAAGAATAGGTGTCTAAAGCGAAAATTTGAAGTATATTGCAACATTTGGACAACAGATTGTAAGACACTTGATCTTCAAATTACCTCCTTGTAGATTTTTTGTGTATACTTAAGTCTCTTGTGGTTGTCTACTCCTGTGAAGAAAAGTTCTTCTCATGACTGTAGTTTTGTCAGTTTCTCAGCTGTCTAACTGACAACCTTCTTGCGTAAATCTTTTTGCTAATTTGGCAGTTAGAGGGATGTCAAGAAGAGTTCACAAGTCATTAGTTCACTTGTTGGAAGTGCGCTTCTCTCCAATCCTCTCTTTGCATGGTGGGAAAGAGCTGAGCTTGTCTCTGTTCTCCTTGAATAATGACAGGTTGTGAGACTTGGCGTCATTAACATTAAACATGGGTGGAACTGTTCTGAGGTCACCAGGATGTCGACCATCTCTTGAAAGAAGTACTTTTCATTGGTGGGATTCTTCCATAAAATCAGGAGACTTTTATTTACATGTAATTTGAGAGGTTTGAAAAAAGCAGGGCAAGAACATGAGAGAGAGAACGAGGCAATGTGTTGCGTCTTTCATTTTCTTTGAATATGTATACAAAACATTTGTCTGAACTGTTTTTGAATAAACTGAAGGCAGTTAGGGTGTAGGCACAATGTATAGTTTCCTCTCCCTCCCTCGACCATTCTCTCTCTTACTCCATCACTCTCACCCCTCCTCTCTCTCTCTCTCTCTCTCTCTCTCTGTGGCCACACACATCAAACATGGCCTGCTCTCTCTGTTCTCTCTTTGTCATCAGCTCTTAATGGGCGCCAGGCTTTGATGTGGCTTGTTTGCTGCCATTGTCTCCAGCATGTCTTGATCAGAGTCTATTGATCTGGAGGGCGACGTGAAAACAACACACAGGGGGACACGGGGAGGAGGGAAAACTTTACATCAGAGAACATATTTAACCAGCTGCGTGACATGTAGCTGAGTCTTTGAGGTTATGAGTATTTTATGTCTGAGTTTCGGTCAGTGAAATACACTCACAGTGGTAGAGACAACTGTAAAATTGCTATTTTTGGATTTTTATGTCCTTGTGCAGTAGGATGGATATATGCTTGGTAAACAAGCAGCAGTATGGCTGTGGCCATCTTGGTGACTAGCATCTAAACCATACAGAAATACATAAAACATATAACTACTCAGGTCTGACTTTTTTTTACATGGTAGTCTATGAAACATTTTCATAAAGTGGTTATATTTCATAGGGTGACCATACTCTTAAAAATCACAAAAGATCACCAATTACCTCTTGGAGAGAAAAATTTAAAGATGCGAGAAGATGACAAAGTTGCTTTATAACCAATACATTTATGTAAAACACTACTTTTCTGTTTGATGAGAACATTTTCTGTGATGAAAAATTAAATAATACATTCCAAATTCTGCTAGTTAATAATACAGTAATGAAAAAACTGGCTTTGTTGATATTTCTTTTTTTTTTCTTTTGCACATACTAAGTCAAAATTTTGAGATAAAAGGCAAAATTGTGATAAAAATATTTAAAATTTTACCTCATAATTTTGACCATTTAACTGAAAAATTTGACTTTTGAGAGCAGAATTTTGACTTAAATTGGATTTTATCTGTACATATTGATTTTTATTTTTATCTCACAACTTAGACTTTTTAGCTCATAAATTTGAATTTTTAATCTTAAAAATTTGACCACCTTAACATATTTACTTTTTATATTGTAACTTTAACATTAATCCTCATAAATTTTACTTTTTTCTCATAATTTTGAACTTATATCCCAAATTTTTAACTAAAGGAGCTCATTTCTGGACTTTTTGTCTTAAAGCTTTGACTTTTTTTCAAATAACCTTGAATTTTATCACAAAATTTTGTTGTCTTTCTAGAATTTTGACTTTTTATTTCAAATTTTTGACTTTTTTCTCAGAAATTTGACTCATATTTTGCAAATGTTTTACTTGATTATCTCAATATATTGAATTTTAATCTCATAACTTTTAGATTCAAGTTTTGACTTTTATCTAAGACTTTTTAGTTTAATGTCAAAAATTTGACTATTAAATCAACATTTTGACATTTTATCCCAGATTTTTTACATTTTATCTCAACATTTTGATTTTTATTTTCTCAAAATTTGACTTAATATTGGCCACAAACAAAAGTCTTAACAAAGGTCCCAACCACAAGGAAAATAGCGGTGCAACCGTAAATCTGCACACTGTCTGTGAACGTGCATTTCTATTGCAGCATCTTCTGTCAGAGAGCGCAAGCAGTCAGAGAAAACCTTGAAATTTTGTGGTATTTTATGAAATCTGCCTTGACATGATTTTACAATCCAAAAGGAGGACATGTCCAGCAAAAGAGGACGTTTGATCACTCTGTTTTACAACCCCAGCATAAATGCAAAAAACCCAAGTGTGCGATGCAGGTGGACGTCATTCCCTGCTATCTCTTTCCAGTCCAATGCTTCATCCAATAAAGGTACTGAAAGCATTGACAGAAACAATCAGGGAAATTATAAAAGATTTCATTGTGTCATAAATTGCCAGACACCCTCATGATGACACCCTCTGGTATGCCATCACTTTTAGATCAAACATTCCTGAAAGAATGTAGTCATCTTATCCTTCCAAGATATGATAAAAGGATGTCTGTTTTTTGAGGAGAACAGAAGAAGAGCACGTCTCTTTGAAGGACCAAAGCACCAGTCATAAACCTTATCTCACTCTCTCTCTCTCTCTCTCTCTCTCTCTCTCTCTCTCACACACACACACACACACACACTCACAGCCTTCTTGCTGGGCCCTGACCGTTGCACATTGATGTCTCAGACTGCTTTCTCCTGACTAACTCTGGGGTTATTGCAGCGCACCATGGAAGCACAGGATATTTGACAGTCCCCTGCCAAAGACAGAGCCAGGGGGGTGGGGGATGAGGTAGAGTTGCTATTGACAACTTGGAGGTCTCCAAAGTGACCATCTAAAAATGAGAAAGGAGAAAACTTATTAAGTGAGACCAGCCAAGGGGAGACCATGGGGCTAAATCCGTCACAGCTTTCCAAGAAACGGACAAGGCCCTTTCGTGTATCTCACTCTTACAGCTAGTACATTACTTCTACAGTTGATCTAATGAAGAACAGCTAGTCTGTTGGGAAGAGCCCAGAGTTGAAGTTTTGTCCTTAAAATTAAAAAACCCTCACAATCAGCAGTCTCAATCTAAAATGAATCATACGGCGCAGAACAATGGAAAATATATTGAAGTCTTCGTGGGCCAGATAGAGGTTTGCTGACTCAAGAGGAGTCCCCAGGATACAGTGTGTGTCGAGTCTTGTGCACAGATGAAAAATAAACTCAAGGAAGAGAAAGAGGGAGGGGGGGGGGGGAGAGGGGGGCAGAGTCTGAGCCAGCAAGTGTTAGAAGGGCAGCATCAGGAGAGAGATGTGGAAAATACATTCCATCAGTTTCTGTGGGCCAAATGTTAAATTAATTTGAGGGTGGAGGGATGGTTGGTTGGTGTTGGACAGTTTTACCCTTGAAGTTATTCTTTTGTCACACTTTACCCAATGAACATGTGTGCACATTTCTTTCAAACGCAGGAAGCGAGAAGGAACAGGGGATGCAGTTGTTCAACAATCAAAACCGCATGTTTTTTTTGTTTCCTACAGTTTTCTTTCTCAATTATGTTCAAACCTCTGAGTTCCTAAGAAAAAAAGCACATCCGTCTTCTCATCGTTGATGGAGAACAAGAAGGCAGGGGGTTAGAATTCATTTTTTCCAGAATAGGGCCTCATACCCTTTATGTTCGGTATTGTTTGTGTGCATTTCCTCCTATAGCTCAGGGAGGCTTTGCAAGGAGGGGGGTAAAAAGACAGCAGCCCAACAGCCCAACAGTCTTTGATGTTTGTGTTTTATGGTCCCATGTCAACGCATTGTCTGTTAAGTCCTTTTGTTGTCTCCTAATTAGGACCTCAGAGCGACTTGTTGACTCCACAGAGACCCTTGTTTGGGGAGGTGGTAGGGTTGTGTTTTTGCGTGTCCAGGGTGTTTAGAGTGTGTATGTGGGTGTGACTGCTTTGGTTTGGAGATAGTTATGGAGAAAAATTTGAAATGAAACATACACAATACGTCATCTCTGTCATACAAAGGAATAGGCTTTGACACTTCAGTGTAGTCTTTTATTTTCAGTTTGCTTACAGTTTGTCTCTCACTATAAAGAAGATCTAGCACACACACCATATACACTTACTCCCTGTGTGTTGTTTACAGCTTTGTTCTTTCATGTTTAGTTTGTATTTACATCTAATACATATCTACCCTTCTCCTCTGAATCCATCCAGAAAGGATTCCATTATGTCAGACTGATGTTAATCCACTGTCTTAGCAGATGCACTCAGAAACCACCCAGCAGCTTACCACCTCGACTTTAATGCCTCTAGCAACAGATGGCTGAAAGGTCATCTGTGTTTGTGACATACTGTACATGAAATAGAGGAACAGGTGGAGAAATGGAAGCAAGTCCTAATCAGGCCATAAACAAAAAAAGTTTTTATTTAACCTTGAAAATTAAATTATTGACCTCATTGGTTATTTTGAACCTCAGATGCACAAATTTCTCTCAACTACAAAAAACCTCCCTTTGTCTTTAAGATGACAAAGTGACACTTTTTTGATGAAATTTTGCCCTAGAAAAAATAATTCAAAATGCATCAGGCCTCTAAACCAGGTCAGAATTCATGCATCTTGATTTGGTTTGAGTAGAGTTGCTTAACCTTGCAGAGCAGATGGAGCTGCCTGATTCATTTCTGAAATCCTGCAGATCCATCTTGCTATGATCCAACCACAACCGATTTCACCTTGTCCAATATTGACCGGACCAATCAGAGAAGAGAGGCGGGAGCTATAGGAGCTGCAGACGTGACGTCAGCTGGAAGCGTATGAACATTTGAAAACAATGGCGGAATGTGAAGCGGTCTTGGGGATGCGGCGATATCTGCAGTTTTATCAGAAATAGACTCAAAATCTTCTCTAAAGGAAGAATAGAGAACGTCACTCAAAGCCTCTTTGATGGGAAACAATGTTTTTGCTCTTCATCATTCGGGAGAAGAGCAAAATCGGACAAGTAAAATATCTCCGCAGCGGATATATGAACTTTCTATCTGGTGTCAGGTTACAAATCTGCTACGTCACCGTGGCTTGATGTGGATTGGTCACGTTGTCCAATCACCAGCTGCTAAAATTTTTGAAGTCCCGCCTCTGAAAGCACTCTCTAGCGCCCCTTACCCAGATGGACTAGTGAAGTATCTCCGTGACAGATATATGAAACTGTCCGTCTGGCTTGTCAGGTTAAGAATTGCTTCCCTTTGCCTCAAAAGATACTAATGAGGTGGTTTGAACACCTGATACCTTCTAGACCCCTCACGTTACAGGTTGTTCTGGGCACTTCTAACTAGGAGGAGACCCAAGTAGATCCCATTGTGTTAGAGATATTACTGTAAATTACGACTTTAGACATCAAGTGATCACGAACGTGACAGAAGTTTGAGGGGAATGGATTTTGCATTTAAGAATTATTTTTCACATTACAACCCCAGACTGTCTTAAATCACACACTTTTGTCCTTGCAGTTTCTGTTTTGAGTATTTAAGTGGGCTCAGACTGACTGTATGGAAAAAGCAATGTACTTTGATTTCTCGGCTGGTCACTGAGAGACCTCCAAGTTGTCACTCAAAATGGTCAAAAAGTTGAATGAGAAACACTTGGCACTTCTCACATTCAGTGGTTGCCATCTGGGCTAAATGGCAGAAGGGGTGGGAACAGATCAAACGATGGATGATGGTTTAAATGAATGATTAATAGATGAACAGCTGTGGATGGCTGTGAAATGTGATTGACTTTTCCAGTAAGTACGAAGTTGAGACCCAGACACACATCACCTTTTTCAAAGTGTTTTCAAAAATAGAGAGATATAAAAACTTCTAAAACTAGACTTAAAGTATGTTTACAACTGCTTCACAGTCAGGCATTATAGCATAGGCTCTGATAGGGATTCCTTGGTTATTGTGGCCAGAAATGTCCAGTTCATGGTTCAACGGTCGGGGTCGTTTGCCATACAGACTTGGTCAAAGGAAGTTGTAACTATGAATGAATGTATGGATGTAGAGTCATTGTTTTTTGAGGCCTATAGAGCTTGTGTAACATAAAACAGGAGCATGCCTCTCTCAGGTTCTCACAACAACTTGACAGTTCTGCTGGAGCCTGTGTGTGGCTGTGTCCATCTGTTTTTCCAGACACTGGGACCGATTAAAGCCAGTCCCACAACAACACATTTTTATCCTCACATCATCCAAACATACAGCTGCCACATATTTAACATCCAAGAACATGTTTCTGCGTTAAACAGTTGGACAAATAAATCACATGATTACCATTACACAACACAACACAGAGTGCCTCCTTGGAGAAACAAATACCAGAGCATACCATACAGCATGCCATACAGTCACTATGGTATGCAATTGTAACTTTGTATGTGTGTGTTGTTTGCATCCTGTGGTTTCTGTTTCTGTGTTTAGCTCCATACCAGTGGGTTTTCCTTTGTGTTGACACAGATGTGCTCCTCTGTGCCGAGGGACGTGTGTTGTGGGACTCCTCTTTTTGCAAACAGTGTCTGGTTTTCTTCTCCTTCACTCTGCACTATGTCACTGATTCACAGTTGTGAGAGATAAGGCAGGCTTGGCTGAAAAGCAGGCATTGATAGATGCCTGCGATTATAGATTAAACATGTCTCGTGCATTTGTATGCATATTTCTAGATGTGATTGTGTCCAATACAACTGACAAACAGTCAGTTGATCCTTGTTCACAGCAGCTGTTTTTTTTTTTTTTTTCATAATTCAGTCCATCCAAAACAAACCACCTCACATTTCACAGTAAGGAAACATCTGCCAACATGACCATCACTGTTTTTCTCTTAGATTGAATCACTGTTTTTGTGTGTCACAGGTTGTCCCATGCTCAAAGATCAGCTGTGAAAGTCCTCCGCAGAATGCAGTATTTTGTGGCCAGGAAAAAGTTTCAGGTAAGCAACAAAAAAAGAAAAAAAACAAGAAAAACACCAAACAAAGGGAGAGAAATTTGAGGTGAGCAAAGGTGGGGTAAGGCACAGAGATGAGGAGACAGACAGACTGAGAGAAAGAAAAGTGTGTTTATGTGCAGTTATACAGGGTGAGGAGGGGGAGGGAGCCCCAAGGGCATATATCAGCTGCAGGCCTGCTGTGCATGAGCGTGTGCATGTGTGCATGAGCGTGTGCGTGTGTGTGTGTGTGTGTGTGTGTGTGTGTGCGTGTGCGTGTGTGTGTGTGTGTGCGTGTGTGTGTGTGTGTGTGCGTGTGTGTGTGTGTGAGCATAAATGCCTCAAACCTGCACCTGCATGTCTTCTTTGTGCTCACTTCAGTCCAGGAGTAGTATCATGGGAAATCTGCTAACCTGTCTCATGGGCTACAGTAGGAATTCACTTACTGTACTGCTCTAAAAAACACTTACAAACACACACACACATACATTCACACAGCGGGAACGTGGCCTCACATAGCACTGAAGTCAGCAGAATTATGTTGGAAAATGTAAAACACTGGAAGAAAAAACATGTTTGAAATACTTTGGCTATCAATTTAGTTCTATATGTTATTACAGAATGGTTCCTATATTCATACCGATTTCCAAGTGTAGAACGTGTTTTCAATTACAGGCTAAGTGATCTCAGCTGTGCTTGCTATACTCTGCGTATACCAAGGAGACCCTAAAGAGTTCACTGGGTTCTTTCTGACGCTGCTTGTATCCACGTCACACTAAACAAAGCTGTGAAAGAACCTTAACACGATTGCTTTCTACACACACACACACAATGAGTTAACAATGAACCCTTTGCACCCAAGGGGGTTGGGGATGTTTTTTCGGGGGGACCAAGCAGGAGCGGCGATGGTTGACAATGGCTTTTGTGTCCCTCTATGTGTCTGTGTGTGTTTTGTGTTTTCTTTTTGTGTGTGTGTGTGTGTGTGCCTGCATGTGTTTGTGCGTGTGCATTGATCAACAGCAAGCACGGAAGCCGTATGATGTGCGAGACGTGATCGAGCAGTATTCCCAGGGTCACCTCAACATGATGGTCCGCATCAAGGAGCTGCAGAGGAGGTGCTGACTTTGACCTTGTTTCACACTCTTTGTCCTCCCTTTTCATCTGGCTTTTTATTTTGCAACTATTGTATTGTATTTTAATTAGGGATTATTTTTTATGTATTCAAATCCTTTCAGTTTGTTTATCCAACTTTGCTATAACGGCGGTTGTATGCTTAATAAGAAAACAGAGAGTTTTGGCATTCGAGCAAAGTCTGTCTTTAATTTTTGTTTGTAGTGATGAATAGTTGCCTTGTCAACAAAAACAAGTCGAGGTAGTATTTTTATTAAAATGGTATCCATAACAAGCATTGAGTGTTGCTCGTCAAATGAAAAAAAAAAAAGAAGGAAGAAATAAAAAATGCTATTTGAATTTGTCTTGATTTTTAGGTTCCCTGTGTCAGTGAGTTTTTTTTTTTTTTTTTTCAGGGTTTTTTTTCAGAGTTGACAGGATAGTTGATACAGAGGGAAGTAGGGAGTAACATACAGGAGATTGGCTGCAATTTGGATTTGAATGAAGATATTCAATGAATTACAGAGAAATATGGAGCTAAGAGTGTTTAAATGGTACATTTTGAACACTTCTTCACAAAAATGTAAGCTGCTTAATCATAATTTGAGTCACATTACGCAACGCTAAGCAAAATTAATATAAAACTTCCTTTTCTACTGACCCTATGCCCCACCAAAAAACAAAAAGAGAGAAAATTGATTGATGAAATAAAGAAAACATCACAGAGGAATGATCAATACTTTAGTTGCCGTGATAGGGGTTTACTCATCCTGTAGTGATAAAAAAGGGGGCTTTCCCTGACTCAAACATTTCATAAATGACTTATTACCCAAACAAACAAAAGAGGTCTGAGGTCACAGTGTTTATTTTTAAGTCTCGCCACCTTGATAGAAACATTAAGACCTCTCCCAAAACCTCCATGTAGATTTTATTTCCCAGTCTTCGTGACATAAATTCTGTTGAACTGATCCATTGTGATTTTATTGGCTCTATAAATGGTCATCTATTATTTCACTGTTTTGTTTACGAGTGCTGTGTCTCACATAAAAGTCCTTTGTGTCTCTATGATTTCAACTTTCCCGTTCTTTCTTCTTTACCCCTCCAGGCTGGACGGCACTCTGGGAAAGCCAGGAATGTTTCTCCCAGGTAAATACACAGCAGACACAACAGTCTCTATCTGATAGACAGACATCACTCCTCGATCTGTCTGTGTGTTTACACCACACACGTACACAAGCTATGCCAGACTAAATATGGGAAGAACAGAGCTCCCTGATGTGTATGCACATGTCCCTGTTAGAATTTAGAAATGTTTATGTGTTTTTCTCTCACGTGTAAATACCCTGTTTTGTGCACAGTGTGTTTTCTTGTATATAAATTTGAAGTGTTTTTCTTAATTGATTTGTTGATCTTTTTGAACCAAGTCTACTGTTAAAGAGAATCACACTGCATTGAAAACTATGGGTCTCGGTTGGATAATATTTTATTTTTAAAAATGGGGTGAATTTTTTTATCCTTTATTATTCTTCTGTTTATTTTCTAAGGTTTTACTATCCTTTTGGTACCCCCACAGTAGCTTTATATGATTAAAATAAACCCTTGCTCTCTGAAGCCTTTAGGGGGCAGAGCTTTAGGTAGACCTTGATGCTTGAGGCCCACCCCTCCACCATGTCTTGAATCAGTTTTAACCTAATGACATCATCATTTTTGCAAGTCTTGTTGTAAATCTAGACTTGCTAATAAGGAAAGTAGGTTCTTTTTTTTTCAACTTTTAAACATTTTTAATGTCTTTTATAAGAGCATGTGTGAATATGATTTATAACATTCTTAATGTTTTTGTTTTTTTACTGCTATCCCCTTTTTGCACAACCAGGCACTGTATCAAGTCTCAAGTATATGTATTCTCTGAAGTGAATAAATCAAGTAAACACTTTCTGTGCTGTTCTTCACAATGAGTTCTCTCCAAAGCTCTGCATTAGAATTTAGTATCAAATTTACTTTTCTTTAAAGAGTAAAAAACTATTTCTGAACATTGTGGTAATATTTCAGAAAATCTGCAAAATAGAACAAAAGGGTGGGGTCACCACAAACCCTGAGCCTCTGGGCTAAAACTCAAAAAGATTAAAGTGATTTGTTCAAGAGAAATGAATCTGAGAGGTGCTGAGTTCACTTTTGCATCTTCGAGGTTTAAGCTGAAACCTTTTTCTGTGGTCATCCAGGCAAAGGAGAAGACAAAGAATACCCAACTATCGGTGCAAGACTGATTAGGCTTGAAGATAAGGTAGGCACACTCGTGCTGCTGCTGTGTGTGTTTGTGTGTGTGTGTGTGTGTGTGTGTGTGTGTGTGTGTGTGTGTGTGTTATGTCTGTGACTAAGAGCAATAGAGTGATAAGGTTACTCTTTGTGTTCAAAGCAGAACTATCTGTGTGTGTGTGCATGTGTGTGTGCATGTGTGATATACGCACATCTGTGAGGACCTGTCTGCTTGTGTGTCTGTTATCAGATGAGTGCATTGGGTACAATGTTTGTTGTTGTGGCTGTCTCTGTTCATCTGTACCAACATAAAACATACACCTGCATGTTTTGCCCATCTCCTTGTCATCATCCAGTAACATAATAAGCACAAACATTTTTTTTTGCCCATTTGACTCCAATTTTGGGTAATTTTTAATGATTTTCCATACCAGCCCTTCTTTTTTCCTCTCATCCCTGTTAGGTTGGTGACAATTTTTTGGATGTTTATATTTCCATAAGGGTAGCTCAAGAGAAAATTGTTAATGCATTGAGGCATAGCCAAAAAGGAACAGCTGTGTTTTGAAGCCCATGGGTGTAACTAGGCGTGTCATCTGTCATGGAGGAAAGAGCACGACTTCATGCCAGCATGCCGCCAGCCCTGATGCCAGCATCAGCATGGTGCCAAGATAGACATCATCCCTTTGAGGATGGCCGTACCAGTTGGATTGGTGTTTGAATGAGTCCTTCTTTCCATTTGCTGATTGTTGCATATGAAATTTGTTTGTCAGCTTTGATGTGTGGCTACATCTGTTGTCTGTTTGTCAGGCCAGTGGCATCACTACAAGACAATGTTAGGTAATGTTTGTGGGTATGGCATGGTTTGGGACGTGTGTTTACATGCTGCAGCTGGTGTTAAAAAAAAAGTGTTATAGTGGAGCTGTCATGCATTTTGCATTCTGTAGCCGTTTCTTCTTTAACCAAGTCACTCTTCTATTTATCCCCTCATCAAAGGACCGTCTTTAATCTCATCCTGCTTTCGGACCTCTTCGTTATGTACTGTGGAGTAATGATCTCGAACCAGAGTCCACTCAGAGCTTGAAGACCTCCCCCAGTGATTGAGTTACGGCCCATTTGCTCTTGGCTGCATGTCATGATCGCAATCTACTGATTGGAAACACAAACCTACATTTAGCAGCGCCCTCCTCTACCTATGACTCTCTTTTTTTTCTCTTTTCCCTCTTTCACTTCTTTTCTGCATTGACGTAAAGGCTAAATAAAACTGAGAGGTGGAAAATTGAGGAACAAATCAGCGTTACCTTATTGATGCAGTCTGCCTTGGCCCCTGAACAAAGTGGAACCAATCACTGTTCTTCTAAGCAGACTAACATTTCCATGCAGCGCTGTAGCAAGTGTCTGCTCCCAGTGCCACCCATCCTTCATAATTACTGTTTTCCTCTCCTCAGTACCCGCCCTCTTCCGTGTCTTATTTCTGGTAGTGTGACTTTAGTGTTTTGATGCCTCTGACAAGCCAGCACACCTGTTCATGGAAAGTGTGTATGTTTAGGGAGGGGGGATCCCTTCCCCCCTTCAGGCTGCAGGTGGGTGAACCTGTCGACCTCTGAAAATTGGGACATTCCCTGCTCCTTCTCAGGATTGTCTTCATGCTTTTCTTAAACCTGACCCTCCTTATTCCCTCTTTATAACATGGGTGAGCTCTGTTTTTAGACAAATGCTCACTCTAAATGAGCTAAATTTAGTGGGAAAGTTCAGAATAGACTATCCTCTACCTCTGATGATACCTAGTTTTTACATACATCTTGTGATGCAGTTTCTAGGACACATCATCAGTGATCATGGGGGTTAGGTTAAGTTACTTGACTTTGAACCTGTGGGTAGATTTGTTTTGAAGCAAGATGATGGTGACATCCACTTTAGTCACAGAACAACCAGAACACAAAACCAAAAGCGATACTGCAAAATTTACAGTAAAGCCTTTCTACCACTGCATCTACATCTGCATCTGCATCTCTTTCTACTTCATCTCACCTAAAAAGTATCATCTTTGAGTTCCTGGATGTATAACCTCGTAAAATTGTCAATTGTACCACAAACTTTAACCCATGCATCTTGCCTATTTAGACTCATACCTTTACTCTGTTTTAAACTAATTTAAATTATTCCTCAAAATTTGAATCCTGACATCTTACAAAATTAGTTCCCCCTGGAACAACATTTCAGCCCAAGACCTGTGATGCAACAGCAACATTGTCCCTATCCAAACATAACAGAGGCTAAATGAAACTCTACTGCAATGTTTGTAGCTCTCTGGAAATGTATTATGAGATAAAATACACAATGAATCAAGTTTGTTGTGATTTGAAAATGGAGCGCCCTTGAGTTCAGTTGTGCAGTAGCGAGTTGTTTGCAACAGAATCCCCGGTGCTGTCACTTTTGTTTGTCTCGCATCACTGCATGTGTTTCATAACGTATAATTTCCAAGGTTGCGTCACCTCTTGCGTGTCACCCATAATAGTAAACCTAATCACACACACAAAGGAAAGCCCTGGTGTCACAGTTGAATCACCTCTGAGTGGGATCTTTCCCAACAGCCCCGAGGAATTATTCATCAGTGTTCAGTGCCTGTGAGTGTGGGTCTGTATGTATGCACAACACTGCGTTCCCATGCCTTTCTCAATACTCACCCTTGGTTGGAATCCAACAACTTTTTTTTGACAAACCGTGCTTTCTGTTCCCCTCTATCCTGTAAAACATCAGAGGTGGACCACGCTGTCTGAGCTTCACGCCTGTTCTAAAGCAGACAGAATCATTTAGTTGTCCAGCTTTTGTCAGCACATCACTTGTAGACGGATTTATCTTCAGTGTGTCTGAAAGGGGCTCAGTCATTGTGTGTCCTGTACAAGGTTAGACAGTGATTTATAACATGCAGACAAAGACATAAATATCTACGCACTCACACACGAGCAAAGAGTTGATTAATCACCGATGTGTCTCACCCCTCACTCTTAAGATTGAAATCTCCAGGAGCAACGTGGAAACGAAGATGGATGGCCCTCCCTGACAGAGTGTTATCTTTCTGTCAGGCACACTCAATGAAAAATACCCAAACGACAAGCTCAAACAGTGGCCAGTGTGTGTCTGCGCTTTGGTGTGGCCTTTCAGTAAGGAGCTTGCTGCATGCTTAAGGGTGAAGTCAGCTTCTCTGCTTGTGGTAAATCTCTCCGAGTTTAATTGGACAGGATTTTTGCCTTGTAGCATAGGGAAAAACAACAATATACTTTAATATAGGGTGTAAATGTGAATCTGGAAAACAAGCACATTCTTTTTTAGCCCAATCCTGTTTTGTGTCAAAGCTTTAGCTAAATTGTAAAGTTTTGTCCAGACCAAACTAGCCACTCCACTCTGAAAGTAGTAGCTGAAAACAAAAGCCTTTAATTATAAAGCAGGAGAAATCACTTGGTTTTTCTCAAGTTTTGAAAAAATTGACAGAATGAAACTTAAAGTTATGAGCTGCTGTGTTGAATAACATAATGCTATTATCGTCATATAAAGAAAACATGATCCAGCTTTGTTGAATAATTGATTGTGGCTGGTTAAACCCCATAACAACAGTGGACAACTCTTAACAACTGTGGCAAGTTAGGGATCACGTCTCATCTCTTTGTTGAAAGCTTCTATCTTTTGACACCGTTGTAAAAACGTCAGTTCTAAACTCAATCTGTGAGGCAAGAAATTTGGAGAGTGAAGCTTAGTTTATCCTTGACACATCAGCAAAGTCTACATGGCTTTAAGTGTTCAAATGTAGTTGTTTTAGCAGCCGTCCCCCCTCATGCGGTTCCTTTTAGGTGGGAAATTTCTGCACTGTAATTGCTGGACGGAGACATGCAGACAACTTAACGAACAAACAAGAGCTTCTAGGTCTATCTTGACTGCAAAAACAAAGGCATTTATAAAGTTCATCATACAGGTTTACTATGATAAACGTGATGAACAATTCTTAGTGGCCACACTCAACAGAGAAGAGGAATAGGCAAAAAATGATGTTTCCAAAGGGTGTAAGCAATCACAAATTTCTTCTATTTTAGTAGAATAGTTATAAATAATATTGGTTTCTGAAATAGAAAAAAAAATCATTTCACCACCTCTTAATATTTCAATAATAAAGCCCAAGAAAAAGACCAAGCAACAGGTTTTTCTTTTTTGTTTCATTGTTTTTTTTTTTCTCTAGAGTTATAAGTTTCGTTATTGAGAAATTCAAACGTTCGAATTTGATAGCACATGACAAATTATTTTGTCTTAGGTCAGTAGCCACTTTCCAAGCATTTCAATGTGTTATGCTTTGGAACTGGCCTACCCTGACAGGACTCTTCCTTACAAAACTTGTTCAATTTTCATTATCTTGTCCTGGAAAACAGAGCAGCATAATTCCATAAATACTTCCTAAAAAGAGATAAAGTTGGCTTCATTGTCCTTACTTAAGAAAGTGAGTAGAATTTTTTTGTCGGATTTTTTTGAAAAAATCTCATTTAAAGTGTGGTTTTGACACAGGTTTGAGCCTTTTTTTAATGGGTGATAATACTGAAACAAAAAAAACCTGTCAGTTCAGTGCGCACTCTTTAAGACAGCATCAAAAAAAACTAGTGTGTCCTCATCATTTGGCAGCATTGGGGCAGTTCTTCACCTCCTTGTTTCACGCTCAGTTTGTATTCCATCATAATTGAGTCATCAGAGAGGTATTCATCTGTATTCAGAGTCTGCATTAATCTCTGCAGGGTGTAAAACCATCAACAGTGTCTCTGAAAATACCCTCTAATGTGCCCTGCAGACCTGCCCAGACATGTCTCTGCTCAACACATCATTATTTGTGCTGCACTAAGTACACTACATGGGCCATAGATCACACTGCCTCTGTGGTTAACTTCGCCTGCCTGTATTAAGTCAAATATACGGTGCTGTGTATGTCAGGCTTATATCATGTGCATTAGCAGAGGACTGCAGGCCCTGACTTTAATAGCATCTCAATTAGGTAAGTATGCTGTAAATTACAGCAAGACCAAATACTGGGAATACTTGAGGGCTGGGGCAGAGTGTTGTGTTTGTTAGGAGTCCATCTGTAAGGCATTTAAGGCCCCTCGGCTCTAAAAGCAAGGCTTGGGGGGGTAAAGAGTGAGTGGGTGTGCATGAGTGTGTGTGTTTAGACTGCTTCAATCCAGACCCAGTGGGGGGCTTTAGAGATGAGGACCTGGTAAACACTCCCTCAGACATTATACATATTTATATGTTGGACCTTATACAAAAATAAAGTGGATAACTGTAATAGATGTATGGATACACATACACATACTTATGTTAGAGAAGCAGTAGCAAACAGGAACAGATCCATTATCTTTAAACACAACAGTACTGACTTAAAGGCAGAGGAACAGCGTTTGGAGCCTTAGACTAGAGATGTTCCAAAAAGACAGATTTCTTAGTTGTTTAACCCTTTAAGCGCCAAAGTTGCAAAATTGTGACAAAAAAATTGCTGAAATTAACAAAGCATAGCTGCAAATACAGTGCCTCATGCAGTTCGTACTTTACAGCAGAAGATGGCAGATATCTGTAACTTCAATCTAAGCAATATTTGTGGGCATGTTCCTACTAAAATTTTTGGACTTTATACTGTTTGGACAGCCTACCGATCAAGGAGATTAGGAGCACATCAGAGGGCAAGAAAGCGAACTTTAGTGAGAGGTCTGTTCACCATTGACAAAGTACTTGATTCAGTAACAGCTGACTCAGTTTCTGAAGAGGAATATTCATCCAGTGATGAAGATCTTCACTCATTCAGAGACAGCTGTGGCGCTGCTTCTATGAGAAGAGGCAGCGAGGCCGTTGACAGTCCAGCGGCACATAATGGAGCCAATGCTTTGCTCCACCGTCTCTGAGGGTGTAGCAGGGGTGGTCAAAACACCACAAATGGTGAGAGGGATGGTGTAATGTACTAAACCACAGAAATAGTGGCAGGCAGTGTAGAAGCTGTGTCTGCCCCTTTACTTTGATAGATGTTTACAGATGTTTTGGACTTTAGTGACTTAACTTCCATCTTGAACTTTGGGTCATGCTGATGATTTTTTTCATTGAAATTTGCTAGAATATAGAAATAGTGATTTCAAAACTGAAGGTTTTACCTTAAAAAACTGTGGCACCTATAGGGTTAAACAAAAATGTAGGTCTAAAGGTAAGAGAACCGTCAAAACTTTGGGATTTTTTATATGGCTCATCAAACTTAAAGAATTTTCAGGAGAAAAGTAGTCAGTTGTTTTTTTTCTTTTCTTTTCTTTTTCTTGTCCCTTTTTTTTTGTTTTTTGTTTTTGTTTTTTTTGAGCGAGACAATTATTAGCAAATCTAGCCAGCATCCCCACCTCAGACCTTTTAATGATTTACAATGAGTACATATTGTATCTATAAATTTGTGGGACAATAATAATCTTTTCCTTTATTTTGTGATTCCAGGATGCGTTAACTATCTGGAGACTCCCCACAGCTCTAGTTTTGGTGTTATCCTTTTTCAAAAAAATCTGTTACTTAATGATCACAACAGAAGACATCAAATACTCGAGAAAAGGTTTTTCTTTACTGTCGTAAAAAATTAGAGTAATATGCCTTGTGGTATGCAGCAGACCACATACAGAGATACAAGTGCTCCTGAAATGGATCCTTTTACTCTTTGGTATTAAAAAGACATTTAAACATCCTTGTAGGTTCCCACTGCTTTTGTGTCATGCTTAATTGAGTTTCAGAGAGAATGGCTTGTTTTTGAGCTTATTTGAGATCACTGGGAAGATTTGGGGGATTCAGAGCTGCAACAGGAATTGTTTGGGAGGTAATGTAAGGGAGAATTAGCTGTGCATGGTCTTAATTCAACGCAACACAATGATGTCTTCTGAATAGAGGGATTTTAAAATACTATGGGCAATTTAAAATTAGAAATAAAGATTTGTGAAGTCTCCCGCCCTAAGACGGCTGGGATAGGCTTTAGCCACCCGTGACCCTGAACAGGATAAGCGGCAGAAAATGAATGAATGAGTGAATGAATAAGTTGTGAAGTTCTTTTATTTTGTTTTGTGTGTTTTAGCATAATTTATATCGTTGTATTGTGTTGCTTGGATTGATGAGGTGTTTTTTCTTTCGTTTTCGTTTTTTTGTCTGTTTGTTTGTTTCATAAACTCTAGGAAAAATAGCAACATACAACATTTTTAAATTGCTTTCAAGAGTACAAATGTAATTATTTCATTGCAGACTGTTGAAATGATTAAACTTGTGCACAGTAGATTTTTCAGATCAAAAATGGACACATCTCTCTCCTCCCCTTTGCCCATGTTCCCAGCACCCCTCTGCCCCCAGAGCACCCTGTGTGTTGTTGTGCTTTGTTTTGATATATGTGTGTATTTGGCTGCAGAGTGCTCAGCAGGGGAGCCGGACTGACCAGGCCGGTCTAAACAAAGAGAGGAAACTTGGCAAAGGAAGCACTTGCATACACACAAACAAATGCACACACACACAAAGCCAGGGACACACAACTTCACTGCTGCAGCCATACACTTTTTTCTGCCCTTTGCTGCAAAAAGCTTACACAGAATCTCTTTGCATGTCTGGACTTGGCCTTTGCAGCTCCAACTTTTTTTGTTTTCTGATTAAATCTATCAAACCTCCTCTAAACCTTTTTTGGGCTTGCAGGGAATGTTTCTGGATTAAAGATGTAAATCTGTGCAAGAGCACTTGTACCATGCTCTTTACTCTGCCAGCAAAGGCAGAACTGAGAAAAAACTTTGTTTACAATGAATTGGAAATTTTCTTTCACGCTGGACAGAGAGGTCAATGTCGTGCAGGGTAGAAAAGCTCTTTTTTCCCCTCGGAGAAAAACTCTGATTCAAACACAAATTAATCCTCCAATTTCAGTTTAATAGGAATCAGGCCATTTTTATTTTGGCACAAAAACATAAAACATTCTGTCATAATGTTACTTATGGAAGGAATTAAAGCAAAATGAATTCATTTGGCCCACTTTGAAAAACACTTTTTTATTGTCCAGGTTCACTTAAACAGCAGTTTCTTTTAACATCCAAGATAAAAGACAGAAAATGATATACTGTAAATGATCTGCTTTCTGATAAACCAAATCTCATTCATATTTGTACATCTGTACTTACAGTCCCTTCATGGGATTTAAACTTAAATATTTTCAACTGCACTCCTGACTCAGCAGGCTCTCCTTTGACCCTCCCTGCACCTCCCTGCACTGCTCTCTGTCATGTCGTCATTTCCCACCGTTAATGTGGTATCTTTACGGCGTTGAGAACTTGATAGCACGCAACAAGTGGCAGGCCGCTGTGAGTTAGATAGCGCAGTGGGAGCGGTGTGTTGTTTGTAGTGCAGTCCAGCACTAAATCATGTTTCGGCAGTGTGCTGGGGATGCAGCCCCTGGCAGCTCCCAGACGGCCTTTGGCTCTGGCTCCTTTCTCTTAGCGCCACTCTCTAATTTCAGAGCCGGGACCCTGCCTACTACTGTGTCTTTACCGCATTCCCACAAACCAGAGACGGACAGTCTGCCTGCATGTCTGGCTCTTACAGATTCTCTCACTTTCTATCTCTCTCTGTCTCTGTCTCTCTATCGCTCTTTTGCTCTCGCTCTCAGCTTTTTTCCCTGCCAAGCTTGCCCCTTCTTCTTCTCCATGTCTCAGTCTGGTTCTGTGCCTTTAGGATTATAGGTCTGCAGTCTCACTCACAGCATCTAAATCATGTCGTGTGCTGCCACTGTCTCTCATCAACTCTCTCCTAGTCTCTCTCGCACCAACTGTGGCCTCGCTGGCTGGCTGTAAATACCCATGCTACATTTCCATTTTAATTGCCCACGTTTTCGCAGAGCCCTGGGATATATTTTTTTGCACATTTATTTTATTGTCTTGGCCGAACGCCCCCTCTACTTTGGGTTGGACCTGACCACTAATATACTCCTGCTTGGACCAGTTCATTATCAGCAGGGAAGTGTGCGCTTGTTTAAGAAGGTTATGAAAGGGTCAACGTACAGTTCATGAAACAGGGGTCTGTGTTTTATTGGGACCTGTAGTCTCACTAATGCTCTGTGCTAAGTAGCCCTGGTGCCACCCCACTGTTGAGTGCTATTAAATCAGTCTATACAGCATGGAACAGTGAACCAGCTGTGAATAATGCCAAGCTGTGTAAGTGACTCCAGAGACCAGGAGTGTAAATGTCATTGCTATAAAGTCAAGCTGGTACCTGGGGAACATGTAATGGGGTATATATGTGTATAGGTTGACTACTGCATGTAAGACTGTGTGTGTTGTGTCTCTGCTATCAAACCAATATGTACCCATAAAACGTCATCTTTCTATTAACGAAAGCTGTCATAAATGAAAAAATAATTTCTCGGTTTTACATGATTTATTCCTGACTGCAGTTACCCCTTGAGCTTGGCTAGCTTCCCATTGTGCCAAAGCTTGACTCAAGTATATAATGCACAAGGGGTGGAGAGTCAGCTGTTGAAGTGAAGCTGGTATAGACCTAATGTTGAGTCAAAAATCATTTGGGGGTGCAGATGGCCTCATGGATTGCACCATGAGGTTCACCCTCGAGTGGGTGGCCCAGGTTCGAATTCAGCCTGCTGCCTGCATGTCACTCCACACTATCTCCACTTATCCTTCTCCTCTATCCTCCTCTATCATCCTCTATCCTCCATCAAATTATAGGCATGAAAAGCCCCCAAAAAAATCTTTAAAAAAAAAAAGTTTGAGATTATTCAGCATTAGTGCAGTCGTTAAAGGTAGGGTCTGCAGGAATTTCTGTTACTGTTTGTGAACACTTGTACTTCAGAAATTGACTCTCTGATGCTTTGTGCATATCCACATCCTTCAGGCAACAAAAGGCTTACCAGTGCTGGTAACATGATATGTGTGTACTTGTGCGCACATACTGTATGTGTTTACCTGACTTGCCCCTTCCAGTCCTCACTTAGTCTCCTGTCTGCTTCCCTTCGCTTTAATGACCTCAGGTTGTTGCAAAACACTTAACAAGCCTGTCTGTACTCTGCAGTGAGTTATTTTCTTCACCACATGACTAATGACTTTATGGGGGGTATAATGGAGGGTGTTATTTTTTTCTATACCTCAGGGCCCTGTGTTTCCCTGAAGAACAATTAGAGGGACACACCCTTCAATTGTGTGTAATTAACTTTGCAGTCCACACAGGATACATGCTTCTCATACTCGTATGTACTCTATACAATGGACAGATTTGGAATTATTTATTTTTAATTCCTTAATATGGTCTGCAAATTCATGATTCCTAGATATTTTGACGTCCAAAAAAGTTGTGATTAATGTAATAGCATTGTTGAAAGTGTTAAACAACCATATCCTTACCCACATCCCTGACAGGTCACCAATGTACCTTAGTTGTTTTTTTTTTGTCAGCAGGCTTGTGGCTTTATTACTAGTCCTATTTTTGCTTTTTAGTGAGACACATGACCCCCCCCCCCTTTTTTTTCTCTGAGGAGACTACGTACTGATGTGTCCTTGTCACACACATTTTTCATATATTTTAACACTTCTGTGCCCATATCAACTTTTTTTATAACATGAAATAAAACTTCATAGCCAACAGCTTGCAGTGTCAAAATGTGGCTGTGGCAGCAGTGGCAGCATTTATTTAAAAAAACAAGTAGAACACACACTTAAACATGCTTGGGATCTAAGTTACGACTCCATGCAGCATCAGTTCAACAGCAGTCTGGTTGGCATTATGTGAAAAAAATCAGTATTGAATATCGAGATTTTGATGGTTGACCTTTTTCAGTGAAACCCAGGAATTCAGAGAGTTTTACGTGTCAAGGAAGAACTTAGATGGATGTTTAAGAAGAGGAAATCTTTTCCCCATAATTTTCCTGACATGTCAGTGTTGTACGATGACACATATTAGCTACCAGCCTGGTACAGCCGCTCGTTCTCAGTCTAGTGGTTTGCTTTAATTGAGGCAGACATAAAAAGACAGTTGAGGAGACAGAGATAGGGTGAGAGACAGATGCAAGTCTGGAACCTTCTCTTCCTCCGTGAGTTACTGCTGAGGAGGAGCCGGGAGGGTCTGAGCTGAAGTCTGCCTGATAAGGAAGCAGATAAAAGGTTGCAGTGAACCTCAGACAAAGACAAGAACCAAACACAAGGGCAGGCTTTCTGGGCTGTTCACACACAAGGAGGACTCTTTAGAAAGACCAAAGTTAGTGATAAGAGATAGAATATTTCGCTCCTTTTTTTTCTCATGAGTGCGGGGCAAATATAGAGGTGTTAGGCAGAAGCTAATTTTCAAGTCATTAAAGCAGAAAATTCAATTCTAGCTAACAAAATTGTCAGATGGTAAGAAGACACTCGTAAAATAGTTAACAAGAAACACCATATATTAAGCAAAGCACATGTAGTCAAAGAGTCACATTGCTTCAGTGTTTCTACCATTAGCAGAGCTAGCCCCACCAGCTTCCTGTTGTTCTCACCGGTAAATGTCGACAGGCCTGTCCTGGTTATGCATGACTTCAGCCAGCCAACACACAACTTCCCCTGGTTAGTAGGACCAAAGGCTTGTATTTGACAACTAATCAATCAATTTTTACATGGCAAAATCTTCCAATTGTCATTTCAGGACACTTTTAACATGTCTGGTCCGTACTCTTTTATTTTCATAACCTAGCACTTGACAACAGTTATTTTTTACACAACCAGAAAGTGGAAAGTGGGAGGGATGGAGCCATAGAAAGAGAATGATGGATGTGGACAAACAAAAAAAGAGAAGAAAGACAAACTGAAAAAGAAAAAAAAAACATATACAGAAATTCTAAAAACATAAGATAAACAGATTAAACAGACTGATAGTAGCTGTGTCAGTGCTAATAATCCTGGTAGGTTAACACACACACACACACACACACACACACACACACAACCAGAAATACACACAGTCATGTAGAATGGCTTCGTAGGCAGCTGTTGAAGAAAAGTGAGCATCCAGAGGTCAGTGTCTGCCGAGACTCTCATCCCCACCAGTATCCATCACTGGCAAAAGACTCTATATCCAGGGGTCAAAGGTAATCTCAGCAGGCCTGGTAATTAGAGCACAATGGAACCTGTTCTGGCTGTTTGTGTAACCTTGTATCTTGTCCTGTCAGTTTTTCTCAGTTGGCAGGAGACCGTGCATGTAGAAGAGGGTGTTTGTGGTGTGTCTTTGGGTTTGCGTGTGGTCACTACTGGATTTTGCAGGAAGGTTGTGTGTTTGTGCATGTTTCTATTTTTGACTTCAGATTTGGAGTAAAGCCCTCTGTGTGTATTTGGGGTTCCCGGTGCAGCTCACTCAGCACCTTGACATTGGCTCTGAGCCTCTGTGGAGATCTGCTGCCTCAGCTGGATCGCTCTCCTCCCTTTTTCTCTATGACCCCGCCTCCCCTCTCCCATCACTCACTCCCCCTCCCCTGCTCAACTCCCACCTTCACTCCTGGCTCGTCAAACATCCCTCATTCGGGGACGACGTGCTTAAATCACTCCCTTCTCTCTCTGACTGTCCAAGGATTTCCTTCACTCCCCCTTTCCTAAATGTACTCACCCTCTCCCTCAACACACTCACTTCTCTTCCTGATAAGGGGGGGTTGAGCCATGACTGTTGACTTGGACTACTGTGGGAATGCAGGTGCTGTGTGTGTGTGTGTGTGTGTGTGTGTGTGTGTGTGTGTGTGTGTGTGTGTGTGCTTGCTGTGAAGACCCCTCCCTGTGTGTCTGTCTGTCGTCTGTCTCACCAGCCGTTCCCACTGTGCTATCACTACAATGACAGCACTCTGCAACAGATGGCTGCCAAAATATCAAAACAATCTCCTCTTAACTCTCACGCAACCAGGTTTTAGTCAGAAGTAATTAGGTCCTGATTTATGTATTTAATTGGTAGGTGGTCAAGTAAGGATTGTTTAATTATAGATTCATCTGTTGAACAATGCCGTGTCTTTTGTCTGACCAACAATACTAATCTAAAATTAGCTCCAAATCTTCAGTACACCATCCTACCACCACCCCCACCAACTAGCATGTTAGATTAATGAAGAGTTAAAATATGAAAGAATAAGCACATAATTTTTGAGTATTGTTCTGTAATGATTTGCACGTGGATTAAGCTGGTCATCACTCTTTTTTTTTTTTTTTTTGCACTACTTCAAATTCCGTCAAAATTAACTGTGAACTAATTTGAAAACAATACATATTCATAAACATGTAAACATGTCCAAAACAGCTCCGTTAACCTTAAGGCATTGCAAATACTGTTTGTGTTTCAGAAAAATCTTTAAACATCCTGACACATGCAATAGAAAAATGGCGCAAATTTATGTTAGACTGTGTAGAGATTGCTCTTCTTCAATTTGGTGCAATATTTGTCCTCCATCATCCATCTGATCTTACTTTGACTTTTAATAAGATGCACAGCAGGCGTGGCCACACAAGCACACAACTTTGTTTTCAACATGTATCTGTAGCCCAGCCCACAAACCCCCTCAGGCTCTTCTCTATACGTGTCTCTCCTTTTGTTGCATTCTTTTCTCTCATTTTCTGCCTTTTTATTTCCCTCTTTTGCCATTGCTTCTTTTATTTTAACTTCTCTTGTCTTCACCCCCCCTGCTTACCCTCTTGTATTCTGTCCGTTGAGGTTAACCACCACTTGTATTACAGTGCATTACAACTCATCAACAATGTGCTGGGGAGAAAGAAAAACAACCCCCACTTGCTGTCCTCTTCTCTTTCTCTCTCTTCTTTCTCTTACACTCTTTTTCCTCTCTTTCACTAAATCACAAAAAAGCGGGGCCAAAAACAGTGAATTGCCCAGAAACCCAATATGGACTCCACCCTGGAGATTACACGGTCAACTCAGCCAGCCTGGACTAGAATAACAGCCTGGCCTGCTCTCACTGTCCCATGCCCTGTGCATGTTGGTTTGTTTGTGACCAATCAAATGATTACACATTTTTTTTTAAATTTCAGCACCAGAACAGTAATTTTGTACATAACAATACTCTGTGTTGATGCGTGTGAGACTCTTTGTCACATCCATTGCTGTGACCTCAAAAATTCAGCCGTGAGTCGTTCCCCTATCCTGTTGGACAGGAATGTGCTGTTGTAGGAGTTTACAAAGTACATTGTCTGTTGTGTGACACTTTCACACCTTGCATAGCGTACACCTGCCAATTAAAATCATGTCACTCAACAGAGGCAGCTGTGCTTTTAACTCATCATTCTTTTGTCTGTCTGGTGTAGATTGTAGTTCTCAGTTTTATATTCTCTCTCAAAGGTTCAAACAGAAAGGTAAACAACAGTGTGAAAAAGAAATTACTGAAGAGGTGTTATGACAATGTCTCTGACATTAACAAAAACCTGTGGACCCCATGCTAATCGGCTAATACTGCATATTTTCTATAACTTAAGAAAATAAGAGCGTGTTGCATTTTACAATTAATTTGGAAACAGACTTCAAATTCCTAAAAAGTTGGAACATAAAAAAAGAGATGAAACTACTAGATTCTGCTAAAACAGAATCTATAGTTTGTAATATATGCCCATATTCTGATGAGGTGACATTATGTTGACAGCTTGTTCTTTCTACCGGCCCTTGGGCAGAGCTACAGAGATGTGACTCTGTAGTCGTAAGCACTTTATAGGCTAATAATTCTTTAAAAGAACATATCATTCACTGATGAATATATGAACAAGTCCTTCTTAAATGATTACATAAGCAGAATCACTGTCAGATTCATAATTCAAGTGTACCAGCCAATTTGGCCCTCATCAACTTGCGTATATAAGTGAATCAGGAAAGTTCCAAATTGACAGGCCAGTGCATGCAACCTGCAATCAGGAAACTTTAACGTCCCAATTCATCTATGCAAGGTAATCTGTTCAGAGCATCAGAAGGAGGCGCCATTAACCTTGACGTCCGCAGGACCACCAAGGTGATTTATAAACAGCTGGCTCTCCTAGGTGCTGTGAGGAAGATTGGCACGGTATCCAAAACATAAACAACACATAGAGACAGATGCTGAATATTTTTACGAACTTATTGAAAAGTGAAGTTGGGTGTGCACTGTTTGCTCAGAAAATATATTAGTCTTTAGGGGGTCTTTAGGGGTATGTCATCTCTTCATTCAGTTTGAAATTTGCTCCATAACTTACTGTACCTCCATCAGAAATGCTGAATTTATGAAACCACACAATTTAATTAAAATAAAAATGAAGCATTTTAATTTGTAAATTATTATATTTTCCAGTTGTGAACTAAGTATATAATTTAAGATTCAATTTTCTAAGTATGATAAGGGTGAAAATGCACCAATTTCACAGTTGCTTGGTTTCAACAAGGGTTTTTGACAAGGCATGTGACTTGATTTGATATCATGTGAGCAATCAGGTTTTTGTAGGAAATTAATGACTATTATGGGTTTTTACTGATCACAATCAAGAATAAAACAGTAGAGTAATGAAAAGTAAAGCTCAGTTCATTTTGGCATCACTGCATATATAATGCCAGTGGTTAGAAAAACAACATTAAATCAGATTAATAGTCTGTTAAAAGCGGTTCCTCTTATTTTCCACCTATAAAAAGCCTAAACTAAAAGGTTATGTGTTGACAATGTAGGGAAATCGATGGGTTTTATGTCTAGGCATGTTTGGTTGAAATGGGAAAAATAAAAGACTATTTTGATTTGGGTTTCAGTGAACATACTGCCCATGGTTAGGAAAGCTGGATCCAATCTGAGGTCAGTCAGGCTGTGGTGATCGAGGCTTTGCTAATGCTAGGTCTGTAGGTCTGCAGCGCCTGACTCTGGGCTACAACCAGGGCAGAGTTGCTGATTGTTTCCAGCCATGATGGAGGTAATGAGGGGGTGGTGGTCATCATGATACACACAGACATGCAGGCATAAAGACTGACCTATCAGTGAATATGCATCCACACACATGTGCATATGCTTTTTTCCTTGTGTGTGTTGTTTTTTCAGTTACAGACCACAGGGTCACTTTGCTGTAGCAGTCATTAGTGGTCACCTTTACTGAAGAACACACACACACACACACACACACACACACACACATACACACACAGTTGCACATTCACAAACACTCACCACTGGAGATTTACCACATGCACCTCAACGTAACTCCACTCATCCACTTTGCTGTTTTTTGTTTGATGCACGCAGCCATAAAGTGAAACCACATGCAGCTCAGTTGGAGCAGATCTGCTAAAACTCTTCCAAAAGGTGGCTGAGTCATGCCTGCATCGTCATGTGCACTTGTGCGTGTGTAGCTGCTGTCGTACAAGATTTGCTGTGACAAACTATCACGTACACAAATATCAACTTTGTCACACAAATAAACACACCCAGACAAACGACCGGCCTTTGACGTCACAATAGTCTGGAAACAAGCATTTGAGGAAGTTGTTGAGAGGAATTCATCTCTCTCTACAGTAAAGACAAAAAACCAAAAGGGTGCTGTAATGTATTATGATGAAAGTTTAGAGAAGTAGTTTTACTTCTCATGGATTATTTTATCCCTTATATTCTTTAAAGACACCACATTAAAAACTACTCCAATGAGCAGCACACAAATAGTACAGCTGCACTGATGAGTTATAATTTCAAACAAAACATGCCTCGTTTCATTTGCCCTCATTCTTGTCTCTTATGTCTTTAATGACAGACCTTAAACTATCAGGAAAGCTTCACCTCATTTTGTGACACTTTAAAGCACTGCCATGAAATTGAGGGTGAATGCTGTGGTAACATGGGATCCTATTTTCCCACGCTTTAACACTTGTGTGTTAGATTTTCCCAGAGTTCATCCCATCCTTTCCCAGCTAAATGTATCAAATCCAGCATGGTAGGAAAAGCTTGAACTTCAGCACTCTGAGAGTCCTGACACATGTAATGGCCAGATGGTTGCTCAGGTGAGCATTGAAGGTTGGCTGTGAGTTTTGACCCTTGCAGCTGATTGGTAACAAAAGCAATACTATTTCGCTCACCTTCTAGATTTTGACAGCAGCTGAAAAAGACCGGGGTTCCTTTCAGACTCTTAAGCCCTGTCTAAGAATCACTCCCCCCTATTCATTTGAATGAGACCAGTCATTGCTCAACTTTTGCATAAAACACAATTGAAAATCATTAAGTAGGGTCTCTTTGTTGATCAATCAAATATACCGGAGCACAAAGTCCTGGGGGGTTGCATTGTGGCATAAATGCAAGATTTCTTCAATATATCTCTTGATTTTTGCTATAAAAATTATATAAACAGTTACTGTGAAAACATATCATGTTTTGGTTTCTGTACTTTAAACCATTAAATAAATATCTCAAACTGGACTTCCTGAATTGCTCATTTGTTCCTGAGCTCTGGAGATAGTTTCAATGTTAACAGATTCCATAACCTCTGACTCTAAAAACTGAAAATCTTACAAAATCTTTCATATTAAATCATGAATTTAGAATAAGCAATTACACTTTATCCTTCTTAAAATGTAAAATTTAAAGCTTTAAGTTACATTATATCTGAATAATTAGATTCTTAGATTTTTAGTTGACCTCAAAACTAAATATCCAGTACAGACAGTTGCCTTGATTTTTTTTCCCAAGTTTTTTTTTTTTTTGCCTTTTGTGCCTTTAATGGATAGTTGAGGACAGTCGATAGAGCAAGAAACAGGGTGAGAGAGTGGAGCCACAGGTCCAACTTGACCCTGGGCCGCCAGCACGAGGGTGCACATCATGGAGCGTGACCTCATCCACTAAGCCATCAGCGCACTGGTTGTCTTGAAATTTTGAGTTAACACAACTTTTTGGTCTTTACAGTGTAGGTGAATAAGATAATTTCAGTGAAATGCTGCTGGCTGCGTAGCTACCTGGAACATCCATTGTAATAAAAGTTTCCGTAGTGTTTTTCTTGTGACAGGTGTAAATGCTTTCGTTGTTGCCCTATTCAACAAGTTGGTCCTCCATTTCAGTCATACATCTAACATCTGCTCCCTTCTTTAGTAGGCTTGTTTCCTGGATTGGCGAGAGCTTCATTTTATGAGAAAATCCATTTAATCATATTTATTGAATGAATTTGATATTCATGATCTGAAATACCAATGGCATGATCATTTTCTGACCAGAAAGGTAGAAGTAAAATCACTTGGAGTGCAGAAAAAGATAATCCAAGAGAAATCAGAAAATAATGGCCCAATACTTTGCCCTGTTATGCAACCAACAGAGCGTACATGTGTTCTTAACATGTTTTTTTTCTTTCTTTCTTTTTGACAAGATGATAACAAAAGGACAAGAAAGGGTAGTGCACTGAACCACAATTCCTTGGTTGATTGACTTAACCTAGTTCTGTGTTTTCCGCTTCTTCACATTGTCTGACAAATGCAAAGTTCCTCTTCCTCTCATTCAGGGCTGCACATATGTCCATGCCAGTCAGCTGGTGATCAGCTTAACTTATTATTGTGAGCTCAAGTGCAGCTCCTTTGGATGTGCATGGGCTGTGCACAAAGCCTTTGATCAGTCAGCTTTTGTCTGTGCTAGTTTTTGTAGCTTGGCTTGAAGCCTTCAAAGAGAGAGCCTGGATACACTCAACAAATCAGGTTATCGCTGCCTTTCCTTACAGCAGTAGTCAAACAGGTTACACTTTAACCAGCCACGCGAATGCTTGATCTGCTGTAGCAGCTTCTGCTCATCTGCTGTTGTATACAACTTTTACTGCAGCATAAGAATCTACCACAGAGCAGGGGTAGTGGAGGATAGTTTAAATTTAATCAGGTTTTAGTGGTTCAGGTAACAAATTAACAGCACACTGAACGAAAGAGCTGCAAGTGAATAAGAAATCTATGTCATTATTAAAAATGTAATGTCATTAATGTTAAGCCAAAGTATTTTGAAAGAATGCATTATTTCATTGCTTGACATCTTCAAAGGCACATGAATTTTCCCCTTGAGAGTCAGAGAAATAGACTTCCTAATCTTATCTTTTGTCCATGGTTATATAGCTCTCAGGCTGGATGAGTGACAGAGTAAGGCTTTTATTGTGTTTTAACAATTGTTATTCATTGACTGCTGCCAGGCGTCCTGACCGGGAGTTTCTCAGTCCATAAAGCACACAACAGCAGCCCAAAGAAAACATTGTGTTGGCTAATTATTTCAACACAGGACTATAAAGAAGTGAATCTTAAACAGCCCTTTTGGGGAGCATTTAAAGAAAAGTTTTAAGCATATTTTGAAGCATGAAGTATTCAAGTATATGATCCCTATCACTTTATGAGAAGAAGACCCATAACAGATGAAACATTTGTCATATGACATAAATGAACATTTAAGACCTGGTTCATTTATTCATCCCTCAGGATGAAATCTGCTTTATAGCTTTCACAACAGGATGAAAAACTGAGAGCCACAAGCCTCCTGTGCCATTAGCCAAAACACATGATCTGATTTGACTTACCTCAACCTAACCAGCCGGCCCAGTGTTCCTCAGCCTGGGAAGCTCATTTTGGCCATGCATGAATGACTTAAATGTGCAAACCCACTGTGGCTGTGAAGGGAGAGAAGTCTGGATCACTGGGATTACCAAACATGATGCTTTTCCAATATGTTGGTGTTACAAATCACCAGGGTGTGATTTTGAAGCGCATGAAAAGGTCTCTCTCCTAAAGTCTGTGTATGGGAAGATCTAAGCATATTTTGGTATGGATTGGGGCTTTCCTGAAAGCTTTAGTACGCACACGTTAGAAACAAAAGACTTGCAGTTAACAATGTGTGGTTTACAACCCCTTGGTGTAAACCAAAACTTTCTTAATTTTAGAAGATTTATACTGGTGTGAAAACCCAGCAGATATCAGGTTTATCAAAAGCATGTTTATCTTGTAAATGGGACTTCACATTTCTCAGTGAAATATAACCTGCATAAACAGGTGTAAATTGATAACGTACAGTATGTACAGAATGTCTAAGGTTGAGGATGGAGAATCATTGTAAAGATGACATGAGTGAAGATGTCTGTCCATATATCAACCATAGACTGTATATAGAATGGACAGCGTGGCTCTGGCTGTCAACGACCTACGATTTTGAAGCCAAAAAAACCCGTTTATCGAGCCGCCATTGTGCAGCCAGAGTCTGCGCAGTAGAGAATTTCCGGTGGAGCCAAGTAAAAAAGAGAAATAAAAATATCTATTTCTTCTTCTTTTGAAGGTTTAGTCTCCTTTTGGCCCTCTTTTCCGAAGTTTCTTATATCCCCGACAAACACTACTCACGAACGGCAACTGTCAACTATAGTAAAACGAAATGTATAACATGGCTTTTAGCGTCCAATAACTAGTGAAAAACCAACTTCCCAGTAAAAAAAACACCTGAACACAATGCAGCCAATTACACTGTCATATAATTTTAGTGTAAGGATGAGAGAAACGTTTCTACCAGGTATCATAATTTTTTTAAGTTTTCTCGGCTCATATCCGGAATACATGGGGAGGCGGGGCTTATGACCTCTATTTACCCATCCTGCAGCCAGACACCAGGGGGCGGGGCATCTGCTGAAGCTTCAGTTTGAGCGGAACGTCGTTACGTCCACTTGTTATACAGTCTATGATATCAACACATTGCATTGAAATAAATGCAAAAAAAAATGTCATCACAGTGCACATTGCTGTTGTTTAGTCTGTGTTCATGTTGTCAATTTCACATTTTCTCCCTTGTGAAGGACGTGTAATCTTTGGAATATTTCAGGTCAGAGCCCTTGAGAATTTACCAACATTTTTAGGAGTTAAAGAAACCTTATATTTTTCAAACAAATCCTCTGACGGATAAATGAGCCATGCAGACATTTGCATAAAGCTGGACCAGAGTTTTCTCATAGTCTATGTACATCCGCATAGGGACCTACAGTGTCCCTATAGGTCAACACTTCATGTGTGTTTGCATACCAACCAGTATTTGCTTTGCATATCAACAGATAGCTTGTGTCTGCTGGATGTTCCCTGTATAACCAAGTAGAGCTGGCAGGGTCAGGTTTGTCCAGTGGATGAAGAGCCCTTTACTGTAGCCTGATGGAAAATACTAATGCAGCTGGTAAACAGGACATTCAGAACTGATATAAATGACTCTTTCTGGCAGACAAAGGAAAAAAAATAACCACCAAACAGAGAGCTCTGAAAGCCCTCAGGCAGCTGACCAACAAACTGCAGCTTCAATACAAGCTACTTTTAGCTTTGGTTTCTCTTTAAGACCCCAACTATGATCCATTGTTTAAAAATCAGTTTAAAAAGCAACCATGAAAAGAATATTTGGTCATAGCTTTAAATCACTTTGGCATGATGGCGTGTTTTTGTGCTTGTAAAACCATCATCTGGGCTGTAAGTCTTTATTGCCATACACAGTAAGAGAGACTTTGCTTACGGGTATGTTGTCATACTTATGCAAAGCAATCAGCCAAGCATGCTGCAATCATAGCAGATAAGGTTACACAGACAAACCAAACACTGCAAGCCATAAACCATACAATGGCGGATAAATCATTAATCTCTGTACAGGATTTCTGCCGGCTTTTTCAGGCACAGTGTTCCCCGTCTTTAGAAACATCCAATGTCATTGCTGAATTGAAGTAGACAGAGGTCAGGACAGCTTCCTCATTACTTCAAGCAGATTTTATTTGAACTTTCACCATCTTTGTTTGTTGAACAGTAGACTCTGGCAATGACAATAACACTGGCAGAGAGACATCTGGTTAGGGCACATAAAACTCAATAGACCAGAACGCAGAAAATATGGCTTGTTGCTGTTTTTAGAGCGCCTTTGTAGTGGCTGTTTTCAAAACAACTGTGTGTCTCTCATCCATTGATAATTTATTAATAATGTTTCTGCATTGCCATGGGTTTTGTTATGTTTTTTAGTCATTGTATGGTCAAAGTATGTTTGTTGCGCTCATGTGTGTGTGCGTGTGTGCGTGTGTGTGTGTGTGTGTGTGTGTGAAACCCATACAAAACTCCAGCCCCTGACTCACAGTTCCCATGGGCCTCATTCTGCTGACTCGCCTTCCCGCCACTTCTGCTCCATTTTTTTTCTTTTCACCAGCGATTTCCTTCCTCCACTTCTTTGTTTTCAATGATGGCAACAATATTTTCACCCTCTTGTACTAATTATCCTGTCTAATGATGGCAGCAAGTTTGCAACACTTCGGGGAAAGCTTTGTCAGAGCCCCCCCCCCTTCCCCACTGGGGAAATTATTAAGGTCAAAACTGTTGGCAACATTACTACATTATTGGGCATTTGAATTTCTATAATTGTTACTTTGGAAGTACTGAATGAGTGTTTAAACTATCAGGAATAACATCTTGAGAAAAGATAATCCTATTTAAGAAAGTTTTGCAGGGTTAGTACAGGGGTGGGGGCTTGCTCTCCTATTGCCCCTCAGATTTTAATGTTCTTAAAAACATAATGAAAACAAATCCCCACTATGCTCAAAAGCTTCACAAAGCATTGAAATAAAGGATGAATTCGATTTTTTTTAAACATAAAGACAATCCTTGGCCCCTTGAAGCTTTGTGTCAAACTCCTGCTTGGCACTGCTGTGTGGATTTAAACGAGATGACGTGGAGCAACATCTATTGGTGAAACAAGTTACCACAGGTGATATTTTTACCTATTTTCAAGTTGAACTCAAGTAGAATTTATAGGTGATTGTTCAGTTCGTCTGTTGATGGCTAACTGTCTTTACATCTCAATTGTTGGAGTGTTATCTACTTTTGGTAAGCCGATTTATAACAAGAAAATCATTATATAAAGCATTTAAATTGTAAAATAAATTGATGCATTAATATCTACTACTTATGAGTACTTGTGGTGTGAAAATTTGTGAAATGTACTAAGAGTTTCGCCCTGAAATTATTATACTTTCTCACTTTCAGGTCAAAATGAGAAGAAAAAATTGAAAATTAAAGTTAGTTTGATTACAAACAAGCAGGAGCAGGCAGGAGAGAAAGCAGGTAGAAGAGGAATTGAAATGACAAAGAAAGACTTTAAGACCTTGCTGAGCCAGCATTTGGGACGAAAAATAACCCAGCATTTCTCAGTGTGCAGAGTTAACCTCCTGTAGACATCTTTTAGTCTTTTATTACCACTTGCCTGTGGCAGCTGGTCACCACATGCACTGTTTCTTCAGTTCTATCCCCTGCAGTCCTGTTCTTGCCGCACATCTCAGCCTGCGTATCACATTCCCGCTGTCCATCATTGGCACAAGGCCCCCACTTAGCGGCAGAGAAAGTCTTTGGGGTCAGACCATAATGGACCTAAATGCAGCTCATTATCCTGATAAGGCTGGGGCGGTGGCTGAGCAATGGCTGCCTGACCGACTGGATGACAGCCACGCTGCTCGGACAGGTAGACTGGGGGTAGACACAGTCTTGGCGAGTATCTGATGGACCCAGCTGACAGATCCAGTTGCACCAGCCTGTACCTCCTAGGCAATGGAGGATTTTGGAAACTGAACCCTTTAGAGAAACACAATGATATCTCCTTTCTTGTTTTTGTTGTATGAAGCAGGGTTTTTAAATTGACCCTTTCTTTCCTGATGGATGCACTTGGACAAAAAAATGTCCAGCTTTTATGAACCAAATGGATGAAGTCAGTTGAAATCCACTGTTAGTTCTGCTGGGTCATACGTCTGCTTTTACACTATTATTTGATCATTTACAGCATCAGCATAAGTTCAGCTTTTCAAATTAATCTGATGAAGTCCTTAAAAGTGTTTTTTTTTTCTGTTTTATTATAGTTTTAACGTATCTGTGTTGGTCTCTGAGGCAAATACCAAACCAGCAGGTTAACAGACGCCCTTATGTGTCATAAAGATCTGTCTATTCAGCGGCTTATCTACTCTGTACACTTTGACTGTTGTCAAGAGTTTGTCACCCTGGGATCATTTTACGGGAAGATTTAACCTTATGAAAATGTGATGTCAAAGTGATGGATCATATTTATTAACATTTCCATGCTTGGACAATTCTGAAAACTATCTATATTATGCCAACCCCTATCAACAGGACACTCATCTATTCATTTTTAATGTTTCTCACTCTTACGGGGCTGACACTTTCAGATTTAAACCACTTTAACCTGAGTGAAGCCACTCTCCACTTTTTTGTGATAAGAGGACAGAGATGAAGTACTGAAGGCTACAGCCCACCCACACAGTCTTCACAGGGGGAGGCCTGAGTTGGAAATAGAACCTTCTAGCATTGCGGGAACCGTGTTAACCACTGCACCACTGGTAACGACTTCAGATAGGCATAATTCTTTCAATGTGTCTTTTCCTGAGGTGTACTAGCTGTTACCATTAGTTCAGAAAAATTAATTTGCAATTGGGGCATGCTATCTGAATGGTCTCATGTTATAATTGCGTTGAATACGATATGGCTTTGTGTTGGAGAGGGTCATTTGAAAAGCCATTCTTCGTTCATGGTTGTGAGCTTTAGCCGCTGTTGAAGGGATGCCATGTTACCCTGTCTCTATCATTCCTCGCCATTGGCAGGAGTAGGCGTGATGAGGCAGCAGAGGGGAGTATCAACAGCCCCCAGGCTTCCTGGTATCCAGGTAACCACAGATTTTCTTACAGCCAGATGTCAGCCATAACAGCACGGAAACCTCTCACCCACGAACCTCTGCTTCTTTCTCAGCCAAAACAATATCTTCTCCCTGCTCTCTGCCTACCCGTAGGTGTGTTGGTGTCAGTGTGTCATTCCTGTTTCTTTTAAGGGTCAAATGTCTAGGTGTGTGTGTTTCTGTGTCTGTGTTACACTTAGTGGAGGCACTTTGGGCAGATGCCGACTTTCCATCAGTGGGTGTCGAGAAGCAAGGATGTGCCGGGTGAGAGTGTCGTGATGCACAAATCTGACTATTCTCTTTTGCCTGAGGCATTAATTGCTGTTGTGCAGGGTGAAGAGGTAAAAGATGGAACTTGATACACTTTGGGTGCTGCCCACTCATGTACCATAATTACTGTACAATTGGGTGCATCTGAATGCAAGCCGCACCAACTAAATTTAAAAAAAAAAAAAAAAAAAAAGAAATTGTACAGATGTAGGCCATACTTGTCTGTAAGCCGCAGGTTTCCGCATTTTAACATGGAACACTTACACAGAAAGTTACATAGGAAGTTTGTTTTTTTAACTTTTAACAATATATGTATGTATAACTATAACTGTATGTATTGATGGCATGAAGCTTGTTAGCCTGTAAAAACCATAAAGTAGCCGCATCATTGTTAAAGCTGTAGGGTTCAAAGTATGTGAAAAAAGTAGCAGCTCATTATGTTTGAATACATTCTTTAATGCAAACACGACCAAACACTTTCACACCTGCCTATGGATTTCTAAAACAGTAAGCTCGATTTTGAAAGGGCAGCATCATGTGCCGTGATCGCTATAATCACTCACAGTCGTAACTATGACACAGCACTCTTTGTGAAACTGGTGTAAATCTACTTGATCCGGGAGCACATGTGCTACCTGTACGCCCTTCTTTCTGACAGGCTTACTGTGCTCTTAAGCAGATCAGAAAACATCTTCTCTCTTTCTTAAGAGCTTTCCACACCACACCTTCTTAAGATGTAAAATACTTAATGACAGTCTTTCTGTCAGACGTACAATTACGCTTGAAGAATGCTTTCTTTCATTTTGTAACCGACCAAACAACCAACAGAGTTTTGAAATATCAAATAAAGAGTCTTGTGTTATTTCAACTTGAAAACAAGCCCTGGGGAGAAATGAAGATATGCAACCAGGAAAGCTATATGTGCATTTCCTGAAATCTTTACTGGTTTTTAAAAGGCGTTCACAAAACTGTAAATTAACAGTCCTAGCAGTCAAAAAACCTGGATTGAGGAGCTGGTTTTGTCTGAATATCAGAGTACGAAACTAATTCCTCACCTCGTTGGGCAGGAAATCTTACAGAAGTCAAGCATACACACTTTGATGACAAAATTGTTTTTTTGGATGATGCCACTCAGAATCTCAATTAACATGAAGCCCACTACATGGTGGATCTGAGTTTCCAGTGGCTTTAACCCTGTAAAACCTAACCCATCAAAAATTAATCCAAAAATTTATATTTTTTTGAAACAAAGATATTCAATATAAAAATACCCTTCCCACAAAAAGCTAAATCATTTTGTTTATAATATATATTTCTGCAGAGCAAATGACACATTGAGCAGTTTTGGCAACTTTTTTTAGGAAAGACTTAAGTAAAAGTGCTTACTCTTATGACAGAAATTACTCACTAAAATTAATCAGAAAACAAGTTGTTAAGTTTGAACAGTTTTTAAAAAACTGTGAATCATGGTGATAAGATACAGGTCTTTGAAACTTGTACATCAAATATGATGTGTTTGGTGTTACAGGGTTTAGTGAGGTCGTGCTCAGAGGTTAGATGTGGGAGGTGAAACAGGGTGCTGACGTGACAAAAGTGCCCCACACTCCTTTTTCCTTTCCCTCACACATACACACACACACACATTTATCTATACATATACATAAAGCACCCACCTCTGCTTCTCACATGTCTCTGAAATAGCTCCTTGTTCACCTCCTAAGTGAGAGTTGGGGGAGGTAGTGTGAAGAGAGAGAAATGCGAGAAAGGGTGAGGATTGACCTTTGGGTCCTGCTGAAGCGAGCTCTGTAAGTGAGGGGGCGGGTGGCTGAACTAAGTGGCTGTTTCATTTCCCCTGAGACCCCCCTGCCCCCCCTTAAGTCTGCACACACACACATACACAAGTTCCTGTATGGATGGGTCCAGTGATCCAGGTGCTGGCCTCTGCAGAGATGGTAACATGGCCTCTTCTGACCCAAAGGGAGCCCAGCTGGGGGTAAAGGTCAAGGCAGATTCCTCCCACTGTCTGTCGGTGTGTGTTTTTGTGCTGTGAAGACCATAGGAGGAGCCCCAGGAAATATGGCCACCATTAGTCCCTACATGACCTCTTGTCATTTTTTTCTTTCTTGACAGAGGAGAGCAAAAGAAAGTCTGCAGAGGTCAAATGAGTTCAGAATAAAGGAGAAAAAAGGCAGTAAAATGGATGTATTTTTGAGTTAGCTGGCAAAGGACCCTCCACAGCTAAACTACTTTGACTGCTTATGTCTAAAAAGTGAAAATATGAAAATTAATGCGTTCAGCATTATATCAAAGACATGAGTTTGTGGTTCTTATTGAGCCTCTCATCGTTGACAAAACCTGTCAGCCAAGTAACATTTACATTTCATTCCACCCTGTCTTTAAACACACTTTCTTCTCAAGAGTGTCGGCTCAAGACAAGAGTTCCAACATCCCGCATCACACCTCTGAACTTGGCACGCAATAGAACTTGGTCTCCCCCCTCCCTCCCTCCCTCCCTCCCCACTCTTCTCCCTCCCCGTCCCTTTGCCTCTCCCCATCCCTGCTTCACTGGTGTCTCCTTTCAGCTTGATGCTAAGTCAAGCAGCTGTCTTGTTTTAAGTTACGGCAGAGCAGAGTGACGCTCAGGTAACAAAAGCTGAATGCTGCCCCGGAATCAGCGTGAGGCCTGGAGCTGACAACACTGAAAGCTGTAATAAATTAGGAATGACCAGTTTGTCAATAATTGATTGGCAAAAAAATTGAAAATTCTTTACCTAGCATCAGGTTTGCATTTTTAATGATGGTTTTTGTTCTTGTGAGTCTAAATGTTTCTGGCTACCTTATTACAGATAGTCTTTAAAGAGGAAGATATCTGGGTTCTGACTTGAAGTTTTGAACAGAGTGGAGAAACTTTGTCAAAGCTATGGAAAATGAGCAGGATCACTATGGTACAAAGGCTATACTTTATTATTTCAATAAAAATCTTGAGAAGGCAGATGATCTTTTCCGTTGTATGAAGAGTTTTATCATAGGGGGGGTCCTGATTCCAAATTAAAAAGTCGCATGGAAAACAGATGAATTGAATTCCCCCTCAGTTAGACTTAATGGGCCTGCTGAGTGAAGACAGGATGTATACATGTGGTGTAGAGTCATGAAAGTTGCATGGACATGATACCGGCAAGCTTGTTAGCCATGAACAGACAACAACAAACACACAGGGAGCATCTGTAGACTGGATAATTACAGGGTGAAGAGAAGCGAAGAGGGTAAAGAAGTGTGTGCAATCACACACATACAAACACAGCGAGAGCGACGTGGGTTTAAGGATAAAACCTCCTCTCTATAGTGGTTTCAAACAGAGACCCAAAAGACACTCCTCACAAAGATGCTGAGTGACAAGAAGAAAGGAAGAAAAGAGGCTCAAAGAGAAAGACGAAGTGGCACCTAGTAAAGGAAGAGACAGCGTGTCTTTACTACTTCCTGCCGCCTGGCAGCTGAAGCTGGGAGGAAGATCCTTGTCTCCTTCTGCCTCCTTTTAATTATGGCCAATTACAAGGCTAGCACGCCACAACTTATTACACGGCAGGCAGAGAGCCCCCCTTGAGTTTGTTTGTGGGGCCGAGGCTCATATTATGGTGGTTTAGCGTGGCAAAATTTCTAAGGGTCGGGCTGCGAGGGGCCCTTGCGCTTCTCTCTTTGTGGTTTTAATGAGAACTGAAAGCATGAAAATGCAGCATTAGAAGGGCCCCCGCTGTAAATGAGCAGCACTCTTCCAGAGTTCACCATACAGGCTAGCTGTGGAGTTAGCAGGGGGACAATACTCCAGTACTGTGTCAGTCCTCAGACAACGTTTTGCTTGCTGGTAATGTCTTTATCATAATTGCACTTGATGGAAGGAAGAGGGTCGGGGAGAGAATAGTGCTGAAGTGGTTCTTGAGACGTTACATACTAGGGAAACATGAGCTGATTTAAGATGTTTGGTTCCTTGAGGTCCTAGTGTGTTCAAGAGGGACATCATAAGTGGGTTACATGTGTAATTTTGTGTCCATTTGCCTTTATTTGGAAAATATTTTTCCTTTCTGACATCATTTAGCATATATATTGTAATGTATAGAGGCAAACAGTGCCCTGTGGCACTCCATACTTTTAAAATAGTTTCTGTTTTTCACATGAAGATATTCAATTGTGATTTTGAAGGACCAATCTCTGTTCACAGATTTTACATAAACATGTCAAATCCGTACAACTCAGGAGTCTGGATTTTCAGCATATAGTGCTCTGGTTCCTTTGTGTTTTTCAAGTGTTATTGATTAAACACCTATTGGTAGGAGTGTACAGGTAAAATAGTTCAGATTTCCATTCAGATTAGGTTGCAGAATTGCTCCACCTCAAGGTCAAGCACACTGAGCTGACTGTGCTGATTATATCAAAGTGTGAAAACGCTGTCACACTTCTGCAGCTCTATGCAGTTTACTCAAGTTTTGGACCAACTAAAAAGTGACACTTACTCTCGTCCTGCGCCAGACTGCATTGTGAGCTCTTGTCTCTGTGGCCTTTCATTCTGTCCACATAACACACTGAATGTAGAGGCCACAGCCAATATGTGAGGGGTTGAGCTTCAGACATCCCTGGACACATTTAACTTTTCCAACTGTGATAAACAAGGATTTCAGATGTGTTCAGAGTTTGTTGGATGTTTTTACAAGTTTTTGGATTAATTAAAAAAAAAAAAAGAAAAGATTTTTTTTACTGTTTTCCCCACTGTTGGGAATTGTTTTCTGTGACCTTTTAACTTGTTGAAAATTGTGAGTCAGTCATGGAGGTACATGACTCTTATCACTTTCCTGTTTTAAGAGCAGTGGCAGAACAGTGGAAGTGAAAATGAGAAAAACAAACCTGGAAATCCAGACCCCTGAAACCAGTAGCCCCTTTTCCTCCCTTACCAGCAAAGTGCAGACATTTCTTGTTTCAACTGTGCTCTTTTGTCAGAATTACCTGAGAGGCGCTTACTTATTGAACCACCTGAGTGCTGTAGTGAGTTAAAAATAGTAGACAGACTTGGTTTGGCAGGGATGTCACAGTTAAAGAGTGTAAGAGCTACTTTGCTGCTAGCTGTGGTTAGGCGTTAGTTTGATATGTTTGGTGTTATTCATTGTGAAAAATACTAACCAATAATTTTTTAAAGTACATAAGCATTTTTGAATCCAAAGGAAAACTCAGTATGATGATCAATCTCATGTGAGGACTATTGAAAGAAGAGAATATCTAAAACCTGACCATTAGAGTAGTGATTGCCCAGTTGTAGGGAGAGTCCCTCAGCTCCTAGACAAGTTGGTCATTTTATCTTCAAACAACATTGGAAAAGCAAATCTAGTCGTATGTTAATCCTAAAGAGTCTCATGCTCCTCTTTAGAGAAATTAAGGCTCATTCTTGGCACACATCTTTAAGAGATTCCTCCCCTAGTTGGCAGGTGTAAACAGGGCTGATTAAAGCCTCCCTTGTTTGAATTTGAGTGTTCAGACGCCTCCTGGCTTGAAGCGTGAGGGCACTGCTGCTCTTGACTGCCAAGTTTGCGTGTCCATGACATGGATTCAACAGCAGAGGGCTTGTCATGTGCCAGTGGGTGACAATCCAGTGTGATGTCAGGAGAGACTGACATCACAGCCTCTAATGGGCTACATCATTCCCTCCATCTGAAAGGTTTATAGAGCCTGATGATGTTATGACTTCACATCATTCACAAACACTGAACTAGCTAACATGGGAGAGATTGTCTTCCTTGATCTATCCTTAATGTTGGGAACTTGAGGTTTTGATGAAAATGGCTGCAAGCAATCCTTAAACACAATTTTTCCAGTATTCAAAATGCAAGAAAGCAAAAGTGATCATGGGTTAAAAGCAATTCGATAGACACCTGAAATCATGAAAAGAGTCTTTGCTGAAAACTACACACATTTTCCTTTAAAAAGGTCATATCGGGCTTTTTAAGGCTTAGGGTAACCTAGAGGCCCATTTGTACTCCCTTTACCCACAAATATGTATATGTCCTTTTCAAACAATGTTACTTTGACTGTTCACTTACTTCCATGCGTCCTTTACGTTGGCATTGCTGTTAACAAAAGCATCCACCAGGGGAGACAGCCAGGGTCATAAGTTTATGACAACGACAAACTCAAAAACAAACATGGCAACTGGAAGTCGTGTTGTATCACTTGCATGAAATACAAAAATGGAGGCAACATTGTTGGAGGCGGTGGTTGTTGAGGCATTAAATACATTGTTTTTTTCTTCAAAAATTTTTGCTGTGGTCATTTCTTCTTGGTACTGCTCTGTTTGGTCGGTATCCATAAGCTTTATGGAAACTTGCAGAAATTTGGACCAAATTTACTCGAGCGCAGACAGAGGGTCTTTCTGTGGTTGGATCTGTAGTTACTGTTTCACATGACGTACAGTTCAAAATTAAAAAATACATGTTTTCCTCTCACCAGTGTTAAAAGCTCTTACTGCTGCTGTCCTTTTAAGGCTCCCTGCTCCACAACCCCTCTCTGGAGGCCTGTTGGGGACAGGGCTATAAGCAGGCCTTGGTGTTTGAGGTCTACCACTCTGATGTTTCATTAACCAGTTGGGAGAGCCATATGTGATGACCTAATCATTTCAACAAATCTGATGCAGATCTTCTGTTACTTTTAGGACTGACCAAGTCTTTTGCAGACAGATTCAGGGATTTTTACGTGTAAGTAAGTACCAGTTTAAAACTCTGTGCACCTTTTGTATCTGCATCTCATAACGTTACTTTGTTTTCATGTTTAAAATATGAGAAGCATGATACCCCCTCTTTAAGTTATCTTTACTATCTTTATATTCTCATTAAACTTTTAGCAACCTTTACTCTGTAACACTTTTTCCATCATATCTTTTCTTCCTTCTCTTCCTACTCACCCCTCTCCCTCTGTCACATAAACACAGGCATGTTCCCTAGACTGAGCTCATCTAATCGGCATCTTATCGGCCTCCTTGCGAGCATGCCGTTGTTATGACTGGAGTTGTTTCTGTTCCCAGAATAGAGCTGACACTTAAATAGAACATTCCCATGAAGTCATTCGAACATTCCTCCAAATACCGTTTTCAGTAAGTTATCCTCATCTTCTCTGCTCGTCCCTGAGCTCATCTCTCTTACTGGATTTTATCCTGAAGCCTTGATATTTTCCTGCTCAGAAAACACACCCGCACACAAGGCTGTGAAATGATTTAGTCTGTTGACTTGTTGCTGAGTCATACTTGTGTAAGTGAGCTTGTCTTGACATGAAATTAAGCATTGTGTTGTCTTCAGGGGGAGTTAAGAGGGAGTAAGTGCCTTGTATAATGATTTAGTTTCATTAAGTCGAGTAACAAGGGTGCATAATTTGGAATTTTTAAACCAACATTGATAACCTTTTATAACCTGCTGCTGATTCTTCATGCAAATGTTGGAGCAAATGATCTTACTTCACTGTCTTAATTTAAAGAACAGTTATAAATCTGTCTTTTCTTTTCTTTTTTTCTTTGACCTGGAGCACTGTATGGGATCATGCTCATCATATATAAACTTTTATTGAGCCACTGAACTACCAAACCAGGCACAGGCCAACAAGAGAGATCTTTGTTTATGTGGTGAAACTTTTTCACTCAAGTTGTTGATCAGACTGTGGATGTGTGTCGGAACCATACGGAGCATACATCTGTAGGAGGCAATAACGGTTTCATGTTTCAAAATTGGCCATACACTACCTTTGGTGAATTTCTCGGTCTTGCTCAAAAGTTGAGGCATCCAGTGCTGTGAGGTCAGTGATTTTGTCAGATTTTTGCTTTGAGGTTGTCTTTTGAATCAACACTGCAGCACAGGGCTTCTGATGCTGCAGCTACTGTTGCTTTCAACACAAAGCGTCTTTGTTGCAATGACATTTTTTCAGGTGACCCATTTATTGTGTTCAAACTTGGAACACTTTCAGTACATGTTGTGCATGCTGCAATCCTGTTGTCCTCTTTTGAAAAGTGAATAGCACCTACAACCAGGACACATACTTGTTAACTTATTGCAGCTGCACGTCTTTGTATTTAAAGCTCGGGTCTGCATGAATTTTTTCATTACTGTTTATAAACGTAACATCCAAGCTGGGCTACTCCCCTGTGGCTCAGTGCCAGCAGCAACACATGCTCACTGCGTCAGGTGATAGCTAATAGCATGGCTAATAGTTGTAGCTTCATGAACACACTCACCAACCAGTGAGCACCTGCAGCATCGCGTTTCTACATGGGAGAGACTCAAGAGCTGTACCCCTGACTTCCTGCAGGTAAATGAGGTATGCTACAAATTGTATCATTCTTTCTTCCAGTGTTACAGTCGCTATTATAAGTGCTCAGGATAGCTTCCCCCCTTTGTTAAAATCAATACGCTGTGATTGGCTGGGGTCACCATGACTGTACGCCCAGAAATGTCCCAAGTCAACCAAACATCAACATAATAGGCAAAATACGGGGTGACGCAGACACACACATGTATAGAGGCCCATAGGTGACGATTGAGCAGGATTATTTCTGTAAAAGTCTACATATGTATATATATATATATATATATATATATATTTGTATATATTCACTCTGTCTGTCATGAAAAACTAAACATCCTTTAAAGCATTTCTTTCTCTACAGGATGGCTAAAAGGAGGAGCAGTAAGAGAGTTGAGTTATTCGTTTTTGAGCGATTTGAATATCCTATCCCCCATCTCACTTTTTGTGTGCCTCCCCCTCCACATGGGAAAGTCTTTGAAGGGACCGAGTTTTGCTGGCAAGTGTGAGGCCTGGAGACCAAACGAGAGGTTTAGAGGGCAGGGAACAGCTTCCCTGACACCCCGTAACTCCACCTTGGGTCACGAGCCCAAGAGAGGTAGTCACATGCCACAGGAGCTCCAGATACCCTGTTGTTGCTTTTGGACTGTGCTGTGGTGTTGTCCTGTTATTGAGCCCGAGCCTGTGTTGACAAATTCACTGGACCACTGAGATGAGGTGAGGAGATTTTTTGCTCAGGTGCCGGTGCCGAAATGAACAATCACATGTGATCTTCTGTGAGATTTGCACAGCTGTGTGAGGGAGACTCCTCCCTTGTAGAAGGTCGCGGCAGCCCTCTGTGAAGAAAGCTCCAACACACACAGGAAAAGAGCTGCTGCTCCTCATCAACACACTGCTCACCAGGCAGCACAGGAAAAATAAAGTTCAGGGGCCTGGCTCGCTTTGCTTTTACATTAATTACGTTTATGTGTTTATTCAACTCACACTAAAAAGGAGTCTTCAGTTTGATCTTGGTCGTTACCTCGTCATGGTAGTTTCCCTCCTCTTTCACAGCAGGGGAGGGCTTTTGGATGCTTGTGCGTAGCTGTATGGTGATCAAAATTTCCTGCCAGTACCCGTGTTGGTATTTGTATAAACTGCATGTGTCATACAATGTGCGTTTGACTGTTGCTCCTGTTGGTATTCAAGCAATGTTATTGTCCCCTTTGTACAGACAGGTAATCAGTAAGTGGAAATTTCCTGCCCTTTCTTTTTAAGCAGATTTTAATCTAGGAAATGATTCATCATCAAGCACTGCAGTTGCATGCCTTGCTGCCACTTGCTGGGCAGAGCAGCAGCTGGAACATCAGTCTCTGTGTTTCTGTCAGTTTTCCTGTAACAACACCTCTAGCCGCCTTTTTCTGTCTATCTTTTTTTTGTCTCTTTCCTTATTGTCTCTTTTCTCTCTGTCTTAAAATCCTTCTATTGAAAAGAGAATTTTGGAAGTAGAGTGCAAATAGCATGCATTGAACAGTTTAAAGAGATGTAAATGTATATTTAAAAAAGTAAGTTACAAAAGTGCAATAGATTCGCGCTTTCTGCTGCTTTAAAGAAACTTACAGATGAAAGCAGTTGTTCTGTCTTCACCTGCCACACATGCAGTCTTTCATCCACAAAAATGAAGAGATCGAAACCATAACACACACACACATCACACTGCCCTCTGCGCTCAGACACATACACTCTGTCTTTGCCATTCACCAGCCCGCACACCCTCCGCTATCCTCCCTTCTGTCAGAACACTCCAGATGTGCAAGAAGACAGAGGGAGCCCAGTCAGATCCAGTCAGTCAGCCAGTCACTTTCCCCCCAGGGTGAAAGTGAAACACCACCTGTGTGTCTGTCCGCAGGCATTTTAACAGCTAAAGCCAGAGAGCCTTCTCTGCGTCACCGCAGGCCTGCCAGAGGGATCGCTGATGGGTTCACAAGGTGCAGGACAGTACAGTCAGAGAGAGAGAGAGAGCAGTGGGGTAGAACAGTGTTTTTAAAACTTTTTCAAAACTATTTTTAAAACTATTTTCAGTAATAAAAAAATTGAGCTATTTTGGATTTTTTTTCTTGTGGGAAACAAGACTATTAAGGACTTGCAGTGGTAGAAATGGCTAAGTATGAATTTGTATTATCTTTTCAGTGGTGGGTACTCCATTGTACTCCTTGCAATTCTGCATTTCTATCCCCTTTGACCATTCAAAGCACCTCTCATCAAAACAGAGGGTTTTTTTTTGTTTTTTTTCAGAAAATCAGTACCAAAGCGACGTACAACAAACAGTGGGCCTCAAAAATTTGGGCCCTAAAGAGCTGGCCAATCAAAAGGAAGGGGGTTTGTGGACTAGAGAGCCCAGGGCCTTGTTAACACAACATTGTTTCACCCAAAAACAGTGAAAAAAATCAAAAAAACTGAGGGACAGAAACACTGAAGTAAGCATTCTGTAGTCGGCAATGTAACTGTAGGGGCTGCACAGAAGACAAGGGGTTGGAGGCCAAAAAAGAAATGAGCTGATTATCTTGTGTATATATGGAAACTTCTCGGCTGATTGCAGGAATGGTGCAATAGATGAGCATTTTGTTGAAAAGCAGTCAGCAAATTCAGCAGCACAACCATGACATGGTGGTCTGCCATTTCTACTGTAGTTTTTGTTGTCTTGTTCACAGATGGCTATGCATGCCACAATGAAAGTTTAATGTGCACATGCAAAGCGAAGTGTGACGTCAGTGTTTCCACCAAAAACTCTGGCCTGCTATGGTGACAATAGCGTTTCAGAAAAATTCCACTCTGGAGGACTTTTCCAAAGTTTCCATTTTAGATCTGCTAAAATACTGTTTCTGAATAAACCAGAGGCCGAAACACAACAATACCTTTAATTTTCACCCTGGACCTGTTGTCAAGTAAGCAGCCCCTTAAAGAGAAATCAGCTTTAACAAAGCATTTGATACAGTCTGAGATAAGGATTTTCTATAACCCCAGGGCTAGAAAAACTGGATTTTTTTAGCTCTAAGTCCCATAAAGCTACAATAAGGTACCAGAGGGACTGAATAAAGCCTAAGAAAAAGGTGGTAACAAGAAGCATAATCACACCACCTCCCTGTGGCAACATAACCAGTCAATACCCTGACAGAACATCACAGAATAATAATGTTTCACTGCTCATCCTTTGGTGCACAGCAATGACTTAAGACCCCAACAAACTTCATAGGAAAAACAAAGATGTGGAGAGGAGATTTCAGACAAAAGAAAAATTTGGAAAGATCTGCCACAACACCACTGAGTGAACCCCCATCTTTTCTCCATCCACCTTCATTGCATGCCCCAGCAGAGAGCTGATCCAACACCAGGCTTTATGGCCCAAGTGGGACCAGGTCTCAATCTGATACTGGGCCTCTTTACACTCACATAAACTCAGCACATCCCTCAGCCATCTAAAAGCAACCCATATTCCTCCACCTTTATGACAATAGGAACTTTATCTGTGTGCCATTTGGATGAGGAAATCCCTGATTTTGTCACTTGGGGAAGTTATGCAAACAAAGAAATATTTGAATAAATGAGGTGTAACCATGACAGTCTGTGATATGTAGAGTTGTATTGTATGAGGTAAGAACGGACTGAGAAGATATTTACCTGAACTTAAACTTTCTTGACTTCTTCAAGATGTAGAGGTCGGCAATATTTGAATCCTTGGTCATCATGTAAAGGCAAAAACAGAGACATTATTGGGCAGTTTGTTTCATACCTGTATGCTAAGTCAGGATTAGGTTTGATCTGTTTGTCTAGGGAAGCCTGCAATTGTGTTCTTAATTGAAAAATTATTCAACTTTTGGAACATTTTTGACCAGTCTCAATGACATCACTTATCTTTCACTAACCAATAAAAAAGCAAGGAGCCCTATTACTACCTCTATCAACATCAATGGCTGCTAGTGGACACAGGCCCTATTTATCGTGTCATAGTTTGCTTCCCTATGAGGAACAACAGAAATGGTTCCCTCATATCCATGCTTCCTCATCTTAACATATAGTAGTTTAAACATTTGACCAGTATAAATATATATGAAAGGAAAGGGAACTTCTTATTTCAGCTTTCTAGATGCTAAAGAAAAACATTTGTTACAGCTTATTTCTTACAGCTTTGACCTTGGCTATTAGATATAATGACTGTTCTCTTGCCTTGCCACTGTTATCTCCATGCTTTTGATAAGTGACATACTTTCAGTAATGACCTACAGTTTTTCTTTTCATCACAAGTTGGAAGGGCATGCCTATTGGTGCTTTGTGTCATGTTATCAGGCCTTCACTGAATGTGTTACAACTGTACGATTACTGAGTCAGCTCAAGGTCTTTCAATAACATCCCTCTGAAAACACTCACTTTGCTGCTGAGCCTAAAAAAGAAAAGTCTTTAGAGTGTGGTGGAAATAGTTATCATGACTGAAATCCTAACAAGTAGCCACAATCAGGAACAGGACTTCAAAAAAGTGATCAGCTCTCACTCCATCACTGTTCCCTGCTCACTCAGTTCAGTTATTTACTCCACCACAATTCTCAGAGTTGCAGCCACAAAGCCTAGGTCAAAAGGCCATAGAGACAAACAAACCCTGGTCTGTCTTTCTGTTTGGACAAGGATTTGTTCCGGAAAAGCCTTCATTCTGTCTTCCTTCCTGATGTGTTTATTTGCACTTGGGCTCCCACCAGCACCTCAGCTGTTTACTGTGTTTGTTTGAATCATTTCTATTTTATTTTTCCCAAAAAATTTGTTTGGACAATGAAGGTCTCTTTCTTGGCCTAAAAATAATTCCAGACGAGCAGTCTATCCAGCATCCTTACCATTGTTTGGGGCAAATGATCAGTTAAAAGAAGCCATTGGTCCATAGGGAATTGTTATTTCCATTGCAGATATTTTTCTTAAGAGCTGGGGTTTCATGTCTGACTTAACTTGGCAAAGCAAACGTGTAAAAGGTACAACAACCACTTGTTTTCATGTTGTATGCCTGTTCACAAATTAGCTCCACTTCTACAGAACATTTTGGAAAGCCTTTTCCTATTAGCAGATCTGTAATTTTGTTATGTCACTGGATCACACTTCAAATCTATTCCTCCTCTCTCCCTCTTTGATTTATGACTGCAATAGTATCATTCCCAGTACAGTGGTGCAATTCATGTGTGAAACTGTTTTATTGTTTATTTAGGCTGTTTTCCAATGAATGGGATCTAATGGTTGTCTTTGAATTTGATTTTTTCTTTTTTTTGAAGGATGTTGGTATACTAGTGGACTTCCCTAAAGTTGGAACATCCCATGTGTAAAACATAGTCATAGTGAGGTCAACTTTGAGGCTTTGTTGGCTTGGAAGGCAAGTGTTGGTGGCCATGTTTGACATTCTGACTCAAACTTACCATTGGTTTGCTTCGTAGAAGGCATAGCGAGAGAGTTGAAGAAGGCCTTTAGCTGTTGAGACTAACTCTTGGAAGTACCCCAAGTGCAAACTTAAGTAACTACAGTCTTCAGCATTAATTCTGCACACATAAACATGACTGGAATATGATTGGGTTTTTGTCAGTGTTTTCCATACACTGAAATCCACATATTGAGAGACTGAAAATACTCTGTAGTGGACATACTCATGTCTACCTCTGGTTTTGAAGCATCCTCCAGCAGATATGTGGTTCATGATTGAGAACAGTGCTGGCAGAGGGGGTCTGGATGTGAAGGGCTGGATACAGAGAGGTTAATCAGGATCAGAGCTCAGACTTTGCCGCCTTGTTCAGAATCAGCAAAGCATACAGCCCTCTGTTTTCACAATACTGCCCCTGCTGCCATTAGTGCTGTGTCACCAGACAAGGCCTTGAACGTGTGTGTGTGTGTGTGTGCGTGAGTGTTTGTGCATGGGGGGGTGATTGGGTTCAGGAATCAGCATACACACACCTACGTATTCATGTAGTCAGTCACATGATTACACACCCACACACATCTGGTAAGGATGTGTGTCATTGGCCACCTCCTGACTTTGGGACTATTTTAAGGAAGTTGGGGATGCAGGACTTTCTGCTTACTCATGTGTGGAAGTGACACAACATTTCTGGCCTACTAAGACTTACATCAAAAGACTGATAGGTGAAGTGTTGACCTCTAAATGTTTTCTTTCCTCAGGCTTTTGTCCTTTTGGGGACCATGTTTCATGGTGTAAAATGATATATCAAGAAATAAAGACATTTATTAAATTTCAGATGAACAAAGCATAAAAAATTTGATGAATATCTTTATTTTGTGAAAAACGGTCACAGCCCAATGTTTTGATTTTCATACAAATGTTTTATGTATTAATTCTAAGAAACATTCAAGATCATATTGTTGCATATGGCCATCACAATAAGAAAGTCGATGTGACAAAGACGCCATTTGCAAGGAGAAGCAGCTCAGATTATGGAGCTCAAGTTAAAGCATTTGTTGTTTGTATAAAGCAGGTTGTCTTGTGTATTAATTTTCATTAATGTAAATAGATTGATGTCAAATAAAAACCTCAAAGAGGTATTTTTGATTAACCAATCATCATTTCCCTCATCAAAAATTTCCCATGAAAGCCTACCTTCCTTTGGGGCACCAGTTTGGCCAATCTTTAAAGGCTGTTATCCTTATCCTGCCTGTTGTTGGTTTGACTCCGGACCACAATCATTTGCTACATGTTATTCCCACAGAATATGTGATGATTGGGGGAACCACATAAGAAATGCTGGCTTACTCTAAATCACTCAGAGACAGGCAGAGAAGTGCCCCTGGGATCTGCTTTCAACCTCCTGGCAAATAGTCACAACAGACTCTTAATCAGCCTGACAGGGATTCTTGGACTTTTACTATCAGCCTCAAGAACTGCAGTTTTTGCACTAGCACATTAGATTCATTTTTTAAAAATGTTTTTGACAGCAGCCACTTGTTTGCATCTACCACCAGCTCCTAATGTTCCCTGTGTCTTTGCTGTCCTGTGAAATAAAGAAGAAAACCTTTTAAATGTGTTAAGTATGGCCTTGTACACATTTAGCCGGATATTTTGAAAAAATGTATATTCCCCCTAATTCATTTTTAAAAATACTTTTTTTCACACCTGATTATTTTTAAAAACAAAAAAGTCACCCATACGGTACCCGGTAAATCCATTATAAGTGTGGCTCTAACCATGCCAGACCCATAGGTGGCAGTGTTGATCAGTTGTGAAGCTTGTGCCACCCAATCAGAATGAATCCCCGTCATTTTGTATGTCCTGCAGGAAATTTAAACACGGCGCTTTAGTCTTACATTCGGATTAATAGAGGTTTGCTCTTCAACATAGGAAATAAGATACACTTGAAGAAATACGTTAGCAAGAAGTGTTTGCATCAGTATTCAGACTAATACGCTCGCTGCGTCAATGCTTGCCATGGAGTTGCATAAATATGATGTCAGTAGCTTTTTTTTGTAGCTCAGTTAATGGCATATACGGGAAACCATGAAACTGTGGTTTTCCAAAATCTTCACTTTGGCCGGAGTTTTCAGAAAAGCTCCTTTTTATTGGCGTAATACTGTGGTTTCATGTGCATGGCAGGCCTAAACGTATAAAAAATATATACAGTTTTCCAGACACCCAGCTATGTATGGACATGGCGTAATAGAGCTATCATTTTTCAAATTGTGTAGATGTGTTTTCTTTGAGGAAAATTAATTGTGTGAGCTCCTCACAACGGCCCAAACATTTTTTTTATCAGTTTAATTGGCTTTTAACTGGATGTTAAGAAGGTATTATTGGTAGACATTTTGTCTCAGGCAAGTACGACAGAGATAGCAGAGGGGGATTGTATAATTAATAAAAGATAAACATACTGTACTGTGTCTGCTGAAAATAAAATTCCTCCGTCTCATACATCTGCACACTCTCTTCAGGGAACCGTAAATTGAAAGTCTCTCTAGCAGTGGGTGCAACACAAAGTCTAATATACTTACTATATATATAGCACACTGATTTACCAACTCATGAAGAAAATACTAAAGTAATCTAAATATACTGGAGATTTTTCCATTGTTCTACATATTGTAGCCACTCAAGTTGTCTTTTTCAGTCTGATTTTAGGATGGACTAGGAGCCTTTGTTTTATACTGTGCTTATAAAGTAAACCCCAGAGACAAGCGAGAACTCTTGTTTTACTTGTGGTCAAAATGCATTTTAAAGTCCTACACAGAAATGACAAGTGTCCTTATTGTGATTTGATGTCATCATAGGCAAGCCTTTATTATCTTTTTGGCTGACATTTGGCCAAAAAGAGAGATCTTTGCCTGGAAAGAGCTGGAGACCTCTTATCAAACAAATCTAATTAGAAGGCCAAGTTTCCCCAGGTTTACAGAGAAGAAGTGCAGACTCAACACAAAATCTTTTAGATCACAAAGATCACATTGGAATAAATCACTGTGGAGTTAGTCTGCCCAGCACGACTGCTACTGTCTGAGTCATGCTGCTTCAGGCAGCATCGTCATGTGGCCTCAAATGGTGTGATGTGTGACACTGAGCTAGTCCCTCTATTACAAACCACAATCTGTGAAGAGGAGTGCATTCAGCCAACATTGCCCAACCTGGGTGGCTTCCTCTCCTTTCCTCGGTGCATGTGCTCACCCAGGAGAAAGTTGCACAACATCAAATTAGCCAAGTCGTCTTTTTTTCCACGCCAGTGCTCAGAAATATATGGGGAAGTTTAATTTTCCTCCCACTCCTTTCCTCATATTTACCCACAGTCCCCTTTTTTCACTATTTACTGAACCCAAAATAGCCTCAGTTGGGGGGAAAGAGGAAAACTTGTGGCATGCTGTGTATTTCCAGGGTGTCCTGTAGTAACCATGGCAGCTGCATGACTTGTTACGACTTTAACTCTGACTGACTGGTTGTACTGTGTTAAGGTGGGGTGGCTGGTAAAAATAGGGCTGAATTAACCTCACACTTGGGGGATTTTGCTGCCTGCAGAGATATTCTGGTTTCTTTTTCTGATACCGTGATTTAAGTAGTAGCCAAAACTTGGTACTGATCAAGCTCCAATACAACTCTTAGCAGCTTTCTATTACCGTTCCTATATATGAATAAGATATAATCACACATGAGAAAACATGTGATTGTTCATTCTTTACTACTTGTTGAATGTTTGATAGATATCTGTTTGTAGCTGGTGTGTGAGACAGTCACAACTACTCCCATAAATAAAGTTCTTCAAATTAAAGTATTTATTTCACACTTCACTTTTCTTCTATTGTTGTGTGATGTTTGAGGTTAAAAAAAAAACTCTAGTCACAGGTGTATACACAAAACCATAAAACAGGATTTATTGAAAATCATCACTTTGGCTGGAGAAAAGATCCTTTTGATTGACATTATACTGCAGCTTCATGTGCATGACGGGCCAAAATGTTTACAAGTCTAGCTGGTTTTTGAGATTCCAGGATACTTGTGGACATGGCATCAGTGTAGCTCTGAGTAACATATATCTACTCTCACTGCGCGTTTATCAGCTTTATGTTATGAATTAATAAAACTGGCAAAGGAGAATTGATCCTTTGGAAAATTTGTTTTGTGGTCACTGCTTAGCCTGCTTTACAAATCTCATACTTTTGGGACGAGCCTACCTGAGTCATTTCTAAAGCTGGTATATCTACAGATCCATACTTTTGCCTTTTGGAATCACATTTCCCCTCACCTTTAGATCTAAAATAATCTAAATAAGGTCTGTGATGTAATTTGACGTGCCTTCAGGAGGAAGTCCAGACAGGACTGTGTTCAATGGAGCAGCAGGGGGAAAGAGAGAGAGAGAAAGAAAGAGGAGGGCAGGGGGTTCTGTTTGATGAAAGCCTGGCTCTCTGTTTACCACAAGCTAAAAATACTACCCGGCCCAGTTTGCAGCATAAGACTTGAGGAGAGAAGGGCTGGAGGGTGTGTGTGCAAATGTGTGTCTGTCGCGCCTTCGACCAACAGCTGGAGGCTAGAAGGCTGAGAAGGGGTTACACGTCTTTGCAGGGGGGGACAACAGGTGGATGAGGAGGCGTGTGCTTCACTGTTTGTACTGTATACATATGTCTGAATGCATGTGCATTTAGAGAAGCATGAGCAGAAATATCCTTTTACAAGTTCATATAAGTATTGTAGCCAGAGTACTACAGAGACCCTGTGTGTGTGTGTGTGTGTGTGTGTGTGTGTGTGTGTGTGTGTGTGTGTGTGTTTGTGTGTGTGTGTAGTCTGAATTGACTTTTTCATGTTCTGTAATTCATTTAGATTTCATCCTTTGGTGTGCTATGAATCAAAATTAATGACTGTGCTGCTGATGCTGATGTCAATGCTTTGGTATGAGCACTATTTATTCAACATGCTCACAAGCTTTTTTTTGTACGTGTGTGTGGTTGTGACAGTTCGTATGTTTGTCTTCCCCCACCACCCATTTCTACCCTGATGAGAAGACGCAATTGGCCTTCTCAAATGACAGTGACTAGGTACTGTGAGGGCGATTGTACCCTAGCAGCTGTGCATCCCTCTCTCTCTCTCTCTCTCTCCCTTCTCTCTTTCACCCCCTTTCTCTCCTGCCCCCCTCTCTCTCTCCACGGAGCCAAAAATGAAAGCGTTGTTACTGATTCAGTGATTAAATACCTTCCTGTTTTTGCAGGGACCATCAGATAAGGGTTACCATGGGGGGAATGTTAGAGCTAAAAAACAAGGTAAAGTCGGCAGCCAGCACACTTCCATGGTGCATTATTGGCATACCTGAGATGCAGGAAACACACCAGATGGCCGCGCTGAATTAGGAAATTATGAGTGGACGGCGAACAACAAGAGACAACAATGAAAGTGTCAACAGATTTATATCATGTTATTTCACAGTCCTGAAAGTATCTTGAATATGCTTTTAAAAGCCATCTTACTCATTCTTCAAGATTTCTTAAAGATACGAGTGGGTCCTTGTTACTTTTATCAGCTTCCCAAGTTTGCACGTGGATATCGTCAAAGTTTTGGATTTAAATCATGCCATGAATTGAATGGTGATGATATCATGCCAATTGTGAGCTGCAATGTGCTGGAAAAGGTGTCCGTATCTCTCTTATAGTCAATGCAAGGAATAAGCGAGGGTGATCAAACATCCTCTTTCGCTCAGACAAGTCCTCCTTTTTGGTGGTAAAATTATGTCTTGGTTTGCTCTTACTGTTTCCACTGCACTCTCAGAAAGAAAATACAAATAAAAATGCACTTAAAATAAAATGAGTTAATAGATCATTTATGAGATGAAAATGCTATCTTTTGAGATTGCATGTCAAAGTTATTGGAAAAAAAGTCAAAATTCTGAAATTAAAAGTCAAAATTACAAGAAGACAAAACTTTGAGTTAGCTTAACTAGCTCAAAATTTGAGCCAAAAAGTCAAAGTTATTTGGTCAAGCCAAAATCTTGCAAAATTGTGACTTTTTATTTGCAAGAAAACAAAATCTTAACATGGCAAGTTTTTTTTATTTTCTTTATTTTTAATTGGTGGAAATGGGCTTCAATACATCACTTATGTTAACATCATAGAAAATGTTCACCTTGAACAGAAAAGGAATGATCCTAATATATGTATGGGTTATGAAGCTGCTCTGTTGTCCTCGGGTATCCTTCTCTCAAAGAGGCCAGGTAGGGGGTCCTCCTTTTGGGCTTGCAGAATATGGTCACCCTAAATAACTAAGCCGTCTTAGGTAACTTGACAGGGCAACTTAACAGTCATAACTCTTACATCCCTGAAAATTTCTTTAAATGAGCTGACTTATTTATGACACACATAAAAAGTATATTTCCATTGATGGTGAAGCAAGGTGAAGTGGCACACAGCAGCAGCTTAAAGACAGATGTAGTAAACAGATGATATGAGCAGACCTCACCGACTGGCCAGATGAGTGGAATAGTTTCATCCAGCCTTATCAGTTTCATGTCGTGTTTTGTCTGCAGGCCTGGCTGGCCAGTGTAAGTCTGCAGGAAAGAATGTAGGGTCATTGAGCTGAGCTGATGGAGTTATTATGAATTCTGGCTTTTGAATAACACCAGGCATCCCTGTCCACTGGGAATGGGAAACAATCTGCTTAGCTCTCATTCCAGCAGCATTCAGTAATGCCACAAAGAGGCTGCTCCATTCACATTTTCTGACATTCCATTCATGTAATTTATCGTAAAATGAGAACACCCCTGAAATCTCGCTAGACCTGCCGACCTCTACACAATTTCCCCGAACACTTTGGCCAATTGCACGTTTCCAAACACCACCGCTGGCCAACCAGGCGTCTCCGGTCTGCGTAATCATCCTCCTCTGCTTCCCTCCAACATTTGCAGACACCATCAAAACATCACTCCACAAAAAGCCAAACAAATGTCTGCCATACAGCCCTGCTTCTCATGTTCACATCTTTGATGAGGAAAAAACGCCACCATAACAAAAACAAGAGGCTGAGTGGGACAGGGAGAGATGCTATATTTGGATACAGACGAGTGGGTAAAAACGTGTCTCTTCTTGTCTCCCTCTGGGTTTTGCTGCTTTAATATGCTGTCTCATCCTCTCCAACTCTCTGCATGTGTGTAAGTGTTTGTGTGTGAGGCCAGCTGTGGTCATACAGGATAATAAGGCTCTCTATCTCAAATAATGGCTTCAATGCTGGTTAAAAGGGAAAAAGGGGGGTTGGTTGGGGTCAGGCTGACTCCTGCACTTGAAGATCAGCTGGCACGCTGTCGGGGCTGTGGCACCAGGCACAGGGTCGCTGTCTGGGCAGGACAGACAGCTGGCCAGGGGGGGAGGGATATAGAGTGGATTCTCCCTGTCTGGGATTCACACACATCATCATAGCATCAATTCTCTCCACTGTATTGAGACAACTCTTATTTACATCTGACTGGTTTCGACCAGTCAGATGCCCTCTGAAAGGGTGTTTGTCCCAGATGCCTCAAAAATCAAACAAAAAGAATCTGATCAGGTACTCACAAATACAACACCAATTCCAATGAGAGTGGGACGTTGTGTAAAATGTAAATAAAATGTTTAAGTTTTAAGTATTAACAAAGAGTAATTGTGCTATGTTTCTGTGATGAAATTTGAAATTCTGTTTTAAAACAGAGGTCAAATCAATGTATGCTAACTGCTAGCATATCAATCAATTACCCATACACAACAGCATCAAGCTAGTACTTTGTATACTATATTATTTTGTTGCATTAGGGGATGTATAACATGTTGAGGTCCTCCTGCTCTAACGTGATGTAAAGAATCAATAAGGAAATTGTTAAGAATTGTGGCTAAAAAAAACAACTAGGTGCACTCTTTTGCCCACATGTGGCATCAAATTAACGGTAGAGATACAGCCTCTTTGGTTCCATTATCTTTTTTTCTCCATAACATATTTAAAGATTTAGCAGACACAACTGGACCAGTTAAAGTTAGCAGAACATCTGACTGTTGATTACCATAATCATTCCAAGATAGGTTGTCACGTTCATGCTGTATACAAAATGCTGTAGTTTACAACACTGTTATGCTGAGAAATTGTTTGCGTCCCTCCTTAAATCGTATCTGTTGTTGAACAATAATATTTTTTGAGCACAAGTCGTTGTGCGACTCGTATCAATTTCAGCAGTGTCCCTGAACCTGGACCAAAGTGCTGGCGTGCCCCTTCTCATTTATAATATCAGGCTGACTGGCCTATTGATGAGGAGAACAAAGCCTCAGTGTGTCCAAACTACAGCGGTGGCTGGAGTAACACGGCACCTCCCCGGTGACTGACGATGCCACACTGGCTGCCACCACAGCCTGGCACAGGAGGGGTGTGGGGTGTTTGTTGGGTTTTTGGGGTGGGATTTGGGGTGGGGGGGGGCATTTGGTGGTTGTGGCAGCTGGCTGTGAGAAGATGAAGAAGGAGGGGGGGGGGGTTCTTGTATTCATAAAGACTCCCATGTGTGAGCTCAATATGTGGCCACACCCTGGATGCAAACTCAGAAACAACAAATTTTAATAGAAACCAAAAAAAAATTTAAAAAAATATTTGCTCTTGCGAATATCAAGAGGTTTTTTTTATAGCCGATGGATGGTTTGGAGGCAGGTCATTGTCTGAGACATTGCTGCATCGCTCAGGAAAAACGGAGGGTCATCACAATGAGATGTTTATTAAATCCAAAGGGAAGACAAGGGAATGTAATCAGACTGTCTTGATTGAGTCACGTGACAGCTATTCTTCTCCCCAAAATAATAAATATTTCTGTATTAAATAGTTCCTAGAAAAGAGAAGCCCCTCAAGGCACCTCAAAACCATGTGTAAACAGTTTTTGTGCTTGTGTCTGTATCTAGGTTTGTCTGTTGGAACGTGACGAAATCAAAAAATGAAGGACAGGTGTCTTTGTGTTGTTTTCTGTTTATATGTCTACTCTTAAATGTGAGCATACATGTGAGATTAAAAGGGTGTTTGCCATAATGTTTTGTCCTCATGAGGGCCACCACAGTCTGCACCAGTCAGCAGCATATCATGTCCAGCTGTCTTTGAGGACAACTGCTCCATCGGGCAACTGCTTATCCCCTCCACTCAACCTCCCTCTCTCTCTCTCCTTCACGACTACTCCTCAACCTCAACCCCCTGGTGTGTTTACTCGACTCAATGTGTTACAAACTTTTTTGAGTGCTTGTATCACTGCAGAGTGTCTGTCGCTGGATTTAATTAGCTGTGTGTGGTGACAGCTTCCTGGAATAGGTTGCAGTGTTTATGGAGAGATGGCGTTTGATTTTATGAGTGTCACATGGAGGGTGATAGACATCAGTGTTTGTTGGAGTTACTTGTTAGAATAAACACAATTTTAGCTTTTATGACTGATATGAGTTGACATTAGCCATATTCTGTTGAATAATGTGAAGAAAAAAAAACGATAAACAATGTTAGAGCTTCTTTTTGCTTCTTTCAATTGTTTTAAACATTGATGGGGTGTTAGAGGGCTGTGTCGGTCTGAAACAACTTAACAGAAGCCAAAAAGTGAGTCAAGTTGTTACAATTTTCTCCATGTTCTCTAATCTGCTGACTCTGATGAAACCGCATCTTGTAAATAGATGCTTCATAGTGACGTTAGCAGATGTGTGTTTGGGGGGTGAATTGCTCTAGAGTACAGCACAGTTTGAATGACCAGTGTGACCGCGACTGACTGCATTCATGTTGAACATAGTCATTGTATAAGCACTTTATTCACAGTGTGGCGGTTCTCAACTTTTTGCAACTCATGGCCCACTTTTTAAGTCTCAAAAATTTCAGCAGCCCACCTCCAACCCCATAGGGTGGCTAGACAATGCGTTTTCTGAGCATTTTTTTAAATTGATGATAGGGACATAAAGGATTGAATTGAATACAGGAAATGCAATGTATTTATTTTGGTATTCCCTGAGCTTGTTCTGCAAAACAACTAATGGCTTGGTCAAAGACTGTTCATTTTTGTTTCAAGGTGGCAAAGCAGTTTACATGGCTTCAAGGCATCATTGTAAATGTCTGAGAGCACACAATGCACAACAGTTCAGCTTTTGTGCTTGTCCAAATCACAATCAGAATCACAGTGCTAAATACCCAGCACTGTACTTTTTACAAACTCTTATCATACGATTTAGTAAATGATTTGATGGCCCACTTACAATACCTTTGCAGCTCACTAGGGGGCTGCAGCCCACAGTTTGGGAGTCATTGGCCTAGCGGCTATACCACATGGTTGTAAACCTTGCATAACTCCCTTTGCAAATGTTCTTGACATGAATGACACCTGCTGCATCTCTACACAGATTTTCCGATTTTTCTCTTTTAGCTTGTTTGTGCTGAAAAATGCATTTTGTGTAAGCTTTAAAAAATTTTGTTAGGTCCGTAAATGTAAATGAAAGTGAATTCACCACCACTATCCAGATATTTCTGACTGTTTTCGCTACATTTTTCTATCACACTGCATGTGTATGCACAGATGTACACTACCGTAGTAACACACACACACACACATACACACATATGCATACTTTCTCTCTCTCAGCCCCCAGAGTCATGTCCAAACACAATGATCAGTAAATCAAATAAAACACCCACTGCGTTTTCAGAGAGAAGGAGTGTGTGCTTGGAACAAGGGAGAGATAAAAAGGAAAAAAAATAGAGGGAGGAGGGAGGAGTGGACATGGGGGGATTGTACGTCCTCGTGAAAGTAGCCCTCAGAAACAAAAGCAGCTTTGAGTGTGCACCCACTCAGAAGAGAGATTAGCCGGTACACACCCCCCTTCATCACCACCACCCCTGCAGAAAAGAGCTTTGGCTGCAGTTTAGTGGCACGTGGCGCGGCCCTTGATACTTATCATGTGCGTCAGGTGCTTTCAGCCTGGTTTCCTGTTCTTTAAAACATAACCACCATTTCCCTCTTTCACTCACTCCTTCTCCTTCTCTCTGTCCAGAAACACTCCATCCACAGCTCTTATCCTTTATTTCTCCTTCCTTTTCCCCCTCTTTCTCTGTCTGTCTCTATTACAAATACAAAGAACATATTGTATCTGCCAGCGTTAAAGTGAATCCATTCTCCTTGGCAGAGGTCTGGCCTGTGGTGAATCTGAGCCGGGGTGGCTCTGCTTTACAGCTGGCACAGAGTGCTGCTGGTGGAGCGAATCGGTTGGTTGGTTGGTTACTCATCGTTGAGTTGGAGCATTTGAGTCCAGCTGATACATAGGTTTAGTTTCATTCATGCAGACTGTCATTGTTGCTGTACTTCTTCTTCAGGTTCAATTAAGTTACAAAGTATGACCTCAGTTCACCTTTTAAAAAGCACCTCCAAATATGTTCTTTAAGGGATTCTTGTCTCATATTATTTGCTCTACATCCAGGAGTTTATTCAATATCACATTTTGAGGCACTATTAAAAAAATAAACATTCAAGAAAATTGAAGTGCCTTTTGGTTTCCAGAATTAAGTCACATGATTATAAAGGGCTGACATTTTCACACTTGTGTTTAATTAATTTTGGGTTTTGAGCTGCTTTTCTCCATCTGTACATAAACCAGAGTATTCAGCCTTTTCAAAACCAGAGAAAAGAATTATTTAAGGTCACTGATAGCTCTGGAAAATTCTTTGTAAACTGTCATGGACTCATTTCAGCCCCAGCAGGAAGCCCCAACTCAGATACACAAAACCACCCACAAGCACATAAAAAAAAAAATCAATCTTTATAGTTTACAGCAGTCAATGAAACACATGCATCTTCTGAAGCACATCAACAAAGAAGTGCTCTTTTTACTGAAGGCCAGAATAAACAGGAGCACATCATTGATGAGATGCTAACTGTTTAGACTTAGAAACTGAAAACTGTCTTTTCTACCCTCTCTTCACGAGTACAAACCAGATGAAAGGATGAGTCGACACATCCACAAGAGTTCAATAATAAACGCTGAATAACAGTCATCAGCACCATTTGCAGTTTGTCTTCTTCTTTCTCTTCTTTTTCTTCCTTCACCCTTCACCCATCTATCTGCCTCAGTCCTCATCTGACCTCTCTGAACTGCTTGCCCAATCTGGTCATTAAACATTTATATCTTTATGTGAGGATCTCTGTGCAGCTTGGTTAGCTCGAGCTATAATAGAGATGGGTGCATTTAGCCATTATTTAAGTTGTCATCCTTGCTGCACTGTACTGTAATCACAAGTCAATTAAACTAATGATAACTATTTTTATCAATAATAACAAAGAGCCTGTTGTGATTTTAAGTGAAATGGCAGCCAACTGAGAATGACTTGCAGCAAAGTGTGGCTTATTTTCCATGAAGTTTAAGAAAAATAGGTCTTCTTAAACTTGTGAAATTACCAATAAAAGCTAGAGATTTTTAGATTATATTGTACACTAAATATGGACTGAGTGCTAAATGTCAAATCACGACTCATGTGAAAGACGTAAAACAAGCCTCAGTGAATGTGGCCTCATGCAACTTACACTGCCTCTAGTTTAAGTCTTTATTTTGGTCATTTTAAACTGAAACCAAAAAAACTGTGAGTCCAGTATTTTCAGAACTTAATGTGGAGCACTAACAACTTAAATGCTTTGCAGACTCATTAGGAAAATAGACACCAGTAGCGAATTTTGAATTTGCTTTCAAAAAATTGCAATAAGTCACTTCCTTTTTGGGAATGTAGACATTATCAGCTGAAGTTCTGTACTTGAACTTTAATACAGCTCTGACGTTAAAGCCTACTCCTAGCTGTCACTCATTGTGTTGTTCTTAAAAATCTTTGCTTATCTTATAACAGCATCAACACATCAGTTGCTTGCAGACACATTCCTGAAGTGTGGGCCCCCTTTTTCTCTGCACAAAAGCAACTAGTGTCCATTTTTTCCTGCATTCAAGTTAATCTCCATTCTCGCTTTTTTAATTTTTCTCCTTTTTTATTCCTTTTCCCACCCCCACCTCCCTCCCCTGATATCTATTCTCCATTCATGCAGCCCTGTCAGTCATAGTGATGATAATGATGACCTCTCTGTAATGCTACCTTCTTATTGGCCCACCAGCAAGGCCAGTGTGTACACCCTCTGTTGCTTTTTCTGCATTGACCATTGTATTACAAGGGAAACACTGGTCCTTGCGTGTGTGTATTTGTGTGTGTGCTTGTGTGTGTCCTTGTGTGTGTGCTTGTGTGTGTCCTTGTGTGTGTGTAGGTGAAACACAAAGAGTTGGCAGCCAGTCTGGGTGAGCTGCACAGGGGATCTATAGAGAGGAGAGACTTTCACCTGAACTGACCCTGTGCTGTTTGGGTGGGAAACAACTGAAAACAACTAGTCTACTGTTTTTGTTTCTTGAACATCCACACATGACTGTTTGTGACTTGTGTGAGAATTATTTTAATATTTCATCCCCTTGGATTTATATAAATAAAATTTTCTTCTCACTGTTGCAAATTGATTTCAAACAACAGCTTTTCCAGCCTTTGGGCAACCAGCAGCTGACTCATGCATCCATGATTTAAATTGTTGGTTCAATTGTATATTCAAGCTTTGATTCAAAACATTAGGGTAAAAAAAAACTATCACACATCTTATAATTGCATCTCTGAGAAAAACATCAACAAGATTTGATCTTTTTAAGATATACTGTGAGTCTTGGGCCCCAGATGCACCATGGAGCACTGTTTGACTCCGAACTACAGGACACAAGACACAAGACACAAAGGCGAAATGTGACTCTGACATAGTGACAAGGTTATTAGCACAACCATGCAGCTTCCTTCAGTCGCAAAAGATTTTCTAGTGTCGACTTCGAAATGGTTTCAAAAGCCAGAAACTTATTATACTTCAGGAGTCAAGCATATCTGTACAACCACTTTGAAATGTTCTACGTAGCACATTTTTTACTTCATCCAAAACTGTCACTGATGAGGATGCTCTAAGGCAGCATTGTCCCTTTAAAGTTAAGTTTCAATATGACAAGTCATCCAGTCTTCAGGAGAGAAAACTCCAAATTGAAAGGACACGGTTGAAATTAAGCACAATTTACGTACACAACTTGACGTGGTCTAATCACTTAATAAAATGGGGCTATGGCTAGTAGAGCTAGTATCCTCAGCCTTCTTTCCTCCTGGCAGGTTAATGTTCACATGCCTGTGCTGGTTACACATTGCTCTGGTTATGCCGATATATGTGGTTATATACCAGTTTAAATCCAACACTATCTTCATTGTTAAGATCAAACAAACCACATTTCAAGATACTATCTTTCTACTATCTTTGATACTATGTTTCCTGTTATCCAGGTAGTGGAGCATTTTTGCACGTTATTGCACCAACCATTAACTGGAGCCGCATCTGGGGCTTGTGGCTGCTGCATTACAGTTCATACATTGTATGACTGAAATTTTGGTACTTCAGTTTTGAAGTATTAATGATTTCCCTCATAGTTCTGATGCTGACTATCAAGGAGAACAATTCTTAGTTGTTAAGTTCACCATTTTTTTTTTATAGCCAAGGCCTTAGCTTTTACTCCTCTTTGAGGATTTACAACTAAACTAAGGGCAGAGTCACACTAGCTATCTGAACTGTACTTAAGCATGATTGTCCCCCTGCAGTGCTGTTCCTTCACTGGCCAATGTGGCTTGCGTTCACACTTCCACAGGATGAACTAGACTTAAGCATGATTGCCGACACACAGATGACTCGCATACGTCATCGTCAAAATTGGCCAAATTAGGGAAGTGTATCATGCCTAAGCAAGGTCCACTCTCAGTTACGATGGCCAATGAGGGGTACACTTATGGTGGGACCACACCCTTCAGCAATTAATGGATGATAGTGTTCATGGTTGATACGGTGTATGAATACCACCAACTTTAATTTTGAACCACAGTCAAATAGCACTAACTGGCTTGATTTTTAAAATATATCTTGTTGGGACAATTTTCACTCTGATTTGAGTAAAAACGTTTTTTTCTCAGCAGTATAAATGACCACCTTCCTAAGGTCCAATCTTAAGATATTCCAATCCCAACTATAGCGTTCTTCATACTACAGATGTCCTTTGCTGGATTAGCAGGTCTGTTGCATTCATGATTGCTGGCTATTACATTTACATACAAAAGTTGGGGTTCTGTGGACAGGAATTTAGTCATACGCCAAAATGAAGAAAAACAGCTGAATGGATAGAGATGTGTGGCCAAGAAATGTCAGAATAAAGAAAACAACTTTCAAAATATTCAGACTGGATTTTAAAGTGTTTCCCCAGGGACGAAAAAATTTCACCCTGTTTGGTCGGTGTCAGTGATATACAGTATGTTTGATAAAATGATGAATGTGATCATTGCTATATGTCTTCGAGAAAGAGAAAAAAGAGAAAGAACCAAAATTACTACAAAGAGCTTGTGTAATAAAAGTCAACTGCAAACATCTTCTTTCTTTGTCTTGTGTGATGTGGAAAACTATCTGTCTTTGTGCACAATGAGTGAGAGTTAAAAAAGCTTCTCATCAGCTGTCAAAATGTTTGCAGAGGGCACATTTTCTGGTTAACTTTTAAACCTTTCTAATTAGGTAAAAAAAACCTGGTAGGTTAGTAAAAAGTTGATTTCCAACTGGAGTGAACATTATGAGTCATGCTCGTACCATTTCAGTCCAGCCAGAGCTGAGGAGTGACGCTGTAAAATTCTCTGGTGTCTCACAGATTGAAGCTGCAGGTCTTTTGAGGTCACAGTGGTGGGAAAACACATTACATGTACATTACAACAAGCAAAGATGATTATAGTTGTTCTCCCTTGTCTTATCAGTCTCTCTTCTCCGCCCAGTCTTCATTGTTTTGTATGATTGAGACCATTTCAATGACAGGAATCTTGTTTTGTTGAGCCGTGCAGGCATAGATGCCAGGACATTCCTGAAGCTGGTAGTCTTTGCTTCTGGCAGACCTGCATCTCTGTCCGCTCCACTTCACTCTCATGTTCCCTTCTTCAAACTCTCCTACTCTGAATCTTTTAGTTGACTCTTCACCGACAAGCTTTATTAGAACAACTCCACAAGTCACAAGTTTTATCACCCTTTTTCGTTGACGAACATGACACTCACTGCACATCACCTTCAGAAACAATCATTGCACGTCAATACCTTGAACTGCACATCTTATATCACTCTTTGAGGTCATGTGATCATTTTTCAGTTATGCAATGGTACAATTTAGTAACAGATTGCAGTGATAGTAGGCCCCAGCTTTACTCCAGGCATTATTACTCTCCAACAGATGGCAGTGTGAATCGCGGGATCTGCACGGGCCAGTTTCTAGGGACTGTGAGTGCAGTGAGGATAACTTTTCTTCATGACTTCTATGTGAGGCGCATATTTCTTGTACTTTACTCAAATAGAATAGGAATTGGCCCGTGAACTCTGAATTCCCTCATAAATATCTGCTTTAATTGGTAAAAATTAGAAATGAAGCTTATACATTACATTAACTTACAAAGTGTTGCACCTACCTAATTTAAAACCATGACACTACATCTCACCATAATACAACTCAGACTTATGGTGTCTAAAATGCTCCATGATCAACTAGATAAAGATAACATTGTATAATCTGTTGCGTTTTAATCATAAATGGGTGCATAGATGTATATGTGAAACATTTAATGTAATCTTTCAGAGATTTATAAAGCAAGTCTGTGTAATTCATCTGCATGTATGCCTTAATTTGTGTTTGTCATGTCCTTCTGTCTGCTACTCTTTTGAAAGACTGAGGCTGTTCTTTGATGTAGTATTACTGTTCCTATTTCCTCTAATTATATTATAAACTTGGATTAAGTCCACATATATATATATATGTCACTGCAAAAAACAATGAGTATCCTAAGCGCACTACAAACTGACTTCAGCAGCTTCTAAATCTGAAGGTGACAACTAATGATGGTTTTCCCACCATGCTGTCACCCGCTTATTGACCCATTTCAGTTCTTTGTTAGTTTTCCATCATAACCCTCAGGCTCCCCTGCAGCTCTTTGACTATACTTAATGTCCCTGTTTTGCTCCTTGTTTGTTTGTTGTTTGCTAGGTGACAGGCACGACCAGTACAAACAAGTGTGTGCACATACTGTATGCACGTTTGTTTGTCTGCCTCTGTGTACGAGATAGCAGACAGACAGTCTCAGGGGAGGGCAGGAAGGTGGTTCAGGAAGGGTGTTCCTGTGTGAACAGGAGCTCTGTGGTCTACCCACTGTTGTCTCTTTGCTTTGTGTCTCCATCGCTCGCTGAAATGTATGAAATGCAGGTCAAAGGTCACACATACTGTAGATAATGTATCCATGCTGCCTTCCAAGACTTTTCAGGTATTTTTTTCCTCCATTGCACTTTCACTGGTGATACCCTCACTGTTTGATGTTACAAAACATTAGTGGAGTAATTACTTTTTTGTTTATTTTTAAGATTTGACTTTGGTACTCTTCTATGTTTTACAGCCATTTGAAAAAGAAAATCTTCGTTCCGAGAGTGGGGACTGGATTGAAACAAAAACTATTTCCTCAGGTTGTCAAAAACACACGAAACTTTTCTAGGCTGTTATTCCCTACTTGTGGAGAATTTTAGAATTCCCCTCTAAAATTTGTGTTTTGATAAAACTCTCTCATCCCTTATAACAGAACTTAACATAAAACATTGCACATTTTTAATTAGCAATGTCATTCTGAGTCAAGATAGCTTGCAGATGAGGCTGCAAAACTGAGACCCACATTTAACTTTCTGATAAAACATTGACGACCCCTCAGATTGGTCCTGTCCGCAGGAGAACATTGGCTTGTGTTGATCTGAAACAAACATAAGTGGTTATGGAAATTTCAACGGCTCTTGTGCTAACATTTGTTGTGTTTTCTCTCATTCAACAATACTCTTGAACTCCGATAAACAAGCAAAAAATCTGTCCACAGAGCTGTCAATCACAGTATCACATACCCTCTCTTAAACATCAAATTCTTCATGAAAATGAAACAAATCCTATCTAAACTCATCTGACAGTGAACTCTAGTGTATAGCTCTGCATGATAAGAACAAGCTGGCATGGCAGAGACCATGTTTTCCTATTTTCCACCTGTTATAACAGAGAAGGCAGGCTTCATGACCTGTACTCTCACCACTCACCAGGGGGGGCTTTGATTGTTTTGGCTTCTTTTTCAGAGAGCAGTTATGTCATCCAGTTTTCTATACTGAGAATGGCACTGGATGCCCTACAAATGAGTTTGTCAAAGTTAATATTCAGTTTATATGATTCTTTTTTTATTTATTATGCCAGCAGAAATTAAGGGAAATGAGAGCCTTCAGTCAATCCCATGTACTTATACGTTTTAAATCCCATTCGGTTTGGTGAAATGTTGTAAAGAATGGTTCAGCCCTCGGGTATTTTCTCTATGCTGTTTCTTGAAAATACTGCATGACTTTTTTAAAACATTTAACTTCATTGGAAAAGGTTAACTTTATGAAGCAACTGTTCTTCAAAGCACTTGATACTTGGACACATGTCTCTGAGCAGACTGGGTCAGAAAATCCTTATCAGAGCAGAGGGAAACCCTTGCAGCTGAAGTGTCAGCGCTGCTTGTGACTGTCCCAAGTGTTGCCTGTGGTCAGAGGGAGGGTCAGTGACAGCTGGAGTATCAGCTGTCACTGGATCACATGTGTTTCTGTGACACAGCACTGGTGACACCCAGCTACCACAAACAACACAAGGTGAACAAAACCACTATGTCTACAAACGCGGTTTAATTCTCAGAATTCATTTCCAACTTGTGGTCTGATTGTAGCTCGAAGAACTGCCTTATCATGCATCAAAAACAGAATTGTGTCACGACATAAAAGAAAAAAGTCTTAGAAAGCATGTGATAGTACAGAGTGGCAGGGGCCCTCATTTATCAATCTTGCATGAGAAGTGGTGCAGATCTGGGTGTAAAAACGAGCTTACAGCGATGTTCATGTTTGATTTATGAAACATGAGTACCAGGTTTAATCACAGCGTACACCTGATCAAGTGCTGATAGATCTGGCAGCTGAAAACAATCATCACACACCCCCAAATATGAAGTGATGCCATCATTTATGTATTTGTTTTATTACCCTGTTAATTGTCTGATTTTTGGTAAAATGTATTGTATAAATATTTATGTTTGGGGAGAAGAAGTAGGTTTAAATAACCTTATGCTTCATGGCACTCCTTTTTGGACATGTTCGCTTTATGTTATGATTGTTGTTTTGACTATTCAAAAAAAAAAAAAAAAAAAAAACATTATAAATGTGTCTCAGACAGAGGAGTGAGTGGAGCTCTTAACGGGCCTGCGTCAGTTCCTGCCACAAGTGACAGAGGAACAGATGAACCTACATGGTGTCTGATGAAGATAATAGAATATATTCAATGTGTAGACCTGCGAAATGGTAAACCATAAAATACTGACTTTATTTGTGGTATTTTGTAGCCTTGACAAGAAGTGTATCAAGAAGTATGTCATTTGTGTGCAATTACACATGCCAGTGTGCTATGGTTGTTTATACCACTGAAAGAGCAGATATGGGGCACTGCATGTTCAGACTGATAAAAACCAATCTGTGCATGGATATGGGCTAAGACCCATTTTGCACGCGTGATAATTGAGGGCCAGGAAGTCTAAGTGAAGAGGTACAGTGTCTGTCTGAGTCATGAAAAGATATTTGAGCAACAGAATACGAACTGTGAGCAAAGAGAGATCTGACAGCTGAGTCATTACTGGCTCTAAACAACAATACTGTTCTGCTATTTTCTCCACTTGAAAGTAATAAAAAATGCCTGAAGTTCTGTGTCATCAACAATCATCAATTTGGACTTGTGTGTATCACACATTCTCTGTATTATGCAGCCATGCTTAAAGTCATATTCAGGGACACAGAAACAAAGTCCAATAACTGCCATTGACACAGTCAAACTCACACACTCATCCATTTCTCTCTCTCTCTCTCTTTCCCTTTGCATCTCTCACCCACACCTCTTCCACTAGCTTACACACACGTACAGACACAATATCAGTGTTGATTAGTAAGTCCTCTGTATTAGAAACACATCTGTCTAATTATGCCCCCCCCCCCATGTTGGTCTACTGAGCTGTTCCTTTAAGTTACACTGTAGGAGGAATTCCTGTTCCATTATAAGCCCCAACGAGAATGTTGATAAGTCTGTAGATTACTGCCTAACATGTTTATGATAGCCTGTTACGCTCAAGCTTCTTCCAAGCCAAGCGCGTGCTTCTGCTACTTTTGGTGCAGCTATTTAGGTCAAAGTAAAGTCTCTGGAGAATGAACAGTAGCAAAGCCAATCAAATCTAAAATGAACAAAAATATAATGAGCTTTAGTCATTAATAACCTTTTACTGCCTACTCTTACTTATAGAGATGTTTTATAAAAGTTATATCACAATCAAGGTCTTACTGTTGTGAAGAATATCAGCACAGCTTTGTTTGTCCTCTTTGAATCACAACTGTGCTGTTATTAAGTGATTTAAATGGCCATGGGTGTGGGTCCATGTTTTTTATGCTAGCACCGTCAACAACTAAATTGTCAGTAACCTCAGGGCACTTCTGTTGTTACATATTTACAGTTTTTATAAGATGCTTTTTATGCCTTATTTACATTCTTTGTGTTCAATAAAATGTTTTCAAAAGTGATAGAAAAAGTCATTTAGTATTAATTGATACAGCACTAAAACACAACAATTGTAATCTCAAGGCGCTACCAGACCCAACATCAAGAGAAAAGAAAGATTTTTATCTTTATCTCATCTTAACCCATCATGTTCAACAGTTCAGCACTTTGCAGCACTTTGCAGCATTTCGCAAGTTACAAAAACTTCCCTTAAATTGGCAGAAACCTTTGCTAGATCCAGACCCATGTTAGACAGCCATCTGTCTTGGATGCATCCAGCTTAGGGAAATGGACAAGTCTGAAAATCATGATGATACTGCGATAGCTGTAGTAGCTCTAGTAGGGCAGTTCAACAGAAGCAGGCCACAGTAATGGTCCAGAGCAATCTACCAAACAAGGGAGCTCAGGGACTCCCAGAAAGATTTATAGTTGATGAATGAAATGGGACAATTAGAAAGACGTGTTGTAACATCAGCCAAAAATCTAGTTCTGGAAAAAGTAATGTGACACTCCATCATTGCATTTATAAGGGATATAAAATTGGCACTGCCACCACAAAAGACATAAAAACAGTGTGTTAATGTGCACGATCCTAAATTATATCATTGTAATATGATATGACAGAAGAATGTTGGGTCTTCCACAAAATTGATCAGCCACTTTTTGTCAAAATGTTGATAATAAACATAAAACAATTGAGATTGAATACCTAGAATGATCTATTGGATACATTTTTCTCCACTGCCTCATCCTATCAAATCTAGGAGAACATTAGTTCTGCTTGGTTAACTTTAGGAGTGCTTTGTACAGCAGATCCTATAACACTTCGCATAACTGTACTTCCATTCAGCAACAAATGGTTAAAATTTAAGTGTTTCAACATTTCTTTCTTTTTTACAGATTTATGCCTCCTTTTATTGCTCATATTTCAACAACAATATTAACTGCTAAATGTCTCTCTCTGCTATAAAAATGTCTGGGCCATCAGGCACACACACTAAAAGATATGGAGAGACATGGGCTGTAACCCTTCATCAATGGCTGTAAAATGCCATTGATGTTAACTATCTGCCTTTGCCCTGGCTGAAATACTGCAGTTAAGCCCAAGTCGTTCACTATCAGTGTGTAGTCGGGACGGGAGTCTGTATCTGTCTGCTCTGCCTGCTGCGTGAGATGTTATGTCTCTTTGATGTGATTCACTGTTTAGGCTTTGATTTACAAAGCGCCATCTTTATCATTATCCCTGCCTTTTTTTAACCCATGGAGCCATCAGAGAGTATTTGGTCTTTGTATATGTGTGTATGTGGGTGAGAACATAAGTAGGAAAAAAAAAAGTGCAGAGGTAAAAGCAAGGCCAAGGCTGCGAGGACAGAGGAAATCTCTTTGAAGTTGCTAGAGTGCATGTGTGTGTTTTTTCTGTGGTTGTGAGTGTGTACATGTGCAGCGTATTTGCATGTCACCAGGCAGTCTGTTGTCTGTTTACTTCTATCAGTCATCTGTATTCACACTATGGTTGGCCCGGCTGGGCCCCGTCAGAGACGTCTCTGTTGGGTGACACACCTGTGTTTACAGTCAGAAGAGCATGTAAACAATAACGTGTGTGTGTGAGTGCGTCTGTCCGCCCTCTAAGGGGATCATATAGCTTTTGCAGCTTTTGTAATGAGTGGCTTTAGCAGGTAGACGGCGACTGGAGGACTAACATGTCATTATACCCTGCGCTGCTCTGTCATTGGGCGGGCAACTGTATTAAAGAAGAAGATGGATACAAAACAAAAGTACAATCTCACTCACATTCTTTGTTTGTTTCATAATGCAAGCCTACGCTATACTTAGACTAAGTGTTTAGTCCCTGAAGCATTCAGCTGACCTAACCTGTTTGTCTTTTCTGTTTGATTTAGATCCATCAGATGGACCAGAAAATGGAGTCTGTGCTGCAGATCCTGATGGAGCAGTTTCAGCCCAAACCTGAGATCAAGTCCAAGCCTTCTGTCCGCAGGGTGACCATCCAGAAACGCATGGGTGTCAGCATTGATGAGGGGCCCTGAAGATGCTGCAGCAGCAGTTGTGTAGTAATGATGATGTCATTACCAAAGGAGAATTAAGGAGCAGGACTTCACTCAAAACAGACCAGAACCTGTTATGGGAGCCAACTTGCACATAAAAAGAGGACTTAGTCTTCCACAAATTATCTCTCTTTTCTTTGCAACTCAGAATTCCTCCACTGACCTTTGACCTGCGAGAAGAGAACAGTTTTTAATTGTCAACATCTCACTTGCATTGCTCTGGGACATGATGGCGAGAAAGACATCAGACAAAAAAGAACTGGCATCCTACCCCTGACGATCGACGGTATTGTTTTGTTTTTTTTAGCCATCTAAATGTAGCTCCCTTTTCTGCGCTCGCATTTTTGGCCCCAGTCTTCCTCTTCAGTCGAGTAATTCAAGATGCAGCACGCTCCACAAATTTATTCCACCGTACATTAGCCTCATAATCACACCACTCTGATAATTCTAATTTATGTGTTGCATGTCACTGAGCTGCATTCCTCCTCTCCAAATATTATTCCAAAGCTAACTAACCCAGTAATGAAGTCATAATGCAATCAAAGTGCTCCAGTTCCCTAAAGACACAGAGTAAAATCCAAGAGGCCGGCTATGGCAGAGGCATTCCACAAATCCTTCTGATTATTTTGGCACCACCCACGCCCAGTACACAACGGAGTTATTTCCATAGCCACATATCTATCCAGCCTAACTGTACTTAGGCTTTGGAGGGTGTTTGTTAGTAGTGATCGAATAACACGAGGAGGGAAGGGCAGATTATCTGTTGATTTAGCCCTGCGTTAGGCACCGGAAGTCTGGAGTAAAAGGAAAAGGGGGCAAAGAAATGAATCTTGGAGCGGCATTAATCTGATTTACATTAAAGCTGAAGCTAATAAAAAAAGCAAAATGGTTCTGACAAGTCCTGGTCTTGTGTTACAGGAACACAGCCCAAAATTATGCCCTGATCTGTTTGCTGGCTCCAAGATTACATGTGTACATTGATCCCTAAAGTTTTTAGCTGCAGCACTAGAACCCTGCTTAGTATCCCTCATTACCCTCTGCAGGGCAACTCACACTGCTGTGGGTAATTTGATATGAATTTACCCCATTAGAAAGTCTGATTATTTTCTCTCTCCAAAGCTAATTAAGTGCTGAATTCCTGGTAAGGTGAGATTACTCACTGCAAATGGAAAATGTGCCAGATTTAAAACGAAGGAGCGGTTGCGTTAATTCTGTGTGAAAGGTTTTGAGAGTATCAGGCTACCCACAGGAGCACACGTTTGAGACCAACACAAAGACAATGCACTCACTTTGTTCCCATTCAGACAGGACGCTGAGGCATGAACGATGTAAAAAATAGAAAATAACTCAGCTATGTCGCTACTGTATGAAAGGCTTCCCATAATTATAGCATGCACATTCCTAAAAAGACGGATGCACACACACACACACACACACACACACACGTGCACATGAACACACAAATGAAGTTGAAAAAGGGAAAGAGGAGAGCTTTCTCCCTGCACTAGTAAATTTATTTTCATATTCTTGCTGTGGTTGAAAAATAGCTCATATTTATCTTAAATTAAATAAAGTGGTTGTACTCCAAGGCACTTGATATATGTATCTGCCTGTTTGTTCTCATGTACAGTTTTATAAGAGTTGTATATAGAAGCATTGCCTTATCGTACTGTTTTCATTATGACATGGAAAGATCAACCTGGAACACGTCCGATTGTAGGAGTGATGGGAGGCTCCTGTTTTTCACATGGATGGAAATGATTGTAAATGATATTCATGCACACCCTCTTCACTGTAGCTCTGCTGTAAATAATAAAACTCCATTTCATTATGCTCTGGCCTGTTCTCTCAGCTTTGGGAAGAATGTGATTTCCAGGTCATCGATTCCATAATTTGCTTTTCTTGGAGGTTGAAACCTGTCTTGTAGTCTTTTTTTGGAAAGTTTTTGTCTCCACCATCAAGCTGGGTCAAGGAAAGGCTCTCCAAGGCCTGAGTTTTCATCCAAATCAAATCTCCTCGACTTCTCATTTCACTGTGCAATCAAATGAAGAGAGGAAGTGAAGAAAGAAATAGCACGTTCACAGCACCTTCTTTGAGCAGCACTTTTCCAAAGACAGCTGAACAAGGCGTGCAGGAAAAGGAGAATGAGTTTCATATTACAACTCAATTATATTGGTTATCAAAGGCCAAAAAATACTGGGGATGTCCCAAGATCAGCATGGTCCAGGGCAGAGAGAGGAGGGAGGGACATCCCATGGGAGGGGGAGAGGAGAGAAAAGAAGAAGTGAGTCAGGAGGAGGACAGCAGGAGCGCAAGTGAAGAGAGTAAAGCCATTTTCAATTAGCCAGAGAGACAACACGAGCCAGAGGGGTGCAGTGCTTCACTGGCTTTTGTCCTCCTCTGGTTTCTATCACCACTGGAGCATTCTGGCAGGGTAGGAGTAGGATAGACAGAGAAAGGGGGCAGAAGGAAAATAAGAGAGAAAGAGAGACCCCATGGCTACTTCCGTCTGCAGAGGCCGCTCTGTGTCAACCCATGCTCCTCTTTCATCTCGAGACTAGACGGAGAGAAGAGAGAGACTCCCACTTCAAAAGACAGTTTGATCTCAGAAGTACACAGGAGCACAACTTTAAAAGAGGATCAGAGGAAGCAGTTAAAAAGAGAATATAAGGGACACACTGTCATAGATGCAGGACAGTGAAATCTGCCAATCCTGGTCTCTGTGCAGGGGACGAAGCACGCTAGGTCATGAAACACGAGACCCTCTGGGCCGTGTCGATGGTCTGGGTCTCCTTTGATCCTGGCACCTGAATAACACTTAGAACAGAGTTTCATTATACTGCTGGAAATATGACTGTAGAACTTAAAAGAATGATCAACAAACAGTTACTTGTACATTCAGCTTCAATGTAAATAAGTGACTGGCAGAAAGTGTGAGCATCATAATATCCTTACAGGCACACGTTCTTCCTCCTGTACTGACGTCTGCTCATAACTTACATAGCAAAATGAGATCATCAGCCAAAAAGTAGTGGTGGGAGGATGAGATGGATAATGTAATATCAATTGTGTGCTCCTCTTACTCGCTTTGCTCATGCCCACTCCACCCTCCCTCTCCTTTCTGCTCTACTGTGAGTGTTGATGCTCAGTCATGTCACTTAGACATGCACCGTCTGCTCCATGATGGCAGAGAGGAGCTTCTTTTGGTCTTCTTTTACAGTTGAAAATCAAAAGATGCCAGCTGGGATGTTTTCAGAAAACATGAATTGGTATATCCTGGTGACACACATCATACCAAATCAGTCTGCAGAGACATTCCATCTGTCTGTTGCTACGGCAAAAACACAACCGGCTTTCTCAGGCTGATTCTGAGGGTGGGGGTGGGGGGGGGTGGGGGATAATGACTGAGGAACCTCTGGACCACAAAGAACAGTAAAAATATTCCATAAAAGCCAAAAAAGAGGACCCCTTACCTGTCCTCTTGGAGTGGAGTATCCAAAGATACTCAAGGATAAAAAAGAAGAATCATAACCCATACATTTATTTAAAACACACCTTTTCTGTTTGAAGTGAAAATTTTCTATAATGTTAGCATAAATAATGTATAACAACCCATTTCTGCCTACGGAGCCCCTTAAGGGACAAGAAAAAGTAAAAAATTATAATAATAATAATTTCATGTGCGCACTTTAAAATTTACGTCCTCACCTGAAACTTTCACATGCTCACTAGAAACTTTTACATGGTCACTGAAACCTTATTAGGTGCGCACCTGAAACCATAGTGTGCACCAGAAATGCTTCAGATGCACACCGGACAGTTTTCTCCTCTACAAAATGACAGTACAAGAGTTAGTGCATGCGTATTATCACCTGGGATTTTATTATTAGGACATTGCTGCTTTGCTTGCAAGTTGTCATGGTTATGTTGTGTCCAAGAGAAACCTGAAGAGAATTTTGAAGTCCTATGGTCTGTTTCGATGTAAAGGATACACCGCTTAAAACTTTTAGGTGAGCACTTGAAAGTTTCAGGTGAACACGTAAAAGTTTCAAGAGCGCACATGAAAGTTTCAGGTGAGCATGTGAAAGTTTCAAGTGTGCACGTGAAATTATTATTATTTTTTTTACCTTTTCTTGTGCCTTTAGGGGCTCCGTATCTGCCAGTTAAAAATGTAGAAAATGAAAAACAGGCTTTCTTTATTTATTTTTTTCTTCTTTTTTGATCATGTTAAGTAAAAAAAAAAATGTCTGGTAAAAAGTCAAAATTTCAACTTTTTCTCATAATTTTGACTATTTACCCCAAAGTTTTGACTTCTTGTCTCAGAATCTTGACTTTTTAGCTCAAATTTTGTTTTTGTTTTTTTATCTCTGCATTTTGACTTTATTATTTCAAAGTATTGACTTTCTTACTTCCTAAAAAAATTCTTACACCATTCATGAGCACAATAAAAACAGGGGTACTTCTGTATATCTGCAGTTCGTCTGTAAAAGTGCATTTCCACAGCAACATTTTCTGTCTGAGAGCACAGCTAAGCAGTCAAAGCATGTTCTCCTGCATGTTCGAGATCTTTATAGGTTGGTGCATCAGAATAATGCCAGTAGCCCAGTGCAGCGCTTTATTATAGACATTAATGGTTTTTAACAAGCTGAGAAAAACCCAGACCCTTGGGGAATTTTACAAGAACCCCGGACACAATTTTACCACCAAAAAGGAGGACATGTCTAAGCAAAAGAGGTTGGTCATCCTAGTTAACCATGTCCTGTATTCTAGGTGAAAACAGTAGAGCTGGCTTCAAGGTAGCCTGAATTATAAACTGTGATGGGTGACAAGGTCAATGATTCGACATTTGCCTTGTTGTTGCAAGGTGTTAGCACTACATAGCTCTGAGAAGAAGAAGAAGAACTTATGGGGGAAAGAAATGTCAAAAACAAATTCAATTGAGTGTTAGTTTGCCATGTCAAAGAGGTTTAAAGTCCATTTTCCGCCACATTTTTAAATTGGTAAATTAATCTTAAGATCAGTGCTGTTTTAACTTGTTTATGTCTCTAGTTGGTAGCCCAGGGTAAAACATGGTGAACAGGTGGTGATTCAAATTCCCTTTTCCTCTCTTGATGTACAATCATTTAGAAGAGAGAGGAGTGTTAGGAGGAAAATCCTGAATACCTTGCAGGCTAACTTGCTCACACTATGTACCAATACAAATCTCATACCCCTGGTCTTGCTGTTCTCCACAAAAAGTCACATTTTAGAAAAAAACAGCCAAGCAGACTCAGCTGGCGAGTGGGTGTCAGCCGCACAGCCGTGCTTGCCCACCATAAGGGGGTGCTTGGAGGCCACCTGTCTGTGGAGGCCCAGGCATGTAGGGGCCCAGCAGTGCTATATGAAAGCAGATATGAGTTAACAGGTGTGTGTGAGTGTGTGTTTGCACTGTGTCAAGCAAGGTTGTGACAAACAATGTGAGCAGCAGCTGATGGCAGCTTCTCTGTCAGGAGTTGTCCCTAAATAGCCAAGGCTGGTAGTTGCCTGGAGGACAGTTGTTGCAGCTCTGTTCCCTCTCCCAGCATGCACCTCTTTGCCATAGAATACTTCACATTCCCATATTTGGTCTTTAAGTATAAAATAGACTGCCCTAGTTTATTCTGATTGGCTTACTTTGGCCTGAAACCATCACAGAACACCCAATAAATACACACCTGTGATCCCATTAGGGACGAGTATTAATGCTGCTCCCATAAGTTAAAAAAAAGGTGAACTAAAGGGAGTTTCTTGGCAAGTAACATCGAGGTCATGTAGAATTATTGTTGGCTTTTGAATAAAGGATGTAAGTCATTTATATGGTTATGATGAGTACACCGTTTGGTATGAGAGTGGGTTTACTGAGGTTAGGCTTTCACACAGCTATTCAGGTTACACCTAACAGCACTTCTCAGATGTCAAAATCACTGTTAAGCCCTCTTATTACTTAAGTTTTGACTTAGTTTCCTTTTTGAGAAAGCATTAGTGCCAAAGCCCTCATATTAAATGGCCTCACAGTCCTTGCATCCCTACCTGAGAAGTGTCTTTGAACAACCGTTCCCCACAGCAATAGATACAGTACGCCCTTTGACCTTGTCTCTGTTCAGTCCAAGCAGAGTGACATCACCCCACGGGATAATAAATCAACCAAGGGCCAGGAGGTTAGATTGACCCCCCGTGACCTTTGCCCTTACGAGATTTCTCCCTACCATATGTCGGTGGCTGTCTGTGCCCACCCCTCTTCCTCTTCCGCTCCCCGGAGAAAAACACAGTCGCCATGAATAACAGCGCTAACCAGGACTGTTTAGATCCACAGACCCATCTGAGCCATTCAGTTTCATATCCTGGGTCCAGTGCAGCCACATAGACCCCTCCTAGCACCAACTACGCTAAGTGTGACTGCTGTTAATGTGTTGTTATGGCTGCTGCAGATTTGTGCTGAGGTCTGAGCGCTATCTAGGGGGGGTTCAGGCAGGAGGGGGTACAATGAAAGCCAGGGTATATAGGTCATATTATTAAGGACTTTTCCCCCCAGACAGAGAGAGAATTCCAGGCAAGAAACTGGAAGGACTTCAGTGGTGTGCTGGGGTTTGGCCCGCCGAGGCAGAATGTCAGGCATGGTGGACAGCTGCACTGTAGCTACTGTAAAAGAGAGAGAGAGAGAGAGAGAGAGAGAGAGAGAGGAGGGGTTCAGAATAACACAGGCATGATATACTGTACAAGCTCTTAACAAGACTCTGGTGTTATGTTGAGATTGATAAAAGTATTTCATTGAGAAAACAGAAGTGAAAGCAGAGTGTGAATACAGACTCTAGGAGTTACTTAGAAAAATCGTCATATGGTTTCTATATTAACATTTCCTATTACAAAGAACAGTTTCTAGGAAATGGCATGAGAAGAATCAGACTGGGGAATGATGTAGAGATAGGACAGACACCATCCAACCATTAGCAAAGGTCCTTTGAATTTCTTTGTTTGTTGAAATTTGCACATTTTCTGTAACAACTCCAGTTTCAGAGAGTTAAAGCTGCTTGGATGTGTAGCAAATATACACCTTTAAGTTTTCTACCTCCTCTCTGCCTGTTTTCATAGGAAAGTATCTCCAAATCCCAGAAACAGCAACACTATATTCTTCAGAGAGTGAAAATTGAAAACAGAGTGAAAAATTGAATATTAGGAAAGCCAATGAACCGCATTCACGGCTGTCCAAAAGGAGAGGTAGGTTTCATGTGCAAGAGAAGTCTGTTTTTCTCATCAGGGCCCTGTGTTGGAGAACATGTTCACTCATTCTTATGGCAGGAATCTTTTCAACACCAGGACCGAGGGCCGTGCACAGCACAGAGGCCCCACGAGTCTCCTGATGAGGGCAGCAGAAGCAGGGCAAAAAAAGGGAGAAAAGATTATAAAAAAAGGGAGAAAGTGGTATATACACATGAATTGTGGGCTCCTTTATTGCTCATGAAGAGTGGAAAGTTGATGCATTTCTGGTTTCAATCCAAAACAAGCCTGAAGACAATTTTCCATCTCGTGTCATTTTGAGCAGCAGTGTTTTCTCTGTCATTGGTTTAGACATTAAGGGCAAACCAGCTCAGTGGACGGGGATGTAATTTGATGTATGCTGTGGTCTGTGTTGTAAGATGTATTTTGACTGACTGGAATGGTTGCAATATATACTCCTGCAAAAGTTCAGAAAGTTGCATTGAATGGAAATTTTTTGCATCATGTTAGATTCACATCACGCCCTGACAAACCTTGACTGTCATCATCTATTGAATGGAGAAACATTCTGCTGATTGACACAGTTACTTACATCATGCTAATGCAACACAAATTTGGTGAGGTCGCATAAGTTTGGCTCAAAAATTAAGAGTATAAAAATAAAAGTTTTAATGGCACTGACATAAAAACTGTTATCTGGAGTCTGTTCAAAGCACCGGCCAAATTACCATTTCATCAGCTAAAATAACAGCTGTCAAAAATCAGTGTTACATTATCAGCTTTGCCTAAAAACAAAACAAAACAAAAAGAACTCATCAAACACACTATAAAAGGTTTCAGCAGATAGAAATGGTTTCTTCATTATTACACTTTTTGTTATGTATTGAACACCTTTAGACTTAGTTGAAATAAGAGTCCACAATAATAATTCCAGGGCTATTTGTACCTGTCAGGGACATTTCTCACTGATATCTTGTCATGTACTAATTAAATACTCAATTTTCCTGCAATCATGATCTACAGGAAGGGCCATAAGTTTTCATACACAGGAAAATGTACAATGAATGTTTTTCCTGTTTCAGATACCCTCCACCTGCACTAATGCAAGTTCACCAACAGTGGAAAACACATACTAAAGTGTTTTTGAAGCAGTGGTAATCATATAGAGAGCATTATACAAATAAAATTGATTTTCCAACATAAAATGATTGTCTTTCCAATGTATGGAAACTTAAGGCCCATCCTGTAAATGCTTGAAAAAAGTAAAGTCAAAATGTGTGATTAAGTGTTAATTGTGTGATTGAACTCCAAATCTTTCTTTGGACGGACATGTATGTATGAGAGAAATTTCAACGACTGATTTATAGATTAAATTCATGTTTATGTGCATATGATAACAAGGCAAGAACCTAACTACCTAAGTCTGCTTAATTCCAGAATGAAATAAATGTGCATGAAAAGGACAGCTAGCTTGAAGAACTTTTGAAGGGGTACAGACAAGGAAACAAATAAACAGATTCCCCACCCCAAAGAAACATTGCAAAAAAAAAAAAAAACCAAGAAAAAATAACAGCAGTAAAATAATCACATCTACTACTTCTGTTTTTTTAAAATTCATCCAATTAATACACATTGCACCTATTAGGGAATGAGGGTAAGATCAAAGAGATTGTGCCCAAAAAAACTGATAAATAGAAGTAAACTACAGGTTTGGAGAGAAGTTTTTAACCTACTGCAAAACATACAGAGATTAACATTCACATTTCTTTGACATAAAAAGCAAACAAAACTACCCGACTACTTCAGTCATTTAGATACCCAAAGCTTTTGATGACATAATTGTTAGAGGGAACAAAAAAAAAAAAAAAAAAAAAAAAAAAAAAAAAAAAAAAAAAAAAAAAAAAAAAAAAAAAAAAAAAAAAAAAAAAAAAAAAAAAAAAAAAAAAAAAAAAAAAAAAAAAAAGCATGTTCACATTCAAACCAGAATTAAAATTGATGCATCGTCTACAGAGTGCGCCAGATTCAGTAGAAAAGAAACTTCCCAACTGGAGCTTTAAAGTGAAAGGGAGGCTTTAACAGAGCAGTGAGAGAATTATTGACAGGCACACTGACATTGATAATTAAAAGTTGCCACAACATTGACCCATACCCATGCTCAGATAGTATGCTGCAGGTCATAATAATGCTACATTTTATATCATGATTTTGAGGTAAACGATCCTGCATATGATACTTGTTAACATGACACAGCCCACTATTGATGGCATTACTGCAGTTGATAACTGGACATTCAAAATATATGACATCCGCACTCGTAGGTACACATTTGCTGATTGAAGTTATGAACCAAAAGCTGAGACAGGCTGCTTTTGCATTATAACTTTATGGGTAATAATGAACAGGGCAGCTCATCTTGCTGTCTGCAGAAAACTGAATACTTTTCCCATAAAATTTGATGAAATCTCAGTGAGACTGACAACCACAGAGTCCTTTCTGTCTGTCTGACTTTCACAGATGTTACACTTGGAAGTGCTGCCCAGCTTTCTCGGCCAACAGCATCTGAATGCATCTTCAGGCATTTCTGATGGGATTACTGGGCCAGGTACCATCCACTGGTGAAGGGGGAAACAGAGAGAGTCAGAGTGAGCATGCAGCACAGCCTGCCTGTTTTTACGCCTCGCGCTGCGTGCTTGAGCAGATTTGCTTGATAAAAGATAAAGGCTCTTTGATAGGATGCAGGTGCGCTGCTTTAATGAGCATTACCACCACCACCACCACAAACCTCCCTCCTCCTTTTCTTCCCTGCAAAAACGCACCAGACGCACATCTGCACATCTGTCATTCAATGCTCTGCAGCATCTCCCTCAACTTCCCCTCGTCCTACGGTCCGCCTGTCACTCATCCACAGACTCTCACACACTTCTTGCACACAAATTGCAGTGTTGCAGAAGTCGAAGTGACGTCAGAGCTTTTCAATGAAATACTGTTCCTGTATTGTTAAAGCTTTCCTGGCACACTGAAGTCAAGTGAAATACCCCCCCAGGCCCCCCTTAAAAAAAAAAACAAAAAAAAAAAAACAAGAAGCAAACCCCACCCACAGTTGAACCAAACTGAAACAGTTAGGACAACATACAGTAATTCAGATCAAATTTGGCCTGCTCTGGGCTTGTGTGAGGTTCTCCAGAAAAAAAAAAGAATTAGACAGAGACAGACAGAGAAAGAGAGAGGGAGGGGGGTGGGGTGTTAGGTGTTTGTTTGTGGGCACTTGCTTTCCCTTCATTCAGAGCCCGAGGTGCCAGGGGAATAGCTCGATGACGTGGGTTGTGGTCTAGGCAGGAAACACGGGGAGGAACTTGTGACTTTATATTAAGTGGCAGGCGGTTAACAGGAAAAGATAACCTGTTTCTGTTGATATAGCGAGGAAGTGTGAATTCTTGGCACATGCGAGATGTTCGTAGACCAATGAGGCCTTCCACAGTCTCTGATTGAGCAGCTCACTGGAATTTCCTCGAGTTCTGTCCGTGGTTTTGTTTGGGTGGCTGTGATGGAGTGGTGCAGGAGTTTTGCTCTCAGGGTCTGTTGCTGCTGAAACCGAAAGGTGTTTGTCATCAGGAAAGAGAGAGACTCATGCATCACAGAGCTCACACAGTTCATAGTCTTATGAGTGACCTCTTGAAAAGCATAACATAAAAACTGGAATCAATTTATTTTCCCGAGCAAATACACGGCACAGAAAAACACTACATTATTGCACAACTGTGTGAAAAGAAATTCACAGCTCAACATTGAAAGATGATATGGCTAGATGCAAAAGTGTGAAATAGAAAAATGTTAAAATAAGAACAAGAAGTCTGATGAAAAGCTAAAAACGTTAAACAAAAGATGTGTTGTTTTTGTTATTTTTTTTAAATTGCCAGTTTATCATTCCGTAACTGTGAACTGAACTTGACAAATAACAGGTTGTCAGCTTACATCACCTATGTTGCATGGGCTCATTTATGACTTAAATGATGCTTTTTTAGAAGGCTTACCACCAAAGCATGGGCATGCAAAATTCTCACTCCAGCTCATACACACATACTAACCATCAGCATCAGAATTTGCATTTATCACACTTCACTTACTTTTTGATAAGCTCGAATTTAATGTGACACATACTTACACTCTGGACAGGGGAGCACTGATCATCCAGTTGAACCAAGTTCATGAACACGCTGCATGATAGGAATGGTCTACTTAAGGGTCTTGTGAAACTCTACAATGAAAAAAAATTGAAACCAGATTTTCTTTCATAAAACTAATTGTAACTAATTATGATGATACACTGTGTTATGAAATCACTATTTTGAATCCTTTTTTTCCCCAATTAATTTTTTTGTGCCAATTGTATTAATTAAGGCCCGAGTCCAACAACAGGGTTGATGAGGACCCTGTAAAACAAATAATGAGGCGGTACAGATGCTCCAAATATCAATAATCATGACCAGGGACAAAAACCAAAATCAGGCCACTGCACTGCATACAATTGCATACAGCATTGATTTTTTTTTCCCTCTTACCGTGTAGGATTATACCATGAATTAACATCTGACCACGTTTTGAATTCTAACACTCACTTTTGATTCTTATACTTGAGTTGTATCGCATATTTGTTTCATGGACACAATGTGATTCTGAATAATTAATATTCTTATTTTTGTTTTGTAGGTATGTGAACCCCAGGAAGATAAGCACTTTCTTGAGGATAATGGTTAATCCAATTACAGAGGAAAAATAAATAAATAAAAGTGTGCATATTTTTTTCTCTTGATATTCAGCAAAATATTTGCAGCTAAAATATCTAGTTGAGTTTGTATTTCAAAACAACAACATCAACACTGACAGCTTGTGTAATTGTTTAAAAACATGGTGTAGTCTCATCCTTTTGTGGTTGAAAGAAAGTTTGGGGTATCTGACACTTCTTATTCATTGTCCTTTTTTGAAAAATTCTGAGTCTTGCAATTTTGCTGACCCAAACACTTTCCCTGCCACCTCCTCCTCTGCCTTCACCCAATTAATAAGTCAACCAAACAGACACCCGCTCAGCCATTAAGTCAGTCAGACTAACACATAGACACAGTGAGTCAGTCAGTCAGTAGTCGGTCAGTCAGTCAGTCAGTCAGTCAGTTTGTTGTTTGGGCAGGGGGGAGGCTCGTAGACGGCTTCTTTGTCTGAGCAGAGAAGCCCCAGACACAACAGTGACCGGCCCCGGCTCTTCACAATGGCCCTACACACAAAGGCCCACACACTGGGACAATGGGCCTAGCTCAGGGTGGGGGTGTATGACTGAGCTGAGGTTACCCACCTGCACACTTCAGGACCAGTACCCCCTTCCTAATCTTCCTCTATCTCTCTCTCACTCTCTTTCTCTCCCACACACACACACACACACACACACACACACACACACATAGGCCCTCACCCATCAAACCACCAGGAGCATCTACAGGTGTTTTCTTGAGTCTGTGGCACGAGATGGAACTGGCAGGATGCTGCAGTGAAGGCTTTAATTTGAGTTTCCCAGCAGAAGATGTGCCATGACAGAGACCAAGACACATGTGTAGCAAAGTTACTGAAGGTCAAAGGGCGTCTGGCCTGGGATTAGAGCTCTGCTGCTGGTGCACATCAGTCACAGTGACAAGGCGTCATTATGTGACACACAAAATGAAACTGATGGGAACGTTTTTTGTGTGTCTGAGTGATCACTTGAAGGATATTATATGATTTTTTTTCTTGTTTGAAGCATTTCTGATGGATTCTTAAATACATCAAAACACATCTATAATCAGATAAGGTCATTTAAAGATAATTGGTTGGTAAATAATTTAACAATCATAAATTATCAATTTTATAATTAACCAAATGAGCAAAAATGCATTTTTAAGATGGTTAAAAACACCTCTACTCACTGCACTTCACAGTTTTTCCAACTATAAAATAAAACTGATTAAAAAATTAAAGAAAAAAAATTCAGTCAAAAAAATTTCATAATACAGTTATTCCCACACACAGCACAAGACCCTCTCTTCTCTCCTCTAACACATTTGTCCACACACACACACACACACACACACACACACACACACACACACACACACACAAATACAGATCATACTCTAGCCAGTTTAAAAAGTTTACATAAAAATGTTGTTTTGCTGTGTTCTAACTTATAGCTGAAGATCAAATCCTGAGCTCAAAGCTTTGCCTTTTTTTTTTTTTACCATGCAAGCTATCCCCTATAATAAGTCACTAAATGTTACTGGCTGCAACTAGTGGTCTGCTTTCCCCATCCTCCTTTTCATTGGATGACACAGCTGTCAATCATTAGCCCGCTCAAAAACGACGGGGGGACTCATGTTGGGAGTGTCACGACTTTGCATCAGGATGGCTTCATACACAAGGATGCACACACACACACACACTGCTGCAAAAGACACAGCATGGCAGAAATACACATTTAATAGTAAATTAATATCGAAATTCTTAACTTTAATGCTGTATTTTTTGTTGACTTCAGAATAATACTAGACAGAAAACCGAACTGGGTGTGAATTTACACAAAGTGTAAAAAGCAACACAAGTAAGTCAGATGGATTCAATTTTCTCTTTTAATTGATTGCAACACATTTTATAACCTCAAATTACAAAATGCACATCAAATATTTTTCAGGCTCAGTTTGCAGCCTTATTAATAAGAAAAAAAACTACAGAAAAATATGCTTTTACAAAATAAGACAATTATAATAAAGTAAATGCCACTTTGGATAACCGTAATCAAAAACCCATTTTTTTATTCTACATAAAAAAGCTTGACATAAATAAGTTAGTATAATTTCTCAGTGTTTTTACAAAATTATGTACATAGGTACATTGCAAAGATATACACAAATACACAGACACGCTGACTGCATTTTTGAGACAAGCCGTTAACTCTCTGTGTTCAGGTGTACACTGGTCTCTTTGAATATAACCCACACTTTTAGGCAAATAAAGGGATGCTTTTGGACGCTCACATTTGCATCCTCAGCAGGCTCATAACATTAGTTGAATTAAAAAAAAAAAAAAAAAAAAAAAAAAAAAAAAAAAAAAAAAAAAAAAAAAAAAAAAAAAAAAAAAAAAAAAAAAAAAAAAAAAAAAAAAAAAAAAAAAAAAAAAAAAAAAAAAAAAAAAAAAAAAAAAAAAAAAGGAAAAACATACATGGTCAGTTAAGTCAAAGTTATCACAAAGTAACACAATGTGAAGTCAACTAAAGGAGCAAACAGACAGTGCTGCTGGAAACTGAAGCAACCATGTATTTGGTATTGTAGGGCACTCAATCCATCCCTCTCTCTAAGGAGCATTAAGGATGGTAAAAGTAAAGAAAAACAAAGAGATAATACAACACAACCCGTGCAGTTTGTCTGTATGGTCTTTGTCCTTCTGTATCTGAGTACCTCAAAACTCCAGAAAGCAAACACACTGCTGAAATGTGGCTGAGGTGTGCAGGAGAACTGAAGAAAAATCAAAAATCATATTCCAGGATTCAACTGATGCTACATAACCATTCACAAAAATATCAGGAAGGTCCTTGTGGAAATATTGTGGATTTTTCCCCCATTTGATTTCCCAGAAGAATAAATCTAGGAGGAAAATCCTGCACTTTTTGACACAGATGAAAAAAAAAAGAGGCAAAGTTGAACTACATTTGTACCGTTCTTCACTGCAATGCTTGGAAGGTGACAGAGTGAAGACACACTGTTAAGGAACTGTCAGAAGCCATGATCCTGTTTTAGATGTAACAATAAGAGACTGTCAGAGTCACACTGCCTTTGAAAAAAACAAAAAAACAACAGAACAGCATTTTGGAAACACATATCAAGCTACACTGCAATTCTTCAAGTCAAATCAAAATAAATTCACACCTTTTTACATAAAGGATCTGTGTTCAAATCATAATGTTTTATGTGCTCGTTTGGAGAGAAATATAATATTATAATATGTATATTTATTTACACACAGGTAGTAAAAAAGGAGCAAAAAAGGAAATCAAACCTAATTGCACACTGCTACATACACTGCTTTTAGAGGCAGTAACTTTTTTTCTTTTAATTGAGTGCCACAACTTTAGTGTTTCTGTTCAGTGCTTCAACAGCGTCCTCCCCCGTCTTCAGGAGAGTTGATATGTTTCTGATGCTGTGTAGTTCTTCTTCCGAGCGAAAAAACAAAAAAGACAAAAAACAAAAACCCCCACAAAAAATAGCAAAAATTCAGCCAACACTGAGGTTTACCTCCCTGTGTAAAGAGGGGAACACATCTTCAGGCCTGCAGAAAAAAAGGGAAAAAAATTAATAAAAGAATGTGAGGTCAAGTATACTTGGAGCTTCATGCAGAACTGTCTGAGCACTGTTTTTAGTTATCTTGAATGGAAAACCCATTCGTGGATTTGACTTTTTCTAAGCTGCATGTTTGCTTACACTTTGACAAAAAAGGAGGAATAATTTGCATGTGCCGGAAAATTCCACATGGACAAGTTATTGCTTTGTGACTGTGCAAAAAACATTTGCTGTTCAAAAATGGCAGGAAGCATTTTTATTTGTCATTTATTAAATTGATGTGACGAGTTTCTAACAATGCATCTACAGCAACTTGCATCTGCACTAAAACAAAAACAGAGCCCTGCACTTGATGGGTTTCTCATTTATCAATTGCACACTTTTTTAAGAGTGAGGGTGGCTTGAAATAGTTCACAATTTTTGAAGGCATCCACTTTGGATAGATAATAATAAAAAATACGTGGAAAAAAAGGAAATGCAGAGCCTGGTCCTGCCAGTAACAAGACACATTTCATGCCCGTTGCCTTCTACGGTGGCCCATGAGACCACTTCATCTCGGGTCCTACGCACACCGATGCAGACAGACAGGAGTGTGAGTGTGTGTATTGTAACATTTGTGTGTAAAGTGTGTACAGCGCGCACACACACACACACACACACACACAGACCAGCCCCTTCCCGTCCTTGCTCTGCTGAGCTGAGCTGAGGGCAGTGGCTGCTGACGTGTTACTACTACACTGTTGTTCAGCACTTGTTGTTTACAGTTCAGTCGGAAAATCTGGCTCTGTGTTGCGCAGCGTAAAAAAGTGTAAAATGTGCAGCCACGTTTCCGTTTTTTTACTCCAAACTCCTTATGGTGCAATGAAACCAACCGAGAACAAAACACAATTAAAAGGTCACGTCACACACAACTTTTACTCCCTCTACAACTACTACTACAACTACATGAATGACAACACCGAGAGTACTTTGCTTGTCAAAGCTGCACTATTTCCCAAACTCGAGTTTAAATTATTATCAAGAATCGTACAGGGGTTGCTATCGTTTTTCGATTTTGAAATTACAACAGTGACTTTCCAGTAACTTCATTTTGTGAAAAATTATCTGCAAACAACTGTCAGAGGGGAGCTACGTTTGCGAGGATCACAGTGGTAAACAACCAGACTGTCTCACATCGCAGCAGCACATTAGAAAAAAAACAACACATTTTAGGAAAAGTTGGATTCAACTTGCTCTGATTCTTACCTTTTCTCGCCCTCACGTTTGCCTCTTGGGACTGATCTTTCTGGGTGTGTGTTCTGCAGAATGGCTCAGGCTTTGAAAGCTAACCTCATCGGAGACCGCGGGGTCTGCAAAGGCAAAAATCTACTGTCAGTACAAACAACCTCATGGAAAACGACAGAAATTCATCTGACAAACACCGACGAGTTGAATTAACAGCATGTTCCAATTTTGGAGTGTAAAATGCGTTTTTATGTGACAAAGCACCACTATGATCGATCTGATGCAACAAGCCGCAGCCGTGTTAAAATAAGGGTAATTATGTTGTAAAAGTAGTACCGTGACACGCAGGTCGTTTCCTCCTCCCGGTGCACTGCTCCGTACACTCCATCTGAGCCTCCGACCTGTCGCTGTCCGCACTCGGAGCCCCAACAACACAATTATGATTCCCATTTACGTCCACATTGTTATTCCCAGCGGAGCAGACGCCCTTCTCCCTTCGCGGCTGCCTGTTGTAGAAACTCGGGACGTCTTTACAATCCACTAATTCCCAATCGAACCTTCCGTTGGCAAGCGGCGTGTGATTGGCGAAGTCGAAGCCCCACCTGGCGGAATTTGCCTCTTCCATCTCCCGCAAATGTCTCTTTAAATCCTCCTTTAACTCTTGGTGATCCACCGGGCCGAACAGATTTCTGCACAGCGACGGTTGAGGGGGATCCGACACTCGGGGCTCGGTCCGCTCCAACGTCGGGCTCCCGTTAGACAGCCGAACATCTGACATTTTTCCCCACAGAAAAGCAATTTTTGACCAAACTGCCGGGAGCGTCCAGTTTCAAAAAGAAGAACACACACAACTAAAAAACAACGGGTATCTCCTTGTCGCTGAGCAGTAACCAGAACCAGCGTAAACCCACTTATGCCATGCATACGTCGAGCCGGAGACGGTAACGGCCGCGGTGTTTGGGAGCCGAACAGCGTCTCTGCAGATCATCAAAACAGAGGGCAACAGCAACAGCAGCCGCTCTGTCAATCCGTCCGTAGTGAGAGGAACGGCAGACAAACCTTCTCAGTACCCAATATGGCGATTGAAAGATGTGCAAGGGATTGAGGGTGAAGCTTGACTGGGGGAGAGGGGAGGTGAAAAAAAATACTGAAACACAGAGCTATTTAAACGCGAAACTGCCCGCTGATTGGTCCAGAGCTGTAAAGCCCGCCTCTTAAGGTAGACCACACTAATTCAGAAGACTGACAACATCCAGTATGAAAGTACGTTTCCACAAATCAGTGTTTGAAACCTGGCTGGAGACTAATCTAGAGACTAAAAACAGCAACTTTCTACAATCGCAAAATATCATTAAGTCTTCGAAATATTTTAAAAGGGCAATTTTTTTTATTGCAAACTTAGTGGCGTCATTAGTCCTATTTTAAGGGATCTGAAGCCTTCCTAAACTATTTTTAAGGGCGCCCCCCCACAAGAAAAAATATATATCAAAATTTTGGTTTTTGATAAATATAAGTGACATCAAAATATCAGAAGTACATAGAAATAAAGGTGAATGGTACAAATTAGTCATGTATTCTAATCTGAGTGAGAGAACTACAATAAAAATATGGAGTAACAGCATCTCACTTTGATGTAAAATATTACCACTGTCAGAATCTAGATTGTTGTGTTAAAACTGATCTGGCTGAAGCAGCAGTGTTAATCACTGAAGTGTAAGAATGGATTTCCTCAAAGGTCTTCCTCTTTTTAACACCCTAATGTTTGCAGATTAGGGCAGCATGAGATCCATAGCAAAAAGACGATCTCTGACACGTCTTGTTTTGGTACTTTTACATCACTTTAATGCTGAATTTAAAAGTAACTGAGTATTCAACATTTTAGTCACACATGTGCCCAAATGTAATCTGTGACTCCAAAATTCTTCATTTACCTGCTTCCTGTGCATCTCCTGGGGACTTAGCCTCCCCTGTCTGTAAAACCTAGCGACGCCTTTGGTCATACTTATAATCAAAATGTTGGTGAGTTATTTTGACCTGAGACAAACCCAAAAATTACATTAAAAAGCAATTTCCATATTCAATTCCATGATGAAATTTCAATTTCTCAAAGCTATAACAAAGACGGAATTCAGGATAGGATAAATATCAAATATAGATATCAATACATTTCAATATCTGTGGGCTTTTTAACCCATTGAGACACTGCATCAGCATATGTGAACTAGTGGAGCTAAAAATGGGACTGAGGGCAGGGAAATAGATGCACTGTGCACTGTCTTTTTTGATAATAATAATGATGTTTATATTTTGTAGAGTCTTCATTTTTCTCAAGGGGGCAGTTTGTTTATTCTGGATCTCGCATATCTGCAGAAAAAAAATTGCTTCATTTGTGTTATATGTAAATAAATTGATGAATTTATCTTGCTAGTCGCTTTAGTTTTCAGCACAGATGGCAGATGGATAAAATCTGGCAGTTTAAAAATAGTATAAAAAAAATTGTGATAATTATTGAGATCAGATGATATGAAAAAATTTGATATGCTTTTTCTTTTTTTTTTTGCCATATTGCAGAACACTAAAAGCAGAACTTCTTGTACAAAGAACACATTTAGTTTTTATACTTACTAGGTCTTACTTATCCCTAATCGCAATGCACTCCAGACAAAAGCTTGGGTCTCAAGAGGTTAAAGCAAGTTTGATGATGAAATATGTCCAGTAAATTTATAGAATTTAAAACATCCATGTTAGAAAAGATATGTTGATTCAAAATTCCAACTAAGAAAAACAAAACTTGCAAATAAAATGTATAAGGGTATTTTTTTCTGCTTTTTAAAAGTCGTATTGACAAGTAACATTCCACCTTAAAAGAGGTGACATTTCTGAAAATACATGAGCCAGAGCTCCAAGGTGTGGATCCTCAGCTTACTAGGTATCCCCCTTGCAAGAATCTACTGATACATAAAAATTTAACTGTAAAAATAAAATAAAACCTTCAAATATGGCTTGTGTTTTTCTTTAAGAAAATAATAATTTCTGTCAATCGAGAAGGGGTAAGTCAAGGTCAGCACACAGAGGACCCTGCCCTTATACCGATGGGGAAGTGTGGAGAGAAAAAAAGCACACAATAATTAAAAGGCCCTGTTCATCTAAAAAAAAAAAAAATGTCTGAAAGTATTAAAAAAAACTGAAAAGGGGAAATGAGAATTATGTGCAAAAGCATGACAGGCCCAAAGCAAGTAGAGTTATTTACACAACAGTGAAAACTTTACACTCAGAGAAAATCCAAAGCTGATACTGAAAAAAACGCCCCTACAAGAAATATCAAATTTATTGAATGTTGAAAACATTAACTATTATTTTATCTCCATTGGAAAATGTATTTAAAACGTTTTGTTCTTTCACTTTCAAACAATTTACACCTCCCAACTCTTAGATAGAAATAACCATCTCCATTAGGACAGATGTTTACCACGTGTTTGCATTTAACCAAATAAAAACTCAATGTGCTTAAATAGTCACATAACCTTTTAAAAATGATGCAATCTAGTTTTGATGCAAGTAATTTTTTACCTATGGGGTCACAGCAGGGTATGCGGTGCAGCTGTGGAAGCCTACAGTACTATCACCAAGTCTGGGACAATGGTGCCCTCCAGTGTTCACATCGTATGACCTGTGTGACAGTGCATAGCCAGCAGGCGACAGTCCTTATATCAAATGCTTTTAATATCATAACTCTTAATTAATTACATTTATATACATATGGATATTTGTTTGACAACTAAAGGCAGTCATTGAGGTTTTAGGCTCTTGGGTTCCAAAGTACCAGTCCATCCATGTCTCCTCATCGATATCACAAAGGTGTAGCCCCCTTACCTTCCCAGTCAGTCCATCATAAGTCAGACTGGTTCTTCTCAAAAGCACAGGGTGTCACAGACTAAGCCACTTGATGATGTAGAAGTTCTTCTTGCCCACTCTCAGCAAGGTAAGTCCATTGGAGAGAATGTGAAGTTTGGGGATCAGTACCTGCTCTGGTTTATCTGTCCGCTTGTGATTAATCCACACTGCTCCCTCTGAGACCATTCTGTAACTGCACACAAACATTAACAGACTGTTAGAGTCAAAGTCAGGACATTTACCTGCAGAACTGTGACTCACATGAGCTCACACTCAATGAACAGCTGTGAAAAGTAAATCATGTGCTAAAACTTCCTATTTTTTCTCTTCAAAGGAGGCATCTGCAAAAAGTTAAAAACCAACAGGCTTTCTGACAGAAAAATTAAGTGATGAAAAATGTCCAAACAGAATATGTGCCTACATTGATATTTATGCTTGAGTTCAGAGCTTTCAGCCGCTCTGCTTTCTAACTCTGGAACTCAACAGAAACAGTGACTTTCTACCCATCTTCAAATCAAAACTCCAAGCATCTGAGCAAAACTGCATTTCCCCCTCAACTTCACTCATCCATTTAAATCTTGATGTTACTTTTGCTTGTTTTCACTCATTTTATTGTGTTATTTATTCCCTTTTAATCAATTTAATTGACCTTTTAGACAACCTCTATTACGAAGTGGCTCATACAACCTCAACTAAAAAGGAATACTGTCCCTTTAAACCAAGGCCCAATTGTTTAAATCATAGTTTTTCAGATGGGTGAATCACTTTTTGCAGCTTTCACATAAATATGCATTACAGCAGTTAGTACCACAAGACAAGAGAGATTTATTTATTTACAAAATTGTTTGACATCATTAATAACACTACAGCTTTCAATGCTTACATTGTTATAATGCCATTTGGGGCTGGAGACTGAAGGGGGCGTGCAAAACCGACCTTGTGTGTTTCTATTTGAGACTTGTTCAATATGGGCAGCATACAACGTGGGGAACTGTATCTGTGTGTTGGTCATTGTGTGGTTGTGTTGATACACTCTTTATTTGCTCTCTCTAAGTATCGTGACAACTCTGAGTCCATGGCAAATTTCCCCAAGGGGACAGTAAAGTTTATTGTATTGTATTGATATAAGCCTCATTCATTGACATTGAAAAAATGTCCTATTTCAAGATATTTAAAGATAAAAATGATGCCCACATCTTGTAAAGAGTTATCTGCTAATAATTTGCTTATCAAGTTATGGGACATAAAATTAATGGCTCAATTAAATTAATTAAATTCCATACCTAATAGACAGATCCTTTTTTACCCATTTCAAGTAAACCAAGTCTTGCTTTTGGCTTTCAATAATTCAAAATAGGTTGTTTGTCTGGACTTGTCAGGTAAACGTTCATATTAAGTTAGATACGATATCGGTTTTGAGAACTAAGACATGAACATTTGCTTGGAGTTCATTTTTTGTTTTGTAACCATATGACAAAATACAAAACCTACAAATACATAGTTGCTTTAAGGCTTGAGTTTGAATTCTCAGATATTAAACATTTTTGAAAATCTACAAGCTAATTGTGTCTGTTACAGGACCTGGGCTGTTAGTTTTCAAGAACCCAAGAGGGCATAAATGAGCTACAAGACAGCAGTGGAAGGTTTTTAACAGCTTCACATTTTCTCAAAAAGCTTTGTCACTTTGCGCTTTTTGATTTAATGTCATGCAGGATAACGTGAAGTTTCATTAACTGGTCAATATGGCTTAAAGAGGTCAAGCTGATGATATTTTTTTAACAAAAGTGCTCTCTGCTGGATCACAGGGAAAACTACACCAACTGTAATGAAGCACTTTCAGACAGAGGTTAGGAGTAGAACAAAGTCTTTAAGGCTGAAATGTAAACTTCACTGAGATTTGAGTATTTTTATTTTACAATTTATTGACAGGCCTTTTTTGGATGTTAAGACCTATTCATGCATAATTATTAAATATTTTATCTCCTATTTTCTTCATGACCATTCTTCTTCTATTTTTTGCTTCAGAAAAACAGTACAGATGAATTGGTTTGAATGTATTAACGTTTTTCACCTTAAAACACACACTCACGCACACTCATAGATGTCTTCCTCAGTGCTCCAACTTTAATATTTTTCCAATTTTAAAATGACGTTCGATGTGGGAACACAAGACTCCCTACAATGTGTGTCATCTTAAATGCTGTAATCAGAGGCGGCTAGCTTTCAATTGTTTAAAACCATGGGAATAGTAATACAAGTATTCACTTCTATTTCTTCCTGAAACTTAATTCAATTATATCAGTTAAAAAACAAGGTTGTGATACTCACCCTTTAGGTCCAGCTGGGATGGCGTCAACTTTGCGGCAGGCATCTATCACTGTGGTTCCTGGCTCTAACAACAACTCATGAAAAGGAGCTTCTTTGAAAAGTTCCTGCAGCTCCTCGTCACTCATTCCCTCCAGAGCCTCCACACTGCTGTGGTACAGAGCTTTGGTGCATCTGAAATGATCACAATACACATTATCTCTGAACCAAGTCGAGTTAGGCATTTATGTTGCTTTTTGCTGCACTTATTTACTTCTTAACAATCTGAATCCTAGCAGCCCTTAACTTGGTGACTTAAATAAATTCAATCAATAATGTGAGAGATTATTTCAATACTGAGTTCAATGGAGCATCATTTAAAAAAAACTGTGATCTGACCTCTTGGCGCTGGCGAGTCCTTCCTTTCCATGTACCAGTTTGGTCACCTCTGCAGCCAGTCTTTTATGTGCAAGCCGTTTACCTGGATCCTCTCTCTGCTGCTCCAGCAGCGTCTCAATCTCTGCCAGAGGCAGGAAGGTGAACAGCTTCAGGTACCTTATAAAAAACACTTAAAATGTATATCACCTAACCTGGGATTAAATTGATCAGTTAATGAAATTTAACCTTATTTCACTAATGTGTATCAAGTCTCATCTCACCCACCCCTCAACACTGGTGTCAGGCTGCCGTAGAAAGAACTGATAGAGCTCAAAGGGAGACGTCTTGTCTCTGTTGAGCCACACTGCATTGCCTGCAGTCTTCCCCAGTTTGTCCCCGACAGAGCTGGTCACCAGTGGGATGGTCAGGCCGTACACCTCCTCTCCACTCACTCTGCAAACACATGCAGAAAAAAAGTTGATGTCTGGTTTGGGGTTCAATAACAGTGCCAGGTTGTGCTGTTCATGGTAAGACAGATCAAAATTTTAAGTTTTGGTCCTATTACATGTTGATAAAGTGAACATACAATATTAATCATAGACTAATAGAAGTGTATGATGCTTATGCTGTTTCCAAAGTCCTGGTTTAAAAAAACGAACAACTTTAAAGCCTAGAAACTGCTAAAAGAGTTTTTTTTTTCAAACTGCATGACAACAGAACACAGATCCCTGAAAAATTTAATAAAAATTTCTATGTTGGACTTCAGGGATATTTACTTATTGAAACAACGTTAGATATAAAGAAATACTTGATGTGATCACAACAGTTTTTGTAATTAAACTTCAGATGTGTGTGAATAGCTTTACAGGCCATTCAAGTGTCACTTGTATTTGTTGTTTCAACAATTTCTAAAGTTGAGATTCATCAAAAAGATTGTGTGCTCAACAGGTCTGCTGAATTAAAGGTTGGCTTCAAATAAATTAGTCAAGATAAGGGATGGGATTGATAAGATTACATCAGTACCAATACAATCATCAATTCCTCTTAATCTGATTCTCTAATTGCTCCTTTGTTGGTTCCTCTTGTGCACAAAAGGCAGCTTTACAGGTTTTGTCAACAGTCTATTAAGTTTTAAGTAAATAAATACAAAAGTCACTGGATCCTTGATCTCTGAACATGTCAGTAGCAAAAACTCAACAGTTCTTGTTTCAAAAGACAAGCACATCTGCTTTCTCTGGAAGGATCCTCGATTTTTAGGGGCCGATAGTATCTTGAGCCATGGGAAAATAATTGATAAGGGAATGGATATTGCTTGCTTGAACAATTTTTAATCAATTCTTAACACAAACCGGTTCTTGATATCTATCCCTAGTCAAGACTGTTAGATCAACATGAGCGTTACAGTAAGGATGTATTGAATCATAACAAAAGAAGTTTTTCGATGCTCTGCCCTAACTTATAAGGCACTTTCACTGGAGGCCCCATAGACAATTCTGCACTTTCAAACGCAGATTTTAACAGAGGGGAGTGCATTTACTTGTGAATGTACTCATGTCCAGACATTAGATTCCCCAGCTGATCGGTGCCCCCGAGTTGGATCTTACAACCGTATACTTGGTTCAAGTGATGGAAGTCATAAGCCTGGAACACCTGGTAGGTGAACTCAGTCAGACTCATGCCGGCTGAGCTCTGCAGCCTGGACTGTACACTGTGGCGACTCAGCATGGTGCCCATCCTGAAGTGTCTCCCAGCCTCAGACAGAAAGTCCACCACCCCCCAGTCCTTGTACCAGCTCAGGTTGTTCAGTACAGTAAAAGACCCCATAGTTCTGGAGCCGTCTGTAAAATACAGCTCATGGTTGGTGAAAATCCTCTGTAGACTCTCCCGGATGCTGCGGGTGTTCTCCTCCACAGTCTCCGCGGACAGTCGATCCCTTTCGCTCGCTTTACCGCTCGGATCACCGATTTGTGCCGTGGCCCCTCCCAGCACTGCGAGGACGTGGTGCCCAGCGTTTCGGAAATGAAGCAGGCCGATGATAGCGAGCAAGTTCCCCACATGTAGGCTGTCCGCGGTGGGGTCAAAGCCGCAGTAAACAGTCTGAGGAGCGGACTGGAGCAGCAGAGGGAGCTGCTCCTGCGCTGCGTTTTCAGGGAAGGACTCCTTCAGAATACCGCGTTTATTTAAAGAAAAGAGGAGTCCGCTGCGTGCAGAGGGAGACCAATGAATCTTTGACTTGGGTGTCACGCAGAGACTTATCAACCTTGGTGAAATACGAGGTCCATGCCGCGACATGTAGCGGCAAGTCCGCGCTAAGGAGGCCGCCATGTTGGATAACGTGACTGGAAGAAGAACTAGATGGAGATGTTACTGTGAAGAGAGCGACCTCTACAGGACTGGTTCACAAATCTTCAGCTGCAATACATAGACTGTATAATCTATATACTGTCTTTGGCTTCAATACATAGACTGTACAGTAATGTAACAATTTGGACAGCCTGGTTGAAAGTAAAAAAATCTCATGTGAATTTTTCACCGCCTATGACACAGGCCGAAATTAGTACTAATTATTTTGTACAACCCACAAATGCAAACAAGACCAGTTTGTCTACCAAAATCATGCCCCTAAGGGTCAGTGGTGGTGGGTCTAAAATATCGGCAGCCAATGTTGGTATCAGTATAAATAGTTGCATGATGATGAGGGCTACTTAAAATTACCAGTGTATTGCTGATTTCTTAAATATAATTATGTGTGTTTATCTACCAGAACATGCACGCTGTTTGATAGAAATGATTAATTTAATACTGCAATATAATAATTGTTGATATCCATGAACATTCAATTTTTTTTACAACATAACAGAAAAAATAAAGTACATGATTATTTTCTGATTGACAAATTAGTTCTTTTACTTTCTTTTCTGAACAGAAACATTAGTTTTAGTGGTTTTGTGTTGTTCTTGATCAATTTTGACACACTTCGCTCTATGTCTATGTCGCTCTACGAAAGTATCCATATTGGCAATACTGGCTCTCCATTTACTTTGTATCAGATCCAAACCAAATTAATTAATCAATAAAACATTTTTTCTACAGTATTGCATACCACTAGTCAGCGAACCCTGAAGCAGTTACCTTTTTTCCTGACTGGTAATAGGAAAAAAACAGGTCTTAGACAAACCAGCAAACATACTTTTTTTCGGGCTGCTAAACTATTGACATCAGGCTGCTAACACTGTAATTAATAAAAATATACTCTATTTATCAAAGAAAATAGAAACAGCATGATGAAATAAATATTCACACAAAAAGTAGTCTTTGTCACAAGCAGACCTAATGTGTGTACTTCATAAAGTCATTCACAATTAATAATGATTAAAAAAATAATAAGCATGCAGTGTATGTTGTGTGTGTGGTGCACTCAACAGCAGAGGAGCCATCAATTCAAACTGCAGGTCAGACTTGAGACCAAAAGATGGTGATCTTGAGTAGGCACAATAGTGCAGACTACCAGAACTGACATCCCATGAGTAAAATGCACTTTAATACTCACCTGTAATAACTGGAAAAAATAAAATGGGTGTCAAAGAAAAAGTCCAGGCAGTATCATCAGTAAATACCAGTTTTTTTGTTTTTTTGTCTATTTAACTTGAGCAAAGACAATGAGCGTTACAGAAAAAAAATGAGTGTCCTTTTAATATTAACGATAATATTTATATGAATTAAACAAATAGAACAATGGGGTTGAATTTAAAATAGTTTTATTTTAAATCCATTCAATGTCAACTGTTTCATTGTTTAAATGTCTAGATATACATTCATCAAACATTTACAGTATTGTTACCACGCCACAGTACACATTAACATCACATCCAAAGACAGTCGCTGATGTCTTATCACATGTCACTATAATCACAAAAACAAACTCCATGAAATCCAGGAAGAAAAATACAAAGCAAAAAATCTAATTTCTATTACTGCCGCTCCCTGGTTACATTTAACTGCCAATTTTTGGATGAATAAAACTCAATGACAAATGAATCAGTGTTATTTTTTGTGTTCGAGTGCTGTAAGGCAGAACACTATAAACATATTCTAAATAAAGAGACAAATATTTAATTAAAAAAGGGGGGAAAATAATATTTCTATGTCCTGAGCTAGTTTAACAGAGGAAGACTACAATTCCCTGATACAAGTTCAAAAGTCCCTTGTCAATTCAACACAAAACAAACATTACTAAGGGTAAGCACGCATCATAAATTTACAAGGGCCCGGATCGAATAGATTTCAACCATCTAAGGTGAAAGTCTGTCCAGTTCAAGGAAATCCTTCATGATCTATTTTATTTCAACAAAACAAATCTCATCATTAAATCTCTGTACTTGTGATAGCTTGTCTCTGACATCTTTTCGTGTCTGCATGGCCCTGTGGTGTCGCAAACAGCTAATCCACGCTGACTTTGTGACCAGTTTATTCATTTCAAAAGTGAATATGTGCTAAAAGTCAAGTATTTTATCGGAATCTCTTTTGTTTTATGGCATGGGCACACGCTAAGGCACAGATTGTTTGCGGTTTATCTCAAAGCATATCTTGAAAGGGAAACAGAGAGCTGCTGAATGGGAAAAACATTCTGCAAGAAGATATAACATAGAGGCAGCTTGATGGTCAGTAATCTACTCATGGCATAAGAAATGTTTGGTGATTTAGTATAACATAGCAGCAACTGAGGAGAAAAGTCAGACAGAAAGCACAACAACAAAAATATAATATACAGTACTTTCATTACTGCATCTCTTTCACTGCAAAAGCATGTAATGTCATGGCAAATGATGAGTGCGTCTAGATTCTGTATTCAATTAGCAACAGAGATGTGATATGAAGGAGCAGAGGAAAGTTTGTTTTGTTTGAAAGCAGGTGACTATATATGATTTTTCATAATATCAACAAAATTCTGTACATATATTACCATTTTTTTCAATCTCCAACCTGAGAACAGAGTATTTGATGATCAGTGCGGACATCTCAAATGATGAATGTTTCATTGCAAACAAATGTCACAAAGGTCAAGATTTTTTTTCAACTACCTAAAGTTGTGAGCTAGTGCAGCCCTGCATGGCCTACAAGTGCTTTCAGTTAAGATCATAAGAGCTTCATTTAACAGAAGAAAGCAGTGAAATGAACTGAAATCTTATACAGATGCAGACTGATGATTCTCCACTTTTCCAATAGCATCAAAGAAAAAGGAATGTCCCCAGTAGGGTTCAAATCAAGGATATTCTGATTACCAGTCGCCCTGTTATCCTTATGTCTATTTACACTGCACTCTTTAATGGTGCCATTTCAATAAACAAGTATCTAGTATTTAGTCATATGTATATTCTTTAGTATAAAAATATCCGATTCAGTTTAAACACACATATGCAGCATGTAATCATAAAGAACATACAATACAACTTAAATTTTTTAACATTTCGAAGTAATTACCAAACAGAGGAATACAAAAGTTGATCATCATTAGTACCTTGTATACCTCAAGAGTTAAAAGCTGGAGCGAGCAGTTGATGTCAACATTTCTGCTATGTACAGTGCACTCTCTTTATACAATGTGGTGTCACTATAAACACAAGGTCTGTGTTTTTTTCAAATGATTGGATTTTGATAAATTCTTTATTATTTGTATTTTGGTTGGATTAGCAGATTGGGAGAATAAAGAAATATTGGCATATTATCCAAGCCAACAGCAAAAGCATGCGTCACCATTTACATGCTGGAATTGTGGGTCCACTCCATTGTGTGTGTCCATTTTGAAACACATTAAATTTTTAGTTCTCCATCACAAGACACATATCTGTAGTGCCGAAGTGGAGTAATTTTACTCACAGAATCAAATCAGGGTGGGTGACCCCAACCTAGTATTTTTTTTAGTCTTAATCATAAATTAACAAAAATAACAAGAAGAACTTAATAAAATGGGAGATCAAAACAGAGCACATTGATAGTAAGTGGCACAAGATTTGCCTCATCCAAGAAAAGGACTATAACATGTTTTTTCCTGATCACAGAGGAGTAAAGCTCTCTTGCCGTAGCTTTAAAATGTGCATGCAAGACCCATGAATATGAATTTACCTCACATAGCACAAAATAGAAGGCAGAAAAACAACCATGAGATGCATTTTTAAAGAACAGGGCTTAACTATTGAGAAACACGTTTGCTTTGTGAAATAACTCTCTATGTTGGCTTGTACTTAAGTAGTAATGAGGTTTTTGCACTTTATTAGCCCTTGAATAGCAGGACACAAAACAGGGTGGAGTGCTGACCGTCTCTGTGTGTATTTTGAGGAAAAGGCATTTAACAGAGTCCAGTATAAAAATCACAGGCGTGCTTGTGCTTCTGACTTGCATTGTGGTGCATGGGCACAGTGAGCCTGTGGCTGGATCGTTTCAGTCTTGAAAATCTTCAAAAGATGTTACTTTTGCTACCTTAATCTAAAGTGTAAAAATATGATTGCCTTTAGTTTGTAGTTACACATGCTGATAATCCATACCATGGCTAGAATTTGAAAGACAATGGTTATTTCCACTATCATAACAAACAAAGTATGGCTTAAAAGACTCACAGTACAGTTAAATGATAATGTTCAGGGTTATAACAGGTATAAAAAGGTGAAGGTACACGGTGAAGGACAGGTGTCAGGACATCACCAATCCCAACTGACAGAAACCTGACAGAAGCTGCCTTTCTTGAAAACTGCATTATTACTGTTTTACTGCTGCCCCTGAAGTTATTTGGGTGTTGTTAGCTGAGGATATATGGCTCTTTGCTCTTTGACATCAGTATAAAAATCTAACATTAAATAAACTGCTGGAGTGGCGACCATCAAGTTCGCTATTTTTTCTTGTTTCAGGGCTTGTCAAGGAGACAGGAGAGTAATAACCTCAGAGGTTACAATGAAATTTAGCGCATTTATCTCAGTTTGGTCAATGATTGCATACAATGGTATCTATATAGCGTATCAATAAACTGTACATCACATCTTTGCATACATGGTATTTCTGTCTATGAAGTTCACACAATGGAGAGGAGAGCACTGTGTCAAAGACCTTTTGTGCTTACCAGATTCCAAAGATGAGTCTTGCTGCAGTGTCAGGGTTTAGTGGTTCAAACTAGCTTATAGAAAACTCTCTTTTTCTGTCCCTGAAGTAAAAAGGAGTTGATTTGTAGGGATTCCCCTCTTCATTCCTCCACAACCCTTAGTACATGTCTCTGTAGATTTCCTGAAGGAGCGGGTGCAGTGAGGTGTCCTCTGTCTTTTTGATCTCCTGCACCAGCTGTGCATGCTCAGTGACCAGCTGCCGAAGGTCAGCCAGTTTCTGCAGCAGCTTGGGAAAGAGGAACGTGTCATCTGGGTGATTGACCAACAGGTGGAGCTGAAGCACCTGCACAATGCTCTCCTGCATTCGCTCAATGTGTGCCACATTCACCAGCCCTGGTCGGTCTAATGGCAGAGGGAGCAAAAAAAACAACAACCCTGATTTATACTGCACCACAATAATCTTCTGCAGGAATATGTAAACAGAAAGGTAAATTGAGTGAAAACGTTTTCTTTTGCTCACCTCCACAGCAGATGATAGCAGCCACAAACAGAGCCAGGTCACTGTCATCCAGCTCCAGTCCATTAAACTTCATTGCAAACTGGAACTTGGGCTCCATCATGTCACTGAATGGCCGCCGCAGGCTCTTGAGGAATTCCCGGGTAATGAATCCAGCGCCATATGCTACAAGTAGCCCATCCTTGTTCATACTGGAGGCTAGCATGGCAAAGAGAGCCTCGTACACTCCATATTTCAAAAGTGTCACCTGATCGTTGAGGTCCAAGTTTGAGAACCCGGGGACGGACTTTGCAAACTCTGTTAGCTCTGTGACAGTCTCCACTGATGTGCACTGGCAGCAGTGGAAAATCCGAACTTCTGCCTCCCTGTCTTTTAGTGATCCCGCTGAGCCGACCATCTTTGCCACCAGGGTCTGCTCGGCCAGCTGAAGGGTCTCCATGTCGTGGATGACAAAAGGCTGTGGGAAACAGAGAATGGTGGATTATTATGGGCCAAATTGTATCTTCCTAAACTGTGGTTATACCAGAGCTAGACTTGAATTCAAAACACCTCCCGGGCACCTGTGGAATCCTGCTCAATATGTTCATCTTCATTGAGATAACATTTGTTGTGATTTGGCACGATATGAATAAAACTTGACTGGCTGGTTTACTTACTGACTGAATAACTGATCATTATGTAAAGGTGGTTAAAACAGTGTATTTGCAGTTGACATGTCAATAAGTACAGTACATTGTCGGTACAGAGTGTTCAGTAATTTTGGCCTGCAGACATTAACTTGACTACATAAATATGGAAAAAGATGAATCAGCAAAGTCTATACATGAAACACTGAAGTGACTATAGTGTTTACACATAAGCTTAACCTGCAGGAGAGGATAAGCCCAAAGCTTTTATTGACACTCATGTGTTTCAACAAAGACATAGTAACTCTCTTTGACCCTATGGCTATGTAATTATGAATGTCACAATGGACAGTCAAACGTGGGTTTGTCTACTAATTTGCAATACAATAGATGCATAAAATTTTGAAAGTAAAGCTGTGTTAGAGCAATAAGGAGTTAATGGAACCAGATGATACAAAAAAAACCCATTACATTTGAATCTTGGGCCCAGTTTGCAAATAGTTATTGTTTTTTTTCCCCCACATTTATCTATTCTGCCATCAGATGTAAACAGGCACCTAGGGTATGAAGTTTTGTCAGCAAGTGATTGGTGTTAAAATTTCTGCCACTGTCCCTTTCACTGGCTGCAACACCTGAACAGCAGCTGCAACTGTTGCTTCACATCAACATCATAGCTCTAATTGATGAATGCTGTACTAAATGTGGGCTACAGTAACAAGGGAAAATATGAGTGACATGACAGTGAGCTGTTTATTTTTAAGACACTGGTACATCACTGCTGTTATATGACTTGTGACACGTGATAAGTGGCATATTCATTGTAAAGTACATCTGTAAATTCAATGTCAAGGCCTACACGGAGTATCTTCTTCATAATGGACACATTGCCTCTTAGTATTGTCACTATAACTACAGGGGAGGTGCTCCAGGGAGACTGTATGGGTTCTCACAACTAATATTTTACTCTCTCACACCTTCCTGCTTCAACCCTTTTAAAGCTCAACAATGTTAGGTCACCTTTTTGCTGGAAATATCAATACTTTTTATACTGAAAGCAGGCGCTACATCATCAGCATTACACTTGTTCCTGAAGAGAATGGATACAGTTTTTTGAATATCAAAATTATCACCATTCATGATCTGAAACATGACATAATGTTCACAGGGCTACAGGCAAAAGCTACAAAAACCCAGAAAAGAGGATTTTACAGCCATGCTAGCTTGCTTCTGAGGTCATACTACATCATCCTTTGATCGAAATGCTAATGTCTGATTTTTACTCAGAATACCTTTTAAGGTGTTCAATATCTCCGTTTGGGACTATAGCATGCTAATGTGTATAAGTAGAGGGAACATCTACTTTTTTATATCTTCGGAAAATTGTTATCTTGCACATTACAAAGTGCCCACAAGACAACAACACTTAAACAAGCAAAATGTTACAGATGACTAGAAAATGAGAGACAGCCATGCTACTTGACTACATAATACGTATTAAAATAACTATGACTTGCCTCATTACAAGACGCCCACAAGACTACAGCTCTCTAACCATCCAAAAGCTACAGGTTGCTGGATAATGAAGGTTGAGACATGCTAACTTTTTTGCTAAACGCTGTCTTCTGTCATCAACAGTAGTAGAAAGTATTTCCTAGCTCTGAATAGAAGTACAGCATGCTAACACTTTAAATGCCACTGGTAAAGGTAATGTATCCAGTTTTGCAGATATCATACGGGATTAAATTTGACATAACAGTGTTGTGTTGATAAGTTTCAGTCACGATAATAAGTCGGATGACCAGGAGATCATCACAACCAAGAAAGCCACACAGCTAGCAATGGCACTGCTAAAATTAAGGACAAGCATGGCCTTCTTTAGTCTTGATTTTCTAGGGTTAACTTAGTCCTAGAGCGCTGATGTATAGATCTGACAGGATGATTAACTAACAAAGATAGTAATGATAACTAACAGATGAATCAATTTACTATCTGTCATAGCCTTGGTGATAAAAAAGTAAATTATTCCTATCATTCGTATAATCAGAACAAAAATGAGATTAGCCAAGAACAATAGAGGCCACTTGACATTTCTTAAGTTTGTGTTCTTAAAGGCTTAAAACATCAAGTCAGGACATGATGTGCAGATTAATCAGACCTCTGCAAAACCAGTTGAGTCGGAAGATGAAAATATTTATTCACAGTACACAAATCAGAGCTAGTGACAGAGTAGCTCAGTCTCCCTCCCAGATGTTATGACTTCTGATTCAAACCTGATGGGAGTCAAGCTTACAGGCACCGACTGGGGCCAAACAGGTTTATGACCTAGATCGACCTTGTGGAATATTCAGAAATCTGAGACTTCTTGATGGTGGACAGTTGTTTTACTCTCATCAACAGTCTCAGAACAACTACAACTACAACTCACAACAACAAGCAAACTGTGTCGCATTAAAGCCCTGAGACACAACAACCCTCTATAATAAATAGCGAATCTAATAATATGAGAATTTCTTTCACATCTCCTCTAAGGTTGAATATCCCACAGACTCCCTGTGTGCTCTAAAATCATGCTTTGAGCTTTGATCTCCAGTAGCAGGAGAAAGAAGTCTGTGTTCGAACATTAGCCTATGCTTGTACTGACCTCTCCTTCTTGACCCATTTTATACCTACACAAATCCATCCAAGAAGTTCAAAACCACTCTAGGCTGTGACTCTTCAATTATCCTCTTTTTTCCTGATTATGAAGAAAATGAAGGAGGGTGATACAGTTTTTTTTAGTTCAGACTTGGGATAGCAGTTTGAAAGAGAAGGGAGAGAGAATTGATGTGCTCAAACACTGGCTCTTTATATCGTTTCAGTGCAAACAGATGTCTCCCTGTCTCCCTGTCTCCTTGTCCAGATTGTGAATTGACTTGCAGCTCTGATTAGGAAAGTTGTCTTTCACTGGCTGGAAGCACAAACTCTTAAAGAATAGAGGCTGCCAAATGTTATTGTGACATTATCGTGATTGCAAATTTTGGATGTGTTAAGAATAGAAATGAAATCAGCTCAGAAGGGGAAAATAAAAAAAGCAAGTTGCAAGACAACATGACCTGGACCTGTGAAGAAATCCTGGTTGTAAGATAAACCAAAACCACACATACACATATACACACACGCACACACACACACTGCGCCCTTGCTCAAAACAAACATACAGGAGTGCTGGTCTTGCCAGTGAGGATGGTTCGAGCCTTAGCCTTGTTCATGTTGAAGTTCTTGAGGTAGGCCTCGTAAATCTGCCGAGCCAGCGTCTTCTGGTCGGCTAGCTGGGGGTCTTCCACCTCCCTGTCCCCTGTCACCATCTCCGCTTTCAGCTTTAGCTTCTCTGACTGTGGCATCCGACCAAAACGGATGGCTGTGGAGAGCAAATACAAATTTAAATTACAGCTGCAGAAAATGTGCTGATATGCAACAGAACATGTATTTTGGAAAAGATTATTCATAACTTTTAGATAAAGGTTTGTCTTGTTATGATTAACAGAAAACCCATTGAAATGGCTGCATCAGAAGATAATACAAGATGCTTTTACAGAACTGAAATAGTCTCGGAATTATAAATTGTGTCAAAGACACTTCCCTGGGGATAGTATATCAAAGTAGATACAAGCGCAGACAAATAAAGCATTTGATCCAAACAAAAGCAGAACAAACAATCCATAAAACCTTTGGTGGAATAGCAACGATACCATTTAAAATGGGGAAAATAAGACATGGAAAAGCAGTGCTCAGTCAGTTGAACATCTTTGAGTGATTTCCAGACATGTGGTGCCAAAGCCTTATTTTTTCAAATACATGGATCTGAGGGCACTATTATCAAATTACATTTTGCATTTATTCTTCAAATATAATGTCATAATAATCCATAAAATAATCAGATTCTATTGAGGTCTGGCATTTCGTGATGTTTTTGTAAATTCATTACCATCATAACTAGACCTAAGTGCAGCTCCAGGCTTTAATCTTTAAGTCAGGGAAATCCACTTCTTGAAAAGTAAAACAGTTTTTTTTTCTTACTATTAAAAGGCTATTGTGGTAACCAGTTCTGCAACATAAGAGTTCCAGTACAAGAAACGCATACTAAATGTAATGACAACAACTTTCAAAGACACACTGGGGTTGCCAGGAAAACACTGTGCAGTTTTCCATAGAAGATTCAACAACAAACAACAACGGGTATGTCTATTTCAGTTTTAGAGGTTAAAGCAGTCTCTCTAGCTCTAACCCTCAAATCGAGTGTTCAAAATTACATCAAATGAGATCAAAAGGTTATAAATGACAGAAACAGGGTTGTTCTTTGATGGTATAAGCACACTCAGAAAATTTTCTTAGCAAAAAGCCAAGGTGTTGTGAAGATTTCAGGGTATTCTCTGGTTGAGTCTGTACTCAGGTGTTAAATTGAGCTGAGAGAAGTTCCTTAAGGTCGCTAAAAATGTTGAGTGACTGAAAATATAATAGCAGGTGCATAAAATGACACTTTCTGCGTGATTTCCTGTAAATTAACATCTGTTTACCATAATAGTGTTACCAGGAAAAATCCATAGCCCTAATTTTCATGATTGATTCAGTAAGATCTGCAAACAAAAGCTATTAATTCTAGTATTAGAACCACGGTGAAAGTTACCGCCCTTATACGAATCAGCAGTAGAAAATTCTGTATAAAAACAAAGGTAGGTAGATATCACAAGGTGTGTGAAAAGTGTGTCTCAAATTGCAAAAGTTGTTTTTCTTTGAGGGGATGCAGGCATCTCCCAGACGTCCTGATCTCATTTACCTAATGACATTAGAGGTGAACTGTTCTTAACCTCTCCATTGTAAATTAAGTGGCCATAAGATGATGCATCCTCTTGTAAACACACACAAACCAATTCCTAACACTGAAGTTCCAGCTGCACCCACCACTTATGCTTTACAAGACTATAAACTCATAGTACGAGATCTGATTTCCCTCTTTTTTCCTATGTGCCACCCACTGCTGAAACAGATCCAGGCAGGCCGAGCAGTACTGAGCAGGGGGTGAAATACAGAGCATGCAGACAGCATGAGGGCCCATTAGATTACTGCCCACAAAGTGGATGGAGTGTCTGAAGCTGCTAAAGCCCCACAACGGACGCCTGGGCAGGAGCCAAGTCTAATTAAGATGAGAGGAAGTGAGTGATGCTAAGCTGAGCATAAGTCCCAAGAAGTGGTGTGAGGGGATGAGTCTGTGGGGGTAGAGGGGAGGGGGCTAAAGGTGGCTGTCAATCCAATGGCTGAGCAGCAGTAGGAGCTTCGGGATGTTCAACACTTCCTTTTTCTACACTTCTTCAAGCGTTCAATGATAAGCTTGTTACAATGATCCTGTCAATACTCAATAAACAAGGTTTTATTATACCTTACCATCAAGTTAATGGATTCACGACTGTTTTGAGAGAAACTAAAAGATCCAAGACGAGTGTAACTGTTGCAGAACTGAGAAACGACCTAAGGTATGCAAGTAAGCTCATTTCAACAAAAAAATGTTGAATTTCTCAAATTTGGAACAGCTTGTCCCTATTCTTAAATAAACAAAAAGCCAGACAGGCTAAGGCACCACACTCAGGATCATTCAGCATCATCAGTATTAGTTTTGATAAGAGTCAAGAGCTATTACAAACAGGAGCATAAAGGTCCAAAATTAGAAGTTCTGCTGTCCTGTAGGTCTCTAAAGATCAGGTTGCCCTGGTCTCAAATCTCCTTCCTCCACCTCTAGAGTTACATTCAGGCCGGTGAAACTCAATACAGATATACCGTAAGAGGAAGTTCAGCTGACAGAAATACTACTACTGCCGTGTGGCTATTAGGTACTACTGTAACATCATTCAGATCAAGGCTTTTTCTTCAGAAAGCTTTCCCAGTCTAAAACCTCCTGGGACAGAGTAAAGCTGCTCAGTCCAGACTCTGGATCACTGCCACAGTATGGGGTATCTGCACAGTGTGCTCAGTCTGTATGCAAACCCTCTGATTGCACTGACCTTTTGATCTTTCGGATAAAAATTACACTGATGTCCTAAGAAACTGACCTCTCACGCAAACAGATTGCTTTCCCTTATCGCTATGCTGGCTTTGACCTGAGGTCGCAATGTCAAGTTATAATTTTACACCGATTAGACAGATTTCAACAAAATCATGAGCTTCAAACTCAACATTTCTGTAATAAGATAAGATCGATGAAAAAACTGATGAGGGGTTTTGAAGGAGCACTGTTAAGACTGTCTACAGATTTTCAAAGATCAGTTCGACTGACTGCCAAACTTGTGTTTAAAGCTCCTTTGAGGGGATTTCAGCCACTAGCTAAACAGACTGGAATGAATAACTGTCTTAAACAACCCAAAACAAAACAAAACAAAATTCAAAAAAATGCAGACCAGCAATTTCTATACAGCTTGTTTATTCCTGAAATCTCTATTGGAGGTCAGATTTCAGCTAAATATTGACTGCATCCTACTTAAAAAGCCCACTCATCTCAAGTTTTGATGAGTGGGTGTAAAAAAGTTAGATGTTAAACTAAAATACGATGACAATTCGTCTGTGGTAGATAACTTATACATGAGCTGGACAAAATTAGTGAGGAACCAAAAGGAGCTCTGTTGGTCCACAGGGGGTGTGTGTGCATCTCATCATTCATTCACTTTCAAGTGATATCAACTAAAATTTCAACTTTTTCCCCATGTTCTCAATGTCTGTTTCCCCTCAAAGTAACAAATAAATGACAAATTCATAAAGAAGAAGCCAGTTAGGGAGGAGAATTTAAAAAAGAAGGATACCTGTCATGACAAAACACTCAAGGGATACAGCTCTGTCTTAAAGGGGCTGTGAGCAGTTTGAAAGCAATCATGAAAAAATCTCATTTTTATATATATGCTTAATCATAATATACAATGTAAAACAAGATTATCAGTGCATTCATAGGTTATTTCTAAATGCTAATTCTTAGCTTCCCATTCAGGACTGAACGCGTATACCGAGGTCTCTATGACAACATGACGCCGGCTGACGAAGTTTAGTTGTGAGAAAAGAGATCCGTGTTTTTCTCCACCAGAAGGTATAGTGGAAGCAGGAACTGGACTGTCTGACAGAAAAGGGGCAAAAAAGCGAAAGAAAGCTCAACAGAAGAGTGACAAAGCTAGAGGCTGAAACACAAGCTGAAAACTAAAACACTGACTAAAAGCTAAGACATTGGCTGAAGGCTAAGACACAGGTTTGTTTTAATCTCCATCCCAACCCCCATAAAGCGTTTTTACTGCAGTGGTCTGTTCAAATCTGAGAGTCTATCAATAAAATTAAGAGAGATTTTATGTTTGCTCTGCTTGATAGATGAGCGCTGCCAGGACATAACCAGGATTCACTGAGTTACAAAATACCAATATGCTTAATGTAGCCAGCTATTTACATTTTTCTTAATCTTTTTTTCTTCACTGCAAAATTTCAGTTTTCTCTGATAATCAAAAGAAACTGAAAGGTATGAAAAAGATAGATAATGATTG